>VNJN01008431.1:0-593019 GCA_008042485.1 Drosophila mayri
CGATGCTGGTCTGCCTCAGTTCCGGCACCATGTTTACGTCGATGAAGTGCCTGATGTCTCTGGGTCGCCGGTAAACTCCATGAGCCGTGTTCCCGGCCACCAGGATGTACTTCTCCCCATTACCCACCTGGCTGAGCGCCACGAAGAGCTCCGCCAGCGATTTGGGCCAGTACCATTGGCTGCCATCCGAATCTACCAGCGGTGGCCTTGAGCAGCTGCCCTTGCAGGACTGCCCAGTCTTCGGGCAGAGCAGCTCAGAAGAGTCCTCAATGTCTACGCACTCGGGAGGAATCTCAACAGTGTTATCCACAGCGAAGGATTTCATTGCGTCCAGAATGGGCCGATAGCCGGTGCAGCGGCAGAGGTTGCCCCCGAAGGCGTCCTCCACCTGCGACATGCTCACCTGGCCGCGGTGCTGCTCCAGCAGCCCGTACATGTTCATCACGAATCCCGGCGAGCAGTAGCCACACTGGGTGCCATTCATCTGGGCCAGGCGTTTCTGGATGGGATGGTAGCCACTCTGCTGGTTGCCCAGTCCCTCATTCGTCATGATCTCCGCATCGTCGCAGGTGTTGAGCAGCGTTAGACACTGACGAGGGAATAAAAGCTGCTAAAGTAAGTCTCTCTCGGAAAGAGCTACCTACCGAGTTGGCTGCTCGAGACTGCACCTCCTGGGTGATCGGGTGGCGCCGGCGGATAACACAGACGCAGGAGCCACAGCCGCCCTCCAGGCACATGTACTTGGTGGCCGTCAGGTGCAGATGCTGTCGCAGAAAGGCGTTGAGGGTGGTGTCCGGGGCGTAGTCCGCCGCCAGCACATCGTAGGGGAATCCATTGACGGTGAATCTAATGCTCATCGCTGCGGAGTTGTTGGTCGAATGCAGCGTTCTTGGCTAGGCGCTCCTATTTTAAAGCTCTGCTGAAACCTGATTACCCAGCAACTAGGATAGACTGGTTCTGGCTGATAAAAGTACCATCAAAGCGGACAATGCTGCTGCTTTTAGCTGCACTTCGATGCTAGTTCTACGATCGAATGCGGGTTATTGAACCGATGTTTTATATTTTATTTAATTGCTGGTAATAAAAAATAAATATTATAATAATTATTGATATAATAATTAGTTGCCAAATCCCAAAATTAATGAAAACAGTTTGTGAATAATCTGACAGACGGACAGAAATGTCTCCTGCAAACTTCTGACAGAATTAAAATACCCTGCAAGGGTATAACAAGGGTATAAAAATATACAAAGAATATCAATACTATATAGATAGATATATGTGAAGAAGTAAGAATTTATATTCCGAATTTTTTCTGTATATGTTTTATTTATTTAGTTAACAAGTCAGCTATGCAGTCTACAAATTTAAAAAAAGTTTCGAAATTAAATTATTTTTTATACAGGTAAAGCACCAAACCTTCTTGAGACTGCTTTGCTAAGCAAGTCTGACTTTATCATTGCAAGGCGAATGCTTCCACCTGGCTACCTGAATTTAGAACCACAGTCTCTGGCGTGGTGGGTGCTCCCAGTCGCACCCATTCCCTTGGTACACCCGCATCGTTTCTGGCTGACTGGATCGCATGCTGCATGGCGAAAAGGACTCCGACTGCCAGGCACAATGCTGGTTCGCCGGTGGCCTTGGAACGCATAAAGCCCACTGGATTCGGGTTCTTCTGCAGCAGTTCGATGCGAAAATCGATTGGGATATCCTTGGTTCCAGGCGGATGGTAATTCCAGGTCCGGTTAGTGAGAATCCGACCCGTCTGGCGGTCGTAGACCAGCAACTCCGTGAGATAATAACCAAGACCCATAACAAAAGCCCCCTCTACTTGACCCACATCGATCAGAGGACTGAGGCTCTCCCCAGCATCCTCCAGGATGTCCACTCGGCGGATCAGATGATTTCCAGTTAGAATATCAAGCTCAAGTTCAGTGAGACTCAGCCCGTAGATGTTGTAGTTCGGTATATCCCCCAACTTGTAGGACTCTGTGGCGATGAGGAATACAGACTCCAAGAAGGCAGCTTGGAGAACTTGCAGCCAGGTGGCCTGGGATCCAAGTCGTTGCTTAAGCGGCTCCAGTCGCTTGTTTAGAGTGTCACACGCTTTCCGCACCGCCAGTCCAATCATTTCGCTGGTCATTGAGTTGGCCGTCAGCATGGAGTTGGCTCCATTAACCGTGTTGCTCCCCTCTACACGAACCTGCTCCAGCGGCACGCCGAGCACAAAGGCTGCTACCTGGGCCGCTTTAGTATTGACACCCTGTCCAATCTCTATGCCTCCGTGCGAGATCACCACCGATCCATCTTCGTGGTAGATGGCCACTGTGGCCGGATAGGTATAGGCCACTGTAGTGTTGAGCGTGAAATTCATCAGGGCCAGTCCCAGACCACGTTTGCGCCATCGATTCTGAGTATTGAATAGGTTGACCTGGTCCCTTCGCTGGCGGTACTCTGTGGTTGTCAGAAATCGAAGAAAGAGCTCTGCCATTTTAGATCCCGGTTGAAGGTTCGCAAGACGCACATCGGCGGGATCAAGTTGGCAGGCGAAGGCAATATGTTCCATGGCTGTCTCTGTCATGGCAATAGCTGAGGAAGAGAAATGGAACAACAAGTTGTTGCTTTTCTATATTTATTTGAACAATGTTACCTTTTAGTAGGAAACTCACCCTCTGCTGAGCCCGGCGCCCGGCACCAAGTCGAGCTGGGTGCATCTGTGATAATGGCACTTCCTTTAGCCCTAAAGTTGGAGTCTGTAAGGTTGTAAACATTTCTTAAGGTTGGCAGTGTCAAAAAATCTACAGGATTTTCGTTTATGCTGCATCCAGCATCTTCGTAGTAGTTGTTGGTCAGCATGATAATCGAGCCGTTGGCTCGGGCCCGAAACTCATAGTCCGAGCGACAGGCCCAGCGTTTACCAAGGCTCTCCATCATGGACTCGATGGTCTGCACGAATCGGGTAGGTCGTCTCAGCTTAAAAGCTACTAGAGCAGCGGCACAAGCCACCAGATTGCAGCGAGTTTCCTTAGCGCCATAGGCTCCTCCAACTCGTCTAATTTGGAACTGAATCGAGTTCACATTGACGCCCAGCATGTGGGCAATAGCTCCCTGTGTGCAGTCCATCCATTGGGTGGAACAATAAACCTGAAGGATGTTGTCGAGTGGCACCACGATTGTGGTTTGGGGTTCCATGGTGAAATGATATTGTGATCCCATTTCAAAAATGCCTTTTCCCTGTACATCGCCAGGAGCCAGTGGTGGTATTTTTAAGGTCTTCTTGTCTTCCTTTGTTAAGCATACAATGCGATTGTCTGCCTTCTCCGCCAAAACTTGATTCATGTTTGTAAAGATTCTTCGCTGATCTTTTGCATAAGTGACCTTCACCAAAGTGGCAGCATTGACGGCTGAATTCTGAGTTGTCGCTGCAATCACTCCCAAAGGCTGATTGTAGTACTTCACGTTGCCAGCAGCAAAGATTTCTTCCGCCTCAGGTGTCAGTGTGCTCAAAGTTATTGACTACTGGAATATCCTTGGCAGAATAGAAGGCCAACACCCCCTTGCACTGGAGTGCGGCTGAGGGATCGATCTGCTCAATGGAGGCACCAACTCTCTTGGCAGTCACAAATGCACAATGAACGGCGTTTGATGCCGTCGGTATATCGTTCGTATAGGTAGCTTCCCCAGAGCATTGAATGAGACCTGAAAATCAATAATTAATATCAAATTTTTACATTTATTACATTTATTACATTTATTATTAACAGAAATATTTTTTTAAAGGTAGCTCACCCTCAAGTTTGAGTACTGGTTTTGTAACTGGATAGTTCTTCTTTATGGTCTCGAAGGATTGGCTGCCGGAGGAGAGGGGTCTCTCCAGAAGCAGGCCACCAGAGCGATATCGTTCCCGAATACGATCCTTTGGTGCGGTGGCCAGCAAGAACTTGTAAAGCAGCGAGCATGCCAGGATCTGGCGATATTCCGGAGATGCCTCCGGTGGCCGCTCCTCGGGCTGCAAACTAGCTGGCAGCTGCTGAAATATCTGAGAAACGGTAGCGGGATCGTAGAGATCCCTGCCTGGAAGAAGTTGTTCCAATTCTTCAGCGTGCACATAGTCAGGTCGGATGTTGCCAAAGCAGATACGAGCAGAGCGCACAATTCGGCGCTGGATGTCCTGCCATTCGATGAGGAAGCCAGCATTTACATAGGCATGCACATTCTGGGCTCTGGGAAGGATCTATTTTTAAGGAAAAATAGGTATTAATTATGTTTTCTAAGCGTTCTTCGCAATACTTACTTTGTAGGATCCGAAGAGGAATCTGTCTTTGGGATAGGCCTTCAGGATAAAACCACCCAAGACCAATTTGTTTGTAGTGTCCCCAAGATATGACAGCAATGTCATCACCCTTTGAGTACTGGGACTATCGTACACCACAACGTGCACATCCAACGCTTCAAAAGTGATGAAAACGTCTGAGGGAAACTCAGAGTGCTGTTTCTTGATATTGATATTGCCCGCCAGTGTACCGTTCTGATTAAAATACAATACAAGTTCATTAATTAAGGAAAAATGTGTAATTTTAAAAAATATGCAAGGCCGTAATATTTTTAATTCGATTACTAAAACAGCAGAAGAATAATTTAATTAATTAATTAATTAATTAATTTTTTACTGTGCTTTTAACTTCAGTTGATTTACCACATTTGTTGCAAAAGATTTGCAAAATTAGAATGGCTTTCAACCTAATTATACTCTATGATGTTGAAAGGATCGTTCGCTTTGTCAGAAAGCTGATAAATGTTGAGCTCTATAAGGGTTTTAAATAAAATGAAATAATAGAATTAATAAAAAACAACATAGTCCCAAATGTAAATTGTTCTATATCCAATATTTACTCAACTATAAAAAGGGAAAAGATCATTCAGTGTCACTGACACTTGTCTTCTTCGTTAACTCCGCTTTAAGTATTCGCCAAAACGAGTTTTACTATTTTACTCACATTTCTCACCGGCACATTGGCAATCAGGTTGAAGTGCCTCCACAACTGGGAGCAATACTCGAATCCAGGCCGCTTGGCGGCCAGCAGGAACAGCTGCATGGAATCCGTGAGTGTCACATTGCCGCCGAGATGCAGGTGATCTGCCTCGATGCTGGTCTGCCTCAGTTCCGGCACCATGTTTACGTCGATGAAGTGCCTGATGTCTCTGGGTCGCCGATAAACTCCATGAGCCGTGTTTCCGGCCACGAGGATGTACTTCTCCCCATTACCCACCTGGCTGAGCGCCGCGAAGAGCTCGGCCAGGGTTTTGGGCCAGTACCATTGGCTGCCATCCGAATCTACCAGCGGTGGCCTTGAGCAGCTGCCCTTGCAGGACTGCCCAGTCTTCGGGCAGAGCATCTCGAACGAGTCCTCAATGTCTACGCACTCGGGAGGAATCTCAACAGTGGTATCCACAGCGAAGGATTTCATTGCGTCCAGAATTGGTCGATAGCCGGTGCAGCGGCAGAGGTTGCCCCCGAAGGCGTCCTCCACCTGCGACATGCTCACCTGGCCGCGGTGCTGCTCCAGCAGCCCGTACATGTTCATCACGAATCCCGGCGAGCAGTAGCCACACTGGGTGCCATTCATCTGGGCCAGGCGTTTCTGGATGGGATGGTAGCCACTCTGCTGGTTGCCCAGTCCCTCATTCGTCATGATCTCCGCATCGTCGCAGGTGTTGAGCAGCGTTAGACACTGACGCGGGAATAAAATCTGCTAGAGCAAGTCTCTCTCGGGAAGAGCTACCTACCGAGTTGGCTGCTCGAGACTGCACCTCCTGGGTGATAGGATGGCGCCGGCGGATAACACAGACGCAGGAGCCACAACCGCCCTCCAGGCACATGTACTTGGTGGCCGTCAGGTGCAGATGCTGTCGCAGGAAGGCGTTGAGGGTGGTGTCTGGGGCGTAGTCCGCCGCCAGCACCTCGTACGGGAATCCGTTTACGGTGAATTTTATGCTCATAGCTGCAGAGTCGTTGATCGAATGGAACACTCTCGCAAAGGCGCTTCTATTTCAAAGCGCTGGTGAAACCTGATTACCTGGTAATTGGACCAAACGGGTTCGGGTTTTAACTGCACCAAATGGCACACTGCAAAAAATCGTACAGTTGAAACATTTGCCGAAAATCCAATTGAAATTTGTTTTTAGAAAAATGTATATAACATAAGTATATATATTTCGAATATATAGGAAACTATAAACATGCACTAAACCACTTATTTATCTATTTATTTAAGCCTGAAGCTAGCTGCTTCGTGACCTGCATTCACCACCAGAGTTTCCGGAGTCGTTGGGGCTCCCAGACGCACCCACTCCCGGAGAAGTCCCGCATCCTGGCGGGCTGAATTTAACGCCTGTCGCAGGGCGAAGACCACGCTCACGGCCAGACAGCAAGGTGGCTCTCCAGTGGCCTTGGAACGCATGAATCCCGACCCGGAAGGATTCGGTTTCTGGATCAGCTCGATACGGAAATCTATGGGAATATCCTTGGCACCTGGCGGCTTGTAGTTCCAGGTGCGATTGGTCAGCAGGCGACCCGTCTCGCGATCGTAAACCAACTGCTCACTCATCCAGTAACCCAGGCACATGACGAAGGCTCCTTCGATCTGGCCAATATCGATGTAGGGGCTCAGGCTCTCTCCAGCGTCCTCCAGGATGTCCACGCGAATAATTTGGCTGTTTCCAGTGAGCACATCGAGTTCAATTTCCGTCAAAGAGAGCCCGTAGATATGGTAGTTCTGCATATCACCCTCCTTGTAGTGATCGGAGGCAATTAGGTTGATTGACTGAGCGTAGGCTGCCTCTATGGTCTTCAGCCAGCTGTCATCCTTCTTCTTCACAGGCTGCAGTCGAGCGTTGAGAGTCTCGCAGGCCTTGCGAACGGCATAGCAAAGGCTTTCACTGCCCACGGCTCCGCCGGTGACCATCGAGTTGGCTCCATTAATAGTATCCGAGGATTCCACCTTGATAAAGCTCAAGTCGATTCCCAAGGTATAGGCGGCCACCTGAGCCACCTTCGTGTTCATACCTAGAAATTAATTAAATAAATAAATAAATTTGTATGATAAACATAATCAAAACCCTTGAAATTACCTTGGCCCATTTCTATGCCGCCATGAGTAACCACGACTGTGCCATCCACATGGTAAATGGCCACTGTTGCCGGGTACTGGCCAAAGTAGAAAATGGGATAATCCATCACCGCCAGGCCAAGGCCTCGTTTTGTCCAGCGATTTTTGGCATTATACGCCTCGATCTCCTGCTTTCTCTGGGCATAATCCCTCGACTGAAGGAACTGGGGAAGCAGCTCGGAGATCTTATTTTCCGCTGCAATGTTGGCCAGCCGCACTTCCGCCGGATCCTTCTGCACGCCGAAGGCTACGTGCTCAATGATGTTCTCCATCATGGCGATGCCCTCCACGGATCCCGGGGCGCGACACCAGGTGGAGCTGGGGGCATCCGTCAGCACCGCATTTCCGTTGTTTATAAAGTTGTCGCCAGTAAAGTCATAGCAATTAAAAGCTGTAAATGTCGAGTGGCCCTCGATGGGGCTTTCGTTTGGACTCCAGCCAGCATCCTCAAAGAAATCGTTTGTTAAGCCCACAATCTTGCCATTGGACTTGACGTGGCACTTATAGTCGGAGCGACAGGCCCATCGCTTGCCATTGCAGTCCATCATGGACTCCAGCGATTGGACAAAGCGAACGGGTCGAGTCAGCTTGTAGGCCACCAGAGAAGCGGCGCAAGCCACCTGGTTGCCACGGGAAATCTTGGATCCATAGCCGCCGCCCAGCCTGCGGACCTGTATGAGGTAGTGTTATTGATTAAATTAAATTGAAAAACACTAAAAAATCTCACCTGTAGTTGCACATCCTTGGCCTTCACCTGGAGCATATGGGCAATAACGGACTGGGTATGATCCATCCATTGGGTGGCCGAGAATACCTTCAGGCCGTCTTCAAAGGGAACAGCCACCGTTGTCTGGGGTTCCATGGTAAAGTGATACTGCAGACCCATCGTGAAGATGCCCCTAACATCCATATCAGGCTCATCTGTCAACTTTAGCTTCTTTCCATCCAACTTGGACACGGGCAGAATGCGCGATGCGTCGGGAGTGATGGATGCAAATACATCACCTATGCTGGGCAGCAATTTAAAGTCGGGACTGGGATTACTGTAGCTGATCTTCACCAGCTTGGCAGCCCGTTGAGCCTGGTCAGCGGTGAGGGCCACGACTACACCAGCTGGCTGCTCGGAGTGACGAACTAATCCCGAGCAGAAGATTTCCTCGACCTGGTATCCAAAGCTGGGCTCACAAAAGGTGTTCGTTCCTGGAATATCCTTTGCACTATAAAAAGCCAAAACTCCCGGTTGTTTGAGCGCTTCCGAAGCATCGATCTGATCGATGGTGGCTCCCACTTTGGTGGCCCCCACAAAGCAGCAGTACACAGTGTTCGATGTGGTCAGCACATCGTTCATGTAGGTGGCCTCTCCGGAGCACTGGATCATGCCCTCGACCTTCTCCACGGCCTGGGTAACGGGATAGTTCTTCTTTTGTGTCTGGAAGAGCTGCAGGCCGGAGGAGAGTGGCCGCTGCAGGATCTGGCCGCCACTGCGGAACTTCGCACTGACCTCCGACTCGGGAGCGTGCTTCAGGAGAAATTTGTAGAGCAGTCCACAGGCCAACATGGAGCGATAAGCGGGACTGGCATCGGGAAGAACCTCATCCGGCTTGATCAGCTCCTCCAGCTTGCTGAACGTCTGCTCCACCAGACTGCCTTCGTAAGGATTCTGGCCCACCAGCAATTTTTCAATGGCTGAGGCGTGAACAAAGTCCGGACGGATTCCGCCGAAGCAAATGCGGGCAGACTTAACCTTGGAGTCCGATTCCATTTCCAGAAGAAAGGCTGCATTGACATAGGCATGGGCATTCTGGGCTCGGGGCATAATCTGTAAAGGGAAATACAGATTAAAAATACAATCCAAGTCGGGAAAAGGCATCGCACCTTGTAGGAGTCGTAGATGTACTTATCCTTCGGGTAAGCAGGCAGTATGAATGCCTTCAGCAGTAGTTTCCTATCGTCTGATGCTAAAAAGTCTGCCAGCGTCAGTTGCTTCTCCTCTGTGGCATTTTTAACAGCCACCACCTTGACATCTAGTGCCTCAAAGGATATGAAGATGTCTGAGGGGAATTCGGGATGTTGCTTCTTAATCGAAATGTTGCCCGCCAAGGTGCCAGACTGGAAAAAAAATTAAATTTGAAAGTTATCCATGAATTATTCACGGCTCCTTACGTTTCGCACTGGAACATTTGCAATAAGATCGATGTGGTTCCAGAGGGTCTCCAGATACTCAAAGCCCGGTTGCTTGGAGGCAGTGCGAATGATTTCCATGGCCTGGGTTAGACTCAGGTTAGCTCCCAGCTTCAGTTGCTGCCCGTCAGCGCTGTGCTGCTGCAGTTCCTCCACTCCGTTGACATCGATAAAGTGCTTGATATCGGGCGACCTCCGGTAGACTCCGTGAGCCGTGTTGCCAGCCACCAGCATAAACTCATCCGAATCTCCAACCTTGTTCAGAGCCTCCAAAAGCTCTGTCATATTTTTGGGCCAATGCCACTGACTTCCGTCCTCGTAGACCAAGTTAGGGCGATGGCAGCTGCCACTGCAGGCTTGTCCCGTCTTCGGGCAGTTCCGGGCCTTTAGGTCCTCGATATCGGCGCACTCCGCCGGAACCTTGATGTTGCTGTCCACGGCGAAGGACTTCATGGCATCCAGTATGGGCCGATAGCCGGTGCAGCGACAGATGTTGCCGCCAAAGGAGTTTTCCACTTCCGTCATGCTGACCTTTCCGTCATTCTGCTCCAGCAGCCCGTACATGTTCATCACGAACCCAGGCGAGCAGAAGCCGCACTGGGTGCCGTTCATCTTGGCCAGTCGCTTCTGGATGGCATGGTAGCCGGTGCGCTGGTTGCCCAGTCCCTCGGCGGTGACGATCTCCAGCTGGGCACAGGTATTCAGCAGAGTGAGACACTGAGGAGGATGAATCATTAGTGGTCAAGTGGGATAATTATCGCCGTCGTGAGTGTCGCACCGAGTTAACAGCCCAGCTGCGCTTTCCATCCCGCACCACGCAGATGCAGGCACCACAGCCACCCTCCTGGCACATGAACTTGGTGGCCGTGAGCTGGGCATGCTCGCGGATAAAGGTGTTTAGCGTAATGTCAGGCGGAAGGTTGGTCAGATTTACTGCGGGATTAGAGAGAAATATATCAATAATCGGTAGCCAAAAACAAGTACAGAAACCAGTTGGTAAAACAAGAAACACAGGGAATTTAATTTGCAATCTAATTTGATTGCTCCACAGCTATACTAATGACAGTTGTTGGACACTGAAATATATATAATTTTGCTGCCTTTGTTTTCATGTAAGCAGCGCAACTAATGAGTCTCTACTTGCTACCATAACTTCTTTCAAGATGTTGTTAGACTTTGCTTTATGTGTACAAAACACACACATTTTTTACGTTTTAAAGACTTATAATGCTGTGATTCTATAAGTACTATTGTTTATTACTTTGTCTTAAGTGGTTTACCCTTGCTAAACTTAATTAGAACCACTCACCCGTGTAAGGCAATCCGTTAATAGTGAATTTCGTAGTCATTTCGCGTATTTTCTCAACAACAACAGAGCAAACAAATAGCTAAATGTCAGCTGGGAAAGTGCTATCTATAAATAAATAATTAAATTCAATTAGTTGTTGACTTGTGCCCAGGTTTTCCATTATTTTCCACTTGCCGCTTGCTGGTGCCTCCGTTCGCCGCGGGTGTTGCTGTTCAACTGATCGCGAAATCAGATCAAAGTCGCCGTTCTCCGATTGCGATATTCTTGGCAGCAGTACGCGAACAGGAGTCACTTTCGACACACAATCAAGCTGCCTTTGAACGTAACAACAATTTGTGTTTGGGTTTCGTGCTCGACGATCGACGTTAATTGCAGTTCGTCGAGCCTCAGCTCCTCGACGGCGAACAACTGGTGGCGGACTGGCGGCGCCGGCTATATGTTGTATGTAGCTTCGCTCTCTGATTTTCGGCAGCTGAAAAACAGCACAGCTATTCTTAGTCGCTAGATACTATACCTTCCAGTAATGTTATTATTTTCAATTATGTTTTTGTGTATATTAGGTTTTTATGCCTGACTGCCAGTTTCTGATTAGTCAAAATCAAGATTCGCCTAGTAAGATCTTTAAACTATAGAAAAAAAGTGAGGAAATTAGCATCATTATCTGAAAGATTCATTAAGTGTTGGGTTTTAATTAATAAGTCTACAATTTACTGGCAAAATTGAATTACCTTTTTCTACTCTTCTGTGAATAAACTTAACTGCTGACACAGTAAATAAATAACGATGCAAAGCGAGAGACTTTATTATGAAGTTAAATAATGATTAAATTGCACATTTATTTTCGATTGCGTGTAGTAATCATTTTGACTGAGCTTTGAGTGCACTAAAAATTATAAGTTTTAACCTTGCTTGATATAATAATAATTATAATGACTGTAAAATTTGATAAAATTTGACTAATTTGTTTATAATTTTAGTTCAGCGCGGAGAAAGAGAATCAACAAAAGAGAAACAACAAAAGAGAAGCAAACTAAATTACATTTAAACTATAAATAAAAAAGGGGCAGAAGCTGATAAAAAATAGAGAGTGAGCCGGCCGGCATTAATACATATTTGTTTGTATATATCTTTTCACATATGAATTTCTCTCTCTCATAAACAATGTTTTCACGCTCAGCTCTCTGCAAACAAATAAATTATTTCATAAGCTCTGACTTTGAAATAACTTCCAGCAAAAACTAGAAAATCAAGATTTTGAGTGATATTCATTATCACAAAAGCTCGCTTTTTTGAAAATATTTATAAAAAATTTAGTTAAAAGCTTTTTAAAACTGCAACTGGGAGATACATTTAGAAATAAAGCCCTTAAAATTGATTAAAATTTAATAATTTAACTTTTTGTATAGATAAAAATTAAATTTGTATTTTAAAATTGTATGGAAATTGAATTTCAAAGAAAATTAAGAGGATTTGCAAGCAATAAGATCATTTGTTAGCTTCGATATCGGGCAATTTTAAATGCATTTATAAACGCATATTTTAAATAGATGGTTTTAGGTAAAAGCCTTCCAAAAGTCTTTCTACTTTAGTTTGAATTCCGTCACTTGGTGGCCGGCATTAAGCAACAAGGTTTCCGGTGTTGTGGGCGCCCCCAGGCGAAGCCACTCCCTCGTTAAGGCCGCATCCTGGCGGGCAGATTGTAGGGCCTGCTGCAGGGCGAATATCACACTGACGGCTAAACAGCACGGCGGCTCCCCGGTGGCCTTAGAGCCCATAAATCCGGCTCCACTGGGCCGCTGACTGTGCACCAGTTCCACGCGGAAATCAATGGGAATATCCTTGGCCCCCAGGGGCTTGTAGTTCCAGGTGCGGTTGGTCAGCAAGCGGCCGTTGTCGCCCTCGTAGATGAGCAGTTCGCTAAGCCAGTAGCCCAGGCCCATGACGAAGGCACCCTCAACCTGGCCGACGTCGATCCAGGGGCTGAGGCTCTCGCCTGCGTCTTCTAGGATGTCCACCCGCCGAATCAGAATGTTTCCCGTGAGCACATCCATCTCCACCTCGGAGAGAGCCAGACCCAACACGTGATAGTTCTGCATGTCGCCGGTTTTGTAGTGATCCGAGGCCACCAGGTTAATAGACTGGGCATGTGCAGCTTCTACGGTGTCCACCCAACTGGCCCTGGGCTTCTTCACCGGCTTTAAGCGGGCATTGAGGGTCTCGCAGATCTTGCGGACTGCATAGCAGACACTCTCGCTGCCGATGGCGTAACCGGTGACCATTGAGTTGGCTCCGTTGAGGGTGTCCGAAGATTCCACTTTGATGTAGCTCAAGTCTATGCCTAGGGTGTAGGCAGCAACCTGAGCCACCTTTGTGTTCATACCTGTGAAGTTGGAAAAGAAAAATCAATTTAAGGGGGAATCTCCACAGAACTTAATCTACCTTGTCCCATTTCTATGCCGCCATGGGTCACAACGACTGTGCCGTCAACATGGTAAATGGCCACTGTGGCCGGGAACTGCCCAATGTATATGACTGGGAAGTTCATCACGGACAGGCCCAGGCCGCGTTTGATCCATCGGTTGTTTGCGTTATGGGTCTCGATCTCCTTTTTGCGACCGTAATACTCCCTCGACTTGAGGAATTCCGGCAGCAGAGTCGCCATCTTGCTCTTCTTGCTGATGTTGGCCAAGCGCACCTCGGCGGGATCCTTTTGGATCTCAAATGCCACATGCTCAATAATGTTCTCCATCATGGCAATGCCCTCCACAGATCCCGGAGCACGACACCAGGTGGAGCTGGGGGCATCCGTGAGAACAGCATGTCCACTGAGCTTAAAGTTGCTGTCCGTGAACTCGTAACAATTCGCTGCCGTGAATGTGGAATGTCCTTGAACAGGACTCTCGTTTGTGTTCCAGCCAGCGTCCTCAAAGAAATCGTTGGACAACCCGACGATCCTGCCATTGGACTTGACGTGGCACTGATATTCGGAGCGACAGGCCCATCGCTTGCCATTGCAGTCCATCATGGACTCTAGGCTTTGAACAAAGCGAACAGGGCGATTCAGCTTGTGGGCAGCCAAGGAGGCAGCACAGGCCACCTGGTTTCCTCGAGAGATTTTGCAGCCATAGCCACCGCCTAACCGGCGGACCTGTGACAATAATTTTCCATAGGACTAATTTCGTTTCATGACTTAATATTTTACCTGAAGTTGCACATCCTTGGCCTTCATCTGGAGGGCATGAGCGATCACTGACTGAGTCTGGTCCATCCATTGGGTGGCCGAAAAGACTTTGAGTCCATCTTCAAAGGGAATGACCACCGTTGTCTGTGGCTCCATGGTAAAGTGGTACTGCAGACCCATTTCAAAGATGCCTCTAACTTCCACATCGGGTTTGTCGGAAAATGTTATTTCCCGCAGCTTTGATATGGCCAAAGGCAGGATCCGAGAAGGATCTGGCGCGTCGCTGGAAAATACGTGCCTCAGGGTCGGCTGCAGCCTAAAGTTGGAGCTGGGATTACTGTAGCTGATCTTCACCAGCTTGGCAGCCCGTTGAGCTTGGTCAGCGGTGAGGGCCACAACTACACCTGCTGGCTGCTCAGAGTGACGGACAAATCCCGAACAGAAGATCTCCTCCGCATCGTAACCAAAGCTGGGCTCACAGAAGGTGTTCGTTCCGGGAATATCGTTCGCAGTGTAAAATGCCACTACTCCGGGATGCTGGAGAGCTTCCGAAGCATCGATCTGATCGATGGTGGCTCCCACTTTGGTGGCCCCCACAAAGCAGCAGTACACTGTGTTGGACGCGGTCAGCACATCGTTCATGTAGGTGGCCTCTCCGGAGCACTGGATCATGCCCTCCAGCTTCTGCACCGCCTGCGTGACCGGATAGGTGCTCTTCTGGGTCTGAAAGAGTTGCAAGCCGGAGGAGAGCGGCCGCTGCAGCAGCTCGCCGCCGCTCTTGAACTTTGCACTGACCTCTGCCATTGGAGCGTGTTTCAGGAGAAACTTGTAAAGGAGCCCGCAGGCCAACATTGAACGATAGGCGGGACTGGCATCGGGAAGAACTTCGTCCGGCTTGATTAGGTTTTCCAGCTTGCTAAATGTCTGCTGCACTAGATTGGGCTCGTAGGGACTGTGTCCCACCATCAAGTCTTCAATGGCTGAGGCGTGTATAAAGTCAGGACGGATTCCGCCGAAGCAAATTCGAGCGGACTCTACTTTTGAGTCGGAATCCAGTTCCAGAAGAAAGGCAGCGTTAACATAGGCATGGGCATTCTGGGCACGAGGCATAATCTGCCGCAAGAACCACAGATTAAAAATGAAAACTAAAATTATTTGAAATTCCACTAATTATGTATATCTAATAAATATAGATACAAAAAATAAGGAATTAAGAAAAATATTAAAAAAGCCAGCCAAAAGCCCAGGCAGCTATGGCTGCACCACCCCCTCTGTAGCTTTAGTTTTAACTCTAAGCATACAGAATGTAAATAAATATATAAATAAAATTATAAACAATTATCGTACCTTGTAGGAGTCGTAAATGTACTTATCCTTCGGGTAAGCAGGCAGTACAAATGCCTTAATAACAATATTTCTGTCACTATCCTTCAGGAATTCCTCCAGAGACATTTCCCTCTCATCACCCATACTTTTCAAGGCCATTACTTGTACATCCAGCGCCTCAAAGGATATGAAGATATCCGATGGGAACTCGGGATGATGTTTCTTGGTCGAAATATTGCCCGCCAGGGTCCCAGACTGAAAATGCAGTCATTAACAAGGCTCATAAAGTCAAAATTGCACTCACATTGCGAACGGGAACATTGGCCACCAGGTCGATGTGATTCCATAGAACCTCCAGATATTCGAATCCTGGGTGCTTCGACGTCTCGCGAAGAATCTCCATGGTCTCTGTGAGGCTAAGATTGGCTCCCAAAATCAGTTTCTCCCTTTCAGAGCTATGCTGATGCAGTTCCTCCACTCCACTCACGTCGATAAAGTGTTTAATATCGGGAGATCTCCTATAGACGCCATGGGCGGTATTGCCTCCCACCAGCATGAACTCATCCGAGTCCTCCACGTTGTCCAACGCTTCGAACAGCTCTGCCAAGGTGCTCGGCCAGTACCACGTTTGTCCGTCGTCGTAGATTAGTTTGGATCGTTGTCCGTTGCAGATACCTTTGCAGGCTCTTCCCGTCTTCGGACAGTTGCGCGCCTTTAGGTCCAGATCCTCAATGTCAACACACTCCTTGGGAACCAGGATGTTACTGTCCACGGCAAAGGACTTCATGGCGTCCAGAATAGGACGATAGCCGGTGCAGCGACAGATGTTGCCGCCAAAGGAGTTCTCCACCTCCGACATGGTCACCCTGCCCCCGTGCTGCTCCAACAGCCCGTACATGTTCATCACGAATCCCGGCGAGCAGTAGCCGCACTGGGTGCCATTCATCTTGGCCAGCCGCTTCTGGATGGGATGGTAGCCGCTCTGCTGGTTGCCCAATCCCTCACAGGTAACGATCTCCAGCTGGGCGCAGGTATTCAGCAGCTTGAGGCACTGCAAGACGGCGGGAGAGGTGGTTAATTTCGGAGCTGGGGATCGCCTGATCTCTGACCTTACTGAATTGACGGTCCAGGTGCTCTGCCCATCGCTCACTGCGCAGACACAGGCCCCACATCCTCCCTCCAGGCACATGAACTTGGTAGCCGTCAGTTGGGCGTGCTCCCGGATGAAGGTGTTCAGCGTGATGTCCGGCGGGAGGTCGCTGAGGTTAACTGAGATATTAAATGGATTCATGGGCTTTAATTTCACAGATTAAAGAGTCCAGGGAATATCCAATATCCTTTAAGTGTCCCCAATTATTATTTGTATCCTTAAAAGCTTGGCTTACCCGTATAAGGTTGCCCATTGATAGTAAATGTGGTGGACATTTGAAATCCTTTTATTTTTCGATTTTTTCTAGCTGCAGACACAATCTCTGTCCAATTGACCAACTTCTGGCTTAGAACCCCCTAATATAGTTTTGCACTACAATTGGCATATTCAAAATTTACTTTTGTCATTTAATAAACAAAGAACAATTCGCTGAAAATGGATTGTAATTGGATTTTCTCGGTTTGTTGAATTCATTTAACAAAATTTGTAAACATTTTCCGCCTTTGTTCGGCTGCAATTTCCATTATTTGATATTCCGATTAGTAAGGTAACTGATTCTATTAGTAAACCATTACCATTTTGCTCTGCTTGAATTTATTTAATTTAGGTTTTGATTGGCCAACGTTTAGGTATAAAAATACACATTTTTCTGAAGCAATATTTAGCCCTAACAAGCCTTAATGGCCTTCCATATTGGCTTTCTTATCGCCTTACGGATTTTGTATCTTGACGCGCGTTAATTAATTAAATACATGTTCCCTCCTCCTTGTTTCTTTTATTAACTCTACCCAAGAACAGAGGGGGAGAAGCTGAAAAAACTGTCAACTCATTGGTAAATCATTTGTCAAAATATAAATCGATGTTTCCTTTCGAGGAACGGTCGAAAGGGTCGGCCAGACGAAAAAAATGTTACATAATCATGCACACAACATGCAGAACAAGAACCAATCCCAACAACAAAGCCACCGTTCCGCCCTTGCACCTTATCGATATTCAAGAATCGTTTTCCAAACACAAAGTAATCATAAAAAACGACAGAGCTAAGAAAAAATGATGGGGAAACTTTAAACAAGTAAAATTAAAATATGAATAACGCAATCTTTTCTCACATGGCTAAGCATTTTGGTTATAGGAATCGGAGGCAACCCGCTGTCAAACAGGTAAGCAGAGGGTTAAGCCGGCAAGGGGGGAACAGGGACGGGGACGGTGGATTCTGACCCTGTGCTGTTGTTGGGGGAGTGTCCATTGTTGGCTGTTTCTTCTCTTTTTGGAGCTGTCATGCATAATAAAATTCCAATATATTCGAACGTACGCCTTCGCCCTGTCTTCGTTCTCGATTGCGGATCCTTATCAAACAAGAAAAGTGACGTGAGCACCGCCGCCTGCCCCCAGCTCCACTCCAACTCCAGTCTGCATTCTCATCTCCAGATTCAGAACCCGACTCGACCGGGCCCGAGACCTGGTCAGCAGTCGAGGCGGACCCACACCCTGGCAGAGTGTTGGGTTTTATTGGCCCACGGCCATTTGATGCTCGCCAGTGCGGCTCGGATGATGACACTGACCCACTGATAGTCGGCCAGGCCGACTGCCAAGCCAAGCCCAGGTCAGGAAGGCAAGGTGAGACGCCCCTTAGCTCATCCCATAAATATGCCGGGTCGGAGGAAGGCCCGTTCGCCTTGGGGCCTGAAGATTAGCTAAAGTTTGCACCGAAACTTTTCGCATGAAGATAGTGAAAGAAAAAGTGAAAAGATGAGGTCTAAACTTGTAGGTCTTCCTTTGGTCCATAATAAAAACAAAATATTTGAAACCCAAGTGTGAAAAAATTAAGCTATCTACTTAAAATTCTATATTTCATAAAGTTTGACTCATTTCTAACACAATATTTATTTACAGGTATCACCATATCACCCACCCTTGTTTAACAATTTCCAAAAACAAGGCACTCCATCCATTTGCCTTCCTACTCCTTCTGGACAAGCCTTTTTATTATTTTGTAACATCGATGAGAATGAGGAAAGAGTGAAATATATGGGTAACTACCCGATGGTGACACTGTTAACCCTTTGTCACTTCCATTGACAGTTCAATAATGCGTCATTTGGTGTGTTTCAGGGCTGTGGAGATGGGACATCATGGGTTCCCTTTCCAAGGATTCAGGGAGGGGACTGCTGTCACATCAAACTGGACAAAGGAAAGACAGGGTACTGCCAGCAGGTACTAAGAGTTCTTCATCTGGAAAGGGTAAGATCGGGTTTATTGGGAGGCTTAAAATTAAATTAAGGAAGATTAAATTAAGTTGGTCATGGATACATGCTTTATTTCTTTAATGAAATTATAATGGCAATTTAATTGGCATAAAATATAACAGTTTTCGTATTTTCTTAAAATCAATGGAGTATCTTCAATTAAAGAAAATAAAAGACGAAGTATGGCCTCATATTAGTTTCGTAATGCCAGCTAAATATTTAAAACTATATTAAAAAAACACTTTTTTAAAGCTTAGTTTAAGTTTTGTAAGAGTATTATACTTTCAACTATTACAAAACTATTTTAACTTATTGTGGGGTCTGTTCTTGACCATCATCATCTTGGCTTTCATTGGCTTGTTGGCTTGAGTCTTCCGCAACCATCGGGTTCTTCTGGCTGGCGACTCTCTTGTCGCCTGTCGGATGTCACATTAAATTCGCGTTATTTGCTTGAAATAATTTTGCGTTTATCGGTCCGGGCCAGTCGTTGGATACATGTGTCACGAGGGTTGAGGGGACACCAGGACACCAGGCTTGGCAATTTAATGACTTGTGCTGCAGCAACTGGCAGCTTCTTTATGGGTCGGGTGATAAATGATTGCACTTCGGATATGTTTATGCGGCCGAAATGCCATTTAATTGATTCATCAGCGCTCCATTATTGATTAGCGGCGGCTTTTGAGTCGCTTTCAGTTTTGGGTTACCTGGCAATGGAGCCACCCAGGTGCAAATGGGATCGGTTCGTGATCGAGACAGGGCTGGGCCATACTGCACCTGCTGCTGCTGCCGCAGCCGGGCCTCGCCCCTGCGAAAGTCACCCAGAAACTGTCGTCGAACTCGTTTGCGGCAGACAAATGGAAATGAAAACGCCATTTAACATTTCTATTTTTACGAGTTCAGTGAAAAATCCATAAAAACTCTTTAAATGGAACGCTTGCTCTCGACCCGGCGACCCGCCGTCATTTCTATTCGCGACAAATAAACAAATAACAAATTTTATATTTAAGTGAAATGAGCTTTGCAGCCAACAAAGCAGACAGCGGAAACCTAATTGAAAGAAGCCACGCAAATTGAGTTAACCAAGCGGAAAACCAGGCCATTAAATTCCGACTCTGCAGTGGGAGTTGGTCGGCTCCGGGTCCCATGGCCAGGGTTGTGGGATCGGAATCGGACTTACAGAGCAGAGGGAGTCGCATACACTTCCCAGTTCGATTCGATTCGATTCGTTTCAATTCCGTTCGATTTATGGCATTCGCAATTGTGTGGCAATTTAATAGCAATTTGCTGCTGAGCCCGAAAATTGACGAAACTTTGATGAAATGCAATTGGAAACTTGTCACGACTGCAGACCGAATTGTAACAATGGTAACTGCACAATAACAATAACTTGTCTCTGGGCCTAACGAACTACATACATATATGGTTCAGAAATCGAAAGTTGAATTGGGTTCTCTTAGGGCTGTTACAATTTTCTGTCGGTAGGGTAAAGTTTTGACTGACTTAATCTGAATTAAGTGGATATTTATGCCATATTATACATCCTGTCGAAAGGGCTATTCCACTTAAGATTGAGATTTTATGTTTTCATAATCCTTATCTTTCGTTTTGGATATATGAAGTTGTCTCCACAGCTATCTCCCTCAGTTTTCGGCACTTATTTGATTTGTCTTTTTCTCTCAGGCTTACCCACACAAATGTTCCGCTTTTTGCACAACTTGGCAAGGCGCCTACCTAGCCGATAAAGCCTGAGATAAGTCGGCCGACGACGAACAGCAAAACATTAAGATACAAAGATAATATAAAACAAGAGACAGGACACTTGTAGGCACTCAAATCGAAGGTCAGTTGCTCTGGAATACACTAAGGAGAACATATTTCGCATTTTGGATCCGATCCTTAGGGTTAATAAGCGTTTATTTTGATAATTGAATAATCTAATAAGCTGAAAGGTAACAATTTTCTAAAATAAAAATTCATTTAATTTAATGCACTTCTAATTTATTTATTTATAAAATTGCGTCAAACAAATAATACAATTTTAATTTATATAAAAAGGTTTCAGCGTGACTATTTATTTTTATTTTTATTTCTCTCTGGTTAGGGTATCAGGCGAATGGGAAAGATAGGCACATAAAAAGTAGGCGCGATAAATTATTAAGTGACTGTGACGGGCGACTCCTGGCCCAGCTTCCGCTCCAGCTCCTCCTCGGCTACAGGCTCGTCCTTTCCTCTGCCGGCTTGCCAGTCATCCTCCTGTGGTGTGGAGTTTGTCACCCGACGTTGGCTGGCCTTATCTTCGGATGACGGTGTTATTTCTGTTTGGCTTTATTTTATTTATTTTTGGTTGTTACTTGGCAGCCTCCTCACCCTCCTCAACTCCCTCTGCTCAACTGTGGGAGCCAACAACTTAATTTGTGATTTATTTTTTGCCGTTGTTTCGGCAAGAAATAGTTGTGAGACTCGTACTGCCTGCTGTGGAGTTGCTTAATTTATAAAATGAGCAAAAAAAAAAAATAAACTGACGTTGATAATAAATCAATTTCCTGCCTACACATTAAATTATACAGTTAATAATAAGCCGGCATGGACCGGGCCCACGTCTGGACCTGGTCGGGTCCCTCGGTTCCTGTCTCCGCTTCGAAACTGGTCCTCGATCTTACGCCTCTCAGACTCAGACTCAGACTCAGTCGCAGTCTCAGCCTGCGACCCTGCTCTTTATCTCGCAAATCCATTTGCATCTCATCAAGTTTTGGCTTAACACTCAGTGCGACTCGCCTGGCGATTTGGGTTTCCGTGGATTGCGTGTCTTCGCCAATTTGTTGGCAGATTAAACAAATTTCCTGCCAACGGCCACGCAATTGGCTCGCATATGCTGCGGCCCGACAGGTATGGCTATTCTACTTTTGTTTAGATTGCACGCATCTTGTTAACATTGGCAAAACATTCTGCCAGCATCAGTATTGAGACCTACTGAAAGTTGAATTGTAATTCCTGGTAGGAACTACTAAGCCTTAAAATACAATGCGCTTAGAAAGGAAACTTTATCAAAGTTGAATCTAATACCTTTCGGCTTGTAATCTTCGACTTTAAGCATACAAATCGCAGTAATCTTCAAAAAAACAAGAATAACAAAAAAATTATAAATTAATCCCGAAAACAAATAATGGAGTTTCATCTTTAAAGAGGTCCTTTACCCATTTTTAGCCCCCGGGGCATGGCCCGCATGCCGTCTTGGCCGCTTAAGGCACACGTCGCTCGTCCTTTTTTAATTAAAAACTTGCAGACTGCTTAATTTTGTTTGCCCAAATCCCGGGACAACAATGAAACTTTTTTCCAACTGCCTAAGAGGGGACGCCTCGTCCCTGGCAAATCCTTTCGCGTGAGCCTCGAGTGAGCTTTTCAATTTGAGCCAGGTAACGAGCGGCGGACTGGCAGGACGAGTGTCAAAGGAGCGGAAGGGAAAGGATGAGTTTTTACACTTTCAGCGCTTCCCCGACGTTTCCGAAACTACTTACGATGCCTTGAACTTCATTTCCTGGCCGGGCCGGGGTCGGGACCTTTCTGGCCTTTGGCCATAAATCATTGCCTCAAAGAAAGCGGCACAAAGAGGAAAACAAAATAAAAAGGGGTAAATAAAAAGGTAGAGGCGGATTTTTTTATATGAAAAGCTCAAGGCGTGCAACAAGTTTGAGTTTGTTTTCATCTTTGTAGGCGAAAATAATACGAGCCGTGCCTTTGGCTGCTTTATTATTAACCAAGGTAAATAGCAAAAGGGCTAACTCACAAAAAGGTAGCTGGCAAGGACTCGAAGCCGCTCGAGTGGAGTGTCCTTACCCGCTGGATATTAATGAGTTTTGGCGTTGAAATTAATTGCATTCTGGAACTTTGAGGCAGATTTCCATTTCAATGCCGCCTGTGAGTTGGGTAAAAGGCAGTGAAGGAGGATGAGTCCTCGCCCGCCGAGGTCTATCAAAATAGGAGTCACAACTCTCAAGGCGTAGCGTCCGAAAGGACGATAGTTTGCAACCCTTTTGCTCCTTTCTGGCTGACTGCAGGCGGTCTAAATATTAACATTTACTTTTATGCTTAAACCGAAAAATGAAATGCGACAATCTCCGCAGACCGCTGACTACTGTCTCCTGTTTCAGTCCCATCTCTTTCAGTTGGCCAACCTTTGTCAAGCCCTCAAAGCCGGAGTTTGGCCATAGCATAATGAGCTACTCGGTAAATAATAATAATTAAATACGGAGGAACAGCCATCTCTTGGTGGGATATTAAGAAATTGCTTGAAAAATGAAAGCAGAAATTTCAGAAACAGCATTTCACCCGCATTCTGAAAATGAACCAAGGATTGGAATGGAATTTTTAACTCTTCAACTTACTGTAATAAAGTGGTAAGAATTTTCGGAAAATTCGCCAGAGTCCCGCATGTGCAATTTAAGTACTTTATTGTAATTCCTGCCGCTCACCCTCGCATCCTTGTTTATCATTTATGTTATATGCCAAGCTTAATGAAAGGGCCGGCTGAAACGTGTAAAGTGCTTTCGGTGTCTGCTGGATGGACCCACAAGCATTATAATGAAATGGCCCCATGTTCGGAATAGGCAAGTGCGGAGCGACCCAGACTCCCCTCCACATCCGATTATGCCCGGTGTCTCTCTGGTCATCAGCATAATTTAAATGCTTTTTAATTTCGGGGTAGCTAAAGTGCAACAACAGCAACATTTGACAGGGTAACCCAGGACAACAGCCCCCCACCAGTTAGAGCATTATGCTCGCCAACTAGGCCGTGGGCTTTTAAGTGGGCTTTTGATGCTGTCGCGTTTCTCATTACAAAAGCTGAATCAATATTAAATTTATTTTAACAACACGGGACACAAACACGGAGACGAGGGTAGCGATGGAGGCAGGATTCTGTTTGTTGTGGTTGTTTGCATCATAATTTTTGGACTCTGGCAGGGGGATAAGAGGGGACCTCAATAAACAATTGTCTGCGGGTTTGTTGCTATCTAAAGTAGCGCTAGAAATTTAGAATTAGCTGCAGGCAGTAGTTCTTAGAACCGCAGGCATGTTTGTAGTTCTAAAGAAAGGAAAACTTCAAAAGGAGATTTAAATAATAAAGGTGGATATTTAAAAAGTGTATTTATTTATTTACTTCTATTAGGTTGTTAATTATTGTTAATGTATTATAGTTTGTTTATAAATATTTAGTCTTATCCTTTATCTACAGTTCATTAGGTATATATTAAGAGGCTAATGCAGCTAAATTCCACCTGTTCGACGGAACTGGTTCATTGGTAATTTAGAACAAATCTGGCCATCAGGTAAATGGACCTGCTTCCATATCTCAAATTCCCCCCTTCAGTGGCCCGATCCGCCCCGCCAATACTTACCCTAATGCTTGCATATAAATTGGCTCACGTTTCCTTGGCTTTGAGGATTATTACACTTAAATTAGCAACTTGGGAGCTCAGCGCGTGCAATTCCAAGCAGGCAGGAGATGGAAGTTGACTTGGTTGTGGCGGTGCTGGTCGAAGGGAGGATTCCGCAGGAGGAGGATGCCAGGCCACATTGCATAAAACATGCGTTTCGGGGGTTGCTCGTCCTTACCGAGATGTTTACGTGCCTCAGCTACGATTTCCCCCATTCTTAGTCCCAGTCCCAGTCCCAGTCCCATCAAGTATCCGCCCCGTGTATCTGTGCCTGTTCGTGAGTGGGTCCTTATCCCCCTGGAAAATCTGACAAAATCAAATTGTTGCCATTTTTACGCATTTCATTTAATTTGAAGAACGTCCGGGCGCTGAAACACCTGTGGGACCCCTGACCAGGATCGAGGATTCGGGACAGAGGATTGAGGATTCGGAATCCGGGATGCCGGCTCTGGGTGTGGGCCACTTTAAGTGCCACATTTGACGTTTTATGGGGCAAAATTATGGTCGGCCGGAAAATGAAATGTGTGTGCTCATGTAATGAGAAAATTTTTGTGCTTTTGTTTAGCTTAAATTAGCTCAAGTGATGAGTTTTCCTTCTTTGCCACTTTGTGTGGGTTTATGAGTTTTAGAAATTGGAATGGATTCGGGGACTATGGCAGTGGGGTGTCAGGTCAGGGTGGCGACAAAGTAGAATATCCAAAGCTGAAACTCTTTCCCCAGCCATTGGACTGACCACTGCTCTTGACACTTGAACGGGGACGAACCGATGATTCGAGCTTCATTTGCTTACATTAATTGAAGTTTGTCGGTATTTGCTCAGGTCCAACGCCAGGACAATGAAACACTTTGATGTCGATTCCCCGATGGCTTTCGGGTTTTAATTAATTTCTTTTTGTCCAACTGCAGCTGCTCGAGTATCTCTGTTGACTTGTACTGGATTTTACATTAATCTAGCCATCGAGTGTTGCCATCAAACGATTTTAATTCCATTTTCCTTCGAAGCTTGCAGCGGTCTCCTTTGCCAAGGCAAAAGTGGAATGCAATTTGCAACAGAGACATTGTTAGCGGTGATCCTGGGACGACTTTTGTGGTCAATAATGAGAAATTCCTTTGGCTTTGGCGCTTTGAAATCATCGAGCGGAATGAAAAGCGAGTGAAAAAATCGAAACCAGAAAAATCCCGGGCAAAAACAAAGGAAAGTATTTGCAGTCAATTCAATTAAGTAATGGCAACCAAGCCACACAACAAAAAAATAAAAGAAAACACGGCGTAAAGGAGATCTCCCTTTTTTTTCGTTTCAAATAATTTGAATTCTTGACATTGCGTTCCATTCCGTCCTCGCTCCCCACCGACATACGAGTTTGTTGTGCTCCTGACATTTAAGCAGCCCGTGCACGAACGTAAAGAGAGGGGACTCCGACTCCGACTCCGGCTGGAGCTCCCCAAATCCTAAGACAGAGCCCCAAACAATCCACGAGTTGTCAGGAGGTCCCTGGAGTGTCATAGAGTTGAGAACACAAACACTTTTGGCTTTTGCATCCTGGGGTTTTTCCAGCACTGTCTTGCCAAGAGTTTTCTTTGTCTTTTGCTCAAGTTTTTGTTTTGACGCTTGCCTGAATGTCAGTTACATGTGCATAAAGTTATAAGCCGAGTCCACTTCAGCGCCATGAATATGCAAGTCAGGCAGATGTGGGTGCGCCAAGTGATTGTGTGGGGATTGGGGGAGTTTCCTGAAATATTATTTGGCATTTAAGGGGCAATAAGCATGTTAAAATGTTGATATGAGCTACTTTCTTCTGAGCGCCTACGAGGCTTTTAAATTTGCTTGTGAAATTGGTTTAAGGATTCGGTAAAATATTCTCTATATAGTGGGATACTTTTGGTATAAGAAATTATTTACCTCCTTCTTAATGAATTCAACTTGTCGACCAAATTATTTCCCTAATTCCAAGAAGCTGAAAACTTTGATTGAAGCATCGAACCCTAATCGGTCCCACCTCCACTTCATTGTTCTCTCTCTTCTCAGAAGTGCCCCCTCTAATTAGCCGTACAAGCTCATCCCAGGGATTACATTGTCTACGACCAGTTCACCTTCATTTTGTTGCTGGAACTCTCAACTTTCTTCATCAGCGATTTGCCACCTAATTGTTTGGACAATTAAATCATTAAAATGTTCAATGAGGAAACAAGTTCTTTTGTTTCTGCATTTTGGCCGCCTGCCCGCCACTCGGATCAATTATTTGGCGGGGAGGCTGCCACAGAGAGTTTGGGGAAACTGCTGGTTTTGTCCGCAAAACTTTTAATCAAATTAAGTCACTGGCAGAGCCGGAAATGCGGCTGACACAAAGGTGGACATGTGGGGGAGGACATCTGGGAGGGGGATTGGGCCAGCAAACTTGGCTAGTCAACCGGAGGCGATTGTCGGCGACAAGTGGCGCTGTGGGTAGTCGCCAGAAGCCACGCAAATGCTCAATTAATAGAAGTTCGTCGACTTAATGAAATGGCGGCAGAATGCACGATGGGAACTGGTGGGGACAAGGACCAGGTTCATGTGGCTTTGCCTGCTGCTCCTGCCAGTATCCCTGTGTCCCGGTCTCGCGGCTAATTGAATCAAAGCAATGTCCTGGCACACGCGTCGGCTTAATTGCAAAATTGCAAAGCATACTTTTGGGCGTGCCAGCGGCTGTCAAAGACATTCAATACGCTCTCACTTTCCCCGCTGCCATCATGGATTTTTCTCCCCTCGCCCACTTGGGAAGTGGACAGGACAACACAACCCTTTGCCCCCTTTTAAGTGCTGAACGGTAAAAACAATTAATATTATGACCTGCAGGCACATTATCTACCAACAAACGCAGCCGCTCATCTAGTCCCTTGGTCCTTTCGCCATGTTTGTGTCTGTGTGTGTGTGTGTTTGCCTATCGCCTGTCACTGACACCCTGGCGAAAGGGCGAAAACGGTGAGCCACGAGCAAAGGGTTTGAGCGGGGGCAAATGGGGATTTCCCGGCTCGCCCTTTTAAATGCTGGCTGTGTCCTGCTGCTTGTCTGCTATCCTTGCTCCTCCTGTTTGTTGGTTTAGAATCTCCTTAATTATGCACTTGTTTACTTAACACTAAAATGCGCTTAAAGGGTTTCTGGGGAAATAGACTGGAAGCTAGAGGGCGACTAAATAGTTTGCTCTCCACAGGCGGAGTTTGTTCAAATCCCCTGAAGTTGGCGTACTTTGTTATTATTTTTAATAGTCACTGAATTCAATTTAATGTGAACTCAGTTAGGCAGGTAATTATACTTTTTTTTAAACCTAATTAAAAACAATTGTAACCTTAGATCATATTTATTTAAAGATTGATTGTAGGGTTTCCATTTCCCTTTGAAAATGCCATTCATGGGAATCCCTAAACTAATTTGTGAGGAGCACAATAAACTGATGCTCCTTTGTCTTTACCAACTTTTTGAAGTGGAGCCGAGTTATCAACAATGTTAACATGCTGCCAACGCAACTGCTGCCGCTTGAAGTGCATTCAAATTCCATTATGCTCACACCTTGCAAGGAATCACTCGACAAGAGATTCCCAACAAACTTGAATTGTTTGAGTGCCCGGGGCAGCGGTTCACATTTCGAGAGAAGCTTCATCTTCAGTTTTAGCTTCATCTCCAGCTCAGGCTTCAGCTCCGACTCCTACTCCAACTCCAGCTTCAGCTTCAGCTCCAGCATTTCCATACTGGCAGACGCAAATAATTGCATTTCCACCCCGGGACCCCAGTTGCCGGTTCTTCTTGCAACGCAATTTCCTTAACAAGTTCTACGGGCAACTTTCGGGGGCTACTCTGAAAAGGCACCAGCCGAGGGGTTAAGCGGGGGCGCGCCGACAATGGCGGGGCCCTGGCCATATGATATCAATTAAAAATTTGTCTAATTAAATTGGAAACTTGTACGGGGAGTAACGATGCCGCTGGCCGACCGAGCCACTTGAACCCTGAACCCCACAATGGAGATTCAGGAAGTGCCGGAACAAAAGCGGCACTGCACCCACGTGGCATCGGCACCGCCTGGGCAAGATGACTCTTCGGAGGCACTTGTTCTCGGCAGCTCCTCCGCCTTACGGTGATTGCCAATTTGTAGTAAATTTGCAGACGGCCACGCCCCTCAAATGTCAATAAATGCCGAGAAATATTTGACTGCCATCGAGTGGTGAGTGCCAGTCTTGCGGTTCAGAGAACACTTTTTGCAAAACTATGCTGGGAGAAGTATTAAGGGGATCTAATACACAGCAAGAAAAAAGAATTACACGAAGAAAATTATAAAGTTTAAGTCGGGGAAGCTTAAGAACTTAACAGACTTATAGCACTTTGTGTTCATATTTGATTAGTTCTTCATTTTTAATTAGAAGTTCATTTAGTGTTTCTCTTAGTGTGATCTGCCCTGTGGCCGTTAGCCTAATTGCTTGCTGCACTTTTTGGGTGCCACCGGAGGGCACTAGTTGGGCGAGTTTGATGGCAGAACCCAAAAGTCCATCCAGACACTCCATTGCAAGAAGCTGTTGATTTTTACTACCAAGTGAACACACACACTCTCATATTAAAAGTTGCTAAATGGTCTTCGTTGTTAGCTGCTGGCCAGAGGACAGCGCAGGAGGAGCTGAAGGTGGAGGTACAGTGAAGCACATGGGCTGAGGGCAAAGCGAAGTCAAGTGACTCTCGCCTTGCTGCTAATGAAGTTATTGTCAAAACTGCAAAAAGGCTGCAGACCAATAAGAGAACGTGGTGGAGTACGAAAAAAGGGTTGTATGCAATCATGAAGACTGATTGACTGCCCAGTCCTCAAAGGCGACACAGAAAAGGTATCACAAAGAAAAGATTAATTACCATGTAAATAAGTATAAGGAATTAAAAGAGGAAAACTTCTTTTTCGGGGTGAAAAGCTTAAACATTTCAGTCTGAATTCAATACTTCAGAGATATACAAAAAATATAACCATCATCTTAAGTAGTTTAACTTTGAACTCTGACTAATCACTTTCCACACATTCTTCCCAATATTCCAATCACACAACCAATTTCGATCTCAGTATTCAGTGTGGCATACGATCACCATACCTAATCCTGAATAAATTCCATCAAATGCCGATGCACTTGCCGCTGCTGTTGCTCCTGGAGAGACAATGCCAATCGCTGCTCGCCACACATTTTGGCAGACAACATCGGCAAATAGTTTGCGAGCGCTTTCCACCGGCTCTGTGGAATCCCTGCCACGACTGAGCATTCCCCCGCATTCCCTTCTCCACGAGCACACTCCCGAACCGAGCAACCTGATTGCATTAAATCGCAAATCGAAATCGACTCATGTTTTATGGATCAAATGTGACTGTGGCCCATGAATACCCTCGCACTCTGTCCGTGTGGGAAGGGCATTTTGCATAAATATTCCCCAGTGCCGAAAGGATGATGACGAGTCGTTGAGTGTGGGACTTTTGGAGCCTCGTCCACAGGCTAAACACACATTTTCCACAACAATTGACGATGTTGTCGATGGATGTTGCTGCTGCTGCGGCTTTGGCTTTTACTGTAGTTGTTGCCGCTGTAGCTGCTGCTGTGATTTTCATATTTGCGTGCAAACAGCAATCGTTACAGGGCAGCCACTCCTCTGGGGGTCCCCGGAGCGAAAGGGCTATGCCGAATACACTCCATAGTGCCCGCCCAAAAACAATAAGCGGCAACATCAGCAGCAACGGCAACCTCACCGACCAGCAACATCATCGCATTGGCGGCAACATCCTCGATTCTAAGCTGTCTCGCGGGGCGCAAAAGCCAAACAACATTGACGAGCAAACTTCGCTGGCAGTAAACGAACTTTGCCTTTGATTTCCCTGCTAACTGGCAACTGGCAAAAAGGCAGCACGGGCAAAAAAAGACAACTCCTTTAGACCAGAGACCAGGGAACATGGACCATAGACCGGGGACCAGAGTGACCGAAGACAGGTCCCCGGAGGAGGACAAGACAGCACACTTGGCTGGGCAAAAATATGCAAATGTTTTCGCCTGCTCCTGCCGTGTTCCGCCTTCGTTCTTCTGGCCAATCTAACAACCATATTTGGCCACTCCGCTTGACAGACAACAAAAAGCCACACAATCCCAGTCCTAGACCCAGTCCCCCAGCAGGAACATCAGACAGGTCACCCGCCCTAACCCGCCGCAACGCCCCAAACATTTTGGTAGCCACTGGATCGGGAAGTATCCCCTTTGACTTGCTAACTTGTTGTAAGGTTTTTGTCTGCGTTTCCCTTTCGATTGTGTTGGAGTAGCTTGGCTATTACAGACAGCTTGCAAGGGTGTTGTAAGTAGTAGCAGTAAGTTTTATAAAGATATTTAGATGCACAATATTAATTTTTAGCTTCAAATGTCTCTAAATAATATCAAATATTAATACCTATAAATAAAAATTCAATTTATTTGCCATCTTTTGATCAATGTGGTGTATTTCCAACTTCGACCTAAAATCCTTCTTTATTTTTTCGAGTTTGTAAACTCTCAGCGGTATGCAATTTTTGCTTATGCAGAAAAGTGTGTGTTTGTGTCTGGTCCCCGTAAAAAAAGAATGTGTTGTGTGTGTGTCCGGTGTGAGTGCCTAACTTGATTTACTACTCAAAACCCACAACTCCATTTAGTCTGTCAATATGTCGATTTGCCCCGCCTTGCTGTCCACCTTGCGTCGTCCCAGCCAGCTACTCCTCGTCCTCGTCCCCATTTTCTGGTTGGGTTTTTTGTTTTGGCTTTTCTTCTGTGGAAAATGCGCGTTTTGGTTACAAACATGCCAGCAATAAAAGCAAAAACAAGTTGCTACAACTACCACAGCGGCAGAAGCAACAACGTTTCGAAGCGGCAACAATGGCAACTTTTGCTTTTCGTGTGGCTTTGTTTTTGCTGCTTCAGCACTGAGAAAATAAAACTAAGCTGTCTTGTTCATAATAAACTATAACTTTTTTAATATGATTCTAATTAGGCACTAAAAACCCTTCTTGGAATGCTAGAGATGCAGATAAAAGCCAGTTGATCGTTTAAAATATTTGATTTCTCTCAGTGTATGCATGTGTTGTCCTCTGCTGGCTAGTCCATAATTGACTGGCTGTAAAATTCCTGTCATTTTTTTTTGTCTTTTTGCAATTTCGGTTTCTCCTCCGCTGTGGCTGCTTCTTGAGCTTCGCTTTATTTGGCATGTTTTTTGTGTTGTTTTTTCCTATCTGAGGTTACCCAGATGGGCGTGATTTGTGGGCGTAACGGTATTTAGTCTGTGGAAGACAAACCCTCTTTTGTTGTCTAGCCTTTGATTTCTGGTTGCGTTTTTTACGCCGTGGGAAAGGACATTTGGGGCTAAGCTAATGGGTTCGACCGAAGCCGTGAAACAATCGGAAGATGTTTGGGGGAGTTGAGGTTGAGCTCGGATTTCTATGGGGGGAATCACCACCAGAGATTTCTATGATTGACACTTTGAATCAGAAGAACGCAAAAGCTATCAAGACTGTGGAGTTGAAGTAGTTATCAATATATCAAATTCTCAGGAATCCCAATTAAGTACTATTTTTATACATATTCTGAAAATGTTAGATAGATATATGTTGTTTTGAAATATAATAGCTTTCCAGACCATCTGCATCCAACTATATACTCTGTTTTAAAGTACAATAGCTTTTCTGATCATTGAAATAACCCACCTCATCGAACTGGACCAGCTACGGACATGAATTCGCAATTAAGTTACGGTTTTTGTTGTCCAAATATTAGCACTTGCATTTTCAATAAATGTCGGTGACGGGCGACGACAGCAACAACTCATCGAAGTCGTGTCGGAGGGGGAGGCTCATTTGCATGGAAGTCATTTGAAGTTGAGTTGGCAGCCGAGGCAGGAGCAGCAGCCTCCGATAAGTTTGCCTTCAGCAGCAGGTTCAGGTTCAGGCTCAGGCTCGGATGCAGATACAAAGAACACGCTTCAATTGGCCAGAAGGGGGAGCGGCCAGGAGGTTGCTTGGAACTCAGAAGATAAACAACAATGGCACGCACTGATTTGACCGGGGGCAGGACATCCACAGGGACGGACTCTTGTTCAGGACAGCTGACAACACTTGATCTTTGATTGGCAAGGAGATGGCCAAGGGCTCGGGAGCCGGCGGAGGAGCTGGCGAGACCGGGCAATTAGCAGAGAGAAATCCATCCGAGAGGTTCGGCTGAAATGAAGCTGAAGCGTTGAATGCCTCACTAAGTGCATGAATAAATAAACCAAAAGACACTTGACGGCACTGCTACCTACGCCAGCCAGCCAGCCAGCCAGCCACCAATCCTGTCCACCCAAACCAAGACCCCTCATCTCCTCCGAGCGGCTAGCCAGCCCCTCCTTGGTCAACACATGTTAACAACTTGATGGACGAAAAGCCAAACTGCCCAGAAGCTTACATTGTAAGCAAACAGAGAGGCGAGGGACTGGAGAATATATTCACTTCAGTGAGTGGGCACTGTGAAAAATAGTCAGGTTGTTTGGTAATTAATAAAAAATATTTTATTAATACAACATATAACTTTTAAAAAATAAATTAAGGCAAACAATATATATTTCTTCCAATATTTTATCTCTTTTTCTTTTTGTGTAAAAAGTCTGGCCATCGGGGGAGCTGTTGAAGGGACACAAACCTCAAGCCGCAGAGTGAAAAAAGCTCTGCCGGAGACACACGACGAGTGTATGCAAATTGAAAGGCAAATAAAATTATTATTCACATTTTTGGCATGCCCCATGAGCACTAAACTAACAGCTGAGAACAATGCAAAAACATGGCCAAGAAGGGTGGACGAGGCGGCCAAAGGGGACTCCTTTGGGGGCCAACTTGATGGTGTGACTGACGAGGGAGTTTCTGAGAGAGGTTCATAAAAGTCATATGTCTCCTGACGATGATGTGGATTGCTGATGGCTGAAATGGGTTGGAAAAATTGATAGTTGGGCATTTAAAGTTAAGTGAAAAGACAGAAATATTTATATATTTCGGATGTTTTATGCATATATAAAAATATATGTAATTGCTTATATCATGGCAAGTCCGGCTTACTTACTGCAATCCTCATTATGCGACTCATTTAGTTATTAAAAATGCACTCAGCTCTACACTTAATGCACAATGCCCTGGTCCTGTCCCCAAGGGATAAGGCCAATAATTTCGACAGTACGGCAATTGCAACTACTAAATAACTAATTGCCCGACTGCCAGGTTGCACGATGACAAACAACAACAACTACGGCAGAGATAAGTGCAGCGTTTGTCTGTCTGCCGGTGGAGACAACCATTTGCCTTATGTATAAATTAAATAATGAAATTTTGCTAATTGCCAACTGCCGGACAGGAAAGTCAAAAGGTCTTGGGGCAAACTTGAGGCTTTAATTCAATTTTTAATGCTTAAGTTTTGGCCAGCATAAATAAATAAGTTGGACAAACAAACACACTTGTGCAGAACTAACATACATCTATCCTTGTGTGCTTGTAATCTTATCGAAAATCTGGGCAGAAAGGCAAATGCCAATATTTGTGTGGCCCCAGTTGGCCAATGATTGAATGAGTGAGTGAGCGAGTGAGTTGTTCACTTAACTTTTTGCCCTGGCCAAGACAGGATTTTCAATTAAAATTGATTTTATGCAAATTTTCAATTAGACCAAAACACACGCACACACACCCTCACCGAAGGGCAGCAGGCAAACAAGCAAACAAACTGTTGTCGTTAAGGAGTTTGCCAGAAGGATATCCTTATCGTAGACATTTATTTCGGGCTTGTGCAAACCACTTGAGATAAATAGATTTTAAGTTGCAGACTATCTTTTCGTAATTCGTTCTCAAAAATCTGCATGTGTGGGTTTTTTTCCGCCCCGCTCTTTGGGTGCCGTGAATGCTGATTACGTAATTGCATTTTAGACGTCGCAAAATTTTCGTACAACATTTTGGCGTTTACTTCATTTGCAGCGCCTTTCAGCTTCAATTAGAGCCATCCACAACGAGTGTGTGTGTGAGTGTGGGGGGAGTGCTAAATGTTTTCCAGCATTCACTAATTGCATTAAAAAAGAAGTTCGCCCGCCATTCGCCTCCCCCTCCTTCCATTTCGCCGCGTTGTCTGGCGCTTACGCCAAATTATACAAAATAGAGCAGACAACAAGGGGTGACGAGTCCTTAGGGATGAGGGCGGACGGACTCCCCGCCTGGTCACGCCTTTCGTCGGATGAGCTGCTCCTCCGTCGGCTGTCTTTGCCCGTTTAAGTTGCAATTTGCTTGCATGTCACTGGGAAATGCTTTCAGACAATGTTAACCAACGGGAGGTGGAGCAGCGGGATACGAAGCACAGGATACAGGACAGGAGCTAACAGGACAATTTATCCTGGTGCCCGTGCCAATGCATTAGTCACAAGCACTTCGGAGTTCGAACAGCATTTGTCCACCTGGAATGCTTTTCTATAAAGTTTTAAATTTATTTTATGCGAATCCTGTTTGCAGATGATTTTAAAAAATAACCTTGAAATAACATTATTCCTTTTTGGATAGAGAGTCTGGCCAACAAATTGGCCAAACAATAAACCCATTCCCGCCTAAGCTTCCAAATTCCAATTGAAATAAAAGAGATTTCGATGTAAGCCCATTTCGATGTTGACACACAGGTAACATTAACCCATTAAAGCTCGACACTGAAAACTAACACCTACAAGTGTAGCTGGTCGAAATCCCTACATACTACAAAAATAGAAACTAAAACTAAGCGAATATGGGCTAAAGCCGAGTCCCGGAATAACAAACTGGGCAAACATTTCGACAAAACTGAGCCGCAAAATTGCTTTTTAATGCCGCACCGGCGGGTGCCAGTGGAGCGAGGGAAAGGCACACATCGATGGGTCTCCGTCACTCTCACTCACTTCCCGCTGGCGTTTGCCTAATTTCCGCTGTCAGGGAGCCAAACTAAGCCATCAGATCAATGGAAAACTATGTCAGCAATAGGGATTTTTGTGTGTTTTCATTCTGTTTTCCCATGCTGCCAAAGGGTATGAGCGATTTTTCCAGAAACATGTGTTACGAAACGTGAAGATATTTGCCTGAATCTATTTTATGTACAATTTAGCATATTAATTAACGTTGTTACGCATCTTGCTTAAAATGTAACTCGAATATTTTCAATGGGATTATTTTGAGGAATAACACTTGGAGAAATTTACATGTTAAAATTATTATTGATTATCCAAATCCTAACAATAATACTTAATATATTTCAGGAGAAGTTTAAACATAGTTTACAATTTACTAGAATTCAGACTTTTAGCTTTCATAAAGGGCATTTCGAATACCGACTTGGCTATTATAAATTGTTTTTGCTGACTTTGCTCAAACGCCGTGAAAATCGGTTTAAAAACCGATGTTGACTCTAGTGAAAGTTGGTAGCTGTGCTATCAAGTGCAATTAGAAAATTGAATAAAGGATTTCGGTTGGAAAGTGAAATTGCATCGAGAACAGAATTCTGGGTATTTGCCCCGCCTGCCAGTTCGAAGTTCTCCGACATTTTGGCATTCATCGGCCTGGCTTGGAGCTTCTGCATAGTCATAAAGCCCAGGAAACATGGCCGGCCTTCATGGCGGCTCAACACTGACAGGTGTAAATTGCCGAGGCTTAACAAAAGCCACTGCAAAGCTGGACGCAAGCAGGAGGAGCAGCAGGACACTGGCTGTGCTGGATGTCTTTGGTGTGTGTTTAATTAATTTGACAACACCCCCATTCCACTCGGCACGACCTTATCCACTGCGCTCCGGCTAAAACTCTCCAAGAACGTCACTTAATTAATTTGCCTGCTTGCTGGCTGTCCGTCCGTCAGTCAGTCCGTCCGTTTGCTGTGTGCACTTAATGCCGGAAGTTGAAGAAATACGGCCGCATTTGGGCTTCATGGCAAATTTCATCACATGCCCGAAATGGCAAGGAGCTCTGGCATAGTCCACCGGCCTGGCCCGTATGTGTGTGTAAATCAATCAAAATGCTTCCGCCAGGAACCAACAAAGGCAGCCCCACCCCTCCCTCGTGGCGCAACCACTCAATTTATGGGAAATCTCATGCAAAAGTCTAAGAAGCTTACAGCGCCCAAAAGCGTTTACGCATTTTTAACCCATTATGCTCCCCACTCTGAGTTGGTTTAAGCCGCTCTCGGGGCGCCACCTTCGATGTATGCTATGCCCTGCCCCAACGACGTCCCTTTCCATGTCTGTGAGTGATGCCGACAAACTCATTAGAAGCCAAAGGCAAGTCATAAATTTACAAACAGTTCGGAGACCAAACCGAAACCAAAGACGACCCTCTGAAGCCTCCCATTCTCCCTGGGAAGTCTCACTGGTTCGCCTGGGATCGGTGTGTGTGTGTTTGATGCCTTGTGGCACGTGGAAACGCTGTTAAAGCCAACTTCCTTGAACTGTCAGAGTCTCGACTGCTCTAGCTGAATTTGAAGAAGTACCCGGGCATCCTGCGAAGGCTTTTGATTGACGGCTAACTGCACACGGAATTAGGAGATAGTCTGGCTAAGGCCCTGAGAACTTAAATCAGAGATTGTTTTTTGATTCGGATTATTAAATTCATGGTAAGGATAATACGGCCACAAAACAGATTATCGCAAAATGTTCAAGATGCATACAAATGTATAGCTGTTATCCTTATCATGAATTTAATATATAATTTGCAGCATGAAGCTTAGTAGATTTCGCCTCTTGGAAAATAGCCAGCAATCATAATTCACCCGTTCCCCAAACGAGGACCCATTAGCTGTGCATTATCCAAACTCAAATAATCGAAAGCTTCCACAGCATGCAGACTTGGGTGAAGTTTGCACCCCCATTCCGTATGCTCGTATTCATTAATGGATGGCAAAGAACAAAACGCATCAAAGCGGATTATCCAACCCCCTAAACCCCACTCACATATCCATCCTGCAGATGCACACGAAAGCCCCCTAAGCCTCCGCTTGAAATCTCATCATTGATGGCGATGGCGCGGTGTCGGGAAATCACTCCAATGCACTAAAATCCTATTAAATCTGTTTGCCAGGGCGGGGCTGGGGGCCACAACAAAGGCGGTGCCAAAAACATTAGTCAAGTATTTTCCAGCCATTTTTGGCTCACGATAAATGCAAATACGCCGAATGCGATGGAGATGGAGATGGAATACGGGTATAATGAATGCAATTCGCTGTTGCGTGCGGCTTTCTGGAGTGCCAGCAGTACTTCGAGGGGAAAAATGAAAGGCGATGAACGGAGCAAAAAAGCACACGAAGCCATTTGAAATATAAAACCAACAACAGCATCGACTACGCATATTTTACCTCCTTGGGTAAGTGGCAGTGCCGAAGACTAGATCCGTCTTCAGTCCGCCGTCCTCCAGTTGCCTGTCAAATCGTCAGCTCATGGAAATGTTTTACTCCTCCAGCCTCGATCGGGTTCCTCCAGTCATCAGGCAGCCTGCGTGCGTGGGTGGGATTTGACTCTGAACCCGCTCAGTCGTAGCCACGACGCCACTAATGATTATGCCAGAGTGGAGCTCATGACCAGGAATCCACCAACGGCAAGTCGGCTCTGATGGCGGAACATGTGAGCTGTGGCTTTCAGCTGAATGGAATTGGGTGGTGTACCGAGGACTCTGGTTAGCATACTCACTCTCAGTTTCTTTAATTATAAATAAATAAATATAATCTTGTGGGATCATTTTAAAAGTTTCAGATCTTAACAGAGCCACTGCTTAACCCCAGAGGAGCTCAGCTTGTAACAGCAAGAAATTTAACGTCCTCTAAGCTGACCCAATTAGTCGAGCTCAGCAGGCTTCTCTCTCTCTCTCTCTATATACACTCCTATTTCCACCACAGAATTCTCTCAGCTTCCGGCTAAATCTTCTGCTGGGCTGCCTCAAAAATTACATTAAACATACTTTTATTTAATTCTCGTTCTAAGCCACTTCCCCCGGGAGTGGTGTTGTACATGTTGCAGTTTTCATAATTTATTAAATTGCAAGTCCACGGACCCTCTTCTGCTCCTAGCTTACTGGTATCTCCAGCTCCGAGAGCATCCAGCTCACTTTTGCGGCTTGCCTGCCCGTCTCCCTCGCCGGGAATCACATTAGCTGCAATTAATTAAGTTTTGCACTGGCCATTTACAGTGGCTACTGTTAGTGTGTGTGCAGCAAATTAACAGTTCATAAATATCCCACACGAAGTCGTAAATAGCTGTGGGGTAGCTCAGGAAAATGGAGAGCTGAAGATAAACTCTACTCGCCAGTATGCTCAGAGATGAGCAAATTGTATTGTTTAGAAAATATTTAAGAAGAGTTTTGCAGATTTGTAGAAGATATTTTAAACTATATTTAACTATAAATATAGAAACCACTTGAACACAATCTGCTCTCTACGAGGGTCAAGAGTTTTCTATATTTTCGATTAACAATTCTTTTTTTATGTTTTTTACAAACCTCAAAAAGGCCGCATACATCACGTATTCAATTTGTCAAAAAACAAACTAAAGAATGGGAAAAACAAATTGGAAAGAAATGAGGAAAACATGCCCATAAGCCAAAGCCGTGGGGCTAAATCCAAATCCAAAGCCGAGTTCGAGTCGCTGCACTCGCATCCGCATCAGCCTCGAGTCTGGCTCACATTGTCACCTGGCCTGGGTAAATGTCAATTGTTCGCCAATCCCACGGCCTTTGGGACTCGAGTCCTAGGACTGAGAAGCGAGGGCCAAGACCTAGGACCTGGGATGTGCCGCGGGGTTGAACACTCAACAAATTGCATGTCAACAGCTCTGGCACAAACGTCAGCGCATTGTGGCCCGACAGGATTATCCCCTGGTGCACCTACAGCGCAGCTCTATCCTGGATTATAGATGACAAAAACGGGGAAAGGGACGTAGGGTTTGCAAGAACACACACTATATTTGTACTTCCCCATTTGGCGATTTGGCAAGTTGAAAATAATTATCCAGAGATCAGGCCGTTCATTGCGAATCAATCGAGCTTGTAATTCCTGCTTTCAGCGATTCCGTGGGATTCTGCTAGCGCCCACGCAGCTGCTTCCGCATTGTCTCCCCCTTTATGGCCACTCGAAAATGCTTTAAATATGAGTCCCGGGTTATACGAACTGTCCAAAAACGGAGATGTCAACAGGCTGCACTCATAAATTAGTTGAGAGCCGAGTGGAGCACCCAGAAATTAATTGTTATCACATGGAGTTTATCGCTTGGAACTTGCAGTTTTTCACATTTTTCTGTTTAATTTTTTTTTGGAACCCTAAGTTCACCGTTAGCGACTGAAACTAATTAAGTTTCCACAGTTTCATTTTGGTAGTCGGTCGGTGCAGTTGGTTTACATTTTTATGGCTTTATTTACGACCTATCCTCAACGAATTGTTTTGGGTTTTTTCTCCCAACTTCTTTTTAATGCATTTTAATACTAATTACCACACGATCCACTCGTTCCCACCTTTGTCCCTTCGACTGTCTGCCCACTACCAATTTTTAGTTTACGACTTTTCACATTTTAATGGCCTTCTTCACATAGCCACAATCCGTTGAGTTGGAATTTTATTTCTCGTAAAAGAAATACAATTTCAGCATCATTAAACGTAAACCGCTTGCCTGCACTAATTTCGTTTCTTAATATTTTTCCAAACACCTGAAGAACTGACTCCAAGCGTCGGTTTCTAATGATCCGCCGCCAAGTCCAGCTTCAGAGGCGCTCTTCTTTTTCTATCGGTAACGACTTGAGTACAATTTTATGGTTCACTTTGTGAGAGATTTGTTTGTTGTTGCTATTTGGCTGCGCTTATTGCACTTAATGCAGCGTATCAAGAAAGTAGACCCGCGAGAAAATTGGATTCTTGTAAAATGAACCTGTTAACCAGAAGATTTTGAATGGACAAGTGGCGAGGAGATTGTCCCAAATGGGCAGCGATTGTTCTTTCCCAATGGAAAGTAGATCTTCAAATTTTTTACGGATAAACTAATCAATCTCAGGTTGAATGGGAAGAAATGCTTTCAAATTTTATGCTTCATTCAGGTGTGAAAGGGCTAATGGCCTTAGAATTTGGCTTTCCAACTAGTTGGATTTAAAATAAAATTAAAAGTCTTTTTCAGTAAAAGAATCTAAATAATTCAACGAGTTAATTATACACCAGATTCTTTTAGCATAATTTAGTAATTACTCATTTAATCATTCCAAGAATTGTGTCAAAGTTCTTAGTGCTTGTAAAATCTGTCCGCTTAACTTTTGGCCAACTAATTGCATAATACAAGACCCCACAATATTTTAATGTAATATTTGACAATTACAAATTTCCACACACTGCCACTACCTCACAGTAAATCCCAGTTTAAGCTGGGGAGGAGTGTCGCCGGGCCACAAAACCAAATTACTGGCAATTAGTTGACACCAACCCAGCCAACTTTCTGTGACAACTTGCTGGCGGCTAATCTGGGAGGAGCTTCCGACAATTATTTATGAGTACTCACTGCCGCAGCAGCAGTGACTGGGCACTGGGAACTGGGAACTGTGACTCGGATTTATGAGGGGGAGAAGCCAGCCAAGTGCATTTTATGTGATTAACTTTTTATCAAATCCGTTCAGGGCGGCAAGCTGCTAAAACACGAATCGCAATTGCAATTCACTTTGCTTTCCCTGGCCCCGCTCCCAGCTGGTCTTTCCCGAGGGAGCTTTTCACGAATGTTATTCTAAATATGCGTTTATTTATTTACGCTGTGGCCAAGGATGCACACTCAGTTGCTCGTCCAGATGCTCCCGCCTGGTCCTCATCCTCGTCCTCGTCCTGTTTGCACAATTTTCTGCTCCAAATCATTTTGCTGGGGCAACTGTTGCATCCTCTGCGGACTGTGGCGGGGGCGGATGACATGTTTGCAATTAAGGAAACTCTTAACTAAATGACAATGGCAAACGGATGGCACACAGACACACTCAGAGATGGAGCTGGGACGGGATTCCCCCTAGCCGCAAAGCTGGCCTCTCGGATTCGGATGGAATTGTTAACTCGGAAATTATGCCATCCAGAATAAATGTTGACAAATTGTTTTTGCCATCTCCCGACCCGCTGTAATTCAAAAGTTATTTGCATTTATTAAATATTATGCCTGGCTAAATGTTTATCTATTTTCCTTAGATCAGAAGTTCGGTTCTATGAATTGTTTTCCAAGGAAGAAGTTGCTCTTAGCAGATTTCTATGTGCACTTTAATTGGTTTTTATTCAGAAAAACTTTAAAAGGAAGTTCACCAATTTATTTTAGTTAAATTTTATTCAAAATTTAATTCTTAATAAAATGCTTCGCTTAACAGTTTAAAAGACAAATAATTGCTTTAATTTTTCCCAAACTGTTAATCGCTTTTCTACTCTCTTATCTCACTCCCCTTAAACCCAAATGTGTGGTTAATCCTTATCGTCGAGCACATGGTCCTTGCACTGCCTAAGCCTCCCCCGATTCCCACCCTCCGTTCTCTGCAATGCGGGGTCCTTGCAGATAACATTTAAAGTGCATTGCAAAAATTGAACTTGATTTTGGTAGCGTGTGTCGAAGGGACGAGCGAACGGCCTGCCTGTCGCAGGAATCCTGGCTAAACAGGCAAACACCCGCACAGGCTAACAATATTACGGACTCTGATTTTCGAGCTGTCATTTGTTAAAGGTCCTTATCGTGATGCCAACGCCCCGAGTGCCCCGAGTTGCCTTGAAGTATGCATTAAGAGTGCGATTGCTGGCCGTGATGTGTTTGGCAATCGCCCAGGCCAGGCCAAGCACACAAATATCCTGCCGCTGCTCGGTTGTAAGGATGCACGCTGTACGCCGAATGCTGCACGCAGCACGCTGCACGCTTTTATCCTGCATCTGACACTTAACACTTGAGTGGAGATCCTGGCAGCCCATTAGGGGGAGTTCTCGCACTTCCTCCTGTGGCCATATGCTTATCGAGGCAGCAACACAACAATTATTGTTATTATTGCTTGGGAACTGCAGCGGCTCCCTTCTGGGAACGTTTCACCCTCGGCCTCGACCCACTTCCCCTCGATGTGATTTCTGATTTGTGCATTCGATTTCGTTTGAGTGGACAATCGAATTATGAGGCCGAACGTTTTCCGCAAAGATTTCCTCTTTGTTCAGCCACCAATTTCCAAGGTACACGCATTCTCAGGCCGTTTTTTTATGGGATCTGCGGCTGCTCATTTGTTGCGGACACGTTTTGGCCCCGTGAATTCAACTGTGAATCTAAGTGAGACTTTTATTCGTCGCACACTCACACGGAATCTTCTGTTCCGCAGGATAAGTCCGGTGACAACATCTTTCTCCCCTCGAATCGAAGCCTTTGAGTGGCAGCTTCCTTTGAGTTCCCAACTTCTTTATTATCAGCCAAATCATTGTTGCCACCAGTCTACCAGCTACGTCTGCTCATGGTTTATTATTTTGATATTTCCTCCTAGGTAGGGTTTTCCTCAATGAAAAGTGTTTGCCGGTGGTGATTTTTCCGCCTTTGGATTGCTCTAAGCTGACTTTAATAGAGTCCGTTGAATTAACATTTGAAAAGAAATGTGAGCCATAGAAAAGATTTGAAAGGATGTGGAAGGTGTGAAATAAACATGAATAGAAGACATTTATTTTGATTTAAAAATATTAAACCATATTTTTTATAGAGGTATCTTTAAAATTAAATTTTGGGAACTTATGTACATTTACTTTATATGAAACACTTTTACTTTAAAATTAAGTTTCTTTTGAGAAAAATAAAACTGGAGGTAGGCTTGTTTAGTTAAAGTATAATTGCAGAGATATGGACCATAGTTTCTATGTATATATTTTATGACACTTTTCCATAGCGCAAGCTGTTCGTGTGCCGCTTCTTTAGATTTCCCTTCAAAAGCCGCCAAAACATTCTGATTTCCCTGATGCTGCAGTCGTGTTCATTGGGCCGGCATGCTAATTTCTTGGACAAGCCTAAGCCAGGCCATGTCGACTTAATGTCGATTACACAATCGACTTCCAGGGGACCACTGGGATCCGTCTCTCCTGTTTGCTCTCCTGCATTTTGGGAACCAGGAATCGGCAATTCCTTGTATTGTTTGTCCAACGTCGCGCGTCGTTTCAGGAAAAGGTGCATCGGATTTTCCAGAGACTCTGTGCGAGTTGAGTTTCGAAATTTTCAATCTTTGTTTGTTTGTCTTGGCGAGTCGAGAGCCGAGAGTCGCGAGGGATTGGGATTGGGATTGGGTTTGGGTTTGGATTTGGGAAGTGTGGCCAATGCAGTTTTACAATCTGTGAATGTGAATCAACAACTGCAGCATACAGCATCCAAATTTCGTGGGTTCTGTTTGTCCTACGCCCTGAGCCGCTGGCTGCATTTATCCGTTTGCCATAATCAAACAAGAAATGGTAATAAAGGAGGAGACCGGCAGGCATCTCGGGCTGCATGTGCCACCAGCGACTTCAAAGCGAAATGCCGATACAGGCTCGGGCAACCTGCTTGTTATATTCCTCCTTTAAAGATCTGTACATTTCCCTGGATCTCTCCTTTTTTTTGTATTTAGTTTTCTTGTTAACGCAGCGCCCTTTAATGGGCTCGCGACCTAAGGGGTTAGATGGCCGTTAGCTGGTTATCCAGCGCTATAAATCAATAATTAAATATTATGGTCGACGGTGGTCGATTCACTGGAACGTGTGAAAATCCTTTGGTAATGTAAACAAAATAATATTTTTCCGATTTCCAATAAACGCATGCATTGCCAGGGCAAACAATAACAAACACACAAAGTCTACCCTCAGGGGGGGAAGTTACAAAATTAGAGGGTGAGTGCACTGATAAAAATGGAGTTTTATTAACTAAGAAAATATAAAATAGATTCGAGCTTGTTATTATTTGATACTTAGAGAGGTGAAATTATATATATATATTACTTTTATGTAATAATTTATATTAAATGCAAAGAAGCACTTTAAATTTTGCTTTGGCTATCATTTAGCCACGATAATCTGTATATTTGTAAGCATTTTTATATTTATTTCCTAAAATATTTTCTGCAGTGCAACTTGATAAGTTTTTGAATGCATTTTTTGGCTCAGCAAACAAAGCCAACGATTGCGTGTTCGGTTGCTTAATAGCCTTCGGCTAATGCAGCAAGTTACCCCCTAGAACAGCTACTCTCACACTCCACCCACCCTCCCACTTCCGCTTTCTCACTGCTCTGATTTGGAAATTTGCGAATTTTGAATTTTGATTAGAGATTAAATTGTCTCTGGCGATTAGCATCAAATCGTTCGCTCTGCTCTCTGCTGAGTGTTCAAACAAGCGTATGTTTGCATTATCTTCTCTGAATGCAATCTGCCTGCCACCCCTTCTTCCGCCACCCATAAAATCGTCGGGAAGCTAAAGCTGCACAGTGGTCAACCCACCACCGTTGGGCGGCAGAATCAGCGAACCGAGCGACAGCCAGCGGCGCACTTCGTGCTTCGTTTGATTTAGTTTGTGCTCATTAATTTTGCGGTTAACATTTTCCTTGCACGCTGCCCTACTCCGGAAGATGTTGGGATTAATGGTCGATGGAAATATCCTGAGTACTATTCGGATCAATGATAGCGAAGCTGCAGAGACTCTGCCTTTTGAGAAACGAAAGTGTTTTGTAAAGAATATTAATCATTGGCGATAAAATAAGATTCATTTTAAATAAAAATATATTATAATTTTGTAGTTAAATAAATATATTTCGAAGCTGTAGAGAACATCTGAAGCCGCCTTGACTTGCTGAAATCCTCTCACACCGGAAATAGTATGGAAGCGTATGCATTAACCCGGATAGCCGCCGCCTGCTGGCTGACGTCCCTTAGATAAATGCTGTGCTCAGGGCTTATGAATATAATCCTTAAATTATTGCAACAACAATGGTGGGTTTTTGCGCAAAACGGAACAAAATAAGAACGTAACTATTACGTGTGAATAAGCCGCAACCAGGCAACACCCCTGCGTCGTCGTCCGGGACGAATGATGAACCCGAGTCCCGTCCCGTCCCGCGTGCCATGGCAATAATTATGGGCAACAATTATGAGTGGGAATGCGCTCTTGGCGGGATGATTAGCTTTTTGGGATGCGGCCGAAGTACAATGGACGCCATTATCCTGACATTTACCGCACTACACACATGCCAATATTTTTGCAGCGCTGTTACCTCATCTAATTGATGCGGTCCGGTCGTCGGTCGACGTGGCTATTTGGGTTTCAGTTTTTGGGCCTCCGTTAATGACACACGACGCGGTGCGGACGCCGCCCACTTCCACCTCGCTCATCATCATAATGGAGGCCGGACAATTATGCGGCAATTAAATGAGCTCAAACGGGGAAAGCGATTGAGGCTTTCTCATAATTGTGGAAAAATTATGCAAATTTCCAGCAAGTTGTCGCAGCAAGCTGCAAGTCGGACCATGCCAGCAGCACCCGTGGCAACACATTCGCTGTGATTGTCAATCAGCATTAACAATCAATAGAGAAGAGCCAGGCTCCAGGACATATTTCAGTTCTCTCCCCCTTAGTGTGTGTGTGACAAAATTTGCTGCAATCGTCCTCCAGGCCTCGAGGATTATGAGCGTAAATTAACCCTTATTGCAAAATATATGCGACAGTTGATTGACAGACAAATGACAGGACACATAAAATAGCTCCGCAAACGGAGGGAGGCCCTCCACTGAAAGCGAGTTTTTCATTTTTGATTTGATTGAATTTGATGTACATGTGTTCAATATGACACTTAGTAGCGGCTTAACGCTGTTTAGACTCTCGATTGTCAGCCAAAAAATGCAATATTGGCAATATTGGTGACACGATAGGGATGCTCGGAGGCTGAGAGGGAACAAATTGAAATTGACATAATGTTTTAGCATTGAATTGAATAATGTTATTTCTTTGGATTTGAGAGAGTGCATAGGAGAAGGAGAAAAGTCAGGGAAAATAAATATAAAAATGTTTGGCAATGACATTTGTAATGCTATAAATATGGAATGAATACTAGTTGTCAAATAATAATCAGAATACCTGCTTAAGTTGATTTAAATTTCAAAAACCAGTCAACAAATTAATTATTTATTACCAAACAGGCACTGTAACAAAGTCTAAAGTAAATAAACAATTTTAGTCTTGTCAGTTTAGTCTTTCGCCTTTCCCCTAACAATAATAATGTTTTATTCAAATGTTATGCCACTTTCTTCACCTTTTCAAACGAATCTTGTTTTCCCCTGCCAAGGCCCTTGCAACTTTCACACTTTTTGTAAAAAAACACAAACCAAATCAGCATTAACACGATCTTAATGAAGTGTCTCTCTTTAATTTTCAGCATAATATTATAATCAATTCCGAAGACCGATACCATTGATAACTTCATTTTGGCCAGGTAATGTAGTAAACCAAGAAACCAATTTGGGAAAAACGAAATTTGTTGAAAAGGGGGAAATGGAATAAGAAAGACTCTCATGATTAAGACGTTTCAAACTGGTCGAGTGAGATGTGAAAAGGAGTTAAGATAAGAACAGCTGCCAGACAATAGTGTCACATTTGGAGCCCACATATTTTGGGTTGGACACGGACGGGATTTGATCGAGGCGAGACTATAGAAAAAGGTATCCGAAATTTACATATTCCCAGCTCCCTTGCATTGATTGCTGCAACTTATCAGCGGCTAATCAGCAGCATGAGGCCAGAGTCAATTTGGAATCTCAGCACCTAATTTCGTCGGGTAGCCAGATGCGTTCTTTTGACTGCCGTTGTTTGCTTCCCGGCGCGATACATTTCCACGGCCCTTTGTTTGGCCTCCGAGTGGGAGACGCGGCAGAGATGGAGCTGCAACTGGATCTGGTGGTGTGGAATGGCCACGAGGGCTGGGGATAGGGCATCCCACTGAGCCAGTGTGTGCCTGTGTGTGCAGCTTTTAATTAAGAACGAACCCGATTCCATCGGAGGCGAAATGAATGCACAGGTGTTCAGCGGGAGTTCCCTTCACAGGTCCCAGCCGACACCTACGGTTTCACAGCTCGTTTTGTGGAACTCCGTTTGTGTTACATCATCTGGTCGCTGGACCCTGGACCCTGGCCCCTGGCTGCTCTTATAAATAGCTCAATTATGCCCCTAATAATATCGATAATTCCATAAGGAGCTCCGACCTACGCCCACCAAAACCGCTGCTAAGCCGCTTTCAGATTTCCCGAAACGCATTCAGAATCGGCTGCTTAAAATGCAAATGAAGTGGCTGATTGGTTTTGGTCTGGTTCTTGGTCATGGTCCCCGGATCTTAGTCCACAATTATCAGACTCAAGCTGGCACTTAAGTAGGCTTTGGCTCAGGAGAGGGATTTACTCCCGCAGATCCTCTAATTAGGCCAAAGAACGCCTCTGAACCGGCTACAAATGTATACCTGATCCGTGCTCAGGTTCTTCCGCTTAATCCCCCTTACCTTCTCCTTGCAATTATGCTCTTTCATTTTCTTTAGAATTTTTCATCTTGATTTCCTGCGGTGTTTATTCGATTTGCACTTGCCCGGCCCCACCTCCTCCCACTCCCTCCTTAGCTTCATGAAATCTCCTCGATTTCTTTCTTGAGTGTATTAACAATGAGCCAGCAAATTTTCCTGCCGTTTTCCGTGCTTCCGGCTATGAGTCATTGCCTGACATGTCTCGCAGGTATAGAAGATGCCACTTTGACGATTTCATCACTGTCACTGTGATCCAAGGTTATAGGGATGTCATACTGGGACTTGGGGAAATCTCGATGATTATTTCTATATTTTTGAGGTAATAATTTGCCGTTTAGTTTGTGCAGGAACTGGAAGAGGTAAACAAAAAAGGCTTAATTAAAATATTGTTTGTATTTTCCTGTAAAAGAAATTTTTAATTTTAGATCTTTTAATAATAGTAATTTGTTTCAAACGTTTTGTTTAAAACCTGCTATCCAAAACACTTTAAATAAAAACACTATGATAAATATTTATTTTATTAATATTGCAACCTATCACAATTTCAATTTTCTTGGCATCTCTGGCCTATATCCGTCTTCCTTGGAGGGAATTCGCGATATATTCTTATTCCAAGACATAATTAAGCGTGGCATGGAAAAAGCGGTCCCCTCCCCGGGGCTATTCGCATCTTTTTCCGTTCTGGTTGGATTCGATTCGTTTGGATTCGCCGTGGTCCCGTGGGTAAATTGATATTCCTGTCATTGCTGTAATGATTTCTGCTTCCTACGGCAGGAATCGCGGTCCGGCGACTGCCGTGTGCCGTGTATCCCGGCACATCCTGCCTGCGGTTTGTCGTTTTATTTTTTTCTAGCCACGAACAGGATATTGAATTAAAGGTACGGCAAACATTCTCCTCGAGATTACACATTGATAGCCGAGCGCCGAACATTTAATTGAGTTATTAGACGGTTGATGAACAAAGCGCGAAGAAGACAGCAGAGAGGGATCGAGGATGAGAACATAAATTAAAAATGAAAGAGGAGCAGCAATGACGAGGATAAGGATGTCGATGAGGCTGTCGTCTCCTTCGGGGGAACATTTGTAGGACACATGTTAGACAAAAAACGCCGCTCCGAGGAGGGGGCAGCGATAAGAAGAAAGGACCTGAGGCCAGCAGGCAGTCGGATGCGCTGCTGTCAACAGGATATGCCCGAGTGCCTAGCACATTTCACACCTCACAATGCAACAATGCAACAAAGGGCGGGTCCGGCACAGGATATCAGCTGCTTCGGCAGTCCTGTTGAAAAGTGAGATGCCAGCGAAGGAGCGGGAACCGCAGAGGCAAAAGGGGACAGCCAAAACCAAAACCAGAAAAAGAAGGAGTTGACAGCACAAATGAAAAGTCAGCCTCGGTTTCGGCTTGATTGATGGGCCATGATTGAGCAGAAGCCAATGAGTCAAACGGCTCCTTTCACTTTAAACCATAATCGGAGACTCGAAAGTCGAAAGTCCGCCCTTATGATCGATGGCAGGAGGTGTGAACAAGGAGCTGCCACTCCCCCAACAACCAGGCCATTATTCCCCGTCCCTGGAGGCCTCCTTCTGCTCCTTTTTGCCGCTCCTGCTGCTCATTTGGTACGTGATTCGACCGCAAACTGTTTTGTGCAAATTTCCTTGGAAGCATCTCAGCCACAGATACGACCGAGAATCCAGCTGCCGAAACGGGCCCGGACTGGCCAGCAATTGGAGCGCAAGAAACTAATTAAATTGATAGAATTAGACAAAAGACCGCCGCCGGCTGTGCAACTGAAGCGTTGAGGGATCGAACTCCCTCCGCTCCCTCGGCATCCCCAGCTCATTGCTCATTATTCTGGACAAGTGTGCCAGGGCCCAGATAAGCTGGCCAATATGAACACTCGAATGAGCTACAGCTGGGATGATGATAGCCAGGATAAAGTAGTTCGGATATTTATATATGTGTTAATAATAATAAAAGTACGAAAATATATATATTTAAATATATATTATTCAAATGGAAAAATATATTTTAAAATTAAATCAAATGGGATGACCAATTATTCATCTAAATGCATTACATTTATTAACTCCAGATTAAAGAATCTTTGCTTTTACCTATTTTGTTTAGTGAAAATCACAATTAATTTGTGTATAAATTATTGCTCAAAAAATTACAACCAAAAGTAAATTTTTTAGAATATTTAAATCATTTCATTATCTTCATCACCGGACTAATTGACCCCTTCCAAAGTATTGCCAAAATTTTGATTGAGCTTCAATTACGTGTTGAAATCTTGATGGGCTCAGTGCCGATCCACAAAGGAAATGTACATAGACAAGTCATATAGAGAATATCCTGTGGATATATTAAATTAATTACAATACGAATTTCGAATGGATAATGAAATTTCTCTGTGGTCATTATCGGACATGCTGGGCATGCACAAAACGGAGCCGCAAATGTGGCCAAAGTGAAACAAAGTAGCCGGCGGGGCGCAAGGAACAGAGTGGACAATGGCCAAAAGGACACGACAGGCTGGGCAGAGCTACACGAGCGCATTGCTGGCGCATAAATCAATGGAGGATGGACAGGCCGAAGGAAGTGGGAGCAGCCGAAAAAAGCCAGAAAACAGGAGATTCCGGGCAGGAGGGGACAGATGTGGCCATGTGAGCGGAATTGAAAATGAGAGCGCAGGACTCTGGCCCTTAGACTCAAGGCTTGGGCCTGTCATATGCGACGACTCCCTTTCGATGTCTTCAGTGGCGCGTAAAAACAAAGGACTGCGGTCCGAGGTCAACCCTCTTGGAAAAGGTAACCTCGCCGGATTTACTTTGCCGCCAGGACATCTTAAGGATTTAACTTGCCCGGCCACTACCCCCAGTTTCTGTGTCCCAATTCCAAGACCATCCGGCAGGAGAAAGAATTGTGGCCGGGCAATAGATTTTTCATGTTTGGGATTTGTGTCCTCGTGTGTGTGAGGGTCCCCGAAGTCTTATTCTAGTGCAGTTTACATTTAATATGGCATTATCCCTGCGCCGCTGAGTTATAAATAATGTTACATTTGCCATTAAAAACATAAAAAACAACGTGCAACAGCCGAGACCCGGCGAGAGAGCTTAACCCCAGAAGGTCTCCCCTCTGCCGGGGACCCCAAAATTCAACCCCAGTCGCTGGTCATCATGGAAAGGCAATCTTGTTACAAGTCCCATATACGAGTATTATGCCATGTGTGATACCAGGAATCGATGGGTACGGCCGGAAAAGGACTTTAAAAGTGAATTATTTCGATATCACAGGGGGAGGAACATATTTTGAATGTCCTTGGCCAAGGGGGGGAAGCTGCTTTGGCTAGAAGGATAAGTTAAAGATTATTTCCCTTACATAATGTGATCTAATAACTGACAAGATTATATCAAAGAAGGACATAAGCAGGGGGAATACCCGAGGGAAATGTTATACAATTTATAATATTTGGGAAATATTTTATTGCCGTTTCAAAATTCTAATTTTTAACACTGATTAGCAGTACGAAAGATAAATATTCTTTCTATTCAAATAAAGGAATTACATTTCGAAATCATTTCTTGTATTGTAAAACTCGACACCGAAACTCTGAGCCAGCATCTTAAAGTGGAATAATTAACACTGTGAAAACCCATTTCATATGCTTTCAGTAATATTTACTCGCTAGTTTGCTCTTGTCACCGAGAAATTTATGAGAACTGAGTCCAGTTCGAGTATTTTCAAGTGAAGGCGTCTCGAATCGCATTACGAGCGTGTGATGACGACTGTCCGTCCACATAGCGAACCTAATGAGCTGCTGATGAGGCGAAGGAATCGGGAGTGCAACAGGATGCGCCCTATCCGATTCGGGACTGCTGCCACATTTAAATATAAACACAGAGACTTTGGGAGGCATCCAATTTCGACCTTGCAACGCGACGAAACTGTTGCCACGCAGTTGACAATTGACACTGCGAAGGCATAAAATTAGTTGGCCTGGGAAATCAAGTGTCGGGCAACAGGCTCAGCGCCCAGACACAAACACACTTGATGACGCCACGCGGAAGGATCCACACATGTGGCACTGCAGCCTGCGCCTGGATTCCGCCAGTTGTCCGCGTCGGCACTGGAGGAAAATGTTAAATTAAATATATTTAATGGCAATGTACACAAATCAAAATTTAAAAAAGGTACCTCCTTTACAGGATCTCCTTAGATCTAAATTTTACCTTTATGTTTATATTTATTCAGAAATGTGGTAATTTTTGTTGCAGTGTCGTAATGTTTTTTTGGGTATTGTGTTGCACTCTCTCATTAGGAAGTGACAACAGGCAACGACTTGTGATTAGTAGTGTGTCCTGGGGGAGTCCTTGGAAGCATGAAAACAAACAGCGCAGCTGCAGAAACCCACACACAGATGAACACATCGCACATCGCACATCGCACGGATGAGATAAAGTTGTTCGATCCCAAAGGAAGCAAAGAAATCAAAGCAGCGGAACTAAAGCTTGGCACCAGCAGCATCCTTCTATAAAGGCTGTGTCCAGGCCATTGATAAAAATGTTGTAATAAAAGGACCCAAGGCGAGCGGAAGATGCGACTACCTGGCTCAGGACAAAGCCAGCTCCTTCTCCGTGGCGAATCAAAGGCAGGATGTGAGGTCCTGCTTTTGGCAGATGCGGTGGCAGATTTTGCATTGTGGCTGACAAAGGCGCTTCTGATGGTCGAAATAAACTACAAGCTCTCTTGATTTTTGCATGAGCCCAATCGCTTTACAATCTTTAAGCTTGAGCTGCCGCGCTCTTTGATTAAGCCATTCATTCAATTGGCCAAGAAATCCAGTTAAAGCCCCACCCATACCACATTAACATTTCTCATCCGCAGCCCTTTGGGCCCAAATCGATTGGCCATTCAAGTCGCACCATAAAGGAAAATTATTTGCAATTCTGCAGCTATCCTGCAGTCGGCAGGCAGCTTGCGGCCAAGAGCGGCAACAAGAATGATTATGGCTAAATCAACAGAAGACCAGTTCCACACATGAAACGGTAGCTCCGGCCACTGACAACTTCATCATATGGCGAAAGGGCCCACGGTGGACCGGATCCTCGGCAGACTCTGCCTAATTGCCAAGCGCGTAATCAAAAGGCAATGCAAGACTTTCCTCTTGTAATTCCCTTTCAGTGGGGATAATGACAATGAAAAGGGTTTTGTATTTGAGAAGAAACAGGATATCGGTAAAATGTATAAAACAAAGCTTATACACTTTAAAAACTAATTGAATATCTTTCAATATTTCTCTATCCCACTAAGAAGTCTTTTTTTAACTGAAAATGAAACTTTTTTACATATATTTAAATAGTGTATCCGGATTCCATAAACTAAAGCGCGGCTCCCCTTGTTATTTGTCTTTCCAGTTAACTGGTCCTCGCTCATCCTCATGCACATCGTCGGCCCCGGGGCCAATTTCGTGGTAAAATTCATTTGTTAACAATTTCATTTCATTCGTTTTGTTTTCGGTTTCGTTGCGTTTGGTTTTGGGTCTGGGCCGGGATCTGTGTTTGGTTTTTGGCTGCCGACTGCTGACTGGTGGCTGTTGGCTGTTGGCGCGGCGCCTAATTACAGGGTGCCTGTGGTTCGGTTCGTGTGTCCTGGCTGCTGCATGTAAAACTCTCCGAATTAAGACATCAACTTTAATGAGCAACACTAACGCAGTAATTGCGGGCCGTTGGGGGCGTGGTCGGTACAGTTTTGCTTTGGTTTCCCCCTGCGACGATCGGGTTTTTGTTCTTTTTGGTTAAAGTTCCGGCAGGTGGGTTAGCGCTCTCTCGACTACCTTCACTTTTTTGGTGGTTCCTAATTTTTGGGTAGAACTCGATCTGAGCCAAGCAGCTGTCCTGGAAAAGTAGCGCACCAGAAAACGCCTCTTATTTTTGAACTCTGAGCAGGCACCACGCTGCCATCTAATTAAGTAAATTGTCCGTTTTACATATGTTTCCCGGTGCCACTAATTTTTATGACTTTTTAATCGAAAACAATAAAAATACTGTTGCCCAAGAGCAACGGATATTCGGTATGCTTATGCCACATTTATGATTAGTTTACGCTTGGCTAAATCGAATTTAAATTTTAGTGACTGCCGCTGGCTTTTGTTAGTGGGCGATATGGGGTTAAGGAATTTCCGAGGTGCCATCTGGCCGAAGGCAGGTGAAGGGGTCTTCGAGGGAGGTCCCTAAGGATCTCAAAGGAGCATGCTAATGAATAGAAGCCGATAATAAAGGGAGCATAGCTTGGTGAACCCATTAAGGAGTATTAACATTATCCTTATATAAACATAAACATGAATGGCTTTATGCAATTTCAGCTTGTAAGGCATACAATTGAAATTTAATTAAATTAAAGGAAACTCAGAAAGTTTAACAATACTTAAGTATACACAGAAAAATCTCCATACTAACGTTAAATAATTTTTTATTTTTATAAAATTCTACACTTGAAATACAAAAATTCCCATCACAAATAGCGTTGTCTGATGCCCCTTCCTTTTGGCTTCCTGTCTCAATCGACTCGTTAATCAATTTCTCTCTCGCACCGAAATGCAAAACAAAAACATTCCAAATTCAATTGGAAATTATGCATTTATTATTAACAATTGTTGTCTGATTGCCCGTCGAACAGGGAGCCTTCTGCGTTCATCCTCTCATCCCGTCATTACCATCAATTTCCAGCCCCAAGGGCAATGGACAAGGTTCGGGTTCTGTGGCACATGGGTCATTTGTGTGCATTTGTTTTCAGGGTGTCCCCGGCAGGATCCAGCCATTGCTTATCCTGTGCTGCTGCCGTTGATTTTTCCCAGTTTCCTGTGCAATGCATTCTACACTGAACATCATTGATTACCTGGAGAGAAGATTTAACGTTTTGTTTATAAAGCGCTTGCATTTATTTAAATTAGTTAAAATTTTCTTATACTAAAAGATATTGTACTTCTATTTATCTCTGATATATTTAGGTATTTTATTTCCCAAAACCCCTTGTTAATTACAGATGATGGCTCACATTTCCTTCGAGTGTACCGCTTTCCGTTTTTCGGGCCAGCAGCGGACAGCTCCTTCCCCCGAAGTTTGGCATTTGCCAAACATTTGCATATGGGACCAACTGTTTTGAATATTGAAAGCAGACAGCCAGAGGGCCAAAAGTGGCGATGGGCGGGGGTGTGGTGATTGCGTGTGGCAGGGTTAACAGAGTTGCCAATGCAATCGTGGAAAAGTGCCATGCATTTATGCAATTTTCACTGACTTGGCTTGGCTGTTCGAAAGCCACTCAAATGCCATGGCATGGCACTCGATCAAGTGCAGTTGCCTGGCACTCGCTTCCCATTTCCCAGCCCCTCCCCCCTCATAATCAAATTGTATTGAACATTTGCAGTTAGCAGATTCTGCTGCTGCTGCCACTGCTGCTGCTGTGACTGCTTTTATTCACGTGATTGGAGTTGGGCAAAAGCCCTGGAAATGCAACTTGCAAGGCACCAGGGTATATACTCGCATTGATATTGATTCATTCATTCACTCAGTCATTCTGGAGAAGTGCACACACCCACGTGTGGCCATCAGTTTTTATGATTGGGAGCCCCTGGCCTTATTGAATACGCCATATAACTTAAAAACTTATTTCAATTTTCTCTGTTCGAGATAAAAATGTGGAAAATGTGTTTTAGGGCTTCTAATAAAATAACTAATCTGATCACGTCGCTCCTGCTGCTCCCTCCTCCCTCCGCCCTCGCAGGATAATAGTCAGCTGCCATTGCCACAAGTTATTACACATCCCTTTCGAGGACGGGGATTATTCTGGGCGGAAGGTGAAGCATATGCAAAGCAGCTAAGTGAAAATGCAGTAGAGGCAGCTCCTGGGGATAATCGACGGTGGTGGCACAGGGGAAAACCTTGCAGCATGTGGGTCTGCGGGACAGGAATAAATTGCTGCTGGAGCTGGATATATGTATGTATATAGTTCATTAGCATGCCATCTATGCAAAAGCTGAGATATTTGTTTGCAACTAAAGCAACGGAACGGATTAGTACGCAACACGAGTGTGTAATAAGGCTTAAACTATTTTTGGGTGTGTTTACACTCTATCTTACTGCAGATTAGCAAGGAAACTTAATTGAATTTAAGTGTAAGCATTATAAATCGAATCGAACTTATGACATTCCTAACTGACTTATAATTGTAATAAGATAATTAAAGTGTAATTGAACTGCTTGAGAGCCTGCAGAGCCATTTCATATATTTTAATCTAATTGAAAACTCGAATTATTTCTTACCTGTGTTACCTGTCTCTCACCTTGAGAATGGCAAATTCGCTGTCTAGTAGGGCCAATGGAGTAAATAAAGTTAGTTGCCAGCAACGACAGGTGTCAAAATAGGAAACAATTTTGTAAAAGTAGAAAAAAAGGAAGCGACCACAGAATGGCTTCAATTAACACACACTCAGATGTACAAAAATATATATATAAGTACTGGGCAAAGCTTATATTGAACGCATATGACACGTCTCTTACACGTATTACCCCCTTTTTTTTTGCCACTTTTCCCTTTTGAACAAATGACAGAGCCTTCCATTAGCGTCATTCTTGGTGCTGGATGCTCCCGTTCTCAATGTCAGTGCGGCATTTTGGCCCACAATTTGGTAAAAAACGTTTTTCTAAAAGCATTGAGGGGGTGGGGACGGAGCTTATGGGGAACATGTTGCGAGTGCAGAAACATTTGACATCTGAGTGGCAACTCCTTCTCGTGCCTCCGTCTCTGCGGCTGCATTTAGCTGTCAAAAGCGAAAGCCGAGCAACAAAAGCAGGAGCTGGCTAAAAATGAATGAACCAAGGAGCACCCACGCACACACACACGAGACATCCCCCCTCCTTTACCGTAATTTCAGGAGTGACAGCTCGAGTGAAAAAATGCTTGCTCCGTGCCAAAATACTCCTGGGATCGTGCACAGTGCCCAAGGATCGGGAGAGTTCTGGCCTCAAAATGCATGAAAATTCATATGCCACAAGAAATATATATTATCATGTGGGAAACAATCGTCTGGCTCCCCTCTCCTGCCAGGGCAACTGTCGACATTTGTTAAAGTTTTCCCAATTTTTGTTGTGTTTTGTTTGGCTTGGCTGCCTCTCCCTGGGACTGCAATTCAGTTGTCACTTTGACAGCTCACGCAAAGGTTGATGGCCGCCTTCCCCTAGTTATTGGCAGGCATGAAACGCGGCTCTGACTAAAACCAATCGCTCGTCACGGATCAGAAAATTGGACATATAAAGTGAATTGCACTTGGATTGAAATTAATGTTAGCCAAATTAGAGATTAATGTCGGTGGGTTTGAAAGTGGAAACATAAGGAAAAAAGAATATAGGATGATTAGTAGATTGAATTAAATTAATTAATCTTACCTTTTCTGAAACATAAACTAAAAAGGAATTCAGAATAATTGTCATTGAAATATATTAAATTAAAAGATATTATTAAAAACCTAGCATTTCCCCCCCTTTTCAATTTAGTTTCTAGCTAAATTAAGCCTTCTTTTACGTAAATATGTTAGGAAATAGAACACCAAAAGCTAAATTCAAATATTTATTTTAAAATCTAATTCGCACGTTTGTTCGCACGCAATTAAATGTATTTTTCCCACCCCATGTAAGCTGATAAAATACCATTTAGATTCAATTGGTATCAGTATCTGGCCAAATATAGGACTGTATATTTTTCGCGATTTCAAAACATCACATTTAAAATATTCCGCACGGTTATTCGATTTATTTACTCCCACAAAAAGTATAGCAAAAATGAGGCAAACGCAAAATTGAAATTCAAAATCGAAATCAGAGCTGAAAGGCTGCTGCTGCACACGGCAGACATTTGAATGCCGTGCAAAGAGCAAATAAATGTGCAAAAACCCAATACAGAAAAAAAACATACACAAATTGAAATATTGAATTATTATTGCTCGCATGGAGGAGTCCTGTGATCCACCCCACTAACCTCCACCCCGCGCTTATTGTTAGAAAACAGATTTATGGCATTTGCCAAATAAACAGAAAAGTCGAATACGCATTGAGTGACTCACAGACTATGCACACAGCGGCGGTGGGGAGCGGGAAGGTTCATACAGTAGACTCCATTTTTGTTTTAAATATTGTTTGGTGAGTGCCGTTGATGCCGGCAAACAAAAATTTATTTTATTTCCGAATTTATTAGAGCCCTCCCCACCTTTCCCATTTCCATTCCCTCTGAGTGGGACACTTCCTCCGTTCTCGTGCTCCTTCGGTTCGCTGTTACCACTTCCGCCTTGCTTTTATGCAATCTAACGCTGCTTTTGAAGTGCTTGGTTCAAATTCAGCAAACCAACAGCAAATGCAAAAATAAAATGAACAAATAGTGTATAAAAAACAAACAGAAAACACTCGCTAAAAGCATATAAAAATGGCTGCGGCGGCAGATTTTTTGTTATTTTTTTAGTTGTGGCTCTTTTTCCGCCATAAATAAAATCTTGCATGCGAAGTGAAGGAGTGGAAAAGCGGGAAATGGAGCCAGCTTCGGCGGCGGCACATCGTCTGTTTCAGTCGTGAATTAAGATTAATTAAACTAACGGTAACTGTAGCTGTAACTGCAAACTGAAAAACTAAGCAACATGGCTGCTGCCACGCCGCGTGTGCGGGAAGTGCACGAAATAAATGTTTATTTATATGCCGCGGCTCAGCGGAAATTGCAATGCGAGTCCGTTGAGTTCCCAAAACGGTAAGCGAATACAAAATGGCGCCCATAACGGTGCATGGGGTATTGCCATATCCTTCTGCCACTCCCACACACACACACATACACACACAGACAGAGTCCCACCCTTCCTGCTCCAGCTGCCATACAAATGTAGATTGCAGTTAGGTTTTTGCTTATGAGAATATATTGCAAACCGAATGGAAATTGGTTTCGTCAGTGGCCACGGATGCCGGATAGAAACAATTGCAGATACAGTATCTTAGATACAGAATAGCAGCTTTGCTTACTGACCCACATTGCGTATACGTAATATTTAATACTAAATATCACGTATACGCAATGTGGGTTAGTAATCAAAGCTTGGATATGAGTAAATTTTCTTGTTGTTGCGATTAATAGATAGTCATTCTTAAGTATTAAATCTATAATCTTTAACCCAAATGAGATCCTCAAATACACATATTAAAAAAGCACTATTCCCTTTTTTATATAGCCGAAAGCCTGAAGCTTTATCTGTCTTAATAATACTTCCATTTTGGTGTCGCCTATAGTTGCCACTACTACACTATTGCTTTAGCCCAGATTCCGTGCGTTTCAACTATTATCCTGAACCTGGCGAGTCCTTTGTCGGTGTGCGACTGCTGCCTTGTCGCTTATTTGTGGCCCGGATATAGAAACATGCAACGGAAATGCAAGAAACATTGGCCGCTGGGACGGCAAACTGGGCGCAAGGTAGAAGGAGGCATGTTTATGGCACACAGAGTCGCATTTGCGAAGCTGTGAAAATTTATTGTACAATTTTCTGTGGAAATACCAAAGAGACTCCCAAAACGAATGCGAGCACCAAAGCAACAGGATGATTTTAAGAGCAGAAGCCCACAGAAGAAAAGGCTGAAAGGCAAGTAAATTTAAGGATTTGGGGGAAAGGAAAGGAATTCATAGATATTAAAGATATTAGATTTCAAATAATAACATTCTTATAGCCTAAAACTAATACGAACCTTGGCTTGCCCAAGTGTAAAACTAATGTTTTATTAATCAGTTATAATAACCGTCTTGTCAGCAATCCCAAAGAAGCTCCACTTAAACGATATGTTACGAGGGGATATTTTCGACTTAACCCCCAGAAGCCACCAACTGGTTCCTCACATTTTGGCCCCCATAATTAGTTGCCTACATTCCTCTGTTTAAATTCCTTTCGCCTTTTTACTTGCCGGGATCCTCCATCGTGCATACTCAGCCGAAGTACTCATCCAACATTCCACAGAGCCATACTTCATTAAGGTCCTTCACCAACCCCTCCACCCCCCATAAGCTTGAGTGTGTGTGTGTGTGTACGGAATGCAAGTGAAACCCTTTAAGTACTCATATTATTTGCACATTCCAAAAAAAGGCGAGCAAAGAAAAACCAAAGGAAAGCGAAAAAGGAAAACTTAACGAAAAAAGCTGTGGGTGATGCGGAGCACAGGGTGCGGGTTGTGGGGTGTGGAAAAGGAGCAAACGAACCAAGTCAAGTGCAGTTATTCATACCGCACTCATATTCATCCACACAGACGCCAACAAATTGCTAAAAGGTAACCGTAACGGTAGTCAAACAATACCCACTCACACACACATGCGGCACCTACTCCTCTGCGCCACCTACTCCAGCCCACTCATCCCCGCATCCACTTGCGAATCAGGTCCACGTTCATGTCCTTGACAATCAATTCCCCGCGCACTCAATTAAAAATATGCACAGTGGGCTGCGTACGACACACCCGCACAGCCACCACACACACGATTACACTTGGGAAAATATTACCATTTTAAGATTAAACTGTTTTAGCAAGTATTTATCTTTATCTGTACAAGTTTGTATTTATGCTGATTTGCCTATTTCTTTTCTTTCTGTGTATACCCACGCACACACACAAGTCAATTGCCGTGGGGGTTTCGGGTTGTTACGGAGCGGCTGCTGGGGGTGTTGCAGCACTACTGCTGACTGCATATGAATGAATATTCGAACATTCGCTCCCATTCTTCCATTTTTTGTTTGTGCATTGCGTTTTTTTTTTCTTTGCTGTTGCTTCCCGCATAAAAGTTCATCAGCGAGAATATTGGCGGGGAGAGGAAGGAGAAGAATAATAAAAAAGGAAAGTCCCCAATGCCAGATATTTGAATATTTGAGTTTTTTAAGGAAAGGAATATCAGCTGGAGATTAAAGCAAGTCAAAAGGAATCCTTGAATTTTGAATAAAGATAAAAATAACCGGAAATCGTATTCGTTTTTCAAAAAGAAAATTCTTAATGTTTGAAAAATATATTTGAAAAAGATGAAACACATTTTATTTAAATATAGATTCATTTTTTGTTGTGAAAACAGTGAAATATTATTCTTTGGAACTCTTTAAACAAAGCAAAGAACATAAATGATATTTATTTTATATTAATTCTGAAACAATAATTTTGTAATCCATATATTTTGATTAAAAGAGTACACAGACTTCAGTCTTAGCCGATATTTATTCCCACTTCTTGTTGCAATATTTTCGCAATATTCCGCCGAGCACGTAAGCGCTTCTGTATCTGTGTGGCTGCTGGCTGGTACGACTGTGTGGCTCGGTGTGCGTTTTTATGTGTTTGGATTTGAGCATCCTTGGGGTAATAGTTTTCCACGGTTTATAATTCCGCGCTTCCCCCAATTCGCTGGGCCACCCCACTTTCGCCAGCGAGAAGATATTTATTATTTACAGGAATTTTTTCTCGCATGCTGCTTTCCTTTGGTTCATTTTATGTTCTTCGCGCTCGCCCCGCCTTGGTTTTATTTCCTTTCGCTCGGTTTTGTTAGCCGCCCGGTGCCTGCCGATGATTTGTGTGCCAGTGTGTGTGGCTGCCATATAAATATTAAAAATATTGCACAACAAATTCAGCCAAAAGCCTCGCAGCCTCGCATGCGCTCCTGCTTAAGCGCAAATAAAAATCGCGCTTAATAAATTTTTAAAAACTGTGGCAAGTCCGCAAAATGGAAAATAATAATTTAGAGGAAGACAGGAATACCTTTCGCTGGGCAAACACAATGAATAGAAGGAGAAAGGGAGGAGGAAGCCGAAGGGGGAAGTACGCTTAAAAACATAATAACAAAAGTGTGGCCCTGGTGACCCCGATCTTCTGCCAGAATGGCCACCAGCACCGCCACAGGAAACATAAACATTTACATCTGTATGGGTCGCATCCTTAAATGCATGAACTTCTCCCTGTGGCCAGGATTCGCTGGGACTGGTTTTAATAAAAATGTGCATTTATATCATTGGCAATTCTAAAGTAAAGAAATCCACATTCCTGTGCGATGATTTTGGATAAGGATTGCTTCAGTCTGATTTCTTAAAACCACATACTTAAATTTCAAAAACTATCATTTGCTATTAATGAATAATAGATTGAACAAACATACATTTATGTCTTTCTTCAATTCATTCAAACACTGCAAAGTTAATTGAAGTAGAATGTCCTTAATTTGCATACACAATTCTTTAAGGCGATCATGTCCTGCGCTAATCCGTGAAACTTTCTCCACTTCCCGTGCCTAATTCAATTTATTTAAGCTGCAAAAATGCTTTCCGGTAGCGCTAATTAAAATAAACACAGTGTGCACTTTGCCGGAAGGCAGCTGGGGAATTAAGAAACCGGTGCATGTCTGATGAGTTGACAGGACGCCGGATAAGTTCGTTTTTATTTTATCTCCGCTTTGATTGACGACGCTTCAAATGATTTTACACGCACGAGCGGCTGGAACAACAAAGGGAAATAAATAAATAAAAGACGAATAAAAAATGCGCTGAACCAACAAGGAACCTGCTGCAAGGATAATGCGTAGACGCTGTTCGCCTTTTTGCGCTGGTGTTTGCACAAGGCGCTCGCAATCCTTTTTGGTTGCCGGCTTTAAGGACTGGAATCCTGTTTGTCCTGCGTCCTGCGTCCGGCGTGGCTCTGCGTGCCGCCAGTCGCGTGTCTGCCCTGTTGGGACCGCTGAAAAGTTAATCCTTTGCCCGCTGAAATCACGGCCATCGAGTGTTTGCACTGCCATCTCCAACTGGGTGGAATATTCCCTTAATCCTGCCACTTGATCGAGCAGCTGCCGGCTGCCATGGTCGTCCCTTCAAGTCCCCAATCGACAATCCTTCGCGCCATAGGTAGCATCGGCAGTCTATTAAGTGGCAGCCATAATTCACAACACTTTCAGTTCATCAAGGACAAGGAAAGGGATGCCGCGTCCAGCTGAGACCAGCATAAGGCACATTTCGCAAACAAAAAGCGAATATATATTATTATTATGCAAATTTTATTATTTTTATGATAAACCGCAAAATTTTCAATGGCTCGCCCCATAAACACAAACAGCAACATGGCAGCAAGGATCCCGAAAGCAAACCCACTCCCTCCCACACAGCTGGGCGCACATTTTTGGCATTTTTATGACTCATTGAGTCGATTACTATAGTGCTTGGATATATATATATATATATATACATACACTTGTATATACTTTGAGTCCGTTGTGAACTGTGTTTTTCTCTTAGGCAAATGAACTTGCCCCAAACGAATCCCCTTTGAGTGTTATTTTGGCTCTTTGAGGCGCTTAAGAAGGGGATAGTGTTGGGCTTAATGGGGTTTTAGTGGGTGGATCAACAAATGGTAATAAGAGGAAGCCAGAAAGCTGAAATGCCGTACTCTTAGGCTTGTAACCAGATGTAAGGTATAAGTCCTTGAGTAAAACAAGAGATGTACTGTAAAATGATTTAATAACTCTGATTCTTCAACATAAATCCCTTTTATCCTATCAATATCTTTTGTTAAAAGTTTCCCATTAATTTCCAAGCTAAGCCTTTGTCCAAATATAAGCCATTTATATCCGACTTGTGGCAAAATCAAATCAAAAAAGATTTTATAATGGAATTATATTTTCGTATTAGCCACGAACAAGAAAATATAAATTCTAAAGAATATCATAAATACAAATCTGAGGCAATCTGCCATGATGCATGATCTATGGGAATACGTTTTATTTAGCTGCATTAACAACTTTTGGCCAGAGACAACGGGAGGCCAGTTATTTGCTGCCTAGGCCAAGTTTTTATGTGAAGGGGAATCGGTCGAAGTGAATGCCAAAAAATCATGGGCCAGTCATAAATTCACGGCAGGCAAATAAAAATGGAAAACCCAAAAATATATGTATGTAAAATGCCGAGAAATAAAAAGTCCCAAAGTATCCTCCCTTCTCCACCTCGACACACTTGGTTCTTTGGGATATTTATTTAAATTTTGATTTAAGGACATCATCAAAACATTTTTTACGTTACATAAATTTCTGCCTGTTGCCCCTCGTCCTGCGTGTCCGTTGTCCTTCTTGCGCCGTCTGGCTCTTAACTTTTCATTTTGTAAAATGGACCACAAAATTTGTACTACAAGTTGTCCAACTTGAGCATATTTTTGTTTTATTCTTCCCTCGATTTTTTTATTGTTCTTGTCATAATAAAAATTGTTGCTGCTTACATTCCTGGCTCGTTGTTGTCCTAAGGCAAGACAAATTAAAGACATCAAAAATTATAAGGCGTAAAAATTCCCCAAATTTGTTTTTAGACCGGAAAACTTAAGCTGCTACGCAGAAAATGAGATTGCGAGAGGGAAAGCTGCGGAAGGAGAGAGAGAGAGAGTAGTTCGACCACAAGAAGTTTTGCCAAATTGAAAATGGAATTTTTTTTCGAAAACAAAGTTAAAGTTTTCTCCACCGAGCGAGAAACGTTGATGGGATTTCTAAAGCGGATTTGCCATCATCAGGCGAACGGGCAACGGGCGACGGGAAAAGTGGCATGTGTGAGTGCGGCACCCCCTCCATGGAAAATTCTTACTCGCAATAGAGACGTCACCATCAAGGTGTGCACATCGCACAGTGGGCAACTTTGATTGGGTCCTTTACATAAGCGTTTAATCCTATTTCGCGGTGAGATGCATAAATAGACAAAAGGGGGATGCTGCTGCTAAATGCCCCGAAAACCCCAGCATATGGACCAGCCAGCAGCAGTCACCAAGTGGGCGAAACAGCTAAAGAGAGAGGGTTGCAAAGGAAAAAAGAGAACCAAAAAAAAATAATAAAAGCAGGGACTGACAGACGGAAAAGTCCGACTGCAAATGCAATTTTCATGTCACGTAGCATTCGGGTTTTTGGGTTTTGGCGTGGGGTTGCTAAGCGGTCATAGCCGATGTATAAAAACGTATTTAAAGCAGATCCCGACAATCATTTAATGCAACATGACAGTAAGTAAGTTGTTTCCCTCAGTGACAACTTTTCACAATGCAACCCTTAAAAAAGAAAAGTTGTCTGAGGATTAAATACGCTTAATGCGCAAAATTAAAGGCATAAATGTATGCATGAGGATGCTCCTCTCCCTTGTCCTTTCCATTTCCCTTTCCCTACCATTATTTGTTCCAACCACAGTCCGGTCTTCAAAGGCCACAACTCATGCGCTTTAGGGCATTTAACTTGAACTTACCTCTGGGTTCTGTTTGGGCTTGGCTGAATTTATTGTGCATAAAAGCCAAAGTCGTGGGCATAATGTTCCCGGGTCCTGCACACACATACACACACACACACTGGAGGCTTAAGCAAATATTAAATACATTAAAACTGACATACGAGGCCGAGTCAAATGAGTAAACAAAACTCAACTGGAGTCGTATTCAAATTGGCTGGGTTTCGAGCCACTTAAATGGACTTTGATGTGGTCTTCTCTCGAACTACAGGGTGAGGATTACCCAAGGACATCTAGGGATTAACAGTGCGACAGAGTGGGCGGCTGAAGCTTAAAACTAGTCGAAAGCTGTAGCTGCCCCGTCTTTGGTTTTTATTCCCTTGGTGAGTCACTTAATCTTAGATAGGCCAAGTCCCTCACTGATCTGATCAGTCACGAGAGGAGAGTATTTTTCTGGGCCTTACTATCTATCGTGCAGGATGTGAGTCACGCAGGGGATTTGTATATCACGCAAAGGACTCAAAACGTTTTATATAATAACGATTTTATTAGTTAGGGGAGTTTTAGTGAGTATTATAATACTACAAAGTTTATTTAAAGCGTCAATTAAATGAAGTATCACTAGACTCCAACAGCAAATCCGCTGTTTCACCTACTGGATTTCACGAATTTTTCCCAAGCTCACAAATTTCCATTCGCGACCTCCCAGCTCGATCCTGGCGGCGTTTCGTGTGAGTGAATGAATGCATTTGTCGAACCACTTAACGGGGAATTTCCCCCCATTTAATAGCCAGACAATGCAATCTTTTCATTGGCATTTTCCAATCAATTTCATTTCCCTGATAAGAGCAGCTAGCGAAACTATCAAACTGGCAAGCTACTATCAACCACCCAGGCGGCAAATCCGCAGCCAGCATATGCGACTATTCCCGGTGATGGCGAAAAACCCACAAAATCATTATTCGCTGTGGGTGAGGCGAAATTCGCGGCACTTAAAATGCTTAAAATACAAAGCGATAAATACGCCAGCGACTCGGGCATTAAACCATATGCCTGCGATAGCACCGAAATGTCCTGATCGAGGGGGAGGCTAGAGTCCTACCCCGGCTACCCCCTCGCGTAATTGTAATTAATTTCCTGTGATTTTCGTTTGTGGCAGCACCGAAAGGACTCACCCTGCTCCGAGATCCGGAGGAATAACTCGGGACAGCGTCAACGTCAACGTCAACGCGCGGTCCTTTGGCCGTTGGTCCTGAATCCTTGGTCCTTGCTGTTCCCTTTTAATCGCCAATCGATAAATTTGCGTTAACTGTCAGCACACTGTTGTTGCCACTCTGGCGATTTATTTTTTGCCGGTCGGGACTCCCGCTGCTGCTGCTCATTTAATGCGATTAGATTTAATGGCCGGTTCGGGTCCTGGTGGATGCTGGCGGATTGCTTTTTGCCCGAGCAGCAGGACATTCGCCCCGGTCGTCACTTAAAACTACTTATTAGCCTCCATAAAAATCGCCTTAGTCTAATTGGCTATGATTGATTCGGGGGCTTTGACTTTGGCTTTGGCTGTGGCTCCGGCTTTGGCTTTGGCTTTGCCAGCAAAGGACGATCCACTAATTTGACTCAGGTCCTGGACAAAATATGTTTTTAATATGCAAAAACTTTTAGCCAAATGGCTTTTAACTGTCATTAAGCAACTGTTGCCCGAACAGCAGCTCCAAAGCCAGAAAATGGCCAATGAAATTTTTATGACCACCAAAACATTTTGTTTCCACGTATCCCCCAAAAAACGGCGTCGTGTGCCAGCTGTTCGCCGGCTGACTAGTTTCAGGGACACCGCCTAACTTATATGGATGGGTTTGGTGGGGATCGACGGAGGGCAGCTTGTAGGAGACACAACACACAACAAATAACGCTTAAAAGTTGTTGCTCGCTTCACCTGGCCAGCATCCTCCGCCGGTTGCCCTGGATCCCTTCGGTGCTGTCCTTTGTTGTGGCTCTAAAATACTTTTTAATTTTATCAGCAGCACACAGAAGCGTTTACATGCTAAATGAATAGCTGCAGTTGGAGAAAATGGAAAGCTATGACCTTTCGGCCTTTAGATGGTTGAAGGTCCAATTATTATTCGATTAGAGCGGCATCCCCTAGACTTTGGGCAACTGGAAGGGCTTTAGGGGATTCAAAATATTCAATTGGTTACTAAAAATGGGAGAGTATAGTATGAAAAACAGTATTTTCTTTGAAAACAATTAGTAAATGTTTTAATGTTTGATACAGTAATGCTAAATTTACATTAATAAATACCAAAAAAGTTCTTTAGTAAATGGAAACATATAAGTTTGACTTTAATTTAAATAAATTTTTGGGGACTTGTTATTTATTCAACTGATTCTTAGACAAGCCAAACTGGTCTTCGTTCAATTTCGTTAATAATTTAAGAGTTGATATCGGTTATCTAAAACCTGATATTTTTTTCTCAGTGCAGCTAAATAGGTGTACAGAACGTGCTCGACAATCTCGCTCCGTACTTTGTCATCAGAGCGTCATCTGTTCGGTCTCCGCTGCTGGTCCTCATGCCACTTCCCTTGACCCAACATACCTATTGGAAAAGTGGCCAACTAATCAACGACCATTCCGCTGGCATTTCATTATCATTCGCAGGACGTAGAATCCGTTTAGCTGCACTCCAGTTCGCTCCACTGCCACGGCTCCCTTTTGGCCCTGGCAAAATACCACAAAAATGGCAGCAGTTGGCAGCCATTGCGAAGTCCGTCCTCCTTTCCCTCCGCTGCATCGGAATTTTAATTCGGTTTCATTTCGGTTTCGGGGCAGCTGTTGCACCGAAGGACCAAGGACACCGGCTACCAACAAGTTGACCAAGATTTAATTGCATTTTGAGTGGCCTGCAATTAATAATTTATGAAAGCAAGGAGTGCAAGAGTGCAAGTAAAGTTCCTAAAGTTTTTAATTATTTGCGCTTGATTTTGTTTGTATGTGTTTTTGTTTGAATAAAGCAAATAAAGTGTCAGGAGGGGTGTATTTTCAGGGGTTGGGCTGAAAGGTATTCTATATTTTTTTCGTAGATCTGCAAGCCATTACTTTCGGGAGGGTTGCAATTGCTGACAAACCGCAGCGAATTGCTAAACACGTGCCCCTTTCTGGTCGCCCAAAGCACCCTGAATGGGGCAATGAAAAATTGTAAATTGAACCAGGTCCTGTCCTTCGTTGGGGGGAGAGTAGAAGGAAGCTAGGGGAAAATAGCTACAGGCGGATGGTGCGGGGTGTGGCAAGAAGCACGTGCAAAAATGCGTTAAAATTGCGCATTCAACATTTGAAAGCAAACACAAACGCAATTAAGCGCGGCGTCAGTGTAATGAAAGTGTCGGGCGCCGCCAGAAGCAAGGCCTTCTTGCACCGCACCACCCAGCCACCAAGGATAACACCACCCACCATTCACCACCTCCCACTGCTTAAGCGCTGCAGCGCTGGCTGAGGCAACGGAAGCGGAAATAACGCAACAGCCTCAGGACGAGCACGACGACCAGTACGAAGACGAGGCCTTAGGACGTTGATGGTCAGCCCGTAAGGTCGTGTGAATGCATTGCTCCTGGACATGTTGTCAGGGTTTAGGAACTGGAATTGGTTCGGAGGCCACAGATGAACGCTTTGCTGGTGGAAAGGCTATATCCTTTAGGGGTACAGTTGCCACTCAAATACTTAAGGCAATACTTTCGGTTAAATAGTTTCTAAAACTTAGATAACAAATTATAATTTCCTAAAATATAGATTAATTGTTGGAATAAAAAGTAGTTGTAGTTTACATTGTTATTAAAGTTAAAAGGCCTTTTATATTCAGAGATGTAGTTAGATAAATCTAAATAAAATTATGATATTCAAATTCAAATTTTATTTCTCTTTTACAGGGTATCGTCTGCGTTTAGCTCTCCAAGCGATTTACACATATTGTTTAGCTAACATTGGCCTACCGAATTGTGATGTGTTTTGCTGCGTTTTCCCTGTTGCTGGCCAATGTATTGGGTGGCTGGGCTGGGCATCCGGGTGGTTGGGTGGCTGGCCAGACGGAACGGTCAGCGCGGTTTTGTAAAACGTTTAATTGCAATTTGAAAAGCAGCCTTCAAGTCCGGTACTGGGGCGGCCACACAAGGGTTGCTGTTGCTCCTGCCGTGGCTGTGTTCAGGATTTATTGCTTTTGGGTCTATTGCAGGTCCCTCTTAACCCCCAGAATCCCCTGCAACAGGCCCGCCTCGGAGCGAGTGTCTGAGTGCTGGCGATTGCAATTGAGGAATTTCATTTTGAAACATTTAATTTCCAACGTGCAACCCTTCTCTGGCGGGTTTGGGGGATTGGATTAAGGACCGAGGGGGGCTGCTGATGCTGATAGCCGGAAATGGATATGGGGTCGCACTCTGCCCCTGCCTGTGGCTCTGTCTCGTTCTCGCTTGTTAAACATATGTTTTCATTTGCAATGCAAAGTTTAATAATTGACAATTCTTTGGGGTTGCTTTCTGCCAGCGGAAGTGAACTGTGGGGCTGGAGACGTGTGTGTGTGTGAGGTGTGTAATTGCCAGATCGTTGGGAATTTTCTCTTTTTTTTTCATGTAAAATGCTTTGGACTCGTGACAAATGAGCCGCCAGTCAGACACCTTTGAGGGGGGTAGGAAAATGAACCAGTTTTGGGGATGAGAGTATCTGTGGGATGTGTGAATTGCTACCTTCGGTCCTTTCATTAAGTTTACGTTTTTCGAAAAATAATGAGATTCTTAGTGGGGTTGATTTTGTTTACCAACGAATTTGGGGTTGATTCTCGTAAAAACAACGTGAAAATTCCAATTATTTTCCATGTTAGTTCATCTTTTCTTCATAAAGAAACCAAGGCCCTTCGTAAATGGCATTTTAAATCGATGGAAAACCTTGCTGCCTTTAAATTACGTTCAAGATTAAATTCTCCTTTTATCCAGACTGAACTTTGGCAAGAAAAACAAAACCCAAAAGTACCATAAACCTTCATTATTAATGCCCAAAGATATCAGTTCTTTCCTCCCATTTTGGCCATAAAAAATTTACAATATTTCTCGTGCCAATTTGATTACAAAGCAAGCGTTAATTTCCATTATTTCTTCTTTTGCTGATTGTCATTGTTGTCCTTTGCAATTTGTGACCGTTATTTTCCCAGCTTCTTTTCGGTCATTTTTAAACCTGATTACATGCAAACACAAAAAAAATATGCCTCGTCCTCGTCCTCCTCCTCGGGTGGCTGCTTTCACGCGGCTTTTTTTCAATTTGTATCACGAATAAAAAAGAATGCCAGAAATAAAGGAGGAAAACTCATTCAACTGTGACATTTTGCGTTTTGTTTTTGTCATGCCCCTTTTTCGGGGGCTTTTTTCTCCGTATTTTTGCATAATTAATATATGTATATCTTTTGATGAAACATATTTGGCAGGCAGAATGGGTAATGCAAATAAATGCTTTGGGGTGAGATAATGCCTCTCGGTTGGGAGTATAATTTATTAAAGGGCTCGCCAGGGTCGACTGGATAAGTGAGCTCTAAAAGTGAACAGTAAAGCTTAAAAATATGTTCTACAAATCGCCAAGATAAGTAAATATTATAATTCTTCCCTTAATGTGTTTAATTTTTTACATTTATCAACATTTTACAAATACAAACTGTGGCTCGAAAATAATCCCTAGATTCATCTGAAGCTTTATAAACCTAGATCTAAAGCTAGATCAATAATAACCCATTAACCCATTCACAAAGATCATTAAGTGGATCGCCATACAGTATTCAACATTCCATTCGAAATTCGAATTTATGGAATAACCCAAAAATGTCAAAACCAGCCAAGCCTGCTCCCGCCATTGTCACAGTCCTCGTCCTTGTTGTCATTATAAATGTGCGCTCATTTGCCTTAAATATCCAGGACTTTTGTGCACCACTAAATTAGGCAGCGCGCCTCTATAGGGCTATAGGGCTACAGGGTCCCCTATTCCCGACCTCGTTGACCTTTTGGCCATCAAGTGGAACCAGATGATGGACAAGCGTGAAAGGGTTGCGAGCCGCGAACTGAGGGGCAGGCGACAGCAAATGTTGACAGCTGTTTGTTTGGAATTAGTCAGCGATGTCGGGTCGGAGATGACAACACACTCTTGCAATGTGCCGGCGACATTTCTTAGCCATGTTAACAGGCGCGAGGGCGAACCCTTTAACCCCATTTTATCCCTGACAAGCGAGTGTGCGGGGGAGCTCTTTATTAGGGTTTTCTGATCTGTGCACTGAAAGAATATGGGAAATTGTTTCTAAAAATATATAAATATTTATTGAAAATCTAGCTATACAATTTCTAAAAATAGTATTTATTTAATGTACATCGATTAAGTTTAAAGAAAGAAGTTAAGAAAGTTAAGTCCAGCAAGTTTTTTATAGTGTTCACTTCCAGCTCCCTCCCCCGGTCATTTTCCTCGAGCTGCATTAACGCTTTTATTGCGTTTTAATTTGCCTTGTCCTTGTCATTGAGGCATACAGAGACATGCATCCAGGATGTGGTCAATATGGGGAGCGCCTTCCTGCCGAAATGCTGCATGTTGCCGGTCTGTCAAAGGCCACTTTCGAAATGCCCCCACTTGAGGGAAAGCCAAACATGATGGACCTGACAACCGGACAAGGACACTGACACCGACACCAACACAAGCATGCGCCCAAAGCGCTGCATCCATGCACAGGATGCAATGCCATATTGCAATTAGTTGCAGGTCGAGACTTGCGGCGTGTGTGGTCGGCTAATAAGCAGATGGGGATTCCCCGACAGCCCTCCGGCCTGTTATCCTCTTGCCTGGGCGAGCAGACTCGCCCAAATGGCAATAACAACCGTCTGCAGCTTAAAGTAATTAGAACGCCATTTTCATGGGCTCCTTACTCCCTCGCAGGACTCGCCTTCGCTGCCCACTGACCCTCCATAAATTCATTCAAGCAACTTAAGCCGACTCCTGGCCGCTGCTACTGTCCCGAAATGTATAAAAGGACACCCATAAATGCGGAGCTTAAAGCCAAGAGGCCACGACTCTCTGGCTACTTGAATGCAGCCCGTCCGGGAGGGGTGGGGCACATAAGGGCGGACTGGGGGATTTACAGCAAGGACCCCGGCAGGACCCAGCTGCATTATTACGGTCAAAGTAAATTTATGTGCGCTGTTAATTGAATGCTGCGCCAGCGCGGGTCGGGACACCTCGAGTATCCTGCTGATCCTCGTATCGCTCCTTTGCTTTACTTTGCATAAATCCCAAATTTATTTACAAAAAATAACGAACTCAATATGGCTTTTGGGTCGATGTTGAGATACTCTCTTCAAGATACCATGTAAATTTATGAGTTGTCACCAAAAAACCAACAAAAAAAATCTTTAAATATATTTAACCAATCCAATTTATTCCCTTAACAATAATTTATAAAATAATATAATGAAAAATTAATGAAACAAATATTTTATATCCTTTTCAGAGAAAGTGTATATCAACCATGAGAGAGGATATCGATAAATGCATGTAAATATGGCAATGGCGGCTGCCATTGTCATGCCGATGGTGGCATATAAGGAGAATGCAGCTCATTGTTGGCCATTTTTCATATATTATAATCAGAAAGGATAATGTTAACGCAGCCAGCAGGAGGCGAGACCGCAGATGAGGCATTCGCCACAGCAAGGCAACCGACCAATTATGGGAAACGTTACTTACTGGCTGACCTTAAAGCTTATGTCATTGACAAAAAAAAATTAAAAATTTAAGTTGATTTTACTTAATGAAATTCCTATAATAATTTTTATATTAATTTCTCTGAATTTCTCCCTCGATTAACCACACACTGATGTGTCTATCTTAACCCATTTCTCCTGTTTTCCTTCAGGCACTATTGAAATCACTCCAAGCGTAGGCCATAAAGCTATTTTATGGCCGGACCCCTGGCAGGAGGAGAGCCAACCGCGGACTTAGAAAATCTCAGGCAACGGCGAAGTCAACAATTTCCCCAGAAACATTCCCCACATGCCAAACTATTTGATAATTAAGTAGATGCGCGACCTCGAAGAGCATAAATCACTTAATTAACTTGACGACACTTCCAGACAGACAGCCAGCCGGCCGAGGGGAACGGAATGAATGCATCCTTGAAAGTATTCCAAATATCTGAAAAGAAAATAAAAATACAAACCAAGGAGAGCAGCTCTCGAGACTGAAGAATGAAAATCGATGCGAAAGCGGCGGCTGAAGAACCATCAAATCTGAGGACGGCCCACTGGGGAGCCATCAATTCATCAAAATGCCGGCCTCTATAAATAGTCCGACTGAACTTCAATAAAATGCCAAAAGATTTCCTACACAGCGGCATTACAAAAGGCAGCCACGACTATGTTGAGATCGAGAAAACCAAATCAATACTGACAGCGGCCTTACAGAGGAAGAACTTAGGAGGTCTTTAAAAAGAACATTTACTGATGAGTGGCTCTGTAGGAGAATCGTAACTAGAATTTAGATTATATACTTTTAAAAAATGCAAAAGAATCCTTAAATATACTTTTATTTCAGTTCTTTCTCTACAAACTACAACCAAAGACGTGTTCACCGATCGAAGCACTCGAAAGTGTCAACGACTCCGTTCCCCATCACGATCATCAATGGACCTCATTACCACGCCTATTTTGTGTTGCCACCAATGTACGGTAGCCGAAAAAAGGCAGGGAATGAAAAACAAAATACGAATCCGGCGGCACTCAGCCGTGGCATCTCCACACATCTTCCCAGGCCGCCTCGCCTGAACTCAACTCTTCCTGGGGGCAGGCACGCCCCCTTTTACAAGTGATCGCAACTGTTCCAGCCATGTGTGTCTCTTTTGGCTGGCTGAAATATTTTGTGGCTGAGCAGCGGCAAGTGGGCGTGGCCCGAGACCCCCCCATCCCCCCAGCATCAACACACACACACACATAAATAACCGAAGCTGTTGACAGTCTCTGGCACTGAAAAATATCATTAAAAGTGTATAAAATAAACGACAGTAATGATTTACTGGACTCGTATATCAAACAACAAAATCTGAATTTACTGGTGAGTAATTTGATTTAAAACTTGATTTGGGATCGGCTCAAATATTTCGTTATAAAACTTCAAAAGCTCAAATATAGATTTTAGATTTATTAACCTTTATAAAAAGATATTAATAATCCATAGTTCCCCAGCATGAGTTCAATTTCCTCTAGATTAAGCTCAATATTTGCCAATAAATCAACTTAAATATTCATAAGCAAAGCTTAGCAAGCTAATGCTTCTTTAAAACAAATTACGTCACTTTCCTGGCATACGATAAATATAATAATATTCGCAGTCCCAAAGGAAGCCGTAATCAAATTCCCAGCAATAACAATGAAACACCTCCGACTCAGTGGGCCACGTGATAAGCTAATCCCTGTTCTGAAACTGACAAAACCAGCGCCTTCAGACAATGAAATTTGTGTGCAGGCCCAAATTGAAATGAGAACGAAAATGAAAACTCAAGTCTTATAAATTTCTCATGTGGTGCCACTGTCAGATTCGATTCCTTGGATAGCGGGGATCCTTGTCCCAGTTTCGAGACGAGCCACCCACGGAAGCAACCTTCGACCCACCCGTTTTCTCACACTCGGCGATCCATCCCATAGTCTGTAGATGACACCTCCGCCCAGTCGAATTCGGTAGCATAGCTGAATTTATCTACATATAAACAAATATTTTTCTTAAATATGACAGCACTTTGGGGGCGTGTCAATGGAAATTTGGGGGCGTCGAAAAAAGTGTGTTGGAAATTGAGTTTTAGAAAGTTTTTCCCATCTCCCTCGCTCGCTCGGTCGGTATACATTTTTGATTTGTCTGCCTTGTTCTTAGCCGAAAGTCCCTCAATATTGTTGCTGCTGCTGTTGCTTGGGGGCGTGGGCGTGTATGTTTTTTGGGCTGGGGCGTGGCAGAGTGTGTGTGCCCTGCTGTCATTGCTTGTTTTGCAGTTGACATTGAGTGGCGAACGGAGCCCGTCGATGATATGTTGTGCCGTCTGATGAGTGCCAGCCCATAATGATAATTTCGAGTGCATGTGTGTGTGTAGGTACAATGTATGAGTGCCTGTTTACAGGCTGCTTATGGGAGAGTGCTTTTTTTGGGGAGTAAACAAAGCAACCCCCTCGGAAAATATTTAATAAAATGCCGGTAGAATTTAATTAGATTTTAATTGCATTTGCAACCGGAACAGAGTGACAACAGCCAAGTTTCTGCTGCTAACAAGGAATCTGTTTTTGAGCGATGATTACATGGGGGTTGATGACGGCTCTTATGAGGGTGGTATTATGATATATTGTGTTATTAACAAGGTATAAAAGTCAATGGGAATTAATTTCAATTTAAGCTTGCATCAAAACACACGTCCTCGTCATCAAAAAATTGTTTTGCTGCTTCACAGAAAATAAATCCTATTAGGTAGCTTCCAGAAATTACGCTTCATACAAAAATCTTTAAAAATATTAATAAATTGTATATGTTTGATATACTTTATAAAATTGAGAAGTACAGGAATGTAATGTTCCTCATCTCCAAGTGATTTATAATAATATATCACTTTATTACGTTACACATACATTTAATAACACTTCATGCATTCATCATAATTACTTAAGGTTAGGTAACTTTCTTCATAAAAATTAACACTCGAGAACCCTTTCATCTTCGCCTCTAAGATCGAGATTTATATTGCAGCCATTATTCAACTCCTTTTGATCTCGTTACCAGGAACCGAATCAAAGAAGCCTTTTCCAATCTCCTCGAAAACATTTCTCTGGCCTAAACCTTTTCAAGCCAATTAGAGCTGCTGCTTCGCGTCAAGGCGTTACGAATCGGAAGTGATACAAACACGAACACAGATTCTTTCCATGATCGAAATCATCATTTCTGATATTCCCTGAGCTCCACAAAAAACCTTTTGCCGCACGACTTAAATTGCTTGCCGAGTCATCAAACGAGGTGCAACCGAGATGACACCTCTGGAAATGTGATTCAGAATGCCGAAAAAGGGGAACCTTTGTGGCACAGAAAAATTGGTCAATTTAACACAATGATATAACGAGCTGAACTTGAAAATGTTTAATGCCTTCCTCGTTGAAGGTGAACGCACAGTTCACTTATTAAGTCATTACCTCAATTAGAAGAGGAAGTAATGCACATATGGGTCCTGTATGATGTAATCATTCGAATACTGCCCAGCATGAGGGTATGGCTTACTAATTTCCTTTTAATTACAACTTTCCAACGAGTTGTTTTGAGCTGAGCAACCAAAACTCATCTGCAATTACTCCTCCAAGGGGGGGCCTGAAGATGTCTTTTCGTTGTCGACTTTGCCTTTATAAATATGCAGAAATTAGTGGCGAACAAATCTTGGGCAAGTTTTTGGCATTAACACCTTTCAATCTGAGCGAGTTGCAAACAACATTGCGAATATGACAAAATGGATTGGAGATGGTACAGTGATCACTGACTGGAATATTTGCTTTTTAAAAGTTAAATATTATCTTAAAAATATTTTTCAAAAAGGAACATAAATGAAAGAGTCAAAATTTTAAAGAAACAATGCCATATCCACATAGCTTTATTATTTCAATTATTTTCTTATAATATTCCCTTATAAAATACGGACTCCTTTAGGTAGCTTCCTCTGCTTTTGCCTCTCTAAGCGAGCACGCAGGAAATGTCACGACATCCAACTGCTCCGGAGGAGACTTCAGGTTTTCGCCCGCAGATATCTTGCAGTTGCTTTTCGCACTGCACTTTTGAATATGCATAAAAAATTGGTATTAAAACGTCGCATGTAAGACATTAATCAGCTGGCAAAGTGGCAGCAGCAGCCACAGCGACGGACAGGAGCTGCGGGGCCAAGTGAGCAACCGAATGCGGTGGCTAGGTGAAGTCACTGAGCAGCAAGTTGAGCGCTTGCATCATGCGCTTGATTAATCTGCATTTCCCCCCGCAAGCCTCAAACACCGCCACACAAAATCTCAAACTCCTCGGGAAAAATCCGAGCATAAGCAGCTTGACTCTTGCCAGATTGGACGGATGGATGCCTGGACGGAGGGAGCGGAGTAGGTAGTTGGTGGTGGGCAACCCAACTTAACCCACTCCACGTAGCTCTTCTGGTTGTCGGGTTTTATTTTCGAGTGCCCACACAGCACGAAAAGCGACCGCAACTCTTTGCCCGAACAATAAATTCACATTAAGGAAAACCAACAAAAAAAAAGATATATACAAGAAAAGTTTGTTTCATTAAAAACATTAGAATGAAGCGACTGCGGAATGGGAGGCGACAGGCGAGACAGGGCCCTACCATAATTTTGCATGCCTGCTGCCGGCTGAGTAATACGAATGTGCCTGTTGATTGTTTTCAGCATCTGTAGCATTGAGTGATGAGAAATAATCCCCACACCACCCGAGACGCATCCAAGAGGCACACATGGCCCTGCATCGGTTGCCACAAATATTTCCCCCTAGAGTCTCCGGCTCGATCTGTGCCATCGGGCATTTCATTTGCGTATGCGAGAAGATTTTCCAAAACATTTACAATCCTGAAGATCTGGCTGAGGCCAAATGTTTATCGAAAGCAAAGAATGGGCGGGTTGCTACAGAGGAGCTTAACGAATTTTTGCTACCCTATTTAATAATAATTAATGACACATTACTACCCCAGAAATATTCAGAAAAGGAAGAATTTATTATTATTCCTCACCCTAATCTAGGCCTTAACTTAGATTGTATTTATACATTGCAGTTATGAATCGAAAACTTATTCATTTCTTTCCTTCAAACTCCACATAATTCCTACAGATATTCCCTTAACCCTACCCCACAAAGAGTGCTTTCCAGCCAGAGGAAAATACAAAAAGAAAAGACTTTCAACACTGCAGACATTGGGGCCCCCGACTAGATTTCGATACCGTAATTCAAGTGGCCAGACTTTGACTACTCGGCGGCTAAATGCAGCGCATAATTCACAATGAGTGATTCTTAAATCGTCCATTAAGATAATTTTTATGGTAGAGCGAGCCCCAAAGGGGGATCTTGCAGCATCAGTACCAACCAAGCCCAACGGGCTCCTTCTCCGTTTATCAATTAGGGCGGCAAACACTCGGCTGGGCCGCTCGCTAATTATCAGCAAAATGCCTACACATGGCAAACGTGAAACGTGGATCTGCTCTGGCCGTGGTCCAAATTTAGCAATGTCTAAGTGCATCCCATGGATGTGTGGATGCGTTCCGGGACTGCGTCATGCTCGACAATTTTTCACGCTTTTCTTGTGCTGGTTTTCCCGGCAGCCACAACCACACTCCTTCCCATTTTCCGATTGCCAAGACAAAGCAATGTCTGGGCCCCAAGTTTGCCGGCCTATGATTGATGTGCAGTTGATGACTATATAACTTTGTATGATTTTTCGAATTTCCCCCGAGACGAGGACCAACTTCGGGAGCAGGCCCGGTTTCGTAGGTGGACGCGTCTTTAATTAGTTTGGCTTCCTCGAGGAGACGAGAGGGGAAACTTGTGCTCATTTGCCTGGCGTTAAAAATGTTGAATAATTGAAATTTCTTGGAATTTTTCATTACTACTCGAGCGGGATGGAGCGTTAGAGCAAAGTAAAATTTGTTTTGTGGTCGCGTGGCGGTCTTTGATATATTTTTTTAAAGCACTTCCCTGCTAAGTCTCCCTTGTCGCTCGGCAATTTTCATTGGAAATTGAATTTTGTGAGGTTTTCCTGTTTAAAAATTAGTGACTAATTATGCTGTCGCTGGCAAACTAAGGCAATTAGGGGAGTAATTTGCTTTGAAGTTGAGGAGGCAGCAGGCGATCGGAAAAAGAAATAATACTTAATGTAAGCTTTCTCTTTTAAATTTATATAACTTGCTCTTAGCTCCTTAGCTAATATTAGTAAAAAGCTTTGTAAAACATTGTAAGAATATCTTTAAGGCTTCTCGCCTAAGTCCCACAAATGTAGCCCTGATGAATTTCCTGTCCTCCATAAATATTTGTCTCCAATTGTCAATCGAAGCTAAATGACTTGACCGAAAAGTTTAAAGCTGATCAGCCCGCTTCCTGCACTTTGTCTCTGGGCTGCATTTGACGAACAGGTCACGTACGGCGTGTCATTGCTGAGCGGCTGCCAGCCAAATTGGCTACAGTAAAGCATCCGCCGCATTATCTTCATCTTCATCACCGAGGCGACTCGGTCTGTACCCGGTTCCCCGTTCCCTGTTCCCCTCTCCCTGCTATGTGCCCCCTGAAACGAGGCGCCCACAATTACGTTTGAGAACTGCAAACTGCAAATGGACGGTAAGGTTTGTGCAATTTTTCTATTGAATTCTCGCTGAGAGCTCCTCGCTGCTGCTTTTCGCAGCAGCTCTTGGCCGGCAGCGAGGCACGTGCTCGGCATGCTAAGGATGCGAGCCGGGGAGATGCCAACAATGTGGCAGCTTCCTCTTTGGAGAGCTCAAGCATTATGATTGATAAGTTCGTTTTGTGAATTTTTCATAAATTAGGCAACAGCTGTGAGACATTGGGGGTAGAGAGGAGGGGCGGCGACCCATCATCGAGTGCCCAATCGTGCGCCATTTGTCTATTTTAATTAAAGGAACTTGGCGCTGATCTCCTCCCGTCCCCAGCTAAGCCCGGCTCCATCACTGCCGGCTCCTTTGTTTGGCATCACGCACGTCTGGCTTCACTTCGGCTGTTAATCAGCTGTTAAGCGGTAGGGGGAGTGAAATTTTAATAAGAGCTTTAACATAAATCAAATCAGAACCACTGACCACCAGCTGCCGTTGACTCCAGCGGGGTAGAGGGATTCGGCATTGATTGGCAACCCATTTGGCAGCGCAATTACTTAATTATTTTTCTAGCCGATGGGTGTGGAGAGGAAAATAGGATAATACATTACTTATAAAGCACAATAGCTATGAAGAATTATTATTTGTCACTGGAATATTTGTAAAGTTTATTGATTTATTGTTTCTATATCAAATATTTATGAAATTTATGGTTTTTGTCCCCAATTAAGACATGTTAATGAATCTTTTCTTTGCATTTTTTCCACGTCTAAGCTTTACCTTTGAATCTCACCGCCTAGGAGTACCTCCCACATTATCATTTCCCCTTTAATCCCCATAATTCTTCTCCTTGCAACCCTTACTTAGGGACTCTCATTCTCACATTTGCAACTAATTAAGTGCCTTGCCGGGGCAATTTAAATCGCGTGCTGTCCAAATGCATTAAGCCACATCAAAACAGAGATGGCGACATCAACGCCAGCCCCATTCCAGTGTCCTTCCATATTCCCCCACTTATTAACAGCGCCGTAATCTGAATGCGAAATCAAGTCGCAGTGCTCAGCCCACAATAACAGTTGACAACTGTCGACGGTCGTCTGGCAGGCATTTAAACGCTTGTCAAAATTATATAAACTGCTGTCAGAAGTGCCGGCGGGAACTAGGGAACTCTTTTCTGGCCCAGTGTTCTTTAAAGTGCAGCAGGACACTGCCAGAAAATAAATTAAACTGAAAATAAGTCTATGAAGTGTATGAAAATTTAATGTAATTTCTTTTTTGATATTATTTACTTGAAAGTGAGATGTAGAAAATGGTCATGGAACAATATATTTTCAATTGATTATATTTAATATTATTTCTGCCAATGAAAAAGGCTTCCTTCAAGTGTATAGAAGGGATCCTGGACCTGCAGTCGGAACTCGTCGTTTCTGTGGCAATTAATGCAAATTTCGACATCATAATTAAAGCGCTTGGTGACGACGCTGGGTCTCGTCTTGCGACCGGGTCCATTATATTTAATGAGTGAGCCAACGGAACCATGTGAAGCCAGAAGGCCCGCGGAGGAGCCAGGCCAGACCAGCAGAAGTAGACCGACCCAGACCGGTCCCAGACCCATTCATTCACTTTTGATATTTGCATATTTTCACATGTCATTCGACTTTTTGGCATTTCTTTTCCGCCTTTTGTGCGCTGCAAATGCAATTGCGCTGGGATGTGGCCCGTAGTCTGTAGTCCGCCGTCTGAGGCGAGATCTTCATGCGGGAAGATGAAGTGGGGGCCGCGCATAATTAGCCGCAGACTTTTGCCGGTTGACAAACTCTTTGAAGAGCTCCTCGAACCGCAGACACGTGTGCATCTCTCTCCCAGGGACTCCGCCGGTTGGCTTATTTATTGTTGGCTGGATGTCTTAATTTATGAACGACTGTCAGGGCGCAGAGACCTGCCATCGGTCGGTTGTTTTTGCGATGAGATGGCACAGAGATCTCGGCAGACAAGCGGATCCATTCATTGTCCCTATATGACTCAACTGAAATCAACTCCCTGGGCCCGTGATTCATGCGGCATATCCCGGAGCGAGTATTGTAGTTCAATCGCGATAAGCTTTATCTCCGGCATTTGGCATTCAAAATTTATGAGTGCGACTTGCAAAACACTTTTGGCCTCGCCGAAGTTCGCCGCCCCGCTGCCAGCCCCCAAGTGCAATCAAATAATTGTAATCTCTTTCAAATTGCAGTTAAGTTTTACTTCCACTTCGCAGTCAACTCCCACGCGCACTTGATTATGCTGATGAGCACGTAGCTGTAACCCAAAATGCATTTCTGGTTCTGGCCGGGCCAGAGCCGGCAGAAGAGTGCTTGGCAAACTGGCTTTTTCGGCATTCTTAATTAGAGTAGATAATGCGATGGCTTTGGGGGCTTTTCCGACTTGGATTTATTTGCTCAATTCGATTATAAGTAAGTGTTGGTCAGCGGACCGAGGGCCCAAGAGCTGTTTAAATGCTGCGAAAAGATTGCGTGATTTGAAAAGTTTGCAGAGTGCATTTTATAGATAACTTTTGCGAGGTTAAAGAAGAGCGAGGGGGCAGGTTGATTTTATTATTATTTTTGAATCTTGTAATAGTGAGAACTCTGAATAGAACCCAGATTTTCGTGCAAAATATTTTTTTAAAACCTCACAGAAGCGATTCTCGTTGGTTAAGTCTTTAAACTATAATCAGTTGGTCTTTAAGATTGTATTTATATTATATTTAAGTATATTTATTATATTTCCTACGGATATATTAATTTCATAAATTACTCATACGCCACGTGAGCCGGATTTAAATTTAAACAAAATATTCAATCGAAGCTTAAAGTATTTTTAAGTGATCTACCTTAAAAGAAATAATTATTGACCTACTTTTGCTTAAATATATGGCAAGAAGAACTTAGACAATCTAAAGGTAGACTCTCAGTGACCCCATAATCTCTTTCCCAGTAGGTCATGCCGATAGTTTCAAAGGCGGATTCAAACTCAGTAATTTTTCCACGCAACCCTTTACAACCGAAACCGATTCGAAATGAAATCCAGCCAAAAACATGATATTTTTGTTGACTTAAACGATGATATACTGCGAGCGACCGACGTTTTGACCCAGAAGGGACCAGTGAAGCAGGTGCGAGGCGACGTTGATCTGCTCGCTTGGACCCGCTCGAACGCCTACCGTGACCTAATCTCCTACATAAACAACACGAGCATTGCCCTACAGGGCTATCGCATGACCGACTGCTTTCCCGTGTCGGAGGAAATGCAAAAGCTGTGCAATATGTTTGATGTCATAGAGCGTCCACTCAACCCGGCAAAGCGTACAAGCGCTTCAAGTCCATCGACTCCGGAAAATAAAATGGCCTCCTATCGATTGTGGTTGCGGCAAATGTACCATTCAGGCCTAAATAAGCTGGCGGTGATCATCAGCGCGGATAAGTGCAATCACATTCAGGAACTGGGGGAGTACCTTAGACGCTCCTTTGGCAATATCACCACTCTCGAGTTTGGGCCCGGGAACGAGCTGATGTTCCTCTTCTTCCTCTGCGGCCTATTTCGGGCTAACATTCTGCGGGGAAGGGACACGGTGGCCGCCGCCCTGATGCTCTTCTATCGCTATATTCACCTGGTGCGCCGCCTGATCGCTGTCTTTAACATGCCCTTGGCCATCAACCCGAGGTGCGCCATCGAAGACTACTTCTTTGTGCCCTACATTTGGGGAGCCGCTCAACTGTGCCTAAAGGCACCTTTCTCTCCGCGGCAGTGCGACCAGCCGGATGAGATTGAGAGCTATCGTCAGGACTACATGATAGTGAACTTGATAGAGAATCTGTCGCAGAAAAGCGGACCGCTGAGCAACCATGCCTTCCAGCTGTGGTGCATCCTGTCCGTGCCAACGTGGTCGGATGTGTACCGAGGGCTCGAGCGATGCTATATCAATCACATTCTGGCTTCAATCCATACCGTTGACAATGCGGTCTTTTGGGAACTGATGTCGTTTGACGTCGCGCCGGATGGGCTTTTGCTACGCCCCATCTTGGGCCATCGCAAGGAGAAAGGACAAGCTGATAATGGAGAGGAGGAGGAATCTGGATGGGAACAGCAGAGAGAAAATATCGAATCCGAGGGACCTGTCCGTTTATATGACAATCTAAACCTATTCTTCGGCTTCACGGAGCAAAAACAGCAGGAGTCAGATGACGAAGCGAGCGGAGATCACCTAGTGATGATCCGCCCAACGACCGAAGAAACGGTTCTCTCCGGGGATGTGAATACCGGTGATAGAACAAGTGATTCTAACTTGTCCGATGAAACCAAATTCTTTATAGCCAATTTCGATTGAATTGTTTATTTAAATAATTTGCTACTGTACTTGAATTAATAATAAATCGAAACAGGGAAGGGTTAAGAGCTAATCTAAATCTAGGTCTAGAAAATTCGTAGCTTTTATTAAATTCATCTTTCATAATTTGTCATTATTTATAAACATTTTCCGGTAATCTGATTTTCTTAGCCTTCGCTGAACTTCACCTGATCTGATCTGCAGGCCTGCTTTGTGCTGCCAGCGGAATGCACTTGATAAATTGTTTACTTTGGAATTAATTACTTCGCTCATTGTTTGCTTCGGCGGCGGAAGTGGCAGCCATTGACCGCCTGGGGTCCCTGTGTTAGCCATGTTAGCCCTGCTCCTTTCTGCTGCATAAATCAAGTTTGCAGCACTTTCAACACTTTTGTGGCCCTCGCAGGCTCGCCTTTATTGCCCACCTATTTTTTGTGCCCCTCCGATCGTGGCAATAAAATTGCATTTAATTGCACGAGTGCAGAGGGGGGAAGAGGGATGCCAAGTGGGGTTGGCCATTGGGAAATTGGCCTTGGTTTGGAGCCCGGCCAGCTCTTCATTGTTGCGCGCATTTTTGAGCTCATTAAACCGGCTGCAATTGTTGCCATGCATTGCGTGAGCCGCTTTTGTTGCTGCCGGTGCCGTTTCAGCCCTTTTGTTGGCCGGCAATCAATTTGCAGTCAGCAGTCTGCAGCTTGCGAAAGTTGCAGAAATGCAAAAATGAAATTATATTTGTGGGGCCCCGGCACATCATTAAAATGCATCGACCTGGGAGCAAACGAGGCGAACACCTCTTGGCATGCGCAGCCCTCCTTCGTTTGGGTGGAATTTCAAAAATCTCCCATCACTGTGGAAGGTAAAAGCCCTGGTCCAGGGAACGAAGAGCATAATGTTTATAATCAGGCTGGGGAATGCATGAGTTTTCTTCCATTTTGCAAAACAAACATTGAACAAAGGAATAACAAACTGATGGGGAGAAGACTAATCAAGAGAAAGAGTCTTTAAGATATCAGAGTAAGTTAGATCCAACATAAAGGGAAGTATCAATTTTGTATTGATTGCAAAGCTATTGTTCAATATTCTTAACTCTAAAATATATTCAAAAAATCAATTTGAAAAGGTTGCAAAAATAAACAAAAAATTTAAAAAATGTAATAATTTAAGGTAAATTAATAATGAATTCTCATGGAACCTTCTGAATTCTTGCTACTATTTCTGCCTCAATGATTCCCTTCGCATTCCCAAAGAGTTCTCCCACTCTCTTGTCAACTGTAGACTATGTTTTGTTTTGCTGATTGACTTTCGCATGCAATTTCCATGTTTTCCCTTAACGCCTCAATGATTGCCAACAATGGCGGGAGAAGTGCAGCCAGTAGATGGAGATCGAGTCGGAGACGAAGACAGAAACTTGGCAAGATGGCGTGTGGCAGAGTCATAAAGCTGCTAAAAGTGCCCTGCCACTATGGAGCTTATAAAATACCCAAACAAACACACTGGGAATGCGCTAAATGAATGCAATAAACCAACTGGAAGGGTCCCCAGTCTTTGTTTTATGGTCACGCTTCGCTGAGTTCTAGGGGAGGCTCCATTGTTCCATCTCGCTTTCACTGCGGCCATCTACCGCTTATTTTTGTCTCTTTCCGACCTGTATCGGGCCTCAGATCGCCGGCAAATGGCAACAATCAGCGTCTGAGAACTGCGAACTGCAACGGCAAAGGCAGCGGCAATGGCAACTTCAACTTCAACTTCAGCTTCAGCTTCAGCTTGGACTTCAGGCCAAGTTGGACGTCCTGTCCGACTTGGCTGCTTTTGTGGAGCGGGAGCAATCAACGCATTGTCGACAGGTGGAAAACTTCATGGCCAATGAATTGCTGTTACCATGTTTTAACCCTTTTAATACCCTGGATGAGGGTACTATAAGTTTTGGCCACCAAATGAGAGGCCCTTGACGTTGGTGTGTATTAATTTTCTAGCAGCAGCAGGTTTAAAAAAATATAAATTATATATAATTTGAGGATTATATTTCACATAACAGTAGTTGTTAATCTACAACATTTATTAAGTTTAGAGAATTATTTGTATTGAACTTCTAGGACGATCTCATGATTGTTTTAAGCAAATGTAAATAGAACACCTCCTCAGCTCTTTAAATATTTTAGGAAAAAATTTTAAAAAGCTAAGCTATAGTTTATATATAGAGTATAAGACCTTCGACTAATCAAAACTATCCTGTCTTTTTCATTTTATTCCACTGCTGTTGTATTTTGCATGGCCTGAAGCGGATTTTGCTGCTGCCGCAGACTGACAGCAACAGTTTCATTTCATTTCACTCCTACTTTTTTCTCCGTGTGTTGACGTGGCCAGTAATTTGTGTTGTTGCCGTTTGTTGGTTGGCCAAAAGGGAAGCACCAGCAACAACAACAATGGCCGCAAACACACATGCAATTTTGTGCATTAAAATTTCACACTGCACTCGCTTGTTGTTTGTTTATTTGTTTGTTGGCTTGGCTTGCTTCGGTCGGGTTGGTCGAGTGCTTTTTTGGCTTTTTCGGCTTTCGTTTATAGAGGGGGAAGCGGAAATTCCTTTTGGCCCGCTGCATTTACTGTTTAATTTGGCATGCATTTTGCTGACTCTTTCCTCCTTTTTAACCCTTTTTCTGCAGTTTCTGCTGATGTCGCCTGCCACAAGCAGCTGACAACAAAATGGCGATAGTGTCCTCCTGCTCCTGCTCTGGCTCTCTGTCCACTGCACACCTTGTTCAGTGCACCTGGCTGAAACCGAGGACGTCGTCGTCATCGTCGCCGTCGCCGCCTGTCAACAGCCACGTTTTTTTTGGCCTTCGTGGGCGTGGTCTTAAAAGCCCGGTTAAGAAGGGGTTAAAGTCCGCATTTAATTTGGCTGAAATTTAATTAAAGCAACTCAACTGAACTGTGGGGGGGGATGGAGACTAAGAGGCATCGGGCGGATTTCAATTAACCAGGTTGAAGAGCAAAGTTTAAATGACTCTGCTTTATATTTTTAGCAATATTAAATGCAATTAAATGCATTTCATGAAAATAATTGTGTCATTGACAATAAATTGTTTTTTTTTTTTTATAATTAATCCTTTAGAAGTCTTTGAAAGTTTGAATTTATTTTAATTAAATGTCCAAGCGTTGTTTAAAAGGATAAACTGTGAACTGAATACAAGAATGCTTAATTAGTACAGTTATTTTTACTTAAGTAGCAGTTATCCTTTAGCCAATACTCTAAGCTTTAAAGTGATTTAAGTCAAAGAACTGCCTAGCAATTTTTAAGAGCAATAAAGGATAATGTTATTTAACTTAAAATTCCCCCTTAAACTTCTTCCCCAACTCACTCGTTGAGTCCTTCTTCAATTTGTGAAATTTTAAACGCAAATCGCTGGCAACCCCAGCATTGTCATCATGCAAATGCTCGCCATGCATATTTAATGCAAGTTCTTCTCTCTCCTTTTTTTGGCAAGGAAAAATGCGGAAAAACTCGGGGCCCGCAGTAAACACTTTTCACGATCAGCGGGCCATATAAAAGAAGTCCTCCTGTCCTGAATTTGCCGGAGTGAATGCATTACGCTAATTAATTCTTGATATATGGCGGAGTAGCTGTGGCCAAAACGAGGCCACAAACCTGCAACTGGCCATAAAAAGGAGACGCAGGCAATAAAGGAAACCAAAGCGAAAAAAACAGAGGGAAGCCAAAAGCCGTGAGTTGAAAAAAGGAGTTATATCTGCATTTGCTCCAGTTATTTTCTTTTTATTTCCTGCGAATGTACTGCCACTACTGTTGCCACTGATGCTCGCTGTAAATTCACGAGGGCAATTAAAATTTAGCAAGCTTTAAGGTTGCGCTCCTGCAGGAGCAACGGTGACAGATGCCGCGGTTAAAGTTTAATGACAAAAAGGGAAAATATTAAAAAAGGAACTGAAAAAGAGTAGCAGGGAGTAGGATGTGGCAGGAGCAGCGAAAGTGAACAGTTGCCAGCGTCTGGGATGTGTTTCCTGGCAAGGATGCAGCTTCCTTGGCTTATTCTTTTTTTACATTTTGTTCAGCCACATGTGTTTCTTTGCACTGCGAGTGAAATTAGTTATTTCTAAGAAGGAAAAAAATACATTACTAAAACAATGTATAAAGTTTTTGTAGAAAACCATAAGCTACTTAAAATAATGCTTTATTTCAACCCAAATAAAAGTCTTTAGATTTTCACTTTGAAGTTTTGAATAATATTTGTGATTATATTTGATTTTGACTTTCGTTTTCTGATATTATTTTGAGAATTCCGTATTTTTCCAGTGCTTTTACACACATGTGGCAACGCATCTCTGACAGGAAACCACTCGCAGCAACCGCCAAAATGTGGCAACAGCGCCAGAGACAACAGAGGATGAAGGAAGCTTACTTCCTATTCCTATATGCAGACCCACACCCCACCATGTCTTCTCCCCCTGCCTGCTAACCGACTGCTAAACGCACTGAGAACTTTCCCACACACATACTCGCCTGCAACATTCTGTTGCTTCTGCCGCGAAGCGAAAGTGCGCGGAAGTAATAAAACATGCGGGAGGCGAGGAGCGCGGAGGCTGCAACTTGCGACGCTTGTTGCACTCGCTGTTGCAATTGTCTGGAAAGTGTTGCGACACTGACGGCGAAGCCGGGCCAGAGGGGGTGCCATGCTCCCAGTGGGTGGCAGCATTTGTGCTTAAGTGCCGCAATATTTGCAGAGCAGCGAATATTTTTCCATGTAATTTATGTCTGCGGTTAGACCAGCATATGGAGACAAAATTATAACTGCCACCTAAGAGAGTAGAGTAAACTTAAATAAAACATTGAAAAGATTTTACTACTTTCAAGATCTACCATTGATTTCCAAATGAATTATAATTCCTGGAACCGAAGATCCTTAAGAATTTAAGAAAATAAATCACTCCATTAAATTGGGAAGTCCCTAATAGGAACACAAATTCAAACTGACTGGAGTTTTGGCAACTTTTAAGAGGATAATTGCCTAATGACCCGACTGCATCAGGTGCTATTCTTCAGCATGATTTGTGTTGCAAAAAAAAAAAAATGCTAAGAAGCAGACATCGAAAGTGAAGTTAATGGCTGGCCGCAAGAGTCAGGATACACCTACCGGCAAGCCCAGCAAGAAGATGGAGGAGGAGGAGTAGGAGCCGTATCCTGAACAACAGCTGCCACACAGGCACCCCGAGCACCTATCCCGATCCCGATCCCGATCTCGATCTAATTTAGGCGTATTAGTTGCCCCGCAACAAAGGGCGAATTCAGACAAAGACAAAGACAATACTTAGACGGACCTTTTGTGCCTCGCTCGTTCGGTTTCGCTCCGAGGATCCTCGAGCACTCCGATAAGGCGCTGCTAATGGCTTCATTAGGCTGTGCAGGTTCAACTGAAGGTTCATCTTGAGGTCCTCATCTGCTTGCCACATGCCGGGAGGCAGGAGCACTGCGATCGAGCGATCTCTATGCGGACTTTGAAGTAACCGCAGCTGAAGATCCTTCGTCTTGCGTCTGTTTAGATACATTTCAATGATTACAATTCGTTTCGTGAAATTGCTCAAGAGCCGGCAACTAATATTTTGGCATCACTTGAGGAGCCTTCATGTGAGAGGAAAAAAATGGAGAAGGAAAGAGATTTTCGTGTTAGGAAAATTTCCCATAAAAAACGTCTGACGATACAAATCAAAATGCCAACTCATAAAGTCCCTTGGATGGAACGAAACATTTCATTTTAGGAATTTTTTATTACAGTTTTCGTTTTCCTTTGCTCCTTGAGCAGGGAGAATGGCTGAAATTCACACCTTTTGGCCACAACAAGGGGCTTGGCCTGATCTTTTCATTTTATGGCCCCCACACTTGACTTTTATGGGCAGTTTTCTTATGAAAAGAAATTAAAATTATATAACCACATATACGAAATATATATAAATACATTAACCAATAAAGATATGACCCAGCGAGGAAATCATTTAAAGAAAAATGCACAAATTGTGTTTAGGCTCTGAGGCAAACGCATTCCTCGACAAGTGTCATTAAAAGTGTGTTCTCGGATATGCTATATACGAAGATATAGATGTTGAGAATAGTATTTGTATGCAAAAGCAGTGCCCGGGGCCTCGTAAAGCATCGGGTGAAGTGCACATAAAAATTGTAATCGCCCGGAGTACTTACATGCATAAGAAATGTTTGAGTTTCAGCGTTTTCCTTTTGTTTGAAGGGTTTTCTCCGCCCCAAAACATTTCTTCCCCCTCCCAACCTTCGGTCATGTTTCTTGATTAGACAGCAGACTCGTTAAAATTGCTCATGAACTTGAATCGTTAAATCGTATATCGGAGCAGAAATGCGCATTTATATGATTTGTTTTCCTAGAGTTATGATTTCTCGTGTTGCTGTTGGGGAATTAAAATGGAAATGGAAACTTGAGAAGTAATGAATGCACTTGTAAAATAATAGGGTTTTTTTCCCATTAAATATTTACAGAAGCACATGTACAATTTTTTCTAAAACTTACTTCTTGAAGAGTGAATTAAGCGTTGTATTTTTAATTAAATGAACTAATTTTCTAGAGAAATTAAAAACAATAATCACACATATAAACATATCAATCTATCAGTCTTCCAGCTCAATCAACACTTTTCCCTTTCCCATCGAACAACAAAGATATTCCCAGCTTGAAATCACATTGCTAACAAATGTTCTTTACAAGTTCACACCAAATGTTCACACTTCAGATCAGAAGGCAGTGGTGAGTGGACTCCTGGCATGGGAGAAGGGAAAAGGTGCTAGAAATCAAAGAACTTGGCGCCGCCTTGAAAGACCAACTGCCAACCGAATAGCATGTGTCGGCCACATATATAATTTCTTGTAGCGACTCCTTTTATGGCCTTTAATTGCATTTCGATGGCCAATAAAACGTTCAGATTCAGCCAAATTAACGACGGGAAGTGCCAACAAAGCGTACATAATTAGCATCTCTCGCGGCAAGATCCCCTCCAAGGCGGGGCCTTTGAAGGTCCGAAGGCCAGGTGGCGCCGAAAATGCAACTCCGAGGGATATCGGGGGGAGTTGTGGCTTGCAACAAATGCTGGAATTTCCATTTAAACCATTTTTGCATTGCAAATCCCACTCGATTAATTTGTAATTTCAATCTCTGCTGAATTTGTAATGCGTAATGTGGAAAATGCGAAATTCAGTTTGGTGGAAAATTATAAAAATAATATTTTCACGCTCTGGAGTGCACTCGGTCCTATGCCTAATTGAATATTTATCAAACGGGTTCTGTTTATGCAAATAATCGCGGCAAATGAGCAGCCAATGCTCGGCATTAAATAAATAAATTGTTTATTTCGATTGGGGAATTTTCGCCATCGGGGAATTTTCCGGCAGTTGAAATTGTTTGTAAACTCTCGATGACAATTCTAGGCTCACATTGATTAGGGACGGGGACCCTTGATATGGGAGCAACATCCATTATCTTCTCTCCCAGCTGCTGCACATGGATAAGCATCGCAATTAGCCTGTAAATGGTAATTGTTTTCCCGATAAGTTACCTTGCAGCCTATCTGTGAGTCTCCAACTCCCCCTCTCGATGATTGCTGGGCCTGTGGATCTACCTCATTAAAGTGCCGGACTATAATGGTTGCCATCTCTCTTGGCCTGCGACGGCTCCTTAAGCGATTTTTACATACATAAGTGTAGGCCCCGAGAATGTTCAATGTTCGCTGGTTAAGTGTCTGCGTTTGGTTACCTCGGCCACTCGAAAGTAATTAAGAATCCTTTAACATATTTCCTTATCGCGTTAAACGGCTTGAGGATAGAACGGCATGCGGGACATGGCAGTCGCTTAAAGGGGATTGTCCTGAAAGCTACATAAGCAAGGATACTACTAGCTTTATATTTACTTAAGAAAATCATTACCTATAAGATCCCTAAAAAAAACGTTGTAAAACACAACCGACACCTGCCTGAATTATCGCTAACGGCTAACTGCTGTGTTTACCTTGACCAGCCCACACATTTTTCTCTCTCTACCGAGAACCCCCTCACAAACAACGCCCCTTGTCGTGGCTGAACGTTCAAGTGCTCAATTGTGCAAACTCCTTGAATGGCCAGGAGAAGCAGCAGACACGCCTCTGCTTGGCCAGCTGCTCCGCCAGTGGCTCCTGTGACTTCTCAATCCAAGGCGCAGGTTCAGGCTTAGTCTGTGGATCACTCTGAACCACGCACTGAGAAAAATATTAGCTAAGGATGTTTCTAAATAAATATAGGTATTTAAATTAAAAACTAAAAATACAATACATTGATTATACTTTTATGACGGCTTGTTGTAAATACTTTTTAAATATTTTTATTATGTGTAACTATTTATTAATTTTATAAATACTTAATTTTAATTTAATTTAATTTAATTTCTTTTTGTGCAGTCTTAAAGACGGAGGCAGTGGCGCAACCCGACGCATCGATGTCGTTTGTCGTCCGTCTGGCTTATCGCCACGCACTTATCTTCCTGGCTGACGACAGGCGGATAATGGGGGAAGGAAGCGAAAGGGATCGGGATCGGGATCGAGCCCAAGCATAAGCAGGAACCTAAGCAGGAGCAGGAGGACCCGAGAGGAACGCTTGAGCGATCGTTGGCTAGATGCGATCTTCCCAAAGGCAAGCAAAGGCTCCGTGGGCATGTTTGTATCTTAATTTCCAGGCGCGCATACGTGGAATTCTCGTGGGCTGTTGTTGTCTGGCGGCGTCTGAGTTACGGGTTGATGGCGCTGAAAGTGACACAAGTCATAAATTCCTTTTGTTGTCCCTTTTTGTCCGGTAATCGTCCTACTTGAATATTTACCTCCACACACATGCGATCGTTTATATCGTTGACAATTTCGCCTGAATGGAGCGTTGAATCAGTTTGGGCTCTTTGGGTTTTCGGAGACCTGCCTTATCTCCAACTCGCTGCTCAACGATCTGGGCTCACTTCTGGATTGGATTACCCAAGACGATCGATCGGTAGCAATGTCAGTGGTGGTAACTCCCTTGTTTATTCTTTTTATACGTTTTTATTTCAGTGATTTCTTTTCTGGTTTCTGGGGTATTTTTTGTGGTCAATATTTGAATTATTATTTGGCGCCTGAAGCAGACAGGAAGTAAGGCTAATAAAATCATTTGTGAGCTAGGTTAGATCGAGATTGAAATGAAAAGAAAGGATTAGAGGTGGGGTAGATGTTTGCTTTATGGTTCAAACGTGCGGGTATCTGAAACTATCCCAGGAATTATTCACCTTGATTTTCTCAGGCGAGATATCAGCGATGAGAGGAGTTGTTAAGTTTATGCCAGTTATAAAGAGAAGACATTTCATTTTTCCTAACAAGCATTGATTGAATGTCATAGCGTGCACGTACTAAATTATATTTTTTATAGGCATTCAACTCTTTTTTTTCTGGGGGAAACCAATCCTCAACTTGCCAGAGTTCGATCCTCGCTGATCTATTGGCTTTCCTTCGAACATTATTCATTTCTACACCCCGGCAGCGCACTCATAAATAAGTATAAGTCGAGAAAATGCATCCCATTGGCACCGACTACTACTACAACTTGTTTACAATATCCAATTACCCCCAGAAAGGCCCCCCGAAGTGACAGGCGAACAAAGCAAACAAACACGAACCGATCCAACCCAATCCGATCCGATGAGATCTCAGAGATCCCAGAGATCCCTGGGAGATTCCTCCTGTAAGAATCTCGCATGCAAGGAGTAGATGTCAGCAAGTCCCTTGACTGGCAGCTCAAAAAGTAATTGTCGTGGGGAATCGATGTTGGGTCCCGACTTCACCTGACTACCTTCTATAAATTATGGAGAGCAAGTTCGGGGCCCCATCGCGTGTGTCTCTTCCGAAGAGGCCAGACTCCCGCGACCAGCCATCTCAGTTATCTGATCATTGAGTGACTGCCTCCAAGTCGGCCGAGCGCTCTCTTATCAACTCGGAACCATCTGGGCATCAATAATGTCTTTGTTTAGGACAGAGGAGCCTCGTGACAGGTCTACAGGTAACCTGTACCGCCCCCTGGTCTAGAAACTCCATCTGCGATCTTCCTGCTTGGCGAGGAATAAAAATTCAGTGTTGACATTGCGCCATAAAAATAAAAACAATAAGACAGACTGGAGTTTGGCGGGGATTCCAGGAATTCTAAGGTCTGTGTAGCAATCTGCCCAGCAACTAGCCATTGTCGTGCACTGAGCAAAAAGGAAATAAAGCCGAAAGTTACACTAATAAATCTTAATAATATTATTTGGAATTGATAAGGAAGAACTTATTTTAAAACTAGTTTTTTCGCTGGAGGTCTAGGAATTGAATCAGCGTATTAACACAGTTCTTCATCACCAATTTCATTGTTTTTCTTATTATTCTCAGTGCACAGATGGACAGGTGAGCTAAAGGGAGGGGGAGTGGCCTTGGTTCTGGCGGTGATAAATGTGGATGTTGACATGTTTGTTTACACAAACTAATTTCTGGTTCTGGCTGCGGAACTCTCTCAACTGCAGCATTACCTGGATGTATCTCTATCTAATAATCGGCTGCCTCTTTCCCTTGGCATAGCCCTGTCTCTTTCGACATGTAAATTGCCTTCGCTGTCAAGTTTTTTCCCTGCTTATTTTCCATTCGCGTGTTGTCCTCCGGCAGCTATATATATTTTTTTGTGTATTATTGTGGTAGTTGTTGGGGGACCCCGGGTACTCTGGTTTATTAATTCGGGGATTTGGGGAATTAGCTTGGAGAGCAGCTTGGTGGCAGCTCTCGTTGTGCTATTTGTTTGCATTCGAAATGGACATGGAGATACATTTTGCTTCATAAATATGCATAAATTTATGTATTCGAAATAAATATATTTGTCCAAAAACTGAAGGCTCACATCTCGAGGGGATCAAATGAAGCGCATAAACAAAATTAATTGGCCCAGGGACTTCGAGGGAAAAATAAAAACTGGGTCGTAAATGGGGGAATATAGGATTTTGGTCAGGCTAAAGATAATCAAAGGCTTTCCTCATTAAGTTTATTCAGGCGAAAATGAAATTAGCTTGGGCCTAACAGCATAATATTATGAACAAAAGCCCTTTCTATCTGCCACATCAACTAAATATGACAATGCCAAAAATGTCAACAATGCAAACGTGTCAATTATGATTGAAAAATTTCTAGTTTAATAGCCTGATTTCGTTACGTAATCAACTCATCAAATGAAGCCACTTAAATCTGAAATTAGTTTCGGATCACAAACAACTTTTGCCGCAACCGAAATTGAATTTGCATAAAATTATTCTCCTGTAAAATATTCATTGATGTGCGTATCGGTTATGAAAGGATACCGAATATTTGTCGGCCTGCAAAATTGAAAAATTGAATTCAATGTGGCTTAATTAAGTTTCGTGGAAAAGTTAACTGCGATTCGGTTTGTTAGTTCGTTTAATTCAATTAAAAATGCGGATTGTGGGCCGCTGGAAAATAGTGAACTCGCATACATACATATGTATATCCGTCTAATTTCCGCCACCTCCGGACCACAAATGACACAATTACTGCGGCAACTTGTCAAGCCATATGGAGCATGCGTACATATATCAAATCAAATGGCATCTCATAACTGAATAATTGCCCAGAGGAACCTGCCACTCCGGCAGTTGGGCCTAATTTAGCAAAAAGGCAGAAAACGCCACAAGTGCCGCATAAATGTCTTGTCAAATGATGCGACTTTTTCAAGGAGCAGCCAAGGGCCCAACAGCAAATTGCATTATTAGCTGCAGCCATAAAATGCCAGGCCCCAGCATGGCCATCATCGTCGCCATCCTCATCATCATCATCATCATCTCCAACGCCATCTCCCGAGGAGAAGTGCAGTCCTCCCGATCGCTCCATTTCCCCGTTCTCTCCGAGGGCCATTCAGTTTGATGTCTGCCTTTTAACGCGAATGTCATGCAAAATACTTGCAGATACTTTGAATATTCTCTCTCTCTGATGCGCGCCTCCCGCTGCTCCTCCCTCGCTTGGCTGACGCTATGACAATTTGCCTCCATTGAGGCCAACAATGGATGCAGTTAGCGGAGCACTAGAAGCGGCAGCTGCCATCTGCCAAAACGCTTTCCGGCTGAAGAGCGGGCGCAGAAATCAAATCATAATTGGTTTGCTTTGATCATAATGGGTTCCTATCGGAAAAGGCGGATTGCGGAATCTTTGTAAATAATCAGATATTTAAGGATATTACGATTAAGGTACTTAATAAAATATTAAAAAATATTCTAAAATATATAATATACATCTCTATTTACAGCTGAAATTCTAGCAAAATCATTCACCAGTCATTCAAAACTCATTCATCAAGGCTGTCCAACTCAGAAATGCACGTGTTTGAAGGCACCAATCGGAAACTCAAGAATTCGGTATGAAAATTCCAACTGATTTCCAAGATAAGTGCCCCCGTGGATTGGAAACAGTTAGCCATCAAGTGCAGCCTACAATGTCTCAATTCCAGTGCAAGTCGCAGCGGGGAGCCAAAGGAACTGAGGAAGGTGCCGGCTGCCTTCACCCGAAAAACCCGCCCAAAGCTAATGACAGGTTATCCACAAGAGATGCAAAAATGAACAAGGAAAAAACTGGGAAACAGCCGAGGAGGTGGAGGATGCTGGGCCAGTGGCCAGGACCGGCCATGATCTGTGGCTCCTGGCTGCTACCTGCTAACAGCAATTTTCGGAGAGTCCTGCCCCTGTTGCCAATAAGTGGCAATGAGGGAAGCGTCTAATGTCTAAATTTCTGAGCAAGGAAACCTTTGGCTGGAAATTTTCTCCCTGTGTCGGTATGTATTTTGCTTTTCCTTTTTGTTTTTTTTTTGCCATTGCATAACCCATAATTACCCGGGGACTGGAAGTCGGATAGAGTGAGTGATGGGCACCGACGCCTTTTGTTTTTCGAATCTTCCTTTTTGGTTGTCTGCCCAACTTTTGCCTGGTTTGTCTGGTTTTCGGGCGCTGGGCTGGCTGCTTGTCTTGTTTTTCGGGTTTAACAACTAAATTTGAAAATTTGACACAAACAATGCCGGGATCTGGACGGGGTCTGACGATCGAGAGCCTCTGCCTCCAGGGAGCCCGATTCCGGAGTCAGAGCAGGTCTGGGCATATTTAATTAATTTATTTCCATTCGAGAGTCTGGCCGGCGTCGTGCCTGCTTTGAAGTGTTTCGAAATTAATTCGGATCGTCAGATCGCCAGAGGATGAGGCCAAAGATGAGGAGCCCTAACCGCAGGGGTGCTAAGCACTCCACTCCAATTTCAGGCTCTCGGACAAAGGCTTCCTGCGAGGCGCGTGATTTCTCGGTTCCCGATCCCGATCCCGATCCCGTCTGCTTGGTATATATATTTTTCGATTGAATTTCTCGTGATTAGCACACGAATGAGATTCGGTATTTGGTGGGGGCGTGGCTCTGCATTTTTTTGTTGCTGTCTTGCAGCTGGCAGGGATTCTCCAAGATCCCATGAATATGTATGCGATCGTCTGAGATTTATATGGGGTTGGAATAAGGGAATAAGTCAATTTTTATTGGTGTTGCCTTATATTGAATTATTTTATGTATTTATTTTTATCCAATTAAAATCCAATTAGTTTTAAGAGACGAAAAAAAAAAAAATTAAATTGTATAGTTTCTCATAAAATTTACATATTATAAAAATCTCTCCTTACATCCCTTTCTGACAGTTTTATCCTATAGTTTCCCCTCAAGTATAACTTTATTTTTAATTTTCGACACAACGCACCTTGTTAAATTAATCCCTGTCGCTGGAAATCCCCAAACTAATCCATACTTTTTTCCAAAAAGACAGCCCTTTTAATTTAGAATATTCCCCCATTGCCAGCATCCACATCTGCTGGAGATTATATAATTATACAATTATATTTACATTAAAAATCTGTTGCTTTCAGTAATTTGTTACACAAATCGAGAGAAAACTCACAACAGGCATAGTTCGTTGGGTTCTGGAGAAGTAAACACATGTTTTTTTTCGGGAAGCAACCCCAACAGCGGGACTTGTGGTCTGTGAACAATTTATATTTTCTGTATTTTCAGATATTTTGGTTTTTTGTTATTTAATTTTTGAGCACGTTGACAAAGAATTCTGGACAAACAAACAGGAAACCTCGGAGAAGCGAAGACGTAGCGCTCTACTCGATCGCCCTGGGGTGACATTTGTTATGTCAATTCCCGGTGACAGCCATCAATCCCGAATCCCGAGTGCAGTCGTCGCCGGCTGTCAGCGCTTTCCCCTCGGGGGACCTCCCTGAATAGATCGCACCTTGTCTCCGGGAAATACTCGAGCTGCCGGCCGTATCTTAAGTGCTTTCCCCCTGGCTGCGCTGAAAATTGATTTCTGCGGTTGCGAAAATGCATTAGTTCCATGCGGCATGCCTAATTGCGAGCCTCAACGGGCCAAAACTGTACTGCATTCTCCTTTGGGCATTCACTCAATCATCTATCAAACCGTATCCCCTGCATATTTCTGCCAAAAACGCCACAGGTAACCGGCGAAACTGTTGCCTGCTACTTGCCGCACTTGCCACTCAATCAGTAAATGCGAAAATTGTGTGGATTTTGGTTGGGTTTTCCAGCAAGGCCGCCTTTTGTTGCGGTTTTCCCAATGCGGATATAAAAACAATATTTTTCTTATTTAATTTTTAACAACTTGAAATTTTCATTCGTTTTAACAACTCATCAGACCAACTGGTGTCCTTCGTTCGCTCCTTTTTTTTGGGATCCTTCAAACACATGTTGTCCATTTAATTTCTGTTTTGTTTTCCTCTCCGCGGATGACAATTTCTGTTCTAGTTCTCGTTTCCATTACTCTGTCGTTCAGATTGTTATCTTAATGACTATATACCTTTTTGGCCGAGGGAGCGAGCAACTGTTTAGAGGGAAATATTTCATTTAGTTTCTGAACATTTTCGTATTTTATTTTAACAACTGTTCCCGTCCGAAATCCTTTTGTTTGGCACACATTTTCCACTTGGCCAGCCAGCCAGCCAGCCAGTCAGTGTTCTTGAAAAGGAAAATTCTCAAGTGCTTTGGTTTTTGCTGGGGTTTTTCTTATCCGCTCCATGGGATTTTTTCGGGATTGGATTATCAATAGGTTTAATGTAATAATTTGTTTCTAATTTGTGGTTTCTAACAGAAGGCAGGTAGTGCGAGTCAGGGAGTTTTCGAGTAGTTCTGGCCACCACATGGAAGAGATCAGAAATCGTATATGTAGGTTCTCCAGTTCATGGCTTAATTTGGGTTTCAAGGATTAACTTTGAGCAGAAATATTCCTGACAAGAAATATTTTCTAGTGACCTGTCAGAGTTTTTAAGGCGCCGTATATCCTGGTGTCGGCAATTAAACCCAACACTGAGCCACATTTATATGGAGCAAAAGTTGTACTGTTTGGCCCTGGGGGCCACACACGTGCAGGAGGAACCCAGTCCGCACCAAGGTGTCGGGGCAGTGGCGTCATCCATTGACACACACGTACGGATATACCATGCCCCTCCTGCAAACTGGTTCCCCTTCCTCAGTTTCCCCGTTTCCCCAAAGGGGAAGCGCTCCTTCTAAAAGTTCCGAAGGGGGGAGAAAGCTATTGGAGTCGGTGTTCCCCTTCACTCCTCTATCACTCACTGGGTCTCTTACTCACGCATTCATTCATTGCTTTTCGCTTAGGTTTGTACTCGAGGTACTTACAGAACGAAGGATATATTGTGTTCACATTCAAAACAACTTTATTTTGTTATATATTTAAATAAATATAAAAAAATATTCAAATAAGGGAAATTAAGGCAACATTTAATAAAATATTCAATTGCTATTTGAGAAGAGCTTCAAAATAATTCAGACTCTAACATTCTAGTATCTAACAAACCGAAAATTTAATAAAACTAAAGAGTATCTAAAAGTCTACACTTCTTTCTCAATGCATTCTCACTTGTTGTTACTGTTTTAATTTTTCCTCCCGTATTCCCCTTGGAGCGGCAACAACTCGACGCACTTTTCCAGTGCGTTTTGACAAACGACTGACATTCATCAGTGTCAGGGCAGCCATCCCCCTCCAGCCATCCCTGGAGCAGCGCCACCCCCTGCCGCCACGCCCTGCTCCGTCGCATTGCGGAGCCCCAAACAAATCAAAGGCGCATTCCAGCCGCACTCCTCTTTCCTTCTCTATCTCTCTGACGAGTGCGAGTGTCTGTCAGAGCATCTGGAGCGCATTAATCGACACATTTTGTATGAGTTGATCAGGCTAAGGGGAGGCGTGGGGCAGTGGGGGGAAGCCGCTCGGGGGAGACACTAAAAAAAACCAACGCACATCCTGTACAAATGCTTTGAAGCCGCCCCACAAAAAAAAAAAAAAACGAAATCAAAACCAAAACCGAACAAAAAAATTATTAAACATTGCCGCATGAGCCGCACAAGCAACTTTTATTATAAACAAACGGGGGCAGTCCCTTCAGTCCCTCATCGCCCCTCTGGCCAGCACCAATGGCAACTTGGAGCGGCAGTAAATTTTTGCATGACAAATTGCCGATAAGATCAGCGGCAAGCAGCCAGCGACAACGGCATCACTTCCACCAACCCAAAAAGCGCAAAAAGTTGCTCGAGAGGAAGCTGCCGCCAGCTCAAGGAGAGCTCAGATACTCTCTAGAGTCTTCAATTTTCGAAGTAACCTATCAATGGGTTGATCAGAAATTTTATTTAACTTCAAGAAATATTCTCAAGAGATTCTGTATAATTTTTAAAAGAAATATTCTCAAGAATTGTTTGTTATTTATATTTGATGAAATTTAGTCGAATTTTAATTGTCAAGGGAGTTGAGGTCTTTTTGGAACAGTTTTAAAATGCAAAATATATTTTAAGCTTTATCGCCTACTTTAGATTTGTTTCTCTTCGATCAGAATCAAATGAATGCCAAATTTTTTATAGCATGATACAGAATTTGGTCTTGTAAATCTGTAAATATTTATGGCTAGCAGGGGTAGATATTCATACCAAATAAGATACCCTTTGCAAGGGTAATAAAAGATATTGAAGAGCCAGAAAAACTCTCGGCGAGTGTGACGAACGATGAGTGCAAGTCGCCGCTGTCTTCCTTCACTTCTTCACTTTGCTGTCTATCTTGTTTCCCCCCCAAAAAAACCCATCCTTTTGGTTTTTTTTTTTATCCCTGCGAGGGCTTTGTCGTGACGTCGTGTGCTGTGTGGGGGCTTTCCAAGCCGGTGTTTCCCTTGACGTTGTTGTTATTATTGTTGATTTTGTTGCTCAATGCAAGCAATTTTGCAGCAGCTTGTTGAAGCACATTGGTACGAGATCAAAGAATATATGAAGATATTACAAAAACATAATTGTATAAAATGTCCGGCAAATAAATTATTTACTTTGAAGTTCAGTTCAAAAATCTTCATTAATTCGGATCATAGATACTAGTGCTCATAATCTGTATCTTTTACCTGGTGTTTGTCTATTTAATTATTTATTTCCTTTTTAAAAACGTATGAATCAGTGTGCTGCAAGTACCGCCTATCAGAAAGCTGAGGAGCTACGTAACCATTTTATGCCCTGGGCAGACGATGCACAAGAAGGGAGCCCGACTCCGAAGACAAGACGCAACCCAAGCGAGTCGCGATTCGCAATTCCTTTTAACGATCGCTCATTTAACGCGTTTTGCTGTGCATCGTGGTTTTTGATGAAGACATTGAGACCCCCCTCTTTGCCCTGGCCCCTCTTAACGTATGCAGGCAGGCAGGCAAATTGAGACATTAAAAACGCCAGTTTTGCTCGTTTCTTCGGGCTTCGTGATGATCTTCGTGTGGCCAGGAAATTTCACGGCAGCGGGAGGACAGAGAGGGATCTTTGGGGAACGGAAGAAGGATGGGATAAACGAAGGGAAATTTAATTAAGGGCGTTTGCATTTCATTTGTTTTCATCGATGCGAGATCCGCAAGGAGGAGTTACAGCCAGTTCCAGCTGCATCTTATCAGTGGACAGAGGCAGTTGCATCATCCAGGGCCACAGCGGCATCATACTCATCAGTGTGGTCATCAATATGCTATCAATGTTTACGCATATACTTAAAATGCATATTGAGTTACGCCACCCTCCATTACACAGGCAGAAAATAGTGAAAATTTGCAGATAAATTTAATAAGAACCAATGGAAGAAGATTTCAATAAAGAGTATCTTTTAGATAAAGGACTTTGACTTGGTTCTAGTTAAAAGAAGAAGAATCCTAACAGAAATCATATGAATTATGGAAAACCATCTAACTTTAGCGATGTATCTTTTTTTTCGGGTGTATTCTTCCCGGTTTGACAGCCGCCCGCAGATCTCGTCTTGGTCCTCCCTTTTCACAGGCCTAGACATTAACAAATGATATTTGATTATGAGACAAATTATATGATGTGCTGTTAGTGTTCTCTCTCTTCTAATATCTCCTCCTCCCCGCTGCTCCCTTATCAGACGAGTAGCTGCTCATCCTCGAGACCATTCCCAGCCTCCTGGGGATCATCAGACGCTGGATGTTTGCTTTTAATTAGGCAGCGTGAAGTGCGGCATTCGCGGGGAGGGGTAGGGGGGTTGCTGCCGCGTTAACGAGAATTTATGGGAAATTATTTTTTGTTGTTAATTTTTAATATTTCCCTGATACGAGCCAGCGCTTTTCCATCTTTTGTTTGTCGAAGTTTTCGGGTTTCGGTTTTCGACGTTCGACTTTCAGCTCCCTCTTGGATTGTTTGTTATCGCATTAGGACGTCGACGGGGGCGTGCTGCTGTGGCATTGTTTGGCTTTGCAATTAAATCAATTAACGGTTGGCCCGGGTCAAATGATTGCCAACTTGCAACTTGTTCTCGTTGCGGTTAAGTGTGGGTTTGTGCAATTGAATTGATATTAATGCTGGATTAATATCGCAATAAATCACAAATTAAGTGTAATGCGCACGCAGAGACAATAAAGTGCTATAATTTCATACAAGATATGATAGATTACGAATTTATGGTTTTAAAATTGAAGAGGCCTTAAATATGTCTAGGAGAAGTATTATGAGCAAGGCAGTAAGCGTACCTCTATTTAGGGATATTATTTTTCATGCATCCTTTTCTATAAATTCACAAATTGATTCTGAATGCTTAGAGTAAACAAATATTAGTATCTGTGAAACAATCTAGAAAATATAAAATTTCTTGGAATTTATATACGCTCTAATTTATCCTGTAAACTGCAGAAATTCCCTTTAGTCAACCTTTAAGAGATTTACCATATACAGCATCAAACCCCAGAACAGCGCAACTAACGCGAATTTGGCTAACCGTAGAAGCATATGGCACCCGGGCTCTTCTTGACCAGAGACTTGACCTTGTCACCTATGGAGAGGTCGGTGGAAAACCGTAACCAAATCCGCAACCAACTACCCAGCTGACAGGCACGCCATATGATATCATACTGCCGAAACCGTCGATAATTTGTTTATGCTCGGTCATCCCAGTAACCAGCATCTAAAGATGTGAGTACCAGAGCCCAGCAGGCCGAGATTGAGTTATATCTATGCCCAATTCAAGGCTGCAGCTTAGCAGTTGCGGCCCAAGGTCGTAAATGTGCAAGGGCAATACAAATTGGCAACTAACTGGGCCCATAGAAACCATGGGGACAGGCTCATCTCATACTGTGCTAAGGTCAGATGGATTTACGATCTTTGCTACGTCATAAACCATTCGGCTTCTTCTTCGTCTTTCGACAAGGCCAAGCGGCTACAATGACACAGAGCATAAAAATCAATTACGACACGTTTGTCTCTCAACTTTGACATGACCATTGAGGCCATAGAGAGAGAGATGCCTTTTCTTGTTCCCTTCGTCTTCAGCAGAAAATTTTCATCTCCGATGCTGACTCCGTCTCTGACACTGAGGATTTTATGACAACTCATCATAGCGTGACATGCCTTGGAATAGCCATGGCCCTGGCATAAAGTCCGTCTATAATTAGTCATTAAAGCGTGCATTGTGATCGGTTTCGGGGAGAAAGATCTCTTGCTTTCGGAAGATCTTGTGTGATTAGAGCAGATTGTAGAACCAGAAATCGAGTTGTGACAGCTTAAGAATTTTAAAGTCATTTCGAGGCACAGAGAGAAAAACGGATACTAAACAAGGCATTAAAATATATATAAATTATTAAAGAGTTTTTTTTTCTTTCTTAAGATTTATCCAATAAAAAAAACCTTTTAAATATTTTAAAATGATCCTAAAGATTTTTGTGAGATATTGTTCTCTGTGTGAGCATGCTTTTCCCTTGTCATGTGCTGCAATGAGGGCCAAGTTGGGGTTGTGCTCATGTTGAGGTTGTGTTGCGTGCTGAAGATTGCCTTGGAAATTCTTCACGCTACCATTATCTCGGCATCGACAAGTTCACAACTCAATTGGAGTTAGTTCTCTTCTCGGACGGTTTAGCCATGCTTGATTAAGTTACCAAACTCCGCTTGAGCTCAGTTTCGCCACGGTTCCTGTATTTTTTCTCTCTTCTGGCCAATATCCTGGCGAGCGGGGTCAGAGACTCAAATTTGCTGCTAATGACGTCGGTCGACCGTCGATAATTGAGTGTGAACATTTTCCCAGGTACCAGTGCGGTCAAGGACACCTAAAAAGGAGCGAGTATTTCCGAATTTCCGAAAATTTCCCGCTGTTAGTCCGGCCTCAAACTCTCAGGAAAGTTGTTAAAAATCATTCTCTGGTTTTCTCACTCACTAATTCGTTGCGGTAACAAGGTCAAAACGGAACCAACCCGGCCGCAACTTCTGCTGCTGCACTCGAGAACTTAATTTCATAAATCCTGCATCATAAAGTTATATTTAAACATTTTCGAATATCAAACTAAATCCCTAGGATCCCCTAGCCCCAGTGGGAGTCAAATGTTTATGGCTAATGCCACTTCCATCGGTGCCCCAGCAGCAGCCCCCAAAGGGGTGTAATTACGAGCCATAAAAAGCAACCTGGCCGACCGTCGACTGAAGCATGCTTTTGGCATTTTGCGCCTCGACTGCGTCAAAATTTTCCAAATATTCTGACACGGACATGGAGCGAACATGAAGTCTAAGTGCGATACACTGAAGGAGAAATTTAAGAGGTTTTATTTTGAGAAAAGAGAAGCTGTATACTTTAAAGATCTTCATTAATACTTAAAAAAATCTTTATTTTATTTAAAACATTGTTTCTGGATTCCAAAAATTCTTTAAAAATGTGCTCTCTTTTTCGTTTAAAATCTAAACTTTTTTGTTCAAGTGTTTAGTGGCCTCTCTAGCTCACCTTGCAACTGGTTACCCCCTTCTGCTTCTGGGCTGCTTTAATCAAATTATGCTACTGTAGTGAACAGCGGTGGCCTTGCAAGAGGCATTTTCCGCTTTTCGGGGACCCAACACATTCTCGCTGGCGCGGACATCAATTTTAATTATTTGCAGGCACAGGTTTTGCATTTCACACGGTGCAGGTTAAGGTTGTGGTTAGCGAGCTTTTCCGCGGTTTTTCCTTTAGCAAAATCTGGCCCAGCAGATTCCACAGAAAGGCAAAGATTTCCCAGGGAACCGAGATGGCTTCTAAGGGTGCCGCGCCGCGCCTTATAAATAGTTTTGAGGTAACACAATTGTTTGTTTGTTTCGCAGTCAAGCATAAACATTTTGTGACAAACAATCAAACAATCGGACCGAGAATCGGCAACAATTTCTCCTTTGATGTTGGATCGGGTCTTCTGCTGATTTCTGGCGAAAAACTTCAACCTCAGAGAAGCCGCCGCCGTCGCCTTCGCCTCCGTTATCGATGTGACTTGGTTTCATGTTTAATTGTGCCAATTGCACAATGAAGTTTTAGCCTTAGTCTTCAGTCCCTTTGTGCACTGGCCTGTGAAAATGTCCTTTGAGGTTTAGTTTGCTCGGTCGCCGTACCTGTTTGCCCTCAGATAAACGCCGCCCTTGGTCGAGATAGTGGGACGATGACAATGTCTCAATCGGTGCTGTGTCGGTGCTGTCTTTGACCCCTGAGCTCTGTATTGAGTTGTCTGGCGGCAGGTTAAAGGATTACCTGCTTATGTGTGGACTGGGACACCGGCTGGCTCCCAAGTCAGCATTTTTCCCGACCATCATTTGTCAGGGGCCCAAGCAGGCGAGCGGCCAAGTCGCCTGTCACCTCCTCTGCTGTGGTGACACCATAATTTCTCGGCTAACTCTGAATTGTGGCCTTAATTGTTTGACTGACTTGTGGAAATGGGAAACAGAATCAATGCAAGTTGCCCGGCGATTGTTTATTGGCCTTTGAGCCGGCCGACAATGCCGATTGGGTAGATGGAAACTGCCGTTTAATGGGCTACTTTAGGGTCCACAAAGGATTGCGGATGGAGCAAAGGAGCCGGAGAGGAGCACAAGGTTTCGATAAGGTGCCCTAATGAGAAGCGGCACCACCTTCTTCAGGTGACGGGACAAAATTCAGGTGATAAGCAGGCTCGAGCCGGGACAACACAATTAGGCGACGATTTCAGGTGGAAAATCAGTCGCATATAATTCATGGATTATTTTGTCTTTCATTTAGTCTAGGAAATGAGGGGAAAAGTGATTGGATTAATGGCTCTTTGTCAGGATTGTATTAGAGAATTAGTGGAATTGGAAAATTTCGATATCTTTTGGGTGTTATCTTTGTTACAGAAACTATATCAATGAGTAAGGTTTAAGATGCAATGCAAGTAATTTCAGAAAATACAGTAAAATGTAGAAAAAAGTTCTTTTAATAGCTCGCACTAAATGAGTAAAGAATACTAATTTTAATGTCAATTAAGAGCTACAGTTCCATTTCACTTAACGAAATTAGCACAGCAGGAAAAGTGGAATGCCTGACTTTTCCCCAGAAGACTTTCGCTTTCATATTTTGCACCCTTTTTTTTCCTGCCCCCCTTTTTCGAGCGAAACACTTTGTGCCATTCTGTCTCAATTTGACACTTTGCAACTTTATTTCCCCCCTTTGATCCGCATCCACCTTGCACCCCTCTTTGGGCACTGCACACACCATTTGCTGGTACAATGTAAAGTGCCGTTGGAAAAATGTTCGAAATTTAATTAAACTACGCTACTTGAAGAGTGTGTTTGCCTTGGCACTCGGAAAAGCCCGTTTTCTGTTACCCCCCAGCTGCCTTCCCCTGGTCCGCCTTTCCTCCAGCTGTCAGTTAAACCGCCCCCGTGCCCGGCCCCCGCTGCCCCAACTCAGCAGCTGTTAAGTGAGCGTTGCCAATTTCTGCATGCGTCACTCAAAAAGGCAGCAACACCAGCGAAACCAGCCAACTCTTTCATTTTTTTCCGTGCTCCCCCCTCTGCCAGCCAATTTGCCGCGCTTTTGTTGTCCAATGCGACAGAAGTGGCAATTTCTAATTAAATTATTCAGTTTTTTCTGGCCCCGCCAGCAACGCGAGAGGAACAGAGCGACGTTTGTTGGGGCGGGTCGCCGCCGCGGGTGGTCCAACTTCTCGCTTGCATCCGAAAGATACAGTCCAGCTGTTTGCCAAGTTTCCTTATTTTAATTTGGCGCTGTTCAAATTTTTATGAAATTGCTTCGTGAATATTTTTCCCGATTGCCTTCTTTCTTTCTGTTTGAATTTCTCAAGTTTTTCGTGTGATTTTTTTTTTTTGGGAATTGCTTCCGACAAGCATTGTTCAAGCTTTTCGTTTTAGGAAATTTTTTAAAATATTTCACCTTTTGTCTTCTCTTCTTTTACTAAAGTTTTCATTAGTCTAAAAATATATCTAAAATAGTTCACAAGATGCACTTCTTTAAAAAGATCTTAAAGAAGTCTTCATATTTTATTATATTTTTTTTCCAAGAAATAAAAAGGCAACACGTCGTAGAGGAAACTATCATTATATCCTAATTAGATTGAAGTATATAACGATTTCCACCGCAAGCCGTTTACGGTGAAAATAAACTAAAGAAACTTTTCTTATCGCATTGCCAAAAAAAGGGGGAGAAACCCTAGGAAAAGAAAGAAAAATTAAATTGGAAGAGGGGGGAAATGGAGAATCGGATGGAGGCTAAGGGTAGAAATGGCAAAATAAAATTGCAGACGCAGTTGGAAATTGAACAACAAAAATGCATTTAGAAAATATGAAAAGAAGAGAAAGGGAAAAGCAGGAGGCAGCACCCACCGAAGGGGAGGCAGAATCCCAGCCGAGAAATGGCAGATAGACAGGCGAACACTGGGTGGAAAAGTGTGAGGAAAACTGCTGCCAGTTGTCAGATGTTGAAGGCCCAAAAAGTGTTTTCCACTTCTACTGGCAGCCGCTGTTGCTGCTCCTGCTGCTGTTGTCTCGCCTTGGTGCGAATATTTCCGTTTCCGCATTTGCCAAATATGTTTGCCTTGGTCCTGCCACGCCCATCCTCTCTCCCCGCCCCTCGGTTGGGACACAACAAACACTCGCACTTTCAAAACTTCCTTCTCTGGATTTGAGCCGCAAACTTTTATGGCCATGCATTGCACATAAATGAAAGTTTTTTCTGCCCTGGGTCCTTGTAAAATGTTGCCAAAGTGTCTTGCAAATGGTCATGTCGAAGTCCTGCAGCAGAGGCGAGGGGCGGTGTTCGAGAGCTCTCTCTCTAATGTTAGTTGCAGTTGAGCCGAAGGGTCAGCGGTCAATGGGAGTGAGTGAAATCAAAGCTTTTCTCAGGCGAAAACAAGTAAATGGACGGCAGGAAAAGGTTCGAAGTGAGAAAGAAGGGACACTAGAGCTTCTTAATTTTTAACAAGAGTTAAAGGGTGTATATAATATAGGGGGTATAGTACCCCTTAGTTACCTCAAATTATCTTTAATACAAAAAGTTTATTGAGCGCAAATTGCCCCTCAGATCAAACGTCAACTTCAATAAAACTAACAAACTTCAAATGATTGCCTTTATGGCAAAGTGCACTCCAAAGTGCGCGCTAATCCATCCGATTGATTGGAAAACTTGGCCGATGTCATCACATATATCTCGAAGTCAGCTCAGTCAATAACTCCTTTAGATGCCACCTTTGCTACCTCCTCCTCTGTCTATTTCCTCTTCCTTTTCCCTCGCCGAGTGCACTTCAATTACACGCCTACTCGGCCTTATAAATCTTTAACACTTCCTCTTCCTGGCCAGGCCAAGAAAAGGTGGTGGTGCGGCCACTTTCCCCACCAGCACTGTCTGCTCCATTGAGGCTTAATCGTTTAATTGCCTGGCATAATTACGAAATGCAGCTCATCATCAGATTTCAGCTTGATTCCTTTCCACTCCCTCTTCTTTTTTTTGCTTCCCCATTTCTCAGGCTTCTCCTTCGCTGCTCCTTTTTCCTGGTTATTTCTCCACTTTTTTCTCCATTTCGAGGCAAAGTTGCTCGGATTGCAAATTGACCCCACAACTCCCACTTAAACTCCCCCCTTCGACCGTTTATATGCCACACCCCCCGAAAAAGTCATTGAGCTAAATTGTCCTGCCGCCTGTGGGCTTCGCTTTGTGATAGAAAAGACGGAACTGCGGGAAAGGGGGGACTCCGAGGTTCATAACTCACGTCAATCGGGGAAAGGGGAGAGCAGTGGCAGAGCTTATCTAACTGCAGCAACTATAATTTGCTTTCAATTGATTTTGTTGGCACTTTTTTCTCTTCAGCACATTTCTCTTCATTGATTTTCTTCGTTTTTCCCTCGGACATTTTCATAAATCGTTGTCATCCCCCGAAGTTTTCTGTATTTTTTTCTCAGGGTTGGGCCCCTGACACTTGTTACAGTGCGGCCTGTGGCCATTCCACACCAGATTTCCCGGTCCGGACAAATGTGCATTAACGCCTTTGACCTGCATTTCCCGGGCGCTCCATTTTGGGGTGGATTTTCCTTCGCTGGCGGGGGAGTGATTGAATTTTGGTTGTTTTCGCAAATATCCTTTTGCCTTGTAATGCACAGCTGACAGCTGCTTTTTCTTCATTAGCCAAGTCAACCCCTCGGCCAAGCCCATCCCCATTGGAACCCCCTTTTCTTTTGCCAGCCCAACGTCTTTTGTTATTCTGGTCCGGTGGTGATTTTGAGGCGACCTTTTAAATTAGTTTACATGGCTGCTTGTAATGGGTTTTCCTTTTTTCCAGGCCAGCTTCACTTGCTGGGAAGGCAACTCTGTTGTAATTTCATATGCTGCAGCCACAGGCGGTCTGTGTGGGTGGAAAGGGGGGGGTTGGGAACCAGGCCGATGAACTGCCAGTAGTTTTGTGGCCAAATGGCCAGTTGGTGTCAAATTTCCTTGCAGGTGGCAGAGGGAGGCCTGTGTATTCTGGAGATATCCAATAATTTTGTTGTTATTCTTATTCTTTATATGACCTGCAGTCATGCGGATGCTAATGAGGGATCAAGAGAGCTCAACTTTATGCGAAGTTTGGCTCTATTATATTTCAATCGATACCTGTGATTATTGTTCGTAATTAGTGGTTACTAAGGTGCAAATTTGACATATCCAAGGCTTTGCTTTAGGATAATATCAAATCACTAATAATCCTTCAATTGTTAGCTCAATGCAAATATTTAAAGTGATGTAAATTCAATCCATAAATGTAATCCTGCAAATTTCCCAATAGATCACGCATTCAGCTCTGGCCAACTCTGGCTGTTAAGCTGGCACTTTCTGGATTTCTTTCCGACCAAGTTCGCCATAAATACCAACTACTTACAGGACATAAAACACACCTTTGTGTGTGTGTGTGTGTGTGTGCCAGGCTGCCTGACCCCGAACAATTTATGGCCGCCACGATAGCTGGGAAAACACAAAAGGAGTGGAGCGCGGGGGCCGAGTGGCGAGTGTAATTATCAACGGCATTAACACCTTTAATTACGGCCAACTGCAGCGTGGAATGTGGGCCAAAAAGGACAGGGGCCTAACAATGGCTCGGGGAAATGGAATGGGCCAAAGTGGGAGTTGGATGGCGCTTGGAAGCTGGCTAAAAGTGGAACAGCCCAGTATGCAAATACCTCCCACACACACACACACCCACCACACACTATTCACCCACTGCAACCCACTCGCATTAAGGTCGCAGATCAGACAAAACAATAAGGAAGCTCACCACCGCAACCCATAACCCATAGGGATATTAGAATAATGCAACAGAACCTTATCAAGGATATGCATGCAAATGCAGAGCTGGCACAAGAAAGGCAGCGCCAAAGAAAAACCATTGGCAAATATGCTGAAAACTGGACACAGTTGGAGAGAGAGATTTCTGGCCTGGTCGAAGGATCCTCCTAAGAATCCCCTTGACTGTCCCACAAAGGTGACACAGTTGGGCGCTGATTTATGAGCCATATATATCTGCAATATATAGGGAACACCCAACTATATAATATAGGTAAGTGTGTGCGTCTATATCTAGGGAAATACAGAGAGAAAATCCTTCTGAAAACTTAAATCCCTGGCAAAATTGTTATAAACAAATGACTGCTGAAAATTACAGTTGTCTGACTACCGTCCAGATCGAAGTCTGCTCCATATGTTTGTAAATCTTATAGATATTAGAATATTTAATATTTTCTGTAATTTAGCAGCTCATGAACCCCCTTTTTCTTTCAGTGTGCTTATGCTGCGTGTGTTTTTCGCTTTTTGGTGACTTTGCATATTCCACTTGGGCGGAAATTTATTAGAAGAGGTCGAAAAACTGTAAAGTCATGTGCCGAAGGACACGTGCAGGACACACTTGCACACCTCCAGTAGGCCACCTGCCTCCCAGATCCTGCCCCGCCCTGTCGCGTATATCCTATCCTCCCGCTCTTTGTATCTTCCTGCCACTCATGCATATGCAAATTGCACTGGCTGGCCATGTGACCCAGTTTGATTGTGGGCGTGTGGCCTCCGCCCCCGAACAGCCACCCTCAATTCGTGCCTCGTTTTGTTTGCGTATTTTCCCCATTTTCCGCATTTGTTTTTTGTCGCTGAAGCTGAAGCCTGCCGTTTCCCATTGTCGATTGTTTTTCCCTGTTGATGTTTTTGCATGACAAACAAAAATTATAATTGCACTTGAAATTGGCACAGGGGCTTTGTTATCTCTCACGGGAATTGTGCGAAATCATTGAAGATATTATTTCAGAGTTTCATTTTCATATATTAAACATGCAGAACATACAGAACCTTGAACTATAAAGATTGGGAAGACATTTCGACAAGGTCAAAAAGTTGGTTAACTTTAACGATAAGATTGGGTGTCTTTTGTTTGTTTTAGGTTTTTGATATGTTAGAGATTTAATCTTAAGTTGACATTTTTGATGACGAATTTAAGTTTACCAGCAAAAGATACTGGTTGCACTTTGGAGTTTTTACACAAATCTGAGCTTTTCAACACATTTAATGTGTTTATTAATGTTTGAAACTACATTCTGTATTTAATAGTCCTGTAACTGATTTCTATAACAACAAAACAAATGGAAAACCTATTTAAATGATCAAAATATTCTTATTCCCTGATATTCTTATTAATTTTTAAATTATAATACCAAATGTTAAAGCAAAACACAAATATTTTGTTTAGGCCTAATGAAGAGGTTGCCATAAATGTCAAATAAATTGCTGCAATGCCCTCGCTCAACAGCTGTAAAATAAGAAACAAAATTATAATTATGAAGGGGATGCTGGATTCTCGTTTGCTGCTCAATTCCATTGAACCGTCAGCCGGACCTCAGGTCCTCAGATCCTGTGCCCGAAAAACGGACTCATGCCCAGTCTGCGAGTATTTATGCAGATGGTTTTCGCTTGCTTACTTTTTTCCGCACAGATTTTCATCTACACACACGTGTGTGTGTACATATAGGTGTTTTGTTTCCGTTTTCTTTTTTCATTTTTAGGCCGTATCACTTTGACAAACATGCAGATTATCCCCGAATTATTAATTATTGTATCTGCAAACACGAGCTGCTGCGTCAGCTGTCCCTTGCCCCTACATGGTTTTCGGGGAGTGGCCATAAAAGAGCATTTTGTATTACGAATTTTTGGCAAAAGGCAAGCAGGTTGACTAATTGGTAACTCACCAGAGATTTGTTAACGCTCTGAAAAAAATATATATATTGCTTTTTGTATTAAAGAGTTGAATTGTTTCTATAAAAATAAATATGTTTTTGGAAATAATCCAAGGAAAATCTTTAAAATACGTTTTATAATCGGATTTTTCAATTAAGTTTATGGAAATGTAAGTTTTCAGGCTTAAAAGATACTTTTAGAAACAATTGTACTCACCAGATACTTTTCAGCACTCGCATTTTCTTCCGAATGATAAATCTAAGCTTATGGGATTTTGGGTATCTTTTGGCAAAATGTTTGTTTTGCTTTATGAATTTTGTAGCTGTGAGATAGAAAGATTCTTTTAAGCTGCTCCACTTTTGTATCTTTGGTCTTGGCAATTTCTCAAGAATTTCGAGCAGCCATAAGATACTTTTTGTGGTTTTTGACGGAGCAAACATCTTCGAGCTTTGCAGAATGTGCGTGTGGTCGACATTTTTCCGGGACTCCCCTCCTCCAGTTTTCCCACCCATTGGCCAATCACTTAATGCTCCTTTAATTTGCGCTGCCTTTGGCCCCAATGAGCCGCTAATGTGTTTCGGTTTGGTCCCCGGCACAAAAAGGCAAACATATCACTTGACGCGCCTAATGAGTTGCGCTGGGTGGGGGAGGGGGTTTCCACCACAAGAGACGGAGAGAGGTTCTGTGGCAGATATTACCGTTAGCGACTTTGACTAAGTTGCGGCTACACAACACGTCGACAACTAACAATTTATAAAGAATTTTCCCCTTGTTTTGTGTACAACTTGCGAGTGCACTGTTAACAATTAATAAGCAAATAATTTAAATAAAAATTAAGTATGATTAAATTAATAATTTATGAAACGAAAAGCAATGATTGAAAATTGTAGTTTGCTTTGAATTATGTGGTAAAAAAAGAAAAGCAATTAAATCAAAGATATTACCTATTTGAACCATAAATTAAGTGGGTAATTTTTATGGGGCTTTAAATAAAAAACTAATTAACAATTTTTTAGTTAGCAAAGTAAAAAGCGGTCTGTGCTTTAAAGATTTATAGTTTTGTTTTCGGTGTAGGCTACCATAGAGAGATGTGCCTCCCTCTGCACCACCCCCAGCTGCTTTCCTTCCCCCCCCCCCTCCCTTTTCCTTCTTTCTTTCCATCTTTCTTTCAGCATCTCCGTTTTCAACAACTGGCACAATGGAATTGCATTGAAAACAAACAGTCAAGAATGTTTATAAACAAAACATACAAGGAATGCAGTGGGCTGTGGGCGGGGCTGGGGCCGAAGTAGCGCAGAAGGTGAAAGTACAGCGTAAACAGTAAGCAGAGGTGCGAAAAAAATGCGTAAACAAAAATTGCATCCCAACAGAGAAACAAAAAAAAACACACACAAAGCTAGCAACAAATAAATGAAAAGCCAGCAGCATGTTGCCAAGAGCGCTAGCAACATCAACAAACAACAGAGAGCCAGAGAGGGCAAACACCCACAAAGAAAGCAAGAGAGAGAAAGTGAGAGAGCCATTGTTCATTTTCGAAATTCGAATTTCGAAGTGAGAGCAGTGTTTTGATTGTGTGTGTTTGTGTGTGTGTGATATGAAAAATAACATTGAATTTTCATGCCGGCTGCTGTTGTTGTTGCTGTAATTTTACATGCAGCAGGAAAAACAGCAGCAAAAGAAGGAAAATGCTGAAAAGCCCTGCCTACCTACCCCCCGCTTTTTTTTTTGTTGTACACCCCCGCCCACCAGACATTGACCTTGATCATACTGCGGCTTGCGCTAGTTGTTGTTGTTGTTTTTGGTTTTTGGATGGCAAAAAAAAAACGTTCTGTTTTTGCATCTGATGAATGCAATAACAATGACAACTGATATCTTTCAGATACATTTACTTTGCTCAATATTAGGATGATGCACTTAATATGCAGGTGGCGGTAATTGATATCTCAGGAGAAAAGTCAAATTAGTCTGTTCTTTTCCGGGAAAGACACTTGCGATATCTGTTTTATAATGCAATTAGTCATCATTTTCAGCAAATTATACTGCATCTGCAGTTTTAATTTCCATGTGCGGGTGAATGACTCTTTTCATATAAAATGAAACTAAACAAGAAATTTCTGTAAAGGCTTTACATTTGGTGCAAAAGTTGGACTCCATGGATATCAGAATACTTCAAAAATTTTATCTTGTAAGAGAAAATTATCTTGTATTAAATAATTTGTTATATTAAAATGATTTTTATAATGATTTGTATATATTTTAGATGCTATTAGCATTCATAAAACAAATATTATTAATACAAAATTATTTGGCATATATTTTTTAATAATATGGATACAAATTTTTGATAGAAAAATCTTTAATTAATTTCCAGGATATATTTTGTTATGTTGATCAAATCACTGCTTTGCTGTTACCAAAAGATATGCCGTTGATCCTTCAAAACTTCCTCTAAAATGATCGATAACTGTAGAAAATCTAAGAATTCTATAAACATAAATAAGCAAGTATTTTATATCAAAACAAAAACCAATAAAAATTTAAAAATAAATTCTTGTATTGCAGAAAAATGAGAGCACAGACTCAATATGTTAAGAATGTGTAGACATAAATAGTTTCGCCATAAACATCAGTTCAACGGCAGCAATTAACTGCAATGTTGACAATAATTGAACATTTTTTGGGCGTAAGAATTATTGCCAAGCTATAATAATTTGAAACTCGAGTACCATTTCAGTCAGCTATAATTTGAAAGATTTTTTATATTTTTTAATATTGCTTTTTAGGTAAATTTAGCAGCGACATCAACAAACTCCAGTGCCAGAGAATGAATGTTGACTGCAACGGCCAGAATCCCGCTTAGATGAAATGCCAGAACAAGTTCATTTCCACTTAATCTCTCTCTCTCTCGTGCGTCCAAATGCTCTCTCGGAAAACCCCGGGTGGGAGTTATTTTTCTCCGGAAGCGGTTCCGAGCTCTCTCTCTCGTGTATCTTCGGGAACCGGCAGCCGAAGTTGTAGCTGCAGATACTGCCTATCCGTAGCTATAGCTCGAAACGGATTTGAAATTCAGTTTTTGACTCGCAGTTGCCGATATCGGACGTGAGCGTCTCGCGAGTTTATCTGTGGAATCGAACAAAAAATTCTGAACGGAATACGAGACTTTTTCAAGACTGAGCATGTGAAGCGCCGAGATACATCAGCAAATTATAATCGAAAATATTCACAACCAAAATCCAAACCATCCAATAATCAGTTCGCGCGCCGTGCAAAGCCCCCACAAATGTTTTGAAAAATAAAACCATACAAATTCTGTGTTCAGTGTCATCAAGAAATAATAATAAAAAGTTATCAGCAAGCGAAAACGAAATTAATAAGAAATAATCTGTTAAAACGAATTGGCTCGATTATTTAACAAAACGGACAGCAAAAACAGTCACAGTAAATCATCACATTTTATTCACGAATCTCCATTGGACTACGCATAAAAAAGAAAAGCGGGTAAGGAAAAGCTGAGAACGAAAAATCAAGTGTGGATTATGCCGCAGAGAAATTGAAAAGTTTTGGGCAGCGGATTACTTAGAGATTTGGGCTGAGAGTTGAGCTTCTTCCGTAGGCGAGTGAAAATCTGCTTAGCGGAGATCAACGGAATTCCCTTTGATTGGGGAATTATCAACGAAGTTCCCCCTGGCTAAAAACATTAAAATATAAAAATATATATGCCCTGAAATGCGTTTTCTAATCTTCAAAGTGCGGTGACTAATTGAAACCCAACGAAAAGAAAAACTTCCAGAGGAAGTTGGGCAATAAAAAGCAAAGATTTATGGGGGGAAGTGGGGCAGACGCGCTGGAGAATTATTCAAATAAGCAAGTGAAGGATTGTATCTGATTCCAAACAAAATTCCCAGAAAGTGTGCGATGTATCTATCGAGCAGATCCATTGTTTATCCAGATAGAGTTACGCCCAAGTGATGAGTGATTCTCGTGGAAATTATCTGTCTTCGGAACTCTGGTGGCGACCCGGGCAGCTCCAAGAGAGTGTGTAAACAAATCATCTCCGAGGCATATGGGGCTGCGGCTTCTACTGCGGCTTCAAAGCAAAGAAACCGACAAAAAAAACCCCAAGAATGTCTCGGAGAGAAGAACAGAGAGACAGAGACCCCTAATTATAACCAAATACTAGTTGAGGCGACACCTTTGTTTACCTGCACTTTTCCGCGCTGCGCTGTGTTTTTTCCATTTCGTAAATTTGTTTAAATTATTAGCAACGGCCGACGACGAGCAACAAGTGCACCACGGCGAAGTTCATTATTTTTCCCCGATTCCCTTTCGAGTAAATCCTTTGGTAAATAAGAGAATCCCCCGCCTGTCGGCGGCGCAGCTCATAAATTCACGCAAAATAAAATTTATGCTTCGACCGGAGTTGCCTTGCCCCCGACTCCGCGAGTCTCCAAGAAGTTGGACGCAGATCCCGTGGCAGATCGCAATCGCGATAAGATCGGGTCTTAAATGAGTTGTTAAACGGGAATCGTGGCCGCCATGGATATAAATAATAATAACAACTCAATCTGGAGTGGCGTGGGTAGCTTGAAAAGTCGCCGGGACAAGTGAACTCCTCTTTGCGGTCACAGAAGCAGAGGTTCTTGAATCGAAATCGTCTGCGGTCGTGTGAACCTTTTTACCTGTTTGGCAAATTGAATTTTAATTCGGAATTGAGTTGTACACATGTCGGCCCTTTTCCACAGGATTTCCGCTGGCTGTTAGCCTTTTTTCGAATGAAATCCCTTGGCTAATTAGTATGCCGAGCGTGTGCCCATGAAATTTATAAGCCAGCTCGGTTTTAGTCGTAGTTGAAACATAAATTTCAGGAATAAGTGTCGCCTGTGCACAGAAAGAAAAGGGAGATATCTATCCTTCAGTATACAATATAATTTATTCAAAGAAAATTAAGTAAATTCCCACCTTTATCTAAATACACTTCATCTTTGAGTACATCAATATTTTCCTCTGTGTCTTGTGTCTCCATCAAAGAACGCGGCTCATTGAATCGGCCAACTTATGGCATACGCCTAAGCTACTTACAAGGTAAACTCCGCACAAGTCTCAAACAGAAAGTATCTTATGCAAATAGGTCTATATGGCGAAAAGGAAAAAATCGTGAAAAAATTGGAAGAAGAATATTAAGCAGTAAGAAATTGTAAACACAAAGCAAAATATTTGTTATACGCTTGTAAATTTATCGCCGGCCTGGGCAAAGGAAAGCGTGGGACAAGCGAAAGCAAAAGGAAAAGCTGCAGGAGCTCGGGGAAATTCGGGAGGCTGTTTTTCACGCTCAGCTGCCCGGCGGCCCAAGAGGAACTGGCAAAGAGGAGAACAAAAAAAAACTTTATCGCAGCACTCGCAGGACATGAATTCCCCCCTCTCTCCCTGCCTCTTTGAGCCTTAATGCTGAGTGACATTGATGTGACATGCCGTCATCTTGCCCTCTCCCTCTGGCCCGTTCTTTGCTTTATTTAAAAGTTTTTTTCTTGGTATTTTTTTATGCTTAACGCCTCGGGGGCGTGGCAAGTTTTGTTTGGTTAGTGGAGCACACACACACACACCTTGTACAAAACAACGGCCCTCAGGACCAAGACCCATGGCCCTGGCAAATAATAAATGATATGTAAACTAAGTCAAAAGTTGCCGTAGGTTTGGGTAAATCACAACTTAGGGGCTTACGGGGAAGAGTGGGGGCCAGATCCGAGTAATTTGTGCGTGCGGAGCATGGCTCGAAGGCAATTGCCACAGATTAAAGATGGAAAACTAGGGAAAGTAGGCTTTAATGTAATCTAAAATATTTTCCAGAAGAATACGAAGTTTTAGTATAAAATATCTGAGATAAATTTATATTCTTAGAGCTCAAATAATAATATATTTTAAAGGCAATTCCCATAGAAAGTAATTATAATCAGCCATTTCTTAATATAATAAAAATATATTTGAAAAATGAAGACCCATTTAAAATCAGTTCCCAAAATGTAATTATTACCTTGTTCTAGTTTTACGAACCAGATAGCCCCAGTAGTTATCTGCGAGACATAAACCCTTGAAATAAGATTTGGCAACCATTACTTCCAAGGATAATTCCAACTGTCTGCCACATTTGTTCCACTTACGAGTCCGACAATCCCCCGCCGAGATATCAATGCCCAAGCTATAATGTCTCAATATGCGAGCACCGAGAGAAGAACAAAAAAATAAAACATAAAACCAAGAGACTGAAATAATTCCTACCTGAGCCGAGTTTTTCCAAACTACGAGACGCACCCATATCAATTTCCTCTATGCGACCCAAAACGAATTAAAATTACACATTGACTGGCGGTCAGGAGGGATTTCGGAGATCCTTTGCCTAGTATCCGAAGGTCTGTCGCCGCCAATGCCTGGAGAACATTTATCATTGTAGCTAATAAATGCGTTTCCCTTACCTGACCGACACGAACCCAGTTCCAATTGAGTCATTTCCACGGCCTGACCATGCGACGGGTAGCAACCCCCGACAAGGAGGCCTGACTTTTGGGCTGTGTCCACCTAATTTTACTTTCTTTCCTTTTTTTTTTTTTTGTTTTTTATTTTACAATTTCCCAATCAAACAATTCAATTATGGAAGAGTATAAATTTCAGGCAGCTGTTCTTGTACTTGAACCGCAATTGTCTTTTGTCAAGTACTGCAAGAAGTTCTCCCCGAAATAAATCAGCGTCGAGTTGAAAGTGCGGAAAGTGAAAGGAAGATAGGGAAAAATTTCACTTTCGTGTGTCTTAAGGGGGGAGAATGGAAACCCTTTAATTGGCCTGAAGTGTTTGAATTATGGCAGGGCTGGCCCAAAGTTTGAATTAGACAACAAGGGGCCGAGGCTGTGTTGAATCCAAAACCAATTCCAGGCCGGGCAGCTGTCCTCGACCAGCTTTAAGGCAATTATCCAAGTGTGCAGCCCAGCTTTAAGACAATTATCTAAGTGCTTTTGCTTTGGTCCTGGCTTTGATTGCGGATCCATCCGTTCTTATCGAAACGAGTTGCCCACGCTAATTGCCCCCCGAACTGCTCCACCTGATTCGGTTAGGACTTTGATTTCCATTACGCTTCCTTTCGAGCCTGTCCATAACATTTCCGTTTTACGCTTCAGTTAAGTCTGCTCCTTGGATGAAAGCGAGACGGAGAGCAGGCGAAGGGACAAGGAGGGCGGCAGCAGCCGACTTAATCTCAAAACAAATCGATTTCGTTGACTGTCTGTCTTGGGTTTGGGTTTCCTCTTGGCCCTTCTTGGGTCTTTTTCAACACGATTTATTTCATTATTCTTGGCCGTTTCTTTTTTTTTTTTTTAAGTTTTTGTCTGCTCAAGTTAATCACCCAGGCCAGACAATTCAATCGATTTTCAAGAGACCGAGGTCGGAATAAAGACAAGTCCAAAACTAAAGCTTTAAGTCCGGCGTGCGCGCATTTTCTGGAAACCCAATCGCGTCTTTCCGCCTTTATTTTTGGCTTTACTTTTATTTCCCTCCGATTTCTTTGTTATTTATTAGTTTGGTCTGCGCTGGACTTCAATTCAATTCAATTTTCTTTACAACATTTCATCTTTGACATGTTTTGTGTGTCCCTCCGACTGTCTGTCTGTGTGTCATTGTGTCCACATCCGAGAGTCCCCACTAGCTCTGGCCTCTCGCCTCTCGCCACTCTCCTCCTGCTCCAGGCCGTTGTCGTCTTCGTTTTTAATATCTTTTAATCTCCAATGTCAACAGCGGCTTACATTTGATTGCAAGACAACACACACACACACAGATACTGCACATTGTGTATATATTTTTTTTTTGTGAGATCTTATCAGGCTGCCGGGCAAGTCTCGAGACTTGAGACTCGACTCTCTCCTCTGCTCCTCTCCAGAACTGTCAGCTAATTAAACGAAGCCAACTGGCAACATATGTTGAGAATGGGAATCCAGTCTCGAATCGAAATCAGAATCACAATTCCGATCCCGATCCCAACCTTGGACTTGGACTACCCCACACAGCAGCAGATGGGGAATTCTTGAGCTGTCAGAGTGGCTGAGAGACAAGTCCCACAAGCGGCAGCCAAATGTTTAAGTTTCGATCTAACTGCGGGGATACTTTCCTACCTACGCTGACTCGTAATATATCGGGTTGCCGTCCAGGACCATCAATCATCCTTCCTAACTCAATTGAACCCCGAAACCCTATCGCCCAAAAAAGGTTTCACCAAGTCAATTCTTTTTTCTCAATTATTTTGTCAGCATATGTGTGAAGAAAAAACACAACCGCAGTCAGGAAAAAAAGGATAATAATAATAAAAGTATTGAAAATAGAAAATAAGGAGCACACACACACACCACACGCGGAAAAACTCGGGGTAAAACAATTGCCAGTGAGTCGACACAAATCAGGGTGCGGAGGGATAAAAATAGGAATAGAAAAAAAACGCAGAGAAGCCGCGGCAAGCAAAGTAAATAAAAATAAATAGCAAAAAATGGAAACGCATTAAGCAAAATCAATAAAAATTAACATTGGGTTTAGGGGGTGGTTAGGTGACGCCCAGGGGGAGATATATATATATAATTTTTTCCATTTTTTGGTTGGGTGACAAGCGTGCATGCAGGGAAGTGGCCAGGATCAAGCTAATTACGGATAGGGATTATTACGTGCCAGGACATCCATGTGTGAGATAATTAGCACACAAAAGGACACTAGGACACATGCTGGGCACAGAGAGTCGAGTACTTTTAAAACTCAACTAACCCAAGTCCCTTTCCTTTCCTCTCTTTCTTTTTGCAGCTCAAAGGCCGCCGATGAAGGCTGTCCAGATGACAGCGATCGGGCAGCGAATTTGACACGCACCCAAAAACTTCAAAGCGACTCGAAACCGAAGCGGGGAAACCCCATAGATAATCCCAAAATACACAAAGAGCGAGGATCCCCCGACAAGCCTTAGTCACCCGAATTCAATGTGGAAAATGCTGGATATGATGGACCTCTCCGAAGCCGAGCTCTTCATGTTCGACTGCGACGATTGCTCGGGCATGCCCCTGGCCCCGCCGCCACAGTTCCTCATCCCGCCGCCACCCAGACCGCCGGCCCTGGCGGAATATACGGTGGTGCCCCAGGACTGCAATGAGGAGGCCCTGGCCCAGCAGCAATGGGATAGCGATGTCTGCCAGGCAATGCCGGTGAGTTGAAATCTCAGTTTAAGTATTGAAAGGAAAATTGGAAAATCTGAACTTAAATCTGGCCTTACCTTTGCCTCTTCGTTAGAAGATTTCCATCAAATTCTAGGTGACACTTCCTTACCCTTACCCATACCCTTACCCTTAGTCCTGAGCTTAGGCTGATTATAATTTTGAGGGCGTTGCAAATGGGATTCTCCAACCCAACCCCATGATGACGGGTGGATGATTATGCAACCCTCTCCGCAAGGCCATAATGAGGCCTGCATTTTGGCACAGCTGTTGGGATTTTCCCTCTGCGTGTTCCCGAAACGAGTTGCAAGTGATTTGGCTTTTTGTGAGAGGTGTCAGAAATTTCTGTTGCCTTATTGAATTATGTGCTATATGCATATTACAATAACAAAAGCCTTCTTGTTGTAGTTCAAGTGGTGGGTAGTGGCCGAGGGCGTGGCATTATGTTAACAAATGTTAACAGTTGAGTAGGCACTCGGAAAATCAACTGCAGGATGCGTTTTGATTTATTGACAAGTCAAAATTGCGGCATTTGATCGAAAATCTGTTCAATTTGCCAACCAGAAAAGTAATTGGAGAACTGTCAAGCTTGATTTCATATACAGAATTTTGGTAACTTTAAAAACCTTTCAGTTTACTTCTCAATTTGGGTAAAAAGCAAGCTATAACCCGACCACTTTAGGGTCCTTTAAATTCAAGTTTACCATTCAAGGACTCGATGAAAAATGGCCAACATGCCACGCCCACTCGCACACACATCGCCCACAATTTGGGGGTGCCGACAGGAACCGCAAGGAATCACTTTAAAGCAAAGTGAAACAAATTTCTTTTCGTTTCAAGTCCTTTTGGCCTCCAGTTGCCCAAGCAACAGCTGTTGCTCCTTGGAGCTGGACCTCTTCGTTATGATGATAATGATGATGATCATCACGATGGCGATGACCATCCCCTCTTTGGGCAGAGGAAACACAGTTACAGAAATTACAATAACAATGAAAAGTTAAGCGGCAGCAACACGAAAAGGACAACAACTGTAGTGGCAACAAAAAGCATTTTTCGGCCTCCAGTCCTTCGGCAACATATGGCCCCGGAATCAACCCTCAACTTTAAAAGGTTGTCAGCGGTTACAAAAAAAAAAAAAAAAAAATGAAACAGAAACAGAAAATGACAGAAGAAAAAAAATAGATATTTATATATATAATTTGTTGTGTGTAGCATGAACGAAGGACAGATAATTTTTCATGCGGAAAAACTGTAACTCGGCACTCATCTAATCTGGGGCAAGTGTTTGTTTAGGCGCAGAGGCGATGCGTCTGGGGGTTCTGGTAAAACAAAGATCAAATTCCACATATCAACACCGCAGCAGCGGTCATCGGTTAAATTTCACGTGCCCCAACCACAACCCCAACTCTGTCTCCACCTCCACTCCAACTCCAACTCCAACTCCCAGTTGAGTCGAGTGTTTTCCACTTAATTTTCAACATGAAAAATTTAAATAAATATAACCCAAAACGAAACGCAACGAAAAGTGTATCTATATGAACCGGATCTGTGTGTGGTCCCCTCATATCAACTCTTCTCAGCGCAGCGCCCGTGTGTGGGCACTCGAGGCTGTCTCCGTTGATTTATGCTGACAAATCAAATGTTAATGTTAACATGCAGTTTATGTCGGAAACTGTATCTCACGGCCCTCGCTTGCCGAGAGATTATTTTGGTTATTAGATTGAAAGTCCTCAGCGGCGAAATGCAATTCCATATAAATCGCAGGTAAACACATTAAAATCTCGACGAAATCAGCTTAAAATCAATTTAAGAATCCGAATCAATTTAATGGATTAGCGTTCAAGGAATAAAATTCAATGGCGGAAAGCTCTCTCGCCCATCAAATTGATAAGTTTAACGGGAATTGTGCCAATTTGGGGAGTGCGCGTGTGCCTTTGCGTTCGCTTTTCCATGTGGGTGTAATTGTCAACTGCCAGAAGGAAAAATGGGAAAAAAGGAAAAGCCCGAACGAAAGGCAGACGAGGAAAAACCTTTAAAAGGCAAGCGGAAGTGGCATCCTCGCCAGACAAGCGAAATTAAATTTCATGTGAGCGAAGGAGCAAAAATACTTGACAAGCAGCTCCTGATTCGCTCCAATGGGCGTGGCAGCAAATAATCCTTTTTCCAGCTTTCGCTTCCTACTCCCTAGAAATGTCTCAACTTTTCCTTTAAGCAGACGACGAGAAACTGTTGAAGATGATGATATATGTATGCGGGGATCCGAGAGGGATGCCAGCGGGACGAAGGACATCCAGACTTGGGTGTGTAGCAAATAGCATGACATTGATATCAAATGTCGTGAGAATGCGAAATTCCTTAGCCACTTCCTCTTTCCCTTTCTCTCTGCATATATATGTGTGTGTGTGTGTGTTTATATATAGCAAAATGTTTCGTTGTTGCCTGCTTTTGGGCGCTTTGGCTTTTGGTTTTCCCGGCATGGGGGTCGGTCCAGTGGGTGGTGTTGGCATAGAATGACAAGGCTGCTGCTGTTGTTGCTGTTGCTGTTTAGTGTTGATGTTGTTTACAGTTGACATAGCCAGACACAGCTGCAGACAGTCGCAGAAATCAGAGAGCAAGGGGAAGGGTGAAAGGGGAGCACAATGGAAAATGTTTGGGTATGTGGACCCAACAAAAGAAAAATTCAATTTTCATGCAAGGAAAAATATTTAAAGAGTTTTTTGCAGTATTTTTTTGCTTGACTAAATGACAAAGACACACACACAATGTATGTCACCAAAAATAAGTTGCAAGTCTTAATTCCAGCTTTAGCTTACATTTTAAGCTCTCACAATTTTCATTAAATTCGATATCCCATTCCCCATTCTCTGTTGCACTTTTCCGTTTCCCCATCATCGCCGCCATCTTAGCCACATCGGCCCAACAAGTTTCGCAACTCATTACGTCCTCCCGACCATCTTATGGGAATGGGTCTCAATCACGAGCTGTTTCCAAACAATTGCACCGCCAAGTGGTTACAAAAACAGGGCGGAAAAATCGAGGAGGTAGAAGGATATCCAGCAGGTCGATTGCAGATATGCACGTGCAAGGCAATCGAAGTTCTGCGGCGGCGGGGCGGCTTTTGGGGTGTTGAAAAAAAGGCGCCAGCCACACATGCATCGCATGTTCGGAAAAACTTTTGCCATGTTATCAAAGCAGCCAAGTTCTGGCCATTGTTGTTGCTGTTGCAAAATAGTTTTCCTCCTGCAAGTGGCACGTGCTTGTTGCTGGCTTTTCCTTTTGTCGTGTTTTGATGGCGGGTAAACTTTTGTGTTTTTCTCATCAGGCACGAAAATGAAAACGCGCTCGTCGGCGTTGACTTTCCGAAAGCGAGAGGTAGAGAGAGAGAAAAGTTGTTAACTTTAAAGTTTCTGCAGCGGTGAGTAGAACTTTTCCCCCCTTTCCTCCCTCACATTTTGACGACTGATTTTGATGACTTGCCAAACGGTCCAACTCCCATTTCCCGCTCAACAATGTTGTTAGAGTTTTTTATGCACTTTGTTGGCAACACTTAAAAATTGGGTCAAAGGCAAAGGCAAACATTCCACTTTATGGCCTACTCAGGCCGCCTGCCGCCGCCCTTGAGCCTGGTGATTTTTCATGATTAAAAAGTTGCCACAAAAGCCGGAAAAACGCTCGCCAGCACACACTCACACGCATAAAAGTAAACAACATTTTGCAGCTCTGGCTGCGTTAATCTCACTTTGCCTTATTCCAGCTTTTTATTATTATTATTTTCTGTTTTTTCTCTGCTTTTTTGGGGGGTGTAAACTTTATGCCATTATTTAGCATTCCCTTCGAAGCCCCCGCCGCCGACTAATGGCTTTTGTTGTCTGCGACTTGAAGGAGGGTTTAATTATTTTATTAACCAAGTTGCTCTGTCTCTCGATGCACAAGGAAAAGCATTTGATATCTTTTAGAAGTGCACTGATACACACACTAGCCCCGGGGATGTGATAAACATGAATTCAAAACTTATCTCATTTTCCCTCAGTGCCTACTGTTTGCATTTCCCTGTACCTATGCCTAGGCATAAATCGTTCAAAGTGTTATCTTTATCTCTTGTTTGCATTGCCTACTCCTTTTTTTCTCCTACTTTCCTTTATTTAATTAAATTTATGGAATGCCCAGGGGCAGGGAGTGTGTGTTGTGTTAAATACTTTGAACGAGAGGGTTTGCTTGACGGAAAGCCTTCAATCATACCGGTGGCAGTGCTTATCTGGGCAAACAGGGGGCTACTTCTGTTGTTATCAATAATGCGGCCCTGTTTGCTTTCAACTTGGACTTTTTTGTGTAGTTTTGTGTTTTATCTTCGGCTTAATCCGTGTGGCAGCTGGAAGTAGCGTTTCGGTGGCAATCGACAACTGTCGCAATGCGTACAGTTATTGGCCTCGCCCCCGTCCCCCAACACTCCCCATTCGTTTATTTGCCTGGCCCCAAAATGAGCATTACAAATAGGTAAACGCTCGCCGAGTTCCCAGTAACACATGTATTTTAGATTTATCGATTATCAACGCACATACACGCCGTCGTACACAATGCAGTTCAAAGTTGACTGGAAAATGTGTGAAGCGTACGAAATGAAAGAGGGAAATGCTGCCAGGGCGAGACAAAAGGAAATTGTTTCGTTTTCTTTTCAAAATTGAATGACGCAAGTGTGATTTCTATAAATTCAATTGGGAATATGTATGTGCAGGAAAAGAGGGGGAAATTTGTGTCATTTGTAGGAAAGTAAATAAGAAATATCTCTCTTTTAAATGGGATTAGAATGCTTACAGTTAAGACAGAAATAAAATATAAAATATTTCAAATATCTGGTATAGATTTTCATTGAATTTCAAACCTGTAATAATGAAAACTTTGGTGACATTTAAGCTTTGTTACCACATTTTTCCCTTGGCCATTCCCCCGAGTCATGGCACTGCTCTACATTCAATCGAAATCGAATGATCGGAACCCCAAAAAGAAAAGACAGAGGGAAAACTCGCGTCAGGTCTCATTAATCAAATTGATTACGAGCATTGGAGCAGCATTATTGTTTTTGTTTTCCGGGGATTCCCCACCTCCAGATTGTTTCCTTCAGCTTTTGGCGTTGCACTGCGCACACACATAATTGTTTAATTTATTATTATTTGTATTTGGCTGCGTCGATTTGTCTTCGAATGGGTTTCAAAATACAAATTTCTTAATTTTCGGGGTGCTCGTGATAAGCGATCCAAATGGGAGCATTTCCCCCCGATTCGATAATTTAAACAATTTCGCCATTTGGAGTCGGGGGCAATGGTTGGATGGTTGTCAATATTTTTATGGCTTATCTATGAAAATGTGCGCTCTTTCGCTGCGACTGTTTGTTTGCATTTTCAATCTGTGTGTGTGCTGCTCTCAATGAAATATTAATAATATTTATACTCGCTGCAAGCGCATGATTAATTACCCGGGAAAGATAAGCATTTGGATGGCTTTGTGAGGGCGCTCAGCTTCCGCATTTTGGCGCAAACTGTGCCACTCGTATTTGTGTTTGATCTGCGCAAATAAATCGAAATCGAAATCGGAAAGTTGGAAAAATGCTTTTAATAAATTAGTAAATGCACAAAATGCATTACGAATTAAAGTGTAACCTACATACACAAACAATGAGTGCCAGTTAAATACACACACACACATCCCAGCACCAGCACAGTTGCCGGCGAAATTATTTGCACAGCTGTCAAAGTTTGACCCCAATTTTCTGTGTTTGGCGAAGCTGCCTCTCTTTCTTTCTTCGAGTCTCTCACTCTGAAAAATATTTTCCATGTTTTTGAGTGATTTATGCCGCCTGTGTGTGTGTGTGTGTGTGTCAAGCGACAGGTGCATTTGTGGAGGAGTTTTCCCCAACTTCTTCTGCTGGCTGTTTTGCATTTTCAAGTTCGACTCGGGTTCGGGTCAAATGCTCCATAAAAATGAAATAAAAATAGGAAATAAATAAAAATACTTCATTAAAAAATATTTGAGATTTGGGCAGTAAAAAACTGTAGGTTTATCTAGTTTTTGACAGTGACAGTTGAAAGCCGGAAATGCGATAGGAAAAGTTGTCAGTCAAAACCGAATGGGAAAATCTTTCCAAATAGAAATAAATGAACAATAATATTATAGAAATATTTTAAAAAGCTTTAAGTGAGTTCAATTTCTCTTAGTCTGAGTTCAATATCTCTAAGGCAGTTACCAAGGATTTCCTTCCCGCTTTGCTCACTTTTCTTATCAACTGATTTCCCTATTTATCCCCCGACTTCATCATTTATTTCGTAACTTTTTTTGCATGCCCAAGCATAAATTCAAAGGCAATTTGCCGGCCTTATCCCCACTCAGCTGACCTTAATTTCCTGGGCCTGGTCGAAGGAAATATACAAAAACAAAAAAAGTAAAAAGGTGAAACGCCTACACTCCCGACTTCCTTGAGATGGAGGAAAACCAAGTAACCGAAAGGTTAACAGCCCAAGTCGCGTGCTCTGCGCTTTTGTTTGCATTTCGTTAGGCATATTTACCAAAATATTTTCCTCCTTCGGCTGGGTTTTCCGCTTTTTTCCATCGCGTCTCGGGCTTTGTTTATATGCAAAATGGCTTTGTGTTTGAGTTGAGCGTTGATTTACCCACTAACTTTTACTTTTCCCCAACTAATTCCTCTCTCACTGTGTTTCTATATCTTTGCAGATCTTGGATGCCAGCCTGTATAGCAGTCAGTCGCTGGCCACATCAGCCATGATAGCCGTGTTCGCGCTGCTTTTGGTCTTGATTGTTCTCATCTCGTCGCTGTTCGTTTGGAAGTAAGTACACTCGAAAGAACAACTTAAGATATAGATATTTCTAATATTAGAAGCTAATGTTAGCAGCTAGGAAAACTTTTAAGAGCTAAATACATTTCATACTTTTTCACTACATTTTAAAGCTCTCCAAGTATTTATCAGATATTTTTCCCAGTGCTCACTGCAAAGATCCCCGCAATGACTCAATTACTTGGCTTGGCCCACACACAGACGATATTCCCTCTGGAAATCGCCCCCTTTAATCGCCTTGTGTGGCTTTGTCTTGACTATTATCGCGGCTTGTCCCCTTCTGGCAACTATGTTTTCTTTTTGTTTTTCTTTTTCCCTTGCCTTTTCTTTGCCGCGCAGTGGAAGCTGCAGACTTTTGAGGCTTTAAAGGAGGCGTTAACCACCGGCCTGCAACATGTTGCATGCGGCCTGTTGTTGCTCTTTTGCCGCTATGATTTATGTGGCTCCAAACCGCTGGAAAAAAAGTTTTCAGTGGTAGATGGCTGAGATGCGATTAAGAGGCGGAGTGGCTGCATTTCATAGAAATTTTTTTTGTAACGACAGCGGGGCAAAGTTTGGCAAGAGAATGTGGCTTAGAAAAGCTTGACTCCAACATATAACCAAGATTACAACATTGATTTAAAATCCAGCTAAATAATTCAACTGCTGAGCGGCAGCTGAAAAAAGCGTAATCAACTTGGGCAGCTCAGAGGATAATAAATTCACAGAATTCAGGTGAACAGGTAAAAAGTGTTGGAGGGCAAAAGTGTTGGGCCGCAAAAATGTTCGCGCCATATGAAAAATGCAGGCGATGCATAAACATTATAAAACTATATCAAAAATGTATGTAAACACGCGAGAAAAAATTCCACAAACACAAAGAAAAAGAGAAGAAAAGCAAACTAAAGCAGGGAAAACCCATTTGCCAAAGCTGTCGATGGGAGAGACAGAGAGGGCGGAGGAAAAACGCATTGCCAGCCAAACGAAAATTAATGTAGTCTGCTTTTGAGCGGAGCCACACTGACCTACATGGCATTGCCTGTGTGTTGGTGGGCTTGGGTGCACTTAAAACCGAAACTAAATTAAATTGAAATTTTAAATAAATGTTGCTGCAGCAGCTACAAGGAAAAAAGCACGTGAGAAATGGCTGAAGCACATACACACTCATACAAATCAACTTTTAGCTGGTGAAAAAACCAGTGAAGATATAAAACAATTTACTTTTACGGTCCCCGCAAAATAAAGCAAAAAAAAAACCCACACAAACACTCGAAAAAAAAACTCAGTCAGATTGCGAAACGAAATGAAATCTGCTACAGAAATAAACCACAAAAGCGGAGCAGCAAAAAACGGGGGGGCGAATGAAACAAGCCCTGGACATTGTTTGCATGTAATGCAGTGTGGATGCCCAGCCAGGAAAAGCCGGAAAAGCTGGCAAAGATTTTTGCACGCACAGCAGAGTGAAATCGGGGGGAAGAGATGAGATGAAATCCAAGCTAGATAATGGTTATAGGCAAGGCCAAAGCTTTACACTCAGTCCAGCACTGTTTTTTTCGCCCAGCTTTAATGGGTTAAAGCTGCACCATGAACAGACGTCCAAGGATTTCAAGGATTTTTCTAGGGCTAGGATGTTTAGAGGCCGGAAAACTTCACCCATTCCCTGGCGCTCATTAACATCAACAAGTGTTGAAGTAACATGCTCTCCCCAACACACACAAACACTCAGAGTCCTGTCCCGAAATCGATTTTCCTTTCAGCAACAACAGAAAACTTGGACGTAACGGAAATATTCATGGGTCTTTGGGAAAAAGGGACGTAGATGCTACAAGCGATTTTCATACATATTCATTAAAGTTTGCTGACCGCACGCACGCACAGTGGGTGGAAATCGGGTGGGAAATTGTGGCAGGAGCTGGGGCAGGGAAAAAGGACAACACTGAGGACCGAATGCTGTTGTTGTGCTTCATCATTTTTGAGGTTATAGCCGGGCCAAACAAAGCCAACAAAAAAACACAGGGACAAACGGGCATCTTTATTACATAGTTATCTATGCATATATGTATGTCAGTATGCTTTAAGTGTCTGACCTCCCCCAGAGCTATAGCTGTGTGTGTGTGTGTGTGCGTGCCATTTTTGTGGCATTTATGATGTGGCACATTATTTTTGCTTTTATGTGCTGCGTGTCCTGGACCCCAGAGAAGGACGAGGCCCCACACAAACGCACAACAACACATAACTATGAAAGCACATAAATAAAATAGCAACTAATTTTATTTATATTTCTGTTCGAGCCTCAAACAAATCAAATAATCATAATGCCACCTCAAGGGCATCGCATGTGGAAGCACTGCGAGAAAAATACAAGTATACATACGCTATCAGGTTTTTTAAATTCTTGATAAATAATTAATTAAATAGCCCCGACGACCGATGCATGCCCCGAACCGATTATCGTATAAAATTCAAACCATAAATTGCATTTATTATGATGCATTCTGTCTTTTTTCGCATTTCGTTTCGGGTTTTCCCCCATTTCCGCTCGTAATTACCTTAATTATTTTAATAAACCGCCAGAGTGTTTTCAGCACACACACTCACTTTGGCGCAAATGTTTGCATATTGAAACTTTATTAATTACACGAAATGCGAGTGTCGTCGTCCCCAAAACCATATGCAACATGTGTGCGTGTGGCAGGAAAAAAAAAATCTGAAGCGCTTGTTATTAAAATTGTTAACATTGTCACCAGTTAATAATATTTCAATAAATGTTCAGGCTTAATTTGTGTGCAATTATAACGAGCCCAGGGATATTTTACAAATTTAAATCAAGGCCTTGCCTTGCCGGGGCCTGTGCTCATTCATATTAAATGCGATGGGGAAACCCCGGCAACCAGGAGAAGTAAAAGTTACAGCAGCAGCATTAGCATTGTTGACTGTTTAATAAATAAAATCAATTTTACCTGACTGAGGCCATGGCCAACCCGCCGCCGTCTGTTTGACTTCCGAGTCTCGGGTTCCGGGATGTGCGCCATAACAATCACAATTTTAGCTTATTAAAGCCAAGGAGCAAGAGCTTGTGCTCATCATCATAATTTTGCCAGCCGCCTCCCGTTCCCCGTTCCGTCGTCTTGGCAATTTGGTTTTGCTTTTTTAATCAAATGCTGCAACCCCGTACCGGGAATCTCCCCCGTTGCCATGTGACTCACGCTGTCAACAGCTGTCCCGTCCTCCGGCCCAGCTTTTTGGTAACTTGATGCCCAGTCGGTTCTTGGTCTGTGGCTTTGTCTCTGCGGTTGGTTTGCTTGTTGCCGCCGGCTGGTCAACTGCAGCGAAATTATGCAATGGTCATTCGTGAAGGGGTTTGGGGGGCTAGCCGGTTGACCACCAAAGTGGCGGTGTCGGTTTTGTGGCCTAAAGTAAGCAGTCAAATGCCATTTACTTTGACTGCACTTCAAACGAAATTATTGGCTGGCAAAATGTATTCATTTATTAAGAGTGGTGGAAAGGAAAAAATTCAGGAAGTTAATAAAAATTTATTTGAAGAGCAAGCTTTAAGTCTTTTTACTAACTTTATAATATTTTATATATTTTCTCGGCTTGTTTAGTTACCTTGTTACAGTATCTCTTCAAGATATTTCCATATCAAAGTCTTAACACGCCTGAACCTCCTCCCCTTTTCCGATTTCCCCCTCTTTGCTATACCTGGGGAATATTCTTAGTACTTTTCATTCTTTTCCCCAGCTCTGTACGGTTTCGTTTCTTTTGTAGTTTTACTTTTTTACGTGCGGGGCTTTACTTCTTCCAACCCCCAAAAGTGAGAGTCTGAGTGTATGTGTGTGGCTGGAACTTTAGTTCAGAGTTCATAAATAAAAGATTCACTTCTTGCCAGCCCCCAACTACTCGGCCAACATTGTTGCCCCTTTGGTTGCCAGCTACTTTTTATTGTAAATTGCTTATGCCAAAGGAAAAGCCCCGTGTCTGTTTCTCTTTCTGCCCCCCAAAGGTATTTCGCATTTGGCTTAAGCTCTCTGCTCCTTTCAGCCTTGCAGCCTCTTCAACCCCTTTTTGCATACGTATAACCAGCATACAAATGGTTTACTTTCTTGCCAAATTGTACGACACTCTGGGGGCCCTGCCTTTATGGCCGTCCGGCCATAACGCTTAGAAATCAAACAAGGCTCTCAAAGGGTTAAGCATACATGCAGCACACATGCTGCCCCCCAGCTCCCAGCTCCCTGCTCCTTCTTGATTTCGTTTTTACGCCTCGTAAGTGAAATGAAATGAAATGAAGCACACACGCTCGATTCCATGCCATTCCATTTCATTCCGAGGCAAAGTCAAGGGCCAAAGACACAAGTCGACTGCGGAGAGGGGAGTGCGCAGTGCCCTGGCTTGTGGCATGCCACATTATTTAATTTACTTTTAAGAATATTTTACCAGGCAGGCGCCAGGCCGCCGCCCTCTTGGCCACCTCCTCCGCCTGGCCTTGCTCTTGCCAGAAAGTCAACAAGCTGCTCTTCAGCAGGCTAACATGAAATGCGAGAGGCCTGATTGTGTGTGTTTTTGCTATCTATTATATCCAGCAGGGAATCAAAGATATTACACAGTATGAGATGAGATACAGCTAGTAGCTTGTAGCTTGGCAATTGAGATGGCTTTAAGGAGGCCAGTATTAAGCCTACCATTTAAGTTCTATATACCCATTGCCTAATCCCTTAAAAGTTTAAAATATAATTCAGTTTTTAGATTGAAATCTTAAGTTTGGCTAAACAAAAAATAGGTCAAACCGTCTTCGTATATTTCCAACAATTCTCGTTTCGCCTCCCGGCCAAATACTGACTCCTTGAAGTAGGCAAGCATTTTTAATGTCCTCCCACAATCGGATTCCACAAACGGCAGTTAGCTCTCTTCCACGTGTGCTCTTCGGTGTCCTTAGGTTTGTGTGTGCCGAGAGTTTTTACGAGCGACTTCCGCCGCTCTGACATCGCAACATGTTTACCTACAAGACATTACAAGGATGTCGGGCTCATCCTTGCCCCGTTACGTGGCGTCAATTTAATTTCACATTTTTCATTATGCTTATGGTGGGTGGCAATGGCGTCCCCAAGGCTGTCTCTCGGTCTGTCTGTTTTCTTTGCCAGGGGCAACACTTAATTATGTTCATTATTTTCATGGCACGCGGTTGTCGCTCCTTGGGAATCCCGCCATCTCTCCCGCCTCATCATCATTCTGACATGCTTGACGCTTTGTGCTCATTTAAATTGAATTTTGGGTGTGTCCTGTGTGTGTGTGTTGCCTGTTTCTGGCCTGGCTGCTTTGGCATTCTTTATTAATCAAATTGTTTTGCAGCCACTTTCCGGGATGGGACGGAAATGGAATGGAACTCCAGGTCCTTGGCTTGTTTACCTGACATTTATCAAGGCTGCTGCCGCCGGTCTGCCTTCGGTGCTGCTCCCGCACTGTTGGTCATTACAAATCGATTTATCTTTGGCTTGGCCAAGAACTTATGGCTCTATTAGCCGGAAGGCGGTAGGCGGTAGGCGGTAGGCGGTAGGCGGGGCTGGGATGCTAAATGTCTGCGAAAGCCGTGCAACATCACCATCATCATCATTCTTCTTTAGCTATCCCTGAAACACGCACTAATCGCCTTCTTTTATTTTCTTGCAGAAACAAACGGAAGGTGCAGAATCTGCTGCCCTGCAAGACACCCACTCGCGGTCCTTTGAATGGAGCCATGCCTCTGGGTGGCGGCACTCTGGGATCGGGACATCATCATCACCATCACGGGATGTACGAGGATCCCGATGCGCATCTGGGTCACCATAGGCCGCTGGTGATGCACCGGCATCATCATCACCAGCAGCTGCCGCATCATCATCATCACTATCAGCAGCATCACTCCGAGGTTAGTATCTTCGCAGCCGCACATATATGTATATATCCTTCCTGGATATAGAACAATACCAGGCATAATATTCCCACCCTCAATCAACTGCCAAACATTACGACAATCGCTGTCAAAACATTGCCCAGTCATTGTCTCGCGCTCGGGTTTCTGCGCACTGTTTTTGATCCTGTCACATGCAATTCAATTGTAAGACGAGACCGCATTTCCTTCTCCGCGAGGATATCCCTTTCTGCATATTATTCATTTATGTCTACTGCTCTTTATGCCCATTGTACGCCTCAATTTACACTTTAACTTGACGTGGCAGATACACATTCGTAAATACAATATCGGCGACGTACATATTCATAAGATATGGTCGTGTGTTGGTGCGGAATATCCTGTGTGTCGCCTACCCTCAGCCAGCTTAATTTCAGGTCCTTTTGTGTGCCTAAATATTTTACGACTCTGACGCCTCGAAGGCTTTTTTCTGACCCAAAACGTGTTTTCTTTATGGCGTGCTCCCCTCTCGGTTTTATTTCATTTTTTCATATTTTATGTTCGAGTCTTGCGCTTTTGTCGGCCCAACTCTCCTTACTTATACCATTATTTTCCTGGGAGTGTGTGTTTATTTTATTGTCTGATAAACAGCTCCTTTAGCTCCTTTAGCCTTGGCTGAGGTTAAATATAAACTGGCGGCTTAAAATAAATCCCGGTTCCAATCGCTATTTAGCCTACTTTTAAATATTCTTGTGACGCTCCCAATTAGTTGGATTTTTGGCTCCGTTTTAAATGGAAATAAAAAACAACCCCTTTGACTCTTACTTTTAAAACTTTAACTGGGGCATTTTTTTCTTCACATTTATTATTCATTTCTTGTGGCATTTTAAGCGTTTTTTTTATTATTATTTTTTTTTTGCCTTTGTCAGCTTTGTTCTGTTTCAACAACTGCTTACTGCTGCTTGGCTGCCTTCTGCTCCTTGCCCCTTTTCCTGCTGCCTCCTTGTCCTGTCACATTTCAAAGTCCTGCCCGAGGCTACGAGGCGGCTGTAAAGCGGCTTACTTAGGAAAACCTTTTCCTTTCCCGCAGGAGGGTTGCAATTGCACACAGAGCGTAAAAATGTCTTGTACTTTTTTTTTATAAATTTATTGTTAATTTTTTTTCTTTAAAATGATACATAATCTTAAAAGATTGTACAAAACATGAAAAAACTTTTAAGAAAAGCCTCAGAGACCCATACTGATCCGAAAAAGCTTAGAAAAATAATTCTAGGACTGTCAAATATTTTTTCCTGTGCATTCAAGAAAGCGAAAGTTACATCAACCCTTTTCCCTACCCCTTCTATACATTTTTCTGTTCCTTTAATCATAACTAACTGAATGTTTCTCTCATTTTTTGCTTACAGCTGCTCCAAGGCAAAAGCATTCACTATCCCAGCGGCTATCCCATGACGCGGTCGCCACCGTTCTTGGTCAGCTCTTCACCTGGACCCGATCCCTATCGCTCGAACGACAATGTCTACGAGGAGCTGGGTCCGGGACGCGTTGACTCCGATGGCGAATCAGAGCCGCCACTCCACTCCGACGATGACTTCGCCGAGGACGAGCTATCGCTGCCAGGCGAGTGCAGTTTCCAGAAGGAGACCAATCTTCCATCGGGTCCTGGTGCCACGCCTTACCACGAGAGGGCGGCCGGCAGCAGCGTCAGCGGTGCAGGTGCAGCAGGAGGTGCAGTTCCAGCAAGTGGAGTTAACGGCGCCACGTCGTCCAACCTGCAATTAGTCACCCAAGAGCGACACAGTGTCCTAAGCAGTGGCTCCTCGACGGGACAGGATGCCTCCACGGCCACAGCTTCGTCGGTTAGCAACAATAATCACGAAATGGCATCGGGCTCCGTGGCCGCCTCAGCACGTCGCACTCCCAGGACGAGACAGCCCAGGTGCTCGCAGGATCAGGATCTTAATAACAGCACCTCCACGGCGGAGATTGCTGACCTGGCTCCTCTGTACGATAATCGCAGCAATCTCATGGCCCTCGGCTACATGGCCCGCTCGACGGCGCCGCAGTTCTACAATACGCTGGAGCACGAGGTGGAGCGCCGCAACCGTATCAATGCCCAGCTCAGCAAGGCACCCACCCAGCCGCTCTCCACGATCTACAGGGAACGAATCCGATATCCCAATGCCACCCAGCAGTATCCGTCGAGTGCGGCCAGTGGTCTGATGGCGGCCACGATGCGGGCGCGAACCCAGCCGCGAATGATGGACCGACGACTGGCACCGCATCAGCACCAGCACCACCGCATCCACGCCGCTCCCCTGACCCAGGAGCCGGCCTATGGCTATGCGGAACCGATGTACAATGCCAACTACTACTACGAGAGTGCCGGAGCGGCCAGACCCTATGCCTCCACCCTGCTGCCTGCGGCGGGAGAGTACAGGCACCCCTATGGGGACTCCAGCTTCGGCTCGGATTCGGGTTACAGCCACCACACGCCGGCCAGTTCGATCGGACGCCAGGACTACGACCTCGCCGAGCCCCAAATGCAAGCCCCATCGCAGCCTAGCAAGCCCAGCAAGCTGAGTTCGGCCCTGAACTTCAGTTGGAACCGTAATTCCGCTCGGGCCAAGGCCCTGCCGGGAGGAGCTGTGTCCAAGGCATCCAGCAGCAACAGCAGTGCCGAGGCCACCAGTCCCAACAACAACAGCAGCGCCTGCTCCACCGTCACATCGCAGTTGGAGAACAATAATGCGGCGGCCAGTCTGTCACCAGCGTAGATAGAGTAATCGATTATGTATGTCCCTCCCAGAAGATCCTTGTAAATAGGGAAGTCCCTGTACAGTTAGTCATAGGCCGTAAGCTAAGCATACTCTGAATATCAAAACTGTCCTGCGTGTACATCGTCAAAGCAATAGCTATTTAACCGACTATATTTATGCTGATATCGAAGCAGAGAGCCCAAAGTTTCTGGATAGGTTGTCGCCTATCGAGGAGGGGTCATGCCATACCACCAAGTTTTCGCTCTGTTCCAAAAGCAAAAACTTGACGCAAAGCAAAGAACTTATAGCTCCTAAGTGTTTTTCCAATGTGATTGCCAAATTCTACAATATAATGCTAAACATAAATTAGGTCTACGAACATTATTTATAATGTATCATTAAGTTTAAGCCTATAATGTACTCCTAAGTTACGCATTAGTTTTGTTTGTTATTTTAGTTTTTAAGTGGAAGCAAGAGAAGAGGAAAACTGCTAAAGAAAAAGAAAAAATGGGTTGACAGGAAGGTCAACCGAAAATATACCAAAATATCATAAAAAACAATCAAGAAAACAATGAATTGGATTTTTATTTTTCTCACAATTTTTAAATGTTTATTTGGGGAAATTATATTAGTACTTTATGTTTTTCTAGTTGACAAAAGTTAATTTTCTGGAAAATCTTTTTTATTTCCCACTTGCCTACTTTTAGGAATCACCATTTAAATTTAAAGTTGAGTGTGAAAAGTGTTGCTTACTTTTCTGAGTCACTGAAAATGTAAACTAACAGAGCCTGTTAAAAAACCACTATTTTTACATTGCATTTTTATTTCGGACACTTTACCATTATTCTGTGCTTCATCTTCTTTAAAAGCTTATATTTATTATTCTTTTAAAAGTGTTTATTAAGATATATTTTTATTTAAAATATTTAAAATCTTTTCTAAACATAAATTGCAGTATGCATTGCATTTAAGCCTTTGAACAAACGACTTCCAAAGGTTCTAACAAGACTGTTTACATATAAAAGAAGAATAACATATTTTACTTAATACGGAAACAATAATACACTGTAAAGAATTAAATACTAGTCCATAGAGCGTTGTAAACTATATCTTGATGATGAATCCAAGCAAGAAGCGGAAACGAAAATCAGAGAAAACACCCATTAGGTATATCGAGTGAACCAGTTTAGCAGGGCGTCCTTGTCAATGTATCCCCGCGCTATAGAAAACACTTCCTAGGTTGTATGACAATTGTAAATAGCAGAAGAGGAGCTCTATCGGCTCCTCCTGCAATAAAAAAAATATCCACTGATAAACCCCCTCTGGATCGAACCCTCTCCCTCCTCCCGCGATTTGTGTGAGGAAGCGAAATGTTAAATTTTCTTATATGAGCACAATGCAATGTATCCTATAAACCGTAGTCTATATATACATACATATTCATACATAGAGTATAGCTTAGATGTGAGCCCCAGGACGATATGCTTGTATTGATAAGAGCCGATATCCTAGAGGATTATCCTTTATAGCGTAGATTAACTTCTTCAGCCGTCGTCAGCCATATGATATGATATTGCTTTATATCAAGTTCAAGTCGTTGTGATTTTCGGAGAACCCCCTAAAAGCCGAGGTCCCTATCAGCAATACAGGCCCATATATGTAGATATGGTGTGGCAGGAGATCCAGTTAAATTAATGCAGTAGCACAATCATCGAGCGAGTGAAAATAGAAAAGAAAATCAGCAGCTTACAAGGACTAATCCTAAACATTAACTAGATATATACATATATCAACGTACTCATTTTAAAGCCATATAACGTTAGGTAATAATACTTCATCCCGAATCTATACTTATTGGTTTCTCGAAATAGTTTCATCCGTTAACTAGCTAATTTCCTTGCCATTTTCATTTGAATCCTACATATCAACGATCGTATTTATGTAATATAGCACACCTGGTTTCTAATACTATCAATATCAGTACAAAAACTATATTAAAGACAACAAACTTTTATCCTAAACTAAAACCTTCAACGCAAACCAAACTCGATAAGAACATTTTCTCCAACGCAAGTTGTACATACGGACAAGTCAATAAGAAACTTTTGCTGTAGTTCTTCCACAAAATAAATTAAACAATTAATGTAAAATGTTAAAAGGAAAAAATCTCTAGAACTTTGTGTTAGGCAACAAATTGAATTCAATTGAATTGTGTGTAAATAAACTGTTTTCCTGTTAATTTATTGATAACTTTTGGACAGCATATCAAGCCCATAACTCTATGTAAGGATCTTTCGTATGCATACTAAATAATTTTCTACAACTGCTTAGACTTTGTACGGAATACGAGAAGGATGTTTTCATTTACATATTCGTAGATGGAAAGCGAAATGAAAAACGGAGCGATTTAATCGAATTTATAATGTTTAATGGCAGTTAATCGAAGTAAACAGACAAACAGTCGCCCCAAGCATCAATATAAATATCAATTAAATTAACAAAAAGATTAGCAATTAATTATGCCCCAAGAACTAGTTAGTTTATACATTTTTTGTAAAACCAATTTAACAATTAGTTTCACCTTTTTCTATAAGCAGATATGGATAATAATTAAAAGAATGACAAAGGAAAAAACCAAGTCAACATTATGAAATATGAAACAAGAGTGTTTGTTTTTTTTTGGTAAAATTATGGGAATAAACCTTAAATATAATTCGATAAAATCTCGAATAAAATCTACAGCATTTCACTAGTTATCTTTCCCAGGCAAATCAAGCCAAGGCTCAAATCTGCTGCAAATTAAATATGCGCGCGTGTTGGCCACAAAGAAAGGAAGTGTAAGTGTGTGAGCCGAGTTTGCTTTAGCGCTTGTGCATGCAGTTAATGTGCTTATTTTAAAATTTAAATTGGCTTGCGCACTGCGCACTTGCGTAAGGACCCTCCCAGCTCTCCCTTCCACAAGGAGTTCGTACTTCTGCGAGGCAAGGACGAAAGGCGATGGCGCCTTCAGCATGTGTGTGCACTTCGCTTCAGCCTTCGCTTTAATAGAAAGTTTGCGCTGCTCTTGCCTTTCCTTTTCTTGGGGTTTTGCATAGGGCTCATGGTGTAATTAACAGTCACTTGCAGTGGCAGATGTGTGAGTGAGTAAAGGATATGCCTGCACTAAGATAAACAACTTAATTATTTTACCAGTTTGAACGGGTTGCACTTCTGCTGCGGTTTCTGGCTGCAGCTGAAAAGGGAAAGGGAAAAGGGAGCCAGGAGCCGCCGCTTGTCAAGCATGTTTGCTGTTAATTGAAGGCTTCAAGGCTGCACCGGGGTAATTAAATACATTGGAGAAAGTGCGAGTTGAGTGCCAGCAGAGATTTATAATAAGCGCCATCACAGGAATTACTAAAAGCAAAGCAAAGCAAGTTATTAAGCTGAAAGCAGACTTGAAGATTGTATTCTATTGTTAGGTTCATCCACGTGTCAGATGAAAGCGAAGCCCATGCAATGGATATACACAGAAGTAAATTAATTGAAATGAAATCGGAGGCAAGTGCCAAATAAATTCCAGACAAATCAGGTTTAAGTTCACATTCAATTGTCGAATAGAACTGACCTAGTCAATATGTCGGAAAATATAAAACTTTAGATATGAACCTCTCATTATTTAATCGGGTTATCATGTATCCAGAATTGCCTCTGTTTTTAACGACTCATAAAAGTTGCATTATTTGCCTTTCTAAAAAACATTTAACTAACATTTCACTATTGAGTGCAAACGCAATTAGTGTGTTCGCCTGAAAACCTCAGCCTCAACTCTATCTTCTGTTAATCAAAAGTTTCAGAACTCCCCAACAAACTCCGAAAGTTATACTGGCAGTTGGGCCGGAGAGCGTTTTGTCATTCATTACAAAATTTCACACATGCCCCAATTAAATTATTTAGCCTCACACTCTCGTACAGAATAGTTTTAATTAAATAATAGATACAAGCTACTACCTTCACTAGCAGGTTTAGATGTGGGCGTGCCGTGCCACCTCTTCACCAGCTGCTCTTGTTTAATTTTTTTCCCCCATTTTGGTAGTCAACTTTTGGCACTTTGAAAAGTTTTCCAAGCGAAACGGCTCCCGAGACAAAAGCCTATGGCCGAATAACGTTAAATGTGTGTCAACTATACTGGAAAATGTCTTCATTTCTCGCATCTCTCCCCGCTCTTACCTATATCCAACTCTTTCCCGGGGAGCTAGCGAGACATTTAAAATTAATGTGCTATGGAGGCGTTTGAGAGCTTACAAGACACGTCGAAGACAAGTCGAGGACACGGAGCTGTTAACATAATCGCTAGAGCTTAGCTCACACATATCCCCGCCCAGGACATGGCGCTACTCAACACCGTTCGAAGTGGCTCAAAGTAGAGCAGAGCCTTATCTCTGGGCATGTTTCTTTCAAACGCTAAAAGTTTTCTTGGAAAACTGAAAGTTTGCCAGCTAGTATTTGTTTTTTAATACTCTTTATTTATGGGTCAGTGTTAAACAGTGACCGGAAACTCGATTGAGTATCGTTGACCTGGCCAATGTTTGTCAAGCACTTCAGAGGCAATAGGAACGTGGCGAAGGTCTTGTCGCTTATCTATCAGTATCTATCTATCAGACACATGAGATACAATATGCAGTTGCGTTGCAATTTTCCCCAGTGCAATTGCAGTGGAAGAGTAAAGCCTTTAAGTCAGATACTTAGCTGGTTTCTTGTGTATTTTGAAAATATATGTATTCCAGTGTATTTTAATATGCAATGCAGTAAAGGATTACGTTTCTATAAATTATATATGATATATATATAAATCAACAGCACATTTAATCTATTCAAACTTTTATAAGGGATTACATCAATATATTACCTTATTTGTTTGTACAAACGTCAAGTTTTCCCTTTTCCTCATATACAATAAGCTGTAGCCAGAGGCCCTTCATATATAAAGGCATACAGTTTGAATAAAAAGAAAATAGCGTTCTTATCATTCCCAATATGTACATATTGACCAGCCCTGGACAGCAATATTTATCATCATGTGCCTCATTAGATATAATTTGATCGATTATTGCCTTATATCGCATAATTACACACTTGATGAGCAACAGTAGCCATGTCCGTGGCTTCAGTTCTTCATCTGAGGTCGTGTCGCTAGCAACCTGTTTGGAATAATGGTAGCAAGAATCCCAGCACTAGGACTCCTTTGCCTATTGGCTTGTCTTCTAGGAAGTCACACCGCCCAGGCCCAGGATCCAGTTTTGCAGGCGTGCGATGAGAGCGCCAGCATCCCAGTGAACCTAGATCTGGTGAGTATAATACGAATGATATGGCCAAGAATCAACTGAACAATTCCCGGTCAGATTTCTGGCATCTGGTGGGAGGTGGCCAGGCAGCCAGCCGGCATCGATTTCTGTACGGAGGTGAATATTACCGTGCTGGATACAGCCGAAAATAATGTCCTGATCAATACCACCTACGGAGTATCGCCCGATTATCCTTGGGTGAATCAAACCATGAGTGCTAGCATCACTGTGGCTAATTTATCTGCTGCCAATGATGGCTACAACTTCACCTACTGGAATCCACCTAGCTTTACTCCCTACACAGTGTACAAGATCCTTTACACTGACTACACCGACGTGACCTTCATTTGTGGCTATACAAATCAGACTGACAACTCGACATCCTTTGGAATTATCCTCACCAGGGATCGTACACCCACCACCGATGCCCTCAATAAGCTGGAAGGTGAAGCCAGTAGCCAGTTTGCAAACTTCTTGAACGGCACCATGGCAGTTGTAACTCAGGGCGAAACGTGAGTAATGCATAGATAAGTATAAAAGAAGAGTCAGTCTCAATCATTTTGTGAAATTCCTATAGATATAACTTTATTAGAAATATAAAAATAAAATTCCCCACCTATAAAGTAATTTTTGTTATCAGCCAAAAAGGAAACACTTCAAATAAATATATTGAAGAGATTATTATCTTATTTACCTTTCTTCTTTCTTATGGCTATAGTTTCTTTCATTTCAGTTGCTATGCCTCCGGAGCCAATCCAACCACAATTATCTCCTTGCTGTTGATTGCCATGGTCTTCGTTCTTGGACTCTGCGCCGATCGTTCGATAATTTAATGCATTCTCCTAAAGGAAGAACACACATCCTTTCTCGGGGATACTTGTAAAAAAGTCTTGTAATATTAAAAACAATGTCCAATTCCTTTTTGGTATTTAAATTCCGTAAGCCTCTTATCTTTCATTCTCAATTATCACTTAATTCAAATAAATTATTCTTTAAATATTATTTTTGTTTACTGTTTCATTCATCACATTTATCTTTAACTTTTCTTGGTCTTACGTTCATTGTAATTAATACGAAAATAATGTTTTTTGTTTATCATTCCTCGAGCTTGTTTTGAATATTCTGCGTTGCCTTCAATAGTGACTCAGTGTCTGGCAGTGATAAAGCAATATAATCCCGAATTGTATAAGGTTTTTTCCTATATATGTATATTCTTCTATAGGAAGATAGATCACCAAAAGACTTAGATATCACACAACGTGGAAGATTTTAATTAATTTTATATTTTCCACTTGTATCTAGTGTTGCAGTGATAAGAAAATTTACCTTGTTTATTACTTTGCTGAGGGCAAAGAATGAGTAATGGGAAAAGGTACAGGTACAGGTGAGAGAAGAACATTCAAACTTCTTTTATGAAATTGTAACTATATCTTTGGAACAAATAGACTTTTACAGACATATTTACAGCCCTATTAAGTTTTATATTAAATATGTAAATCATAAGAAATTATCACATGAGCATCGTTCTGTAAGGTTTCATAATATATACAATTTTTATTTAATTTGAATCATTAATATTTAAAAATATATATGACCTTACAAGTTCAAGCTGTATTAAAACCATGACCTATCTCATCACTAATCTCTGCCACTTTTAAATTAATTGCAGAGATAGTAATATAAATTAAAAAACAAACACTAAGCTCAGATAAGGAGTTAATAGATATTGCCAAATTATTTTTAGCCGAAAATAGTCATTACCAGGAAAAGGCCTTTGCAGGTAAGACAATGTTCGTATGAGACCCGGCGGGGAGTTTTCAATTCCAAAAGAACAAGAGGCGAGTCCACAGTGAACTGATTGCTAAAGCCAGAGAGATTAGTCATGCCGTTCGGACGATAACAGACGTCAGATATACGTAAATCAGTGACAGAACCCAGCGCCTCCACTAGTGCAGGCATCGATAATGGCTGCGAATAAACAGAGAAAAAGATACGCGCCTATAAAAGACAGAGGCAGATGGGGATCGAGTTCAGTTGAACGACGCATTTGCAGCGAACCGAACTCGTGGTCTTGAAATCGTGAGGAAATCTAATAAAAAAAAACCCAAAAATCGTAACTCATAGGAGTTAGAAAATAAACCCAGTGACATCATGTGCAAAAATCTGATGATTTGTTTGGCCATCTTGGCTTCAGCTTCAGCAGTTCTGGCCCAAACCACAAACACGGCCAAATCCTGTGTCGATGCCGTCGGAAAAGATTTCAACAATACACAAGTGAGTGAATGCAAAATACAAACAATAATTGCTTTGTTTTTAAAACAAATAACATGTTAAATAATTGGACAAAAGAATAATGAATTTATGTTTACACAAATTCGATGGTTGTGGTTTTTTCAATGCCATATTTGCTGGAATAAACAAAAAGTTTGTGTTCTGTTCCTGAAAAGAATTTTAATCAATTCGCCAATAATTATTCATGAAAAAATGTAACACTTTTCAAGGATGTTAAGGATATTTGATTCGGTTAATATAGCGAACTAAAATAAAGGAATACAGTTTCGACTTCTGCGATTAATATAAATATGTTTTAAAGGTTTTTAATTGTCTTTAGTTTACTATTTACTTCATTCTCCAGAATATAACGTTTTTATAAATTTTTTAGTTCGCTGGCTACTGGCAGGAGGTTGCCCGCAATCCTGCCTCGAATGTGTCCTGTATCGATCTTAACATTCGCTTCTGGAACAACACCAACATGCTGGTGAATGTCAGCCACTCGGCCAATACTCAGTCCCTGTACAAGAACGTTGACGAGAAGGCCAACATCACTCTGGTCACTGGCCAAACTTCCTACAACGTCAGCTTCACGGACGGCCAGAAGCAGAGCTTCGTGACCATTAAGCTGCTGGATCTGGTATCCGACACTTACCTGGTGGGCTGCAGCTACACCGATGCCAGCAATGCCTCGACCAGTGCTGGCTTCATTTTGGCCAGGAGCAACTACACGGAATCCCTCATTCCTCAGGTCAATGCCAATGCCTCTGTGAACTTCAGCAACTTTGTGAATGGCACCATCTACAATGTCACGCAGGCTGGGTATGTTTCAGACAGGACTTCCATCCTTTAGTACCATTACTAAGTGAGATTTTTTACTCTTACAGTTGTTATGCCAGCTCCGCCGCACAGAACCTGCCCCTGATCGCTGGCTTCCTCGCCCTGGCTCTGCTGCTGATCAAGGCCTAGGAAATGGAAACGAAATAGAGGAGATGCCACTTCCTGCGTTTCCCAGCGCATCCGAAAAGAAATAGCCGAAACCAAAACACTTGCCTAAGTTATTGTGTCAGTATCTTTATTTAGTTTTTAGTTGGCTTTACACTCCCCGCCCTGGAAAACGAGCCAAGGCAATGGCGATGATGTCAAATAAAAATAAAACTGAAGTGGGTGAGGACCCATAAAAAAAGCCCAACATATTCGATAAAGGCTTACTCAGACAGAATCATGTGTCTCAATGCGCTGCTGCAATCAGTGCTTTAATTTGTCGGCAACTTGTACAAGGTGTGCGTGATAAGATAAGGGTAAACGATAACAAAATATACGACTACGGCCACCAGTTAACACACACTTAGACACACTGCTCTTGTCTATTTCCATCACTGCTAGTATCCAACAAGCGACACATAAATCAATCAATGGCCGCGTGTTCACAGGCAAAAATATTTCATACGTTCTGCCACTGATTAATTAATTGATTGACAAATCACTTCAGTTCGGTATTATAAATGTTAATTACTCCGGTTCGGTGCTAAGGTACTACACTCCCCGATTGCCCGGATTTCAAAGGGTTTATCTCTGTCTCTCTGTCCCGATTGTATGTTTAAATGAGGGTAATTATGCGATAAAGAATACCAGGAATCGATATGGATTGATTTACAGCGAAAAGCGGTGGCAAATTGCAAATGTTTATATCATTATTGGTAACATAAAGCTGTAAAAATACTCAATTTTATTAGAGGAAATTGAAGATAAAAGGTTTCTTCTTTTCCATAAAAGTAAATCAAATACTCCACTGATTTCAGTTCAGTTTGTGTTGCTCTTATGTAGGCACGTTATCACAATAAACCTTCCATTGTCAAAGGCAGAAATGACAGAGGTGCCAACGATGCCCTTAAAATAATCATATCTTTTCTATGAACGAAAACTTTTTGGGTTTTATTTAAATGACATGACACTAGTAAACAATTATTAATGATTTTCAGACAAATTAGATAAGATAGAAAATTAAAGGGGAAAAATGTATACAAACATTTCTGCGTCTTGAAAATGTTATTGATAATGATGTCGGCGCCAAATAGATAAAGCAGTCTAAACACTAAGTAAAAGTTTGAGACTGTTTCTATTTCGACATGTCCTCTTATCAAATAATGTTTTAATATTTTTATTTGTATTACTAACTGAGGATTACAAAACGATTTAATTACAACCTTGATTTTACGAGACTTCGGGGTTATTTAACTTATTTAGAGCAAATAATTGTTTTTTTAGGCATTCAGGATAAATAAAGAACTTATTTGAAAGCATCACTGATTTCCAATAATAAAGATACTCCCTCTAAGGGAATTCAATCTATTTATGGCGAAACAATTTTATCTAGCAGTCGGCCCTCTCATATCGCTTTTAGTCAGATGTCAGAAGAGTTGTCACCTTCAAGGAGAACAGAAAACAGCAAAGGGAGAAAAAAACGCAGGCAGACACTTAATTGTCAGAGCTGGGAAAAGCAAGTCACGAAGCCGGGGGAAAGGCAACTCAGTTAACGCACACACTCGATGCTGTGATTTGTTTACCACCCCGTCTCCCGAAAAGAAAACACTCGGAGGGCTGGCCAAGTCTCTCAAATCAGATACAAAATCCTCGGGAGCTTCGTCCTCTTACACACTTATCGGGCTTCGGGATGGTGCTACTGCTGCTGATTTCTTGTTTATTTATTCGGCTTCAACCCAATCAACCCACCCTCACACATCCAGATACCGATGCAAACAAACCCACACGAATGTAAACACAGGGCCACTAAATCACTGAACACTCTCGGCTTTGGCATTTACACCATCACCCCATCCACCGTGTCTGTCGCCCACTTGAAGGACGCCTGCTCCTGCGATTTCTTTTGTTGCGCTGCTTGACCCGCGGCTCCTGTCCCCTGCCCTGACCTCCTCTTGCAGGGGTTTGTTTATGTTTATTTGTTGGCACAATTTGGTTACATTGTTTGCTTACAATCTACTCATTGTTTGCAGGGTTCGTTGTTGTTCTTCAAATCAAGTTTACATCGATTAAGTAGCTGTAAAATCTGTTGCCCAGGACAGCATAAAACGGAAGCTCACCGAAAAGTTGCTAGCAAAGGGGATCTACAAAATTTGCGTAAAACTTTATCATCAAAATGCTGCTACCTTTGGCCTGTTTTGAGCTACACAATATTGGAACTGTGAGGTTTACAAACAGAATAAATTAGTTGTACTTTTTAAGTAGATTTCGGTTAATAAAGTTAATAGTTTAATAATATTTTACTCTACGATTTCCTCATAAAACCAGACCTCAAAACCTTTGCAACTAAAACATCTCCTGCTAATGCATAATAATCTTTCACCTCAGTTGGCAAAGGATTTCATTCATGAATATTCGCCCACAAACACAGCCAGACAATAATTATACACTCTCAACTAGCTAATCATCCGACGATCCGCACCCAGGACCAAGCTCAGGCCAAAGCCAACCGCAACAAAGTTCAGGAGCAAGGGCTTTTGGTCAAATGCCAGACAAACAAAGGACGCCTCCAATCAATGCTAATAGCAATCGTCCTGCAATATACTCAAAGTGCTTACGAAACCGAAAGCCAAGAACCACACGCCCAGGCACAGGGCGGGAAAATGGACGGACCTTGGGAGAGATGCCATGAAGCAGAGCAGACAAAACTATTAATTAATTTCCCAGTCACTGCAGGCCATCGAATTTAGGAGCTTGCCGCATGCCGTTGACATTTCAGTCAAAAGCAAAGCCAATACAATTTGGCCAACGGATCCCAATCTCTCCGGAGGTGCGGCGGGCTAATGATTTTGTCAAGTGGTGTGAGACAAGTTTTTACCTATGTATGTATAAGGTACAGACATATCTTTATTCGTTGTCGAGGGGGAAATGAAAATTTCTCAGGACAAGTCTAGGTGCTTGAAGCTGTAGATGTGTAATTGTTTAGGGGTGGCCCAGAAGCCCGATGTTATCATATAAATTGAAGTCTTAGCCAAGTTTGTGGCACTCGAGTCTCAAGCACTTCTCAGTGGCAATCGTCACTCAAGTGTTGCTGCTCTTAAGCTACTCAGACACACTGAAAATTAAGATTAACCAGGACATAAATTAAGTTAATATTTCTTGTATATACATTTCTATGGAATTCATTTAATTCAATTTAAATATTAATGTAATATAAAATAAATATAATATTTCTAGCAACATTTCGATTTCTTTCAGTGCCTCATCTTCCCGAAAACCTAAATTTATGCTGATCTCTGGCCCATCGCCTAAGCGTTCTCGCATTTGCATAGATTTCCCAAAACTTGGCAACAAAAACATGATTTGATTTCCAGCCGGCATCGGATAATACTTCTCAATATGCGCATATATGTATGCAAGTGTTTATGCGGTGCCACAGGTGGGGGTAATTGAATGGAGGTCCTCAGTCATTTACATTCAATTAACAGTTGTAGGCCTGAGCGAATTGCCATCTATGAGATACTTGTAGGGCTTGTCTGGACATTATTACTCGACCGCCCATAAATATTCATGAACAATAGCAGTGGCTTAGTCTGAAGGGGTTCCTAAAGTCCCAAGAAGTTTATTTGTTATCTATTTCTTTAAAATACAAATTATCGTATCTTCAGTTATAACTATACTACTAATAATTCATAAAGATAAACAGTCTGCGACTGATAATATTACTGTCAGGGTAGTAAAAAGATAACAAGAAACTTTTTCGAATAATAAACAATATTTGTAAACAGACATAAATTAATTAAAATGTTGATTCATTCATAACCTGAGCTATCATAAAGATATATGTCTATAGCGCAGGTACATAGGAACTTGGATAATTATTGCTCCCTTAGAATGCCGCTCCCTTTAACTTCACATTTCTACATAATTAATGCCACATGAACTTCGCCTTTTGTGTAATGGAACTGTGTCTTGTCTTTAGTTGACTTTAGGCTAATGCATAAGATAATTACAGTTCCAGGGAAAGTGTCTGGTGGGATTAGAATTCCATCAGGTTATAGTAGATACATGGATGCTTTGATGAACCACAAGATATGGGGAAATATGGAAAGGAGCAATTTTTGTGGGGGTTCTGAATGCAAACTAAGAATTAGAATAAAAAGCTTTGTCATTAAACCTATTAAAGTTCCCTTGTAGCCATTATTTTGCTTTAATTCGAAAAGGCTTTTCCCGATCCCACTGAAACTCTCAACGGATAATGATTCCCTCGCCTTGTGTGCGTACTTTCGGCAGGCATTAACCTTTCCCTACATATATATTACACAACTTTTCCATAAACTGCAAACGTGTGAAGCCCCTTTTGACAGCTCGTCACATCTGCAATTAAAGCAATTAATTAGGGCCCCACCTTGGGCCCCCAAAAGCCGCAAAACTCGAACTGTAAAAGAAAACGAACTCGAGAAGAGCAGCCGCTGAGAGCGCACACCTTTGCTCCATCCATCCTAGAGCCATTATTTTAAATGCCAATTACAGGTGGAGCAGGAGCGATGCTGGGGGAATGGGTATAGGAAGAGTGTTGGCGCAAATTGCTGCAAATCCATTGCGGATGGCTAACCTTAGCTGTCGATTTCCCCATCCATTCCATCTCTATGTGAGTGGGTTTCCCGTTGTTGTTGGCCCAGGCATTATTCGTAACGAGCGACATGATCATAAAAATAAACGCAAAATATAACACAAAATGCAAACACAATAATGGCCTGGGAGTGCCTTAGTTTTTATTTTTACACCTGTTTACAAACAAAGCAACAGCAAAAGCGAACCAACACAGGACCGAACGAATTTGACTGCGCCAGCACGCACACAATTAAATTTCCGGTACAACACCTACATACACGGGAATCCCCTGAAAAACCCTCGGAGGCCCCCCTTAAAATACACTTTGATTTCCGTGCGAGTTTGCGCTGTGTGTGTGTGTGTGTGCAGCGTGTTTGAGCCATTAAAATTACGCCTAACGGAGTTGCAAACACACCCAAACAGGCACAACCAAACACACATTACAGTGAAAAGAAATTTTAGAAAAAGCCTATTAATAGGTGATTTTTATTCCCCTAAGGAGGATCACTTTAAAAAACCGAAGTTTTTATAGCCTTGCAGTTAAATCTTTCATAAATAAGCCAATAAAGCATTAATTTGAATTCGGAATTACACTTAATTTCAAATTAAAATAATTTTTACAATTTTAATAATGTAACTCCTTATAAAGAATTTGTTGAAAACAAATAGATTGACTTAGCTGTTGATGCCAATCAAGAAATCAAATGAAATCGTTTCAAAATTCTTACTACAATTATAATATTTTCAAGGGCTACAATAAAAAGTTTTTGAATACTTTTAATCTTAAAATATTTATAAGACTGCATGTCAAACTATCTAAAATATATATTTTTAAAAAAAATATATACTATATTTCTCAGTGCCCAAATAGGAGAGGTAAAAATGTGCGAGGCTCACGCGGCGTATGAGTATTTTTCTGACTCACTCTAACTGCTCTGACACGTTTCATTTGAAATCCATGGCACGTTTGCTCCAACAGCAGGACCAGAACCCGCACCCGCACCCGCACCCGCACCCGGAGACACGGAGCAATTTTCAATATTCCCGTCGCCCGCTCAGAAATGGGGGGCGTGGCAGGTGGCGGAAATAATGCGGCGGCATCGGCGACGACAATGCCTGAGTTTCTGTCAAAATTGGCAGAAATCGGCGATGCTGCCGCTGACGTCGCTAACTAAAAATCAAAGGCGCCTTTGCCTACTTCGATTCCTTGGAGGGCAGCTACGTGTGGGAGCCATAATATTTTCTGTTCCTGCACAAACACAGGCACGCACTCCGGCAGCAAACTTAGACATACAGTCGCACACGTTGCGTATACGTAATATTTGCTTGGGATTATTACAGCGAGGCACTTGAGACGCGCACACGTCGCGCCTCCAATAAAAATTTATATATGTTTATGTATGTGCCTGCACTTAATAATAAAATTTCGTTTAATTTCGAGTTTTGAATTTCATTTTTATGATTCCTTTCGCTTTTTTTTGCATCTCCTCTGCTGCTTATTTATTTTTTTCCGCCAGGTGTTCGCCGTAACGTGATAAAATTTTAATTATATTTGGTGAGTAGAGGAGAGATTGGATATTTATTTGGTTTTCCTGTTCGCATTGTTGCCGAGTAGCTACTCATTGTAATTTGATTTTTAATGGATTTTATATTTAAAAAATGAAAGAAAAAGAAGGAGTATCCTGTTGAGCAAGGTGTACGAGAGAAAATAATAATAATTTCAAAAGGTAACTGTGGCACATCCTTGATCAGTTAATGGCAAATCCAAGCCTTTTGTAATACAAACACTTTTCAAAGGGCATGTCAAGTTTTTGCATTAGAGAGGTCTTGGGTTAGCATTTGTCATTTCCTTATCTTCCGATAACTGCAGCTTCGGGGAAATTTCTAATTTTTTATTAAAGCGGTAACATCCATCATCATATCAGTTAAGAGCTCTCAGATAACTCCTATAATCAATTGGCAAAATTCCCCGAAATGGGTTAAAGTGAATCACCGCCAAGCTGAGAAATATATTTATATATTTTTTGCAATCAACGCTATTTGCTTTAATTTAAAAGTATTCAAGTACTTTTTAATTATTTCCACTTCATAGCCAGGGGAAGCTGAACTCTCGGGAAATGCATTTGGGGGGCTTATAAATTTCATTAGGGAAAAGCGAAAACATTCTGACATTGATGTCGGCTTAGTCCGTCTAAGAACTCCACCGGACAGCCGACTGTCTGCCGTTTTCTGTGTGTTTGCTTGTCTTTCCTTGGCCTTTGCCTAATGGACGCCTGCCAACAGCTGGCAGGACACTTCGGGCAACTCAAAATCATCCAGCTCCTGCTGCCAGTGGTAACATTGTATTCGAGTCAGGTGCGTTGTGAATTTTGCTGCAACAGTCATTATAATAATGCCACAACGAAGTGTGCTCGGAAATAATAATCAACTTGGCTGCGAGTGCGGGGCAAAGAGAGCGGAATAATGGCCGGGTGGAGAGGCAGGGAGCACAGCTGCTGGCACTTGATGGTTTCATGTAGGTTGTAGACCAGCCAGGGCACTTAAAATTTCATTTAAATATGGACTCCTCGTTGAATGTGCAATCGTGCATTGTTGCACCTCTGCTGGTCGTGTTGCAAGCGCAATAATCGCCTCAAATAATAACTTTAAGTGCATAATTTTATAAAGTTCTGGCCAAAGCCAGTTATAGTTATTCTTGGTTCCAAGCAACTACGTGAGAACGTTTAGCACTTGGCTTAGTGAAAGCAGTCTGAGAATTGTGCCAAGGAAATGCACCTTTAAAAATGTGTGTTTTTAATTTTTGCAGAAATTTTAAATAAAATGCAAGTGAAGTATCCTTAGAAAAAAATCATATGTATTATAAATATTTTCTATTAAAAATCCCTTTAACAAACATATGTGCATTCGAGATTTAGCAGCCCATTCTCATATCGAAAAACATGAAACCTAAATAAACTTTGGATGGATTTACTGTCTGACATCCGCTTGTTTTCTGTCTGTTGCCATAACATTCGATTAGTCCTGCCGCCTGTTTCGAGTTACTGATTTGGGGGTTTCCTTGTTCCATCGCATGTTTTGCATTTGTATTTAATTGATTTTGTGCCGATGCATTGGTGGAGTACAACCAGCAAAAGTCGCCCCTTCCGCAGATTCAGAGCTTTTCACGCACTCGTTATGCAAACGCATTTGGCGCTAATTGTTCGCATATATAAAGTATCCTTTTTCTATCGTTTGCATAACAAATCGGGAACCAAAAAGGCAAATGAGTAAGTGGGAAATCCTGGATGCCAGACAGTTTATCTGTTCATTCCGACATTCATGGCACAAATGGCCGGCTCTGATTAAAAACAGATTTGTACAGATTGGTTTTGTAACAATCTTTCCATGCAGTCAATACAAATTGCCAGATTTACTAATGTTTAACTTTGCTATTTAAATTTGTTATATTAAATACTATTTTGAATAAAAATTTAATATTTTAACTTAATAATTCTGAAATCTAAATGAGTGATTTCATAATCCTCTATCACAGGTAATTCGTGAGCTTTTTACAACTTTGAATTCCTGTCACTTAAAAAAAATACTCATTATTTGACTCGTAACAAGTGCGAAGCAGCTTGAAGTCAATCAAACTTTTTAATTTTCATTTACATTAAAATTATGCTGGCATTTATTTGCCTTGCCTTGCCTTGCCATTTGTTGATGTCGCTCGGCGCTTTTCATAAAAAAACATTTGCATATAACAATTTTTCTCACTTCACTTTCCGAAAAAGTTTACTTCCCTTTCATTTGCATAACTCAACATCTAGACAAACACACAACTGGGGAAGCTGGGAAAACTGGGTGCAGAGTGATAACATTAAAAGGAAAAGTCACGAAGAGCAAATATGAATCATCCGCCATGTGTGGCAAATGCGTTGAAACAAGCATTTCGAGTGTGAAAGTAAAAAATAATCTGTAAATATTTACATACAAAAATTAAGAGCAAAGTTTGGGAGATAAAAATTAATGGGACTGTGAAATGAAATGCCATGAATTCCCAGTGGAAAATGTTTTTAAATTGAATGGGATTTCAGAGTTTTTTTTTAATTTAAAATCGTATTGTAATTAAGGAACAATATTTAAGATCATTGTTTTGTTTATTGTATTTTCTTTTATAAAAGAAATCAAAATAAAATAAGTTTAGTCTTTAAATTAAATTTGAAATAAAGAAATTATTGATTCAAGTTGTAACAGACGAAAGTTTATACTTTGTCACCCGTTATTATGAACTTTATTTAATGATTTAATTTAACCGCTTGGTTCAACACAAAATTCACGTGTTAAAATCTTGGCGATATCGTCAATTGTTAGCCTTTTTAGCACTTGTTTGCCAAGGTAAATATTTGTTTATTCCCATTAACTTATAATAAATAAACATATTTGCTTTTAAGTCTAGGTTAGCAGAAAGGAAAATAATAAATACAAACCCTGACATGAGTAATTGTTAAATCTTGTTAGTCATTTATAGATTTCCCTCCTTCTTTGTTTCATAAATCATCTTTTGTTATACGTATGAGTGCTCCTTTGAGCCACTTGGCTAATAAATAATCCAAGTGCTAACAAACCTGGCGATATCGTCAATTGTTACACCTCAAATGAACAGACTTTTTGGCACATTTTTCCAGCGTCTAATCAAGATATTATCCAATTAACAGGTCCGAGATAATTGAGATGGCGTCAAATGTGATACGAGAGCAGGGAATTGAACAATCAAACAAGGGGGTTTGAACTAGATATGTTTTATTACAGCCCAAAACACACACCCAGCGCCCGGAGAGCGAGTAAGTCGAGCGAGGCGAGAGATCCCGGGCGGCAGCCACCAGTCACAATGCCAATTGAGGCTCTGATGTGTAAGGCAAACAAGAGACGAGCAATCTACAATCAGAGATCCGCGATCTCCAGATCGTTATCAGTGGGATGAGCTCGGCCGGTGCTATCATTCGACAGTTGCGATTTGTGGCGGACAGACGTGCGATTAACTAAGCCATCTAACCAGACCCATCATCCTGCCAACTACTTAGCCATGTATCCGCAACTGGAGACGGAGGCCGAGGCCCTGGAGAAGGCCACAGCCAGGGCCCTTCTGCCGGGGGCCATCAGCAAGCCGGCGAGTGAAGCTGGCAAGGCTCCGACTGCCAGCAAATGGAAACGCCGCCTGCATCGCCATGTCCCGGTCTTCCAGTGGCTGCCACTGTACTCCACCGAATGGGGAATCGATGACTTCATAGCCGGCATTACCCTTGGTCTCACCATCATTCCGGAGAGCATGGCCTGCGCCCTGCTCGCTGGGCTGCCGGCTCGCTATGGTCTCTGTTCCGCGTTCATTGGACCCTTGATCTACCTGTTGTTTGGCTCCATTGACAAGGTCATCATTGGACCCACCAGCCTGGTGGCTCTGGTCAGTGTACAGTTCACCGTAGGGCGACCCATTGAATTCGCCTTCCTGCTCACCTTTCTTAGTGGAATTGTGCAGATTATCATGGGAACGCTGCGCATGGGTAAGTGGGAATACACTGCAGGAAACAAGAGTATCTAATCTCGTTTTGTGGTTTTGTTAGAATTATTAATAACTTGAAAAGCGATCAGTAATATTACAAATATAACTTGTATAGCTTCCAGATAATCAATATTTATTTTTTCTGAGGAATTCGTAATAAGAATTAATAAAAAGTAATAAGATTAATGATTAATGAGGCCTAGTTTAATATCAGCATGATACAGAAAACTATTTTATAGAAGAAAGGAAACTATTTAAAATATCTCAGCAATTTCCCTTAGTGTCCAGTTTTCACATATCAGCTGGACTTGGTGTGATCTCATTGCTAAATTGACTTAAGTGCGACATGTGTGTCTTGTCCCATGAACTTGGACTCGGACGGTGCCAATTGGATTGAAATAGATCCGCTTTAGAGCTCGCTTTAGGCACCTAATTGAGTGTGCTGCGTGATAACTGTTATGCGGTTTGACCGCGATTAGCGCTATTTGGCTCAATTAGCACTTCTTCGGAGGAGATTCGGTGTTGTGGATTTGTATGCGGAACTAGACTTGATATCAGATAACATTGAGTGCGGGGGAGATTCAATAAAGCAACAGCAGGTGTCATTGAAGAATATAGAGCAATGATTGTGATGTTTATGTTTATCTTGACTCACAAATTGCTAAGTAAATTGATAGAGTTTGTTGTGTTATCAATATGGAGCCCCTTTGGATACACTCATAGTTCAAATTACTTCTATAAAATAATAGAAATTATATTTTGTTGCAGGTTTCATTTTTGAATTCATCTCCATGCCTGTGATCAAGGCCTTCTCCTCGGCCACAGCCATTTTGGTAATTGAATCTCAGTTAAAAGTGCTGTTGGGCATCAAATACTTAGTTGCTGGTCTCATGAACTCCGTGGGAATGCTGAGTTCCCGAATTGACGAGGCCAATATGGCAGATCTTACAGTTGGCATTTGCGCCATTGTTTTCCTCCTGTTACTCGAGGTAAGTTTGGAAATAATCCTTTAAATTTGTATCCTTGTATCCTAATCCCTTTTTTAGCTCTTAGAACGCGTGGCTCACAATGAGAAAAGAAGCAAAGCTCTTAGGATTTGCTGTCGGTACTTGTCCACCTCCAGGAATACCTTGATAGTGCTCATTGCCGGAATTGTATCCTTCATTTGGATACAAAACAATGGCCAGGTTCCGTATGCTCTCAGCAAGAATGCCTTGGCCACTCTGCCTAATTTCACGGTGCCCAGTTTGGATATTGTTACACCCGAACGAAGCTATAGTTTCTGGGAGGTGTTGAAGGAACTGAACATGGGCATCGTTGTAATTCCCATAGTAGGAATACTCACGAATATATCCATTGGAAAACTGAGTGAGTATGGCAAAGAAAAAATGAAGAAAAACATGAGCTTTAATAACTCTCTCTTATTATTTGCAGCCCCCAAGGGTTTGGTGGACACGAATCAGGAGCTCCTCACCGTAGGGCTGTGCAACATGTTCGGTTCCTGTGTCCAGGCTATGCCCTCCTCGGGAGCTTTTACTCGCTATGCCATCAGCACCGCCTGCGGTCTGAGGACGCCCATGGCCAATTTGTATTTGGGTGAGTTTCGATTGCAAAATTTATAAAGCCTCTAAAGGAATTGCATGATTACGAAAGACTTTTATTGACATAACTTTTAATCCTTAATCCGCAAAATGAATTAATTAATTTTCCCTCCTTGCAGGCATCATTGTGCTGCTGGCCCTTAGCTACCTGAGTCCTTACTTTAACTACATCCCTGAGGCCACTCTGGCTGCCATCCTGATATGCTCCATATTCACGCTGCTCGACTTCAAGCTGCCGCTGCGGCTGTGGCGCGACTCCAAGCGCGACTTTGCCACCTGGCTGCTGTGCTTCTGCGTGTGCGTGCTGTTCGGCGTTGAGGTGGGCCTGTTCGTGAGCATTGTGGTGACCGCCCTGCACCTGCTATTCCTGTGGGCCCGCCCCGAGGTCCGGGTTAAGATCGAGCAGCTAGATGAGATGCAGTACATCCGTGTGACGCCAGGCAATGGGATCTATTTCCCAGCCATTAACTACCTCCGGGAGCGAGTGCTCAAGGCCTGCACCCAGGCGGACTTTAAAATAACGGTAGTGATCGATGGACAGCGCATCAGCGGAATGGACTACACCGCTGCCCAGGGCATTTCCAAGCTTTCCAGCGATCTGTGCCGCCAAGCGGACGCTTCCAGCTCAACCCTGCTGATCCTGTTCAGATTTCCAGAGCACTTGCAGCGACTCATAGACCACACGGACAACCTGGTCTTTTGCGAAAGCGAGGGCAAGGTGAAGGAGTTCCTCACCCAGGAGTCGCTGCGCAATGGCTACATCAACCTGAAGGAGCACATAAGGGCCTCCATCGATCTGGGCTATAAAATCGACATCGATTAGGGACAGCCCCAACCCCCTAGTTAGCTGTTTGTGTTATTTATTTAAGTTTAGTTCGAGAAATTGTCGTCGCTGACTAGAAATGGAAATGGAAGTGGAAGTGAAGGAAAAGTGGAACAAATGCCTTGATGGCAGCAATTTATAAAATCACCCTGCACCCGCGACCGCGCCCCCAAACCCAAACCCAAGACCAACTGACCTCTCGGAGCAAGGGCGAGGGCGCGGGAGACAGCAGGATGCGGTGCCGCTGGCGACGCCGTCAATGATTGCCAAGCTAATGGATTTCTGTTTACTTTTTCACTTAGAGCGGGCGGCCAAGGAGGAGAAGCGGCAGCAGCAGCAGCAGCAGCTGGAGCGTAAGAAAAAAACAACGTTTTGAAAAATAGCGCAAAAGAAATTAGAGAAAAAGCGAAAGCGCACAGCTAACTTCTCTAACCAAAATGAAGAAAAAAAGGACAAGGTGCGCTATGGAAAAAGGACGAAAACACAGCTGAAAAGAAACTGCAAGAAATTAAACTAAAATCCAAGCGTAAAGTGGATCAAACGCAGTAAAAACAAGCCCCGGCAAAACTAAGTTAGTTCAAATCGGAAAGGGAATACACTTCCGTTGAATTATAAATTTTAAATTAAATAAATTTAAATAAAAAGCAGAGGGCACAACGTCAGCTAGGATAAAATAAGTTAAGTACAAATAAGCGAATAAAATTAATACAAAAAGTTATATTTAAACTTGTTTCTCAAAGTTAATTCAACGGTGAATATATTGGGAATATTAGGAATATTAATTTCACATTTCTGTTTATAATCCATTTATTTATTTATCTAATTAAAAGACTGTAATTCCAAAGGCTCTAATTTCAAAGGCTCTAATGAACTAAATGTTAAAATTCTCCCCTGACGCAGTTTCTGCATTAATTATCACTTATAGAGCATTAAAATAAATGCAATAAGATCCCAGATCCAATGCAAGTTAATTACGGAAGGTTAAGAGAAGGCAGAACGGGAAAGGGACGGAAGAAAGCTAGTTAGACAGAGCAACTAGGAGCTGAGCAAGTCAGGCCCTTAAGTAGATTTCAAGCACTCGAGGCGGTGTAAATGAAATGCGGTGCTTCCCCTCCCGAGTCTTAGCTGTTGTTGATTGCATTGGCAAACGAAGTGAGCAGATTTAATGAAATTTAAAACGCTGTCCGGAACTTGTCCAACGGCTCAGAGGCTGAGCGGACGGCAAGTGCGGTTGGCCGAATGCAGATTTGCAAGGTGGCAAGGTGGCAAGGTGAGCTGGGAGCAGGTGCAAATACAAATCCAGGCCAATGCAAATTTCCAGGCAAACTGCTTGGACTGTTAATTATTTCAATGGACTCTATTTGCCGAGCTTTTCAGCTTGGCTTCCGATTTTCTGCATTCCTGGGCTAATGAGAATTTTAGCCTTCGGCATAAGGTTTTAAGGGGAATTATAATTAATATGGTAATCAACCAACTGATGGTTAAATCACTTAATGGCCCAAACCGATGACCGCACGGAACGTCAATATCCTGGCCACGGTCGTTCGTGTGCAACAACCGCAAAAGCCGAATATCATTCAAATTGCGGTTCATGCAATCAAATTTTCACCCACAAAAAAAATCTATATATTTACAAATTGTCAAAAACGCAAATATGTTTCAGTTTCATCCATTCGCGGCCATAGGAATCAAAGGAATCTTGTTGACACAACCAGGTCGATATCCCATGATAAACAAACATAAAGCCAAAACAAGCTAAACCACATTTGTTCTGCTCCCTGTTTTTCAGCCTATTTATTGCTAAATGTGCAATTATTTATTTCTCTTTTTTTCCCCATATTTTCCAATGCAAAATGGCAAACCAGATACAACTCTCCCGGTGGATAGGGATAATGGCAGATCAGTCTAATAATATTTATTTCCAAATGCGGTTGGCAGCACGAAAATCATTTGCTTTGTGTCCAGTCCAGTCAGTCAGAGTTTGGTAAATAAAAAAAATTATCTTTGTCCAATTACAAAGTAGAAATGTTAAAGAAAAAATGTGTTCTTTGTGCGGACTACTAATATGTTTGCTTTTATTAAATAAACACTAGTTTACAAATGAATAAATATCATAGTTTTGTAGGCTCAGAAATTAGATTTAGAATATTAAATTACAGCTGAATTTAATTAAATTTTTATAACAAAAATAATCAATGTTACGCCATTTATTTTCTTGAAGCCATTTTACAGCTTTGCTAAGTCCCTCGAAAGCCAGTGTAATCAATATTTTTTGTACATAATTTTTTTAGATGCCAATTCCAAAGCATTCAGAGGTAGAGGGGAAACAGACACCCAGCAAAAAAATACAAATTAAATTTTCATATGAATTATTTTGCTGGTCACGTAACAACAGGAGTTGGGGCAGTCAGGATAGGATATGAGAACTGGCAGAAGGAGGAGGGTGTCAGGCGGGAATTGACCATTGATACGTATTATGTGACTGACCAAAGCACAGCCCGAATTTCATTTCCTCAGCCTCCGCAGCCTTACAGCCCCTGCTACCAGCACTCCTGCCCTTTTAGGCAATTCCCCATCTTCCCTTACTTTCCACCAGCAGCAACTTAATTGCTCCGCCTACGTCAATGCGACAAAACGGCAAAAGACATAATTAATAGCAGCGAGGAGCGGGGGCCCCCAAGTCTCCCGCTTATCGATTTTCGGCCCAAAAAGGAGCTCTGCCAGAGGCAAAGGACTCGACTGAGACTCACTCAACTCGCTGGCAATTGGCCTTTGGCCATAAAGCGTTTTAATATGCGCTAAAGTAGTCAAAGCTGAAGCGGGGCAGCCACCAGGAGGGGAAATGCGAAGTAAACAGCCTCGTGTTTGCCAGCTTAAATTGTTTAAAATGTCAACTTGATTGCGCCTAATTAAATGCCCAAAATCCTTAAGGACAACACAGACTCGGAGCGCGAATTCCGAGGGCAAACAAAAACTTTCATAACAAGTACAATGAAAATAATTAACAATCGAGAACGATGTCAATGAGACGGCCAAATAGAATACATTAAAGGGGGTTAAGGGGAAAATACCTAAGGGTTAATTGTCCGTCTGGCATTGGTTTCACTGATTCCTCATTTGTTTAAGGGAAAACAAGGCTTCAAGGGCTTTGTCTGCTTAAGTGCCTTGCCGCAGGATCCACTCAGACATTTAATTTCAATTACATGTCGATTTATTTTGCAGGCGAATAAGGATTTTAACTAATTGATTGGTTTCAACTTAAGTAAATTATTGCGTTCCTAAGTGGAACCAAGGGTTTTCTTAAAATGTATTCTAAATGCATTTAGAGTTTATTTATTTATTTTTAAACTATCTTTGATAAATTTACATATTCTAAGCAACTTAATTAAAAAAAAGAAGTTATATTTATTTAATTCTTTGCCTTCATTTCAAAAGCTGAACAACTCTTCAAAACCAAATTAAAACCAAATACTAAAGCAAAATAAAACAGGCATTCATCAATCAGAGTGGCAATCAAAATGTTTGCCAAATGTGAACAAGCTGAAAGCACTTGAGTCGGGCTAACAGCTGCCACATTATGAGTCAAGACCTTTCAGATACGAACTGCAGCAGCTTGAAGCGATTGCACACTTCACTCGAAGGCTCAGTTTCAAGTTGGAGTCATTACAATCATTCAAAACAAAAGTGGGGCAATCAAAGTGTGGGCTAAGATAAAGGTTAATACCAGTAACAGTTGCAGTAACACTTACAGTGAATCTCTCGGTTGCTTGTACGTATGTACACATGTGTATCTTAAAGATACTCAGGGCCTGGAAAGGCTTTATGACTGCAGCCATAAATTCATGCTCCTTTATTCGGCCTTCCTTATAGGCCACCTCTGCCACCATTATTTTCTTTGTGGTTCGGCTTAAAGCAGCCAAAGTTAAGCGAACATCAAAAGCCAACTAATTTGGCTGTAAAAATAACATTAAATCACATTCAAGAGTAACGAATAAAGGCGAAATCCGTATATATACGTATGAGTGTATATAGATAGTGGAAAATCGAATTGGGCGAGCACATGCCCACATGTTGGGGTTGAGCCGAGGTAACCACCAAGGTAAGGGCACTCCCCTTTTCGCTTTCGCCCCATCACGATTTGGTCTTTAAGCTTATGTTGCACTTGACTGAGTTTTATGCTTTGATGCTCAATGATTTTATTATTAAAAGCAACTTGTCCCGGGCCAAGGATTCCTCTTACATTGCCTCTCGCCCCTTGGGTTACTCCCCTTGTGTCTATTCTTTAAATACTCTTTGTTCTTTGGAGAGTATATTGTTTTAAAGAAATAAGGAGAAGCAGAAAGGGTAACAATATACAACATATTACAACATATAATAAGTTGTATGCATCAAAACAGGATTAAGAAAATATAGAAAATTAACTCATTTCAACTATTCAAAGGGGAAACCATAGTCTTAGTTGTTAAGAATAAAACTAAGTTAATAATAATGTGAGATTTAATTATAACCAAAGTATAAAGTTTTTAAGTTAAAATATATTAAAAACAAAACCTCTGCTCTGGGTATTTCATAGTCTGTACTCCTAACTTGGCCGTTCTTTCTCATTTTGGGGTTGTATCAGCCACCCTTGGTCTAGACACTGGAAATTGCCAACGGCTTTTCCGGCTGCTGCTGCTGCTCCTGCAGCTTCACCTTGGGAGTCGCTTAGCTGTCTAAATATGTCACTTGAATTTGATGACGGCCACTTGCGTAGCAAAAAGAGAAGGAAAAGAAAAGAAGTAGGAAAACTGTTGCCTGTTTTCCACCCGCCCATTACACCCACCTTCACACATGCGATTAAGTTTCTCCCCTCGCCGGCGTACGCTGTGTTTTCTTAAAATATTAGTTGCCTTTCCTCTTGCCCAGCTTTCTTTTTTTATATTGTTTGGGTCTCATGGCTATGGGGAAATTGTTTTGCTGCTTTTTATTGTCATCTTTGTTATTTGTTATGGCTACCCCCCGTCGCCGCAGCCCCCCCCCGTTTGCGTATCTGTATCTGTTATTTGCTCAGACTCAGTTACAGCTACCCCGGGCTATAGTCGCACATACTCGGATATGAGGGGACCAACAGCCAGTTGTCATGAATAATGAAAAAGCAACGTGAATATATTTCCTTAGGTAGTTCGGCACTGCCAAGGGAGAGGATGTGAGTGCACTATGGATTGTACTTCACTCGAAGGAAACTCGATAGGAAAGAAGTAACTGCAGAAGTTTCCCCATTCCCCAAGCATAATTAAATAATAACTTTGGAGAAGGAAAAGAGGAAAAAGAAAGCTTTTTATATATGGGATTTGACTTTAAAGAACAATAGTCAAAGTTGGTGCAATGATAAGATATTTAATATTCCACAATTCCGATTTCTTTCACTGTTTTGAGTCTGCAGGTTACCTATTGCTAATTCACTCAAAAGTTTGAAAAGTAGCTAAAGTCCTTTGTCTACGGCCAACTCATCTCCATCCACAAACAAACACATCCTTCAATGGAATTCCCAGAACTTCCCATTCACTTGTATCTTTTTTTCAGCTTTTTTTCTTGAGACTCAAGACATGTTCCGTTGGTCCTTTGGATGGGTTCGATGCTGTTTGCATTCGAAATTCCTTTGGCCAGTCGTTGGGAAAATAGAAATCAGCAAAGCAAATAAACCTTCAATAAAGCAGCAGCCAAAAGTGTCAATCGATTGGGATTCTATAAACCCAGAGGGGAGGAGGGCCGGGCAACTAGATAAATCTCGATGCTAATTAAAAGCGAGCTGCGTAAACTTTAAATGAACTGCCAGCCGGAAAGGGCAAATGACAGTCAATGTCAGATGGATGCAAAAATAAACAAAAAGCACGGAATATTTTCCGCTTAATGAAAAACTTGGCCCAACGCAACGAAAAGTTCAATTCGGGCAAATGTCAGCACAGACAGCAAAGGCAACAGCAGCAGAAGCAGCAGTTGTTGGGGCTAGAAGGGGGTCTCCGCCCCGCGCCGACCCCTCAAATGAAAAGTTTTCCCCACCCAGGCAAGGCGAAGGACTGCAATTTTAGCCTCAAACCGAAGACAACCAAAATGAGTCCCGGATGTGGTGCAAACAAGGAAAACAAAAATGCTAAACCAACAGAATATTACAACAAAACCGAGGAAAAGATGTTGCTTGTTTGGCCCCCCCTGTTCAAACCGCAATACAGATAAAGGCCAAATTACTTTCTGGCCAAGAAGCTGCTGCTGCCGCCACGGACCGCAACTTGAAAGCCATCGGACAAACAAGAAGCCCCAAAAACCAAGGGTCGCCTGCTTGTACTTTTTCACGAACTCCGCTCCTCGACAGATGAGTTTATGGGCGGTGATCCTTCGGGGAAAACTTCTCCGCCAGCTGGAAAGACGACCCTGGGGATCGGAAAAGCGGAAAAGTCTGAAGCCGATGGCTCTAGTGTGTGTGATTCATAAAGATCCTCGTTGAAGTTGACTATATGCCAAGGGGGAATAAGAGTGACTGACACACACGAGACAAGAAAGTTTTCTAAAAGTTAGAAACGTAGAAAAGGAGTATCAGCTAAACCTAAAAAATGTTCTATGGCTTTTCATGAGCTTTAAAAATACTTGTCTGTTAATTTAGAAATATTTTTTGTATAAAACAAATTGTTAAATTTTATAATGATTACATAAATGAATAAATTTACGTAATTTTTACCCGATTTCAACTGTAAGTCCTCTTGCAGCTCTTCAGTGAAGTTTACTTAAAAATTAGTTTTCGGTTAACAAAAACCCAGTTGGTCTTAAAAATATCCTTACAAGTTTAAGCCATACGTAAACCACTCCTAATCACTTTAAGAATCTAAAGTTTTTTCATCCGATTCAATAAGAAAAGTTTCTCCTTGCAGCTTAACCTGAGCTAAAAACTTCACCTGCAATAATCATTTTCTGCTGGCCATATAAAGCAGACATTAAAGTCACCTTACAACAATCCTCGTCGACCCAGTTGTAACCACAAAAACTGGCACAAAACCGAAAGAACCGATTTCCAGTTTCTATTGCAAAAAGCCGTAACCAGACAATGTTCGTAGATGTGGGGACAAGAAGACCTTTCCCATCTCCCGACCGAGATTCCTGTTTCGGGCACAAATTGTAGTTGCACAGCTTGGTGACAACCACAAAAATAAGTGTTTACAGCATTGATTACAAGGAATGGGCGGTGGCTGAGGCTGTGCCACAAAAATCACCAGCAGGAAGTGCGGCATTTGATGTTGATTAGAGCCGCAGCGAGCCACAGCCATTTTTGCATTTCTTAAGATTGGCCTCAGGGCAGTGTACACTGGGATTAATTGTTTCAGCTTGAAGAAACCATAGAATAATCCTCAATTTATATATTTGTAAGGATATAGTTTTTTATTGTAAAATGTATTATTGCATTTATTGTTTTTGATTATATTTTTCCCCCAGTGCACTCCCACAGCACTGCAGCTCTATGGCAGTCAGTTAGCGTGTCAGTAGTGTCAGGGGGATTGACCAAGTCTGCCCAGGGAGGATGCGGGGCTGCTCTGGCTGGTTTTGCGGGAATTGGTTTAGGTGTCAACTCTGCGGCCGCACACAATTGACAAACAGTGAAACCCTTTTTGTGGCACTTCCGTTGCGTTTTGTTTGCTAGTTTACAACCCGCCCAATGCCTTCCACCCAGCGCGTCCCTCGGCGATGTCCTTGTGCTTCTGCCGCTGCTGCTGGCTGCCTGCCTGCCTGCCTGCCTGCCTTCGTGTTGTGACAAAAGTTTATACCCCAAGCATTTGAACTGCATTTCATTACGGCCATGAGCCGTGCAACGGGAACTGCTTTTGGACTTGGTAGGAGCTCTGCAGGAGGAGTACAGTGGAGCTGGCAAATGCAAATGGTGTTGGCGCCATATTAAAAGCTCGGAAAAACTCTGTCACTACTACTACTGCCCTCGAATCCGCATTTTCCCCCTCAATTTCCATTGCCCGCATTTGTAGCCGCAACGTCAGTCTTTTGCGGTTGCCGGGGAAAAGGGAGGTCTCCGAGGGGTCGGTGTAACCCCCAACGAAGCGTATAAGTGGCCCTTATCCCAGCTGAAGGCTGGAGCAGGGCACACACCCTGCTGGGCTGTATATTGTATTGGCAAATATTCTCATGACAATAGGAATTTTTATTGAATTTATGCAAAAAATTGCAAATTTCATTTGCCACTAACAAAGAGCGAGCTGTGTTCGTAGTTGTGTGTAGTTGTTGGAAAAGAGGAAAACAATTTTCCATATTTTTGCAGTTTCCAGCATGTTGTTTCTGTGCGTGTCTAAATTTTGTGTTTATGAAAAGTGGGTGCAGTCCTTGTGACAAAAACATTAAATTAAATACAGGAAGTGCATTCGTTATTTGATTGAAATCTGAAATCCAAATCTAGTTCCTCTTTGTTTATGAATGCGCTTTATTGTCTTTTCCATAAATTTTACAACCTGTGATTGCGATTTTCCATATTCATGCGGCTAAATAAAAACATTAGTAAATGTGAATAAACTGCATGAAACTCTTTTCAGAATTCGGCTCGGAGTCTATCCAAAAAATTGTTAATAATCGCTTGATCCTTTGGGGTCCTGTTGAACAGCCGAGCACTCGATATTGCGTACTGTGACTCCACCTCGTTGTTGAGGCGGGCCAGTGCTCCGGCTTTATAAAGCCAGGCCTTCAAATGGATCGGATCTAGTCTTAAAAGCACATAGTCAAGGTCCATAATAGCCAACTTGTAGTCCCTTTTCCTTTTAAGGTTTAAGTTTATTTGGAAAATGATTATATATTATTTATTGGAATATTGTAAACTTACTTGATTTTGGCCAAAGCCCGGTTGCAATAAAGAACTGGCGAATCGGCCACATACTGAATAGCCTTTGAATAATAAACTATAGCCTTTTCGTAGTTGGTACGGCGAAACTCTTCGTTGCCAAATCTGAAAATAAAAAGTCAAATATTATAAAAATATAAATAAACAATTAAAAATTATATATTTTTAGTTCACCTGCGAAAGCTTTCTGCTACACGCTCGCGATCCGCTCGAGCTTCCATGCGCTGCTGATGAGTGACGTCGATCTGGCGCATAAACGTTATCTGGTTGAGGTTGGAGCACTTGTAGACCTTCCTAAAGGGCCTCGAGGATTTCTTGCGAATATCCCTGGCGGAAACAACGAAACTGGTTTCTGTGACGCCCGCTGATGGGTCCACCTCGGGTTTCTTTTCCTCTTTGCCCTTGGTTCCTTGGCTAAGAGAATAGAAAATCAAAAGTCCCCTGAGTTTAATAGATCTACAAGGACACCTTTAACAAATAAAGCTTACTCCATTTTATTGGCATTGAGCATGTCATCCAGTTGCTTCAACACATCCATGACAAGGGATCGCTGTGTCAGGAAACTCTCATCGGCGTTCATTTTGTATATATTTTTTTTTGTTATATTTTAGTTACTGCTAACAAATAAGTGAACTGTTCAGTGTGGGAATATCAGTCCGGATTTGTACTTTGGTTGCTTTCCTCTGTCGCTTTTTTCATGGCCAACTAACTGGGCTAATCTTTTTGAGAAGGCAATTATAATTATGTTCAGTCTAATGCCTCTTGACTTCACTTCGCCGGCTGTGCAACATGTGAGCTGCAGAAAAATTCCCCCTTTTTCGGAAATTAGACAGACAAGCCAGCCAACTGACATCTGGCTCGTTAGCCCAGGAACAGCATGTGGTTTCTGGGATTAGCTCAATTAAAATTTTGTGGCATTAAAATTGTCTTGCAGACAGCAGTTGCATGACTCCGTGTAGCATATAAAATTCTATGAAAACATCAACCGCCCCACCAGAAAACTCCTGCCGCACACATTTTCATCTTTATTTGCGCCTGAAATTATTTAATTGAGTTTGTTTGAAAATTTCTTTTAAATTAAGAAAGTTTTTGCACGTGACGTTGTTTTTTTTCTTTAACTTCTCGTGGTGATTCACAACTTTATTTGTCGCTGGGCAAAAGGGTGTGGGTTCGGCTGGATGAGGGTCGGGATAGGGCAGCACGTGCTACCCAGTTGGCAAAGTTTGTGAATTTTTTTATATTTCGGTTTTTTGTGTCACAGCAAATGATAATAATCACATGAAATCACACATATGCAAGGGAAGAGAGGGGGAAACTGGTCAAAAGTTGAAGCAATTTAATGCAGTTTTTACACAAATAAATAAAGGTTTTATTTCCAAGGGAAATCAAAATAAAATTAATGTTTTCCAAATTTTAATGACTTAAAGTTCTGGGATTTTTAAGTTTTATTTTCTTAAACAAAAAAAGAATCCTTGCTGTTAAAGCTTCGCTTTCTTTTCATCACTTTTTATGAGCTCATCGCCTGGACGCATATTATTTTCAATTTTCGATTAAATGTGGTGCACGTCTTGCTGAATTTGCTCATTAATATTGGTTAGGAGTCGCTGCAGTTTTCGCACTTTCTCGCCCCTGCTGGTCAGTGGCAAGGAACCCACTGTGCAACATGCAGCATCCCTTAACCCATTAGGTATTGCACTTTAAAAAGCAAAAATAAGAGGCCAAGTTAACATAATTTTAATTTCAAAGAGTTATTATTATTAAACTAAAAAAAAAAATAGAATAGCAAATTATTAATAAACTGTATTTAGTAATGCAAGATTAAAATAAAAGTAAAACGGGTTTTATTAATAAACTGTTTAGTTTTATCATAAAAATACTATTTATTATTTAACCAATATCAACTACCAATTCATAATATAAATTCCTTTCATATTACACCACTTACCAAACAGGGAGTTCCATTCCTTGACCCCTGATCTGCATTGGGTTAACCGGAAGAGGGGCTGCGCGTGGACTAAATGTGCGAACATTGCAAAAGCTTGGCATAGTTACAGGCGATGCCGGTGCCGTGATGCTGTCACGCCGACATTGATGACTGCGTTGACAAGTTGCTCTGACGGCTGGACAGGACCCCCGCAACAACAGCGGTCGAACCCAGGGGCAGGAGGACAAGGACGTGCGAACGTCCTCCCTGGAGAAATGTGTCAAGCGCGGCGACTTGAGCTGCATAACCAAGCAGGAAAAGCCAACTCGATGGCGGAGGGGGAACTATCTCAGGCTAGGAGCTAAACTAAACGTCATTGTTTCGAACTTTAAACTTGGCCAAGATTCCTTTCTCATGCTGCCTGAACTATGTTAAAGTTCTGGTCCAAGTTGGCTGGGTTTTAGGGGTTTGTATGGAGCTGGGCTTTCGTTGGGCTGGAAATATCAAGACTGCTGACCGTCTCAAGCTGTGAAACCTTTCAGTTCGCCTTTTCACCTTTTAAGCGACCAGAAATATACAACGGAAGTAACTTAATATTGAGATACTCTTTGAAAAAGAGTTTAATTAGGTCTTCAGATAAAACAATTATTAATAGATAAAGTATATTTATAAATATAAACTCGCTGCTTGATGAACTTTTGTAGTCCAAGAATAATAAATGAATAATTCAATATTATATAATATTTAATTCTCCTTACCTTAATTTTAGTTTCACTATTCAAAAGAATATATTATATGATAGCTTTATTTTTACAAATTTTGATTTTAATTATTAATATTAAAGATTTTCATTCCCATATCCCGATATGTTATAAGGCCCTACCTTTCGCTGAACTACAAACGATTTACGCAGTCGAAATGCCCTTTAACCTCTTCCTTTTTCGGGGAGTTTCCCCAAAAGGGGCTGGATGCCAGTCAAGAGTTCAACAACAGCGATGGGAGGCATGAAGCCAAAGACAAGCAAAAGATTATACATTGCCCAGCCGGCGGGCATGCTTTGTAACCGAGCTGAACCGAAAAAAAAAGTAAGAGAAAGAGGAGCCGCTGCCTGTGAGAGACAGAGGAGCATTGGTGGCGCGGGGCGTGAGGAACGTGCAGAAATAAATTGCATAAACGTTAGCGCGAGCGCGGCACAAAAAAGCAAAAGGCAAACATGTTTAAAATGTTGTTATTCACACACAGCGAACAGAACAGGAAAGTGGGGAATCCCTCTGCCGCTGCCAAAGCCCGAAAGGAACTCCAACAACGTCCTTGCCCCTCCACCTCTCCACCTCCCGAAACTGACACAAAGATTTGCCTGCGCCCTTTTGCAACATTGTTTGTGGGCCTTGTTTCTTGATTTTTTACTTACTCTCCTTTTGTACTCGCTATCTACCTTTAGCCGTGTTTTATTTACCTTGTTAACCTTTTCATGTTGACAAACTGCGGAAATGTCTGTATGTATGAGATATGAAAAGTGGAAATCGGTGGAAATTTTTTACAAGCAAAAAGTATCTCAGTGGGTCTTCGGTTCAGATATAACATGAAATATTGCAAAATATTTATATATAGCGCTTGTGGGCCAAAGCCACGAGTTATTCTTTAATTTCAGCTTAACTCATTTTATTTCGTAATTTTTATTAAATTTCCAGCACAATCAAAGCCGCACCATTTTATTAAAAAACTGAAAAGCAATTTGAATAAACATACATATTTAATATGCAACAAACAACGCACAAACAACCAAATTTTGTATTCATATTCTGCCCCTGACCATAATTCTTACATACATATATTTTTTAATAAGTTTATCAGGCAAAATTGAGCGAGTCAAAGGGAGGCGCATATTATCCTTATCAAGTATACGCCATGTGTTACCCGCAGCAGAAGAAGGCACGAGGAGAAACCAAATTAAATGCTAAATTAAAAAAATAAGATCAAAAGGATTTGGTAAGCCTGCGTAGGCAGCAAGTGAGAGTGTAATACGTTTTTTTTTTTTGTATCTCTCTGTTCGCCAAATTTTAATATTGCGCCGTAGAATTTGCATTTGATATTTGCATGTTGAGTGTGCGCTGGCGCCCCTTTATTGTGTATGTGTTCCCAGAACAGGATAAGCGTATTAACATGCAGGGCATATTAAGGATAACTGCAGCAGAACAGCACACACCGGAGTCTGGGGACAAAACAGGACAAAACCAATAATGCGCATATTAGACTTGATGATGATGTGCCTGCCCCTTGCATAAGGCTCCCTTAAAGGCTTCTTTTTGCCTTTGTCTACCCTGTAAATGGATATTCCAGGCGTAGAATTATACACCAGATATTTCTGCAATATTCGATTTTAACGAACAGGAAAAAAAGGTTGTGTTTTGATTATACAAGTTTAATCTCAGAGTCTGAATATAATATAAAATAAATCCTTTATTTTTCAAAGTTCAAGGGTATTTTAACTCCCAATCCTCGAGACTGGAATTGTTTGTTGCAGCCATTGTTTCTTTCGAATTGACCGCAGTGAGCCCATGTTGGTTGCATTTTGTTTGTGTGCAGAGCTGAGCTGCATCCTGATGGCCAACAGGATTCCAAAATGAGAAGGGAGATGGGGAAATCCTTTTTCCTGGACCATGGCCGGTACTTCGTCTAAGCCAAAAACGTGCACAGTCTCTGGCAATCAACTTTAATAACATCACAGAATGTCAATAAATCCACAAAATGGTTGGAGCCATCCTTGCAATCCCCGCCTTTGGCTGCGATCCCATGCCACGGCATCCTTTCAGCAGATGATGATGATGATGATGATGATGCCGCTCCTGTCGGGACTTTTTCAGATGTCCAGCAAGAGTATCATTAACAAAGGGAACTGCGTGCTGCAACTGACCGAAAGGAAAGGCCACAACGTCGACCCAGCAGTGCCCCCATTCATCCATCGTCCTACGGACAATCTCTCTTAACCGGATGGAAGCAACTCGAGCTGCTTATTGGATAGTCTCCTTCTATGAGGACATGCTGTGGCAGCAATTGATATGCGAAACAACCTTATAGCTCTCACTTTCCAATTATTGCTCGCAGGAGCCTTAAATCCAGGTACACAGGGATCGATAAATCAAATTAAATGCATAAAGTTAATCTTAAACTAAGCCAAAGTTTCACACAAAAAGTTAGAGAGAGAAGCTCACTTACTACTCAATAAAAATACAAATATATTTATGTGCACTTTATTTCAGTTAACAATAATAAAACATATTGCAAAATCCGCTTTATCTTCCATATCCCAGACCAAATCGCAGACAACAAATCAAAAGCCTGCGCATTGATTTGACAACTTCAATTTACAATTAAATATTTAATGAATTATTTCAACTTATCGGCGCTGCAGTGCTGCCCCCCTGTTAGCCCCCGCTGTTTGATGGCTGTAAATGTGCGGGTATTTGCAGAACACACGCTGACCATAATATATGGTTAAATCTGTGTTTTATTTATCCACACAAACACACACACACACACACAATTGACACTCGACGCGACCCTAAGCACATTTATCATCCAACAATAATCCCCCAATGGGAGGGTATCAGTTCCCCAATCCCACTGCACCTTCGGTCGCCTCGATGGCATTTCTCCTTGCCATCAGCTTTAAGCGACAAAATTGTTTATGATTATCATTTGGCGAATATTTATGGACAACGGTGGCAGCAGTAATATTGGAATAAATAAATATATAAATAAGTGCAGTTTTATATTCATATGCTTGTATAAACGTACATTGAGTATTTACATTATCTGGCATTTATGGATAACAAAACCGACAAAAAATAGAGTGATAAATAAATCAACTTACATTTTGTATTCACAAAACTTTAACAATAAAACCGGAGAACTTTAAAGAAAATTAATAAGTAAAATAATATTTATTCACAACAATGAAGAGTCAAATTCCTAATTTAATATTGAACTAATCCATGTATTTATGACGCTGTCCATTTATGAAGCGATTCAGCTACTTACAAACTTAGTGCCTGCTCCAAACCACTTCCACCAATCACAGGTCCAGGCAATAAATTCCTCTCTGACCCAACCTTTGTTATAATCTACATCTCACCCCACCATGACCCTTTGCCGAAAATGCCAGAGATGTCTGGGAAATATTTGCGCAATGCATGAATGCAACAAATTGCTGAACAGACTCTGCAGCCCCTTCTTCATCTTCGGCCTCTCACCTAATTGTCCTTGTGGAAGGTGTGTAATTTATCATTCTAGCAGGGTAATTTTGCATTGCAGACTGTCATTTTGACCAGGGAATTGGGAGTGAGTAGCCAGGAAGAAGAACAGGTTATTTGGCCAGGAAGAAAAATAGCTAAGCGCCAACAAGTTCAAGCTTGGCGCAATCCAAAATATATTTATCATACGCCCCGTATGCTTTTGGAGTATTTAAACTTTAGAATTACAAAACCAAATGGCAAAAACCATATCCACTGTTTGTTCAATGAATGGTCAATGCATCAACCCTTTCGCAAGCGTGGCGATAATAAATTTATGGAAATGGCACTAAATATTTTATTATTGCTAAATATGCAACAATGCAATATTGCCTCGGTGTGTGCGTGTGGGTCTGTGCCAACGCATAAAACAATCGCCTGCAACAACTGAGTGCACTGCAATGGAGATGGCCAATAATGGAGCGAGGGTGCAGGTTTAAGGGTGCCGGGTGAAGGGTGCCGGGTGCCGGGTAAGCCAAGTGCATGAGAGATGGCCACTGCCAACCTGCGCTCGCTGACAATGCATATAAATTATAAATACACAGATACACCTCAGATACGCAATACGCATGCCAGAGCTGCTGCCCCCCGTTGATGCGAGTGCAATGGAGGGAAATCAGGATATTGGGAACGTGGCCGGGCAAAATTTAATTTTTGCTTACTTGTAAAATCCTGAATTAAAATGCACTTCACTCAATATGAATTCAAACAATGTAAACGTTTTAATAATATTTTATTAAGGAAAATAATACATTATCTGATTTAAATACATTTCTTCTAAGAATGCTAAGAAACTCTTTAAAAAACTGTAGATAAAATAAATATAAATAAATAAAATAAAATAAATTCTTATGTAAGACTGATTTAAATTGCGTACTTAACATCTTTATCAAATAATACAAATAAATAGAGATACCGATTTTATAAAGCAATCATTCTTAATTTCTTGTTGCTTTAAATATTTATTGCTTTATTTTGAACGAGCAGAATAATGTTCCCTTCAACTCCCACAAAAATCGCTTCTTTATCTCCAAACAATAAATAGATAAATCCATGGTATTCCCATTCCCAAACCCAATAATGAATACAATTTCAATGCCATTGTTGCTGCTGTGTTTTGGCTGCGGTTGCGTTTTGAGTGCGTGCACAGAAACGATTAAAATTTTAAATTTGCACGCAATTGTACACAGGACATTTTTGGGGGCACTGGCCGACTCTACCATGTTGACCACCACGGAAGTGGCGTTTATGATTTGGAACTAATTGCAGCATTGCACGACCAATAAACACAGCGCAGGGAGCCAGGCGGAAAAATTGAGATCGCTGAGGGGGACACTGCAAAAATGGCAAGGGGTCGGTTGCACTGGGCTGGACTTAAGGGGGTGAACGACATTCGGGTGCGGAAGCCATTCGGGGTAATTACAATTGCATTGCGGTTAACGGGCAAGGCACACGCTAAATCACTCAGAGAGGCGAAGCGCAGAGGGGGAAGCGATTTTCCAATTTTGAATAATGCAACTGCACAGCTCCGGGCTAAGGCAGTCGGAGGGGATGGGGGAAATTGTAGGGTAGGTAAACACCCCTACACAGAAAAGAATTGTACCACTTGAGCTTATGACACAAAAGAATTGAACCAATTATACATTTCTTAAATGAAATACTCCAGAAAGTATCCTATATTATTTTGTAATTTGCTTCCATTTTATTTTCTTTTGAATGTTTTTAAATAGCCTTAGCTTTAACAAGTTCATAATTAATACTTGAAAACCAACAAATTCATAGTATTTTTTGTTACTGTGTAAGCCCTAACGCAGGTGCCACTGCAGGTGGGCCCCAAGAAGCCCCCGTTCGCTGCATAAATCAACAAATACGCAAATAGCCCGGCGGCGGGCGAATTGGCGACTCGGAGACTTTGACCGCAATCCCCTGGCTGCTGCCACCCCCTCCAAGCTTCGGGAATCCCCCGGGCCATAGTCCAAAAGGAGCCGGGCAGCTGGTTCCAAAGCCATTCCCTTCCCACAGTTTCCCGAAGCATTATGGAAATCTCTTGTTGACTTCCACAAATGAGCAAATGCCGAAAACGTTGCCCAGGCTCAGACATACCATATGCAATCTGTGTATAAATATTTACGCGGCTTTGCCGAAATTAATGGCCTACCTCCGCCCGCTTCCGCTGCGTTCCCTCCTCGATAAATATTGTGTTTGGCTCAATTTTCTGGCAAAATTAATTTCTTATTTAATGCACTGATAAATACCATTTGAATTTGGCCAAAATAGCTAAGTTTGGCCAGTAAGATAATTGAAAATTGGGCATATAGGATTTAATTAAAGGATGTTTTATAGAGTAAAGATAATTTTCAGATATTAATTAGTCCAAATATGGACATTAAATACAAAGCTTTTACATAATTTCTACAAAATAACAAAGCATTTATATTGAATTGATAACAAATAGTTTAAAGCCGATTTCCCTGAATATTACACATTTTTATTATCCCATTATAAAATAATGAACTCTAAACAAATAATTCATTATAATTTGCATTGTCATCTGTTGTTTGCAGCTACAAAAAAAGATCCGCTTTGGATACAAAATGAAATATTTACAAATCAACACGCGGAAAATGAGAAAAACGACCTACTCTAAAGATTTAGTATAAATAATTCAATAAACACAATAGATTTTCTATTAATTTATGCAAGCCAGAAAATAATTAATAAATGCATGTTTTCACTGCAAACACTTTTCCACCTAACAAATTAAATAATTAAATGAGATTAAAAGTTTGCGCCTGCTTAAACAAATTGGCAAGGGCAAAGAGAGAGAGAGTTCGGCTAGATGAAAAGTGCCGATAGAATGAAAATCGAATTAACAAATTGTGCACTCAATCAAAGCGAGTGTGCCCTGCCACGGCGGAAAATTCAATCAAATATCTGCAAATTACGTTTGGTATGAAAATAACTTAATGAAGAGTCCACGTAGCTGGCCTTCATTAAATTAATTTAAAATATTTAATGGTAACCATATTCTAGGGGCTTCTTTAAAAAGGATTATTTTCATGTATTATTAATTTATTCAAAATATGTTTTAGTCCTCCATCAAAGGGTTATTATCAGATTATCTTCTTTGTATTTCAATCCAAAATTTGTCAGCACACAAGTTCTATGCGTACACAAAAAATGGGAAACGATTTCAAGTTGACAGCAATTTGCTGCCGGTTAAGTTGAATTGAATTTCCTGCGGGTCTTCCGATCCGAACAATGCAAAAAGATTTCACAGATTCACAGATTTGTTTTGCTGTTGTTTCAACGGATTTCGTCCCGTCTATCTCTGCCCAAACTCCCACACCCTTACGCTTTATCAGGCTCATATGCATATATAGATTTTTTCTTTAATTTTATTGTTGCGCTGCCCAGACGGCCAAATCCAAACACAGACAGCCACAGACGGGCCATTCGCATAGACAAATAAACAAATCTCGTCAAGTGCCTGCGACGCATACATTTTCACATAACAATCGTGTTTGAAATAATAGTTACCAGGACATCAGGATGGTACTCCTAATATGATATAACACATATTATTTTACATAGCAATAATAATAATATTTTCCTTGCAAACTGAAGAAATCGTGTTATTATTTTATTAAAACCCATAAGCTTTAATTGGTGAAAATATATTTTTACCTTAACAAATAGCTAGTACAATATATATTATATTTTTCCCAGTCTTTCTTCTATATATTTTATATATTAATTCACTTTTTAGTACTATTATTTCGACCCCACCTGTCTGTGCAGATACAGAGTATCTGTCGGATGACTGTTGGTGGATGGCACCGGCAAATGTGTTTGCGTTTGTCACTTTTGGGGCTCTGCGGTTCCAGATTGGTGGGTTGGGCCGGGTATCTGGCTTAGCGAGCGTCAACATTTTGGTAACACACACTTACTCTCTCCATCTCAGCTCGCCACTCGATCCACGCAATTAATTTCTGTATCAGAGCGAGCAGCTGAAGTGGCCCGCGGGGGGTTAGAAAAAGGGGGTGTGTGTCCTTCGCTCAGGTGTGAGTTAAAAATTCCACACTCGGGTTCCTGTACGGGTATTAAAAATGAAACCAAAACAAACAGCAAACATCAAAAGCTGGCGAGTGGCGCGACAAAAGGCAGCTGGGCAATATCCGTCCTCCTAGCTTGTCCTCTGCCCGCCACTTTCCCCCACGGTGAGAGCGAACCGGCATGGCTGTCTGATTTTTAAGCTGGTCTCGGTTTCCGGTTAAGTATATGACAGTTGCAAGGTCCGTTTTGTAACCAAAGACCATGTCATGGGGAATAGACGAGATTGGGCAATGCCACGAGTGGTCTAGCCACATCTGAACACTTTAAAGGGAGAGCTTAACGTGAAGGGGATTTGAGTTAAAGCTAAGCTCTGCTGACTTATAAAATAATTAAATATATAAATAAATATAAATAAAATCTAAAATCCATAAGGGTTCAAATTAGTTAGTGTTTATCAAGTAATGTTTTAAATGAATATTAATATCATTTCTTTCATTTTCATACATTTTATTCTTATTTGAATAATATTCTAGATCTGCTTATTCCACTTAGTCTGAGTGCCCCTTCTGCGCCTAGATTTGACCATGGTTCTAAAGCCGTATATATGCATTAGCGAGGCAGACACGCGACCGCGAAACGCAAACCACCAACCCGATGCCCCCCTAGCCCCAAAATCCGCACCCCTAGTGCCTAAGGCCTCGCTCTTTTCTCTGTAGAATTACCCCTTTTTTGCCGGCAGCCTCAGACTTCTGGCTAACAACGAAAACTGATGTTTTTCACGCGCGAGATTTACGAGCGTGCATTTCGGGCTACAACGTAAACGCACTTGACGCTCCAAGCCCCATTCCCATCACCTCAAAAACCACCTCTTGCATACTCTCCTAGATGAGTACACAGCAACATAATATTTAAGTCCATTTAAATATATTTACAAGAATGTAGATATTCCCTGTCAAAAGACAGAGCTTGCAGCATTCACTTGATGCTGATATAGTTTGACTTCCAATTTTGGTTATTTTATTTGTACATAAATTCTGCATATTTCAGTAAAATACCAAACATTTCCTTTTCATGAATATTTTTTAACTCAGTGTATGTGTGCTGTTTGTGTATGTTTATCTTGGGCCGTGCTGCTCCTGGGCTGCGGATAGGCCTTTTACCATATGAGAGGGAACAACAAAAATGCGGGCTGCCGCTTGTACAAAACTTTTCCACAAAAATAAAACATTGAAATGCGCTTTTGTTGGCATGCAGCTGGGCTGGGGCAGGCTTTTAAAGCCCTCATTCAAGTATCTGGCAATGGAAAAGCATTTAATTTTAAGCGAAAACAATGCCGGCAAACGTTTGAGAGCGATCCATGCGAACTTACGGCCAATGGGCAACATTAAAAACTTCCGTTTCCGCTGGCAAACGAACACAAAAGAAATGCAGCGGAAATGCCACAAAGTTCAAACAAGAAAACCAGCGCGGACTGGCAAACAAACAAACAGGAAAACCGCCGGGCAAACACTAACAGCATTAAGGAACCAGCTAAGGTCCTGGTCCCGGATTCTTTCCTCTTTTCACCATTGTCTTCCTCTGCCTTGAGCTGCACACTCATTACCAAAATTGCAATAAATTTTTGTGCACTGAAATTATTTGAAGTGCCCGGCTGCCATACACACATAAAAACGTCCATTTCGAAATTTACGAGAGTGTCCAAGAAGAATGTTCCAAACTTTTATACGCGACCAGGAGACAGGAGAACGTAACTTGTACTCGTACTTGTAGTGTCAAGTGTTTTTGCAGGAGGAGTGGAGCGGTGCGGTGCCTGTGCGGTGAATCCCCCAAAAACAAACCACGGAAAGGAAAACGTTTTAATTGCTTTTTGTTCGGTGGGGGAGAAACTGAACTGCTTTCGAGGGTTAAGTCTATACGGAGCCAGAGCCAACTGTCGTGATCGATGAGTTATAGGTTTTCAGGGGAAAATTGAAATTTCGGCAATTGAAAAACTACAAAACTACGTTGAGGTTATGTCTTTTAAGGGGAAAAGTGCAGGCGGTACTTAAAAACCAACTTAATATGTGGGTTTATATTATTTTATTTCAATAACAATCTTAATAGCATTCCCAAATATCAGTTTTTAATTAGATATATCTAATTTTTTAATAATCGTTTAATATATTTTTGTTAGAGATCTAGAATTAGAAATTTGCTATTAAAAAAAAACTTCAGTTGCCCGAAAAAACTGTAAAGAAACCAGATGATCTATTATTTTCTTGGTGTGAAAAGCACAGAATTCAATGATTTAAACCCCATTTTTTTTGTCTCAACATTTTAATTGCACTTTTCTGTGGCGGATTACAAAAAGAGGGACTCACACATGACTACACCGCCAACTGTCAATGGGTTTCAATGGGCAACACCGACTCTCCCGCTTCTTGAAATACTGAAACACTCTTTGTGGGCAGCTCATGGCCTTTTTATTTATTCATATATTTCACTTTTTTGTTGCACACGCAATGATTTATTAATGATGCTTATTATTATTGCTTAATTGCGGATATTTGCATTTCCACACGCAGACTGTGGGGGGCCTGCACCCTTTTGCGTTTGGATTTAATTGGCGCCAAGTGAAAACATTCAACCAGTTTTCTGGTTGCGATTACCGAAACGATTTCAGAGCTCTGCTCTGATTATATTCAATAATGGAATTTAAATAAATTTGCATTTAATGACGCTCCCCCACCTAGACGCATATTTGATATGCGGTTGGCTTTTGTGCGCTCAACTTGAAATTGTTTTGGTCTTTTTGTAGACTTTTCACGAACTGGGCTTTTAGCGTGCTATGAAATTTTAATTAATTCGATTAAGTACCGGATTTTCAACTAGCGAAATGCATACGAAATGCCCCAATGGATTAATCAGAACAAAAAGGTGAAACACAATGATTTTTTAAATCGAATGAGTAAGCAAAAAACTTATAAAGTGCTACAAGTGTACAAATACATTTAATTTAAGTTAGGATTTGTGGGATTTTATGTGAGGTTAAAGAAAACAAAGGAAAAGCCTAATTCTATAATATTGATCTTTGCTGCAATTTAGTATATTATTTAATAAAGAATTCTATAAATTTGTATTTGTAATTTTTTGAATCTTAACATCAATACATTTTTTTAGGACTCGTCAAAGTGCTGTCATCATAAATATCACATTTCATTCAATTTTGCAGTTCTTTTTTTCTGTTAAAAAACATTTAATTAGTGCATTCAAATGAGGCTGACTGAAATCCTGATGAACCGCACAAAAATGAGATTTCTCTTTCATTTGCATAGGCCGATAAATACCATAATCGGATGTGTGGATCAGGCCAAAAGCTACAGGACGCACGTACAAATATTTGCCTTCTTCCCTTAAATTATCATTGAATTCTGAAACGGCCAACAAATAATGCAGTTGATTAAACCAAATTTCCATATAATTTTAACCAGCTTTTTTGTCGAATAACTGGACAGTTACTCGTTAATCAACGCACTCAGACCTCCACAGAATTGAGCAGACTTTATGTGCATTGTCTCGCTTGATTATACGTCGCGCCCCCAACTCAAAAAGAGGGCAGTGAATCTGATTCTTATGCAGGTTTTTTACGCGTCCGCGACATGCAGACACATAAATTTTAACTGGAAAAACCATCCTACCATTTCCATCCAGGACCTCCAGAGAGTGCACTGCGAACAATGCCTGAAGGAATTTTGCCAAAAAAGTAGACAAACCGAAGATAAAAACACCCTGACGAGTGCTACTAGAAGAAAGTGAATTTAAAAATACAAATTAGTTACTTCTTCTGTAAATATATCAGGGTTTCTATATATACATATTTTTCAAGTTTTAAAGTTAAAGTTACCTTAACAACCTGCTTTATTTTCTTGGATACATTTTGACATCTTTGAATATTTAACTTTTATTTTAAATCAATAACAAATTCTCTAAGACCACAATATACCCAAAATAACAACTAAATGTTTGCTACGAAAGCCAAGGATATTAGTCTCATGGGTCCTAGGTAGAATATCCCTTCTGTTCAAAGTCACATAAGCATCTGTTCTGAAGAACTACACCCTTCTGTAAGTGTATAAAAATGCGTACCCTGCCACTGCAGTATTTATATGGTAATTTGCGTCTCGAAACGCAACCTTAAAGGTGGCCACAGTTGGCCCCCACATGAATGGACAGACAATGGGCACTAAAGCAAAAAACAAATGAAGAGCATAAAAGTAAATGCGAAACTGAAACCGAAAACGAAAAGCAGAAATGCCGAAAACGAAAACGGAGCGTGTTAACCAACCCCAATAATTTAAGCAGAATTTATGGCATTAAGATACGCATAATAGTCGAGGAGGACCTTGGTCAATGGCCAGGCAAATGTTTGGTCCTCCGCCTCAGCCTCCGCCTCTGCCTCGGCCTGTTATTCTTTTCCCCCAGCCCATCGTCTAATCCTTACAGGACACACGCACAAGGGCTTCGGTCGGAGATGCTCCACACATAAATCAAATGCCAACACACTGCTCTCTCGCTCTGTGTGTGTGTGGTTGGGTGTTAATTAGTATTTAATCTATGAACCATAAATAAATCCCTTCTGCAAGGACACTCAATTTCCGTTCGCTTGAGCACTGAAGTGCGGCAGTCTAAGAGGGTGAGAAAAATGCCTTTTGTGCTCCTTAATAAATTGCCAATTGTATGTCATAGAAGTTAAGTCAACTAATTGCAGAGTTTACTTTTTTTATGGGGACACTCATGGGTTTATAGGGTAGAACAGCAGGGACTGCTGAGAGTGGTTGAAGAAACGGTTGAAGAATATATTTTCTTTTCATATTTCAAGCGAAGAGTAAGTATACCAAGTTTTTCCTATTTTCAAACAATGATAACTTTGAATATATTACTTAAATAATAAAAAGATAAATACAAATATCATCTTTAATCCGGTAATCAGTTGTAGAGTGTACAAAAGTCCTTTAAATTTAATTCCAACTTCCTTTTATTAGATTTCCAGTGAGATGTGTTTGTGCTTTGGTGTCAAGTGTGTGTCTGTGTCATAGGAAAAGTGTCAATAAAACAGTTTAATTGATTGTGCGCTAAGCTGTTGCCAAACACTGACAGCTTGAACCCTCCCCCAGCTCCGGCTCCTTCTTGCATCACGCACCCAAAGCGGCTATAAAAGTATTTTCCGGAGGCGCAGTGTCGTCGCCCATCTGTTGACAGCGGGCTGCTAAAGCTGCCAAAGTAATGCTTGACATTTGCATTGCAAATTGAGCATTTTGGAAAGCGCGACAATTACAGCTCACCCCGAGCCCCTCCCACACACATTCCTCATTTTCGCCACAGTGTCGCTGAAAGCAATTAGCGATTAGCGAACGAGACTTTTCAACTTTTCCCCGGAAAAATCCAAAGCGCGTATGTTCGTCGACTCTACATTAGTTTGATTTGTATTCAGTTCATTTAATTCCAACGCCTGGCTTGCTTTTTTGCTGCTCTTCTGTTTCGCTTTTGATTTTCCACCCTCGCCTGGATTTTTCCAATTTGCATTCGCAATTGCTCATTGATTTTCGCATTTGAATTTTCTCATGGCTTTTAAATGCATTTGGCAATTTCCTGACTTGCCGTTTTAATTGTGTGTGCATTAAAATCAACGCAATGATGCATTTTTAATTCAAATTAAAAATCGCTCCCAGCACATTGGATTTTATGCAGAAATATCCTACGGCAGTCGACCGAAGAACCGAAGGAGTTGCTCGGTGTGTGGGAATCCGGGTTTTTAGCTGGGTTGATTTCGGTTTTGTGGTGGAGCGTAAAAGATTCTGGGTCGCGACAATTTAATTTGCTGATGCAAAAGTCAATTAATTTGAGAGGAATATTTAATCAGATGATGGCAGGAAGAAGGCCAGGAAAGGGGAGGAGCTGACGAAGACAAAAGGAAATAAGCAAACAGCGAAAGTGGGAATTAAAAGATATATATTTTTATAGTAATCTTGAGTGACACTTTCGTAGATAAATTATTCAATTTTCTGTGGAATTCTGGTTTTATGAATAATTAATTTCGTAACATAAAAGCTTCCTCTACGACTTATGAGCTGAGTAGCAAAATAGTAGCATCACATTAAGTATGGATTTGTTGTCAAATTTTGAACATTTAACATACAAACTTAAAAACACATTAATTACAATTATAAATACAAAACAAAATAAAAATAAAAAAAATATATAAAAAAATATTAAAAAATATTTAAAAAAAGATATGTCTAAGACATTTCACCAAAAAGAAAATGTGTTTGCCTCAAGCTTAGAGGAGCCACACCTGGAGTTACCAAGGCTCTCATATCCCGAAGCCAATGAGTCCTTTCTAAACAAGCGCTCAAAAGTCGAAGAGGTACTTGAGTGCCTCGAGACAATTGAAAATGCCAATAGGATGGAGTGAGTAGCAATTCCCACATATTTATATAGATAAAAAATTTAAGAAAATTGTATTTAGTTCCGCGAAGTCTAGAAAATCCACTGTTGACCGCAAATCACTGAACATGGACATGGACTTTCTGGTCACCAAACGCAAAGTCTCAAACACAGAAGCATCCTCTAAACGAGGCAAAAATAAAAAAATTCCACTGAACACAAATCAATTCACTTTTATGCGACAAATCGACACAGAGCCCGAGGATCGCATCTTAGCCCGGAAACAAAGGGAAAAGGTGGCCGATACATTTCGGCGATTGGGAAATTTCCAGTATCGCAAACGAAAATTCGATGAGGCAATATACCATTACACAAAGGGGCTAACATACGTGAAAGACACCCCAGTTCTCTATGTGAATCGCGCCATGTGCTATATGAAGTAAGTTTTTATTTGGGTAAATGATTCATTCTAATTTATTCTTTTTACAGATTAAGGGAATACAAGCGCGGTATTATGGACTGCGACTATATCCTTACACACATCGATGAAAAATATTTGCGGGCTTGGCTTTATCGTGCAGCAGCCTATAAGCGACTCGACGATGAAGCCAATTACGAGCACAGTGTCTATATGGCGAGGCGAACGAACTACACGGAAACTGAGTTTATAGATGATTTTTTGGACAAACTGCGTACGCTGCTATAGTCAGCTTCAAAATCAAGATATGTAATAATGAAATATAACTTTAATTTGGAGATTGCCAAAATAAATCTTAGTCAACAAGCTAGAATGCTATTTTAATAGTACTTCTCTTTCAACGCCAATACTCAATTTGGCTTCAATTAAGTTAAAAATCATTTCGAATTTTCTTAACGACTTTGGCTCTTTTCCTGGATTACCTCATTTCCGGTTCAAACACCTTCGAGTTGCCTGCTTGCTGCTTGATTAGCCACCTTGATTTTTTCCCTTTCGCTTACTTATTTCCTAATTAACTGCCGGCTCATAAAAGAGAAACTCCCAACAAATTGATAAAGGATGAAAAAGAACCAAGAGAAGCCATTGTAAAAATAAATTGAAAAAAAAATGAAACAAAAAGCTAAAGTTTTGTCTAACTTTCTCTCTTAACTTTTGACTTCCTCAAGGTGAGCTGGGGACATTTATTTTGCGATTAATTCTTCCCCATTCATTCTGAGTCCTAGGCTTTCCATAAAATGCACTTCAAATGTCCGAAAGCAATTTAGTAAAGTCTGATAATTCCATCTGACTGGCCAGTCCCAGTCTTATGCCTTCTGCCGGCCATTACGGCAAATGTCGACCGGCAGAAGTTGACCCAAATATTACTCAGCACATTCGTAGGCAACTGGAGCTAATGTTCAAGTGGATGCTGGGGCTCGACTTCTCCTTCTCTCTCAGTCAATTTGATTTTTTAATTAAATTTATTATGGCAAACAGCATAAAATTTTATGTGGTTCGTCCAGTTCTGGGTCACATTGCTAATGACTCTTTGGGCCGGACTCAAAGTCGGATTTCGAGATGCAAGTTGCAAGCTGGAGCAGAATATTTCCTACCCGCCGATCCCCCATAACAGTAATCTGCTGCTAATGCTTTTTGGTTTCTGGTCTCCCAGGATTTGTTGAGCTCGTCTTCCTTTCTGTGTGCTCTCAGTTGTTTATTCAATTATTTTTTTATGAAAATTGTATTTGCCATTTAGCTGCCTTTTGGATTTATGAAATTTCTTTGCTAAAAACTGCAATATGTTTTCGAAAATAAAATATATATACCCTGATTTATACGTTCTTTTGCCGAATATTGAAATTTATATGTCTGGCTTTTGCTAAAGTCAAAGCACCATCTTAGGTAGGCTATATATTAATTAAAAATGTTTTTCAATTTGTTAAATTAAATGAAAAAGGAAAAATAATGAAAAAAAGCCTCTAACAAACTTTTAGGCATACAAATATTTAGATATAGTCATTATTTATAATCTTATCCTTGGTATAATTTAGTGATTACCTTGGCAGCAATTTAAGTTGGTTCAAAATAAGTTCAATAATAAATTCTTATATATATTTGACACGCACCTGAGCCACGATATGTACCACTTACTGGACATAAAATAAAGCGAAATTTAATTGAGGCCAGAGGATAAGGGCGAAGGCAGAGCTAAGGCAAAATGTTTATGCTCTGGCCGTATCTTTAAAAAGAAATATGTACGCCCGAATGGGCCACGCACCATTTACGAGCCTGTGGTTGCCGGCTGCCACACGGCGTATACGCAACATGCAAGCAGCAGAGCGAACACATTGCGTATACGCATCATGCAGGCACCATAAACATTCGCAAATAAAATGTGTTTAATTGCAGCAAAGGCAACACAAACAAACACAAAAAAAATGTGAAATGAAAAAACAAGAATGTATAAAAGAAGAAGGCTAAACAAAGTGGAAAGTCCTGGACCAAAAAGGTAATTAAAGCAATGCGAACAGGACACTGGCAGAGAAAGTTTCCACACAGCTACATTGCTAGTTCAATCGCACGGAATAATTTATTAATTAACTACAATTCGAATGAATGAATGAACGATTACGGGCAGCAGGATGGGTCAGGGACGGCAGAGGGGCGACAATTTCGATTCTCAAGCGCACGTAACAGGAAAATCAATTAAAAGCGCTTTATGTGCGCGACAGTGTTCGTTTTGCGACTTCGACTTAGACTACGACTTCCACTTCGACTTGGACTGGGCTGTCGCCCTCGATTCGATTCGCTTCGGTACGGTTCGGTTGGGTCCTGGGACAAGTTTAGCGCCTGCCAAGTGGAACTTTGTTAGTTTCTAATTAATTGTTACAGTTACAGACGAACGCTGAAATTGACTGCAGCAGCAGCTGCTGCTCCGAGCCCCATCTCCAGGTCGCTGCTCCTGCCAATTTTAGCATCCCCGGTTATTTATGTCGAGCGCTCGGTATTATTTATGCTGCATATTGGGCGCATTGTAGTAAATTAACCAACGAGCACCCCGAATATCCTCCCAAGGGCAGACGGGAGGAGTCACAGCTGGCATTTTCCTTCGCCTCCCTCTCGTTTATTGGAAATGTCACAATAACTTTACAGTTATGACAATTTTATGGCAAAGATTTGTGCTCAAACGCGGATTCCATACCGATTTGGGGTAGGTAATCAAAGTGCTTGGCAGTAATTGAATTTTCGGTTGGGATATAAATTCGGTTTTGGTTAATGAATTTTGGAGCAAGAACAGATACATTTGGAAATATATTTTATATAGAAGCCTTACTTACGCCACACCATATAATGAAAGACTTTTATAATCCTTTTCCAATAATAATCTATTTTTTATCTCCACTAATTCATTTTCCAAATAATCCTTAAAGAATGGCAGAATTCTATTTGGCCCTATCTTATTTTCGCATCTCTTTTTCCTCTTGTCTGACCCAAACAACGACTTAACCCTCATATTTATCTTTAATCTTTCATTCACTTTCCTGGAACTCCCTTTTTTCCCAAATTGATATTCAATCATCGGCCATTCCTGCAATCCGGCAGAACATTTTCGATAATTACCCGTAAAATGTCCGCCAACGCCTTTCACATCACAGGACTTCATATCCTTGAAAGCCAATTGAATGGAATCCCCCATGTTCATTTCCGCTTTGATGGCCATAACCAGGATCCGTGCTCTCAATGGTATCTCAATACTATCAATACTCAGCTAGGCGCCAAAGTCAAGCCATCAACTAGGAAAAGAAGCTGCAAAAAAGTAAACGCTGGCGGAAACGGAAAAGGCTTAACAGCTGCGCTCACCCGGACACTGAGAGAGAGCTGTGGCCGAAGGGGCAGGAGGCCGGAAAGGAAAAAAGACGGCAAAAGGGGGGAAAGCCGGGAACGCTGGACACTCTCGAAATCCGTAAGCGCATAATCATGAAAATTGTCAGTACATAATGCCTCAAAAGAGCCGATGGCAAAGTCGAAGGAGGCGGAAAAGGTTTTTACTCGCAACTTTACTTACTTTACACGCTTGACTTTGTGGATGGCCCCGATTGGGGACTTCGATGTGGCACAGTGTGTAAGTTATATGCATTTTTTATTGTATTTTTATTATTTATAAAATATGTTTGTGTAATGAAAAAAGTAAAATTTATAAACATGATTTAAGAAAGTATTTCTAAATAAAAATAAACAAGCAACAAATAATTCTTGTACTTGGTACTTTCTAGTTAAGTTTGAAGATTTTTTAGTGTAAAGCCAATTTGATAATTATTATATAAATAAGTATAAACATTTTTAAATGCTTTAAATAGCTACGAAAGCACTGTGCCCGTGGACTCTTCTCCCCTTGCTGGAATTTGTAGAGCGGAAAGTAATTTTCTTGCGCTTTTTATTCGCCCTCGTTTTTTATGGGTCGATTTGGCCATCACTGGCCGGTGCTCTTCAGTGCCCTCCTCTCCGCTGGCCTTTACCCTGGCCAGGACTCTTATGTCCTGTGCTGTCCTCGTATTAGCTTCCCATTCTCAACCCAAAAAGAGGCAACAGCAAAATAAAGGAGAGAAAGAAAAAGAAAGTTTACTTTCACATGCCGGCCGCACTTTGATTTTGTTGTCTGCCTTTTTTATTCTCTGAATGGAACGAGAGGCCACTCTTCAGCTTTGGCTGCTAGCGTTGGCAAAAATCAACTTTTGCACGTTTCGATTGTGTAAAGTTTTTATGGCTTTTTGATTTTTTCACTTATTGCCAGCGCCGCTCCAGGGTGGACGGAGCGAGGAAAAGGAAGTAGGACGGTTTGGGTTGGTAGCTATGCCTGGAGGCCCAGAACCCCTGTCATCATCAATAAGGTGCCTCATTGAAGGCACTTAAATAATTACAAAATAATGGATGCCAATGGCAGAGTGTCGCAGACACTTTTTAGCCACTTTAATGGCAGGCAGGGGTGAGGGGGCGTATGGAGTCGGCGCTTAATGCAAATCGTGCCCAAGTGCCGACGACTTGGTTTGCCCAACTCTTTCACGTCAAGTCAAAGGGAAATAGTCGCTCTCTGGAGGAAAAGCCAGCGAGGTATGCAAATATTTGGTGAAGCGAAAATCAGTAAAAGCGCTGAGGGTGAGAGGCCTCTCTGTTTGTTGTCACTTTGATTTGTTTGCCTCATTGTAAATATTTAATGGAGCTGAAATAAGAGCAAAGGAGTTGAGAGCTCGAGGCATGCGAGATAAGTTTTATTTTATTCCATTTCAAATTTTTTTTTCAAGCACTTTAGATTTTGTTAAGACAAATCCTAAAGTTTCAGATTTAAATGAGGCTTCAGTATCAGTTTTCCAGTGTTATACACAGTGTTAATCTTCTTTTTCAAATAAATATATTTCTATATTTAAACTAAACTATATTTATTTTTCAAAACTAATTGTAAATTTATTTTCCTGATCTTCTGACATTTTTCCTTAAATATTTATTCAAATATTTTAATAAACTGCTTTACAAAAATATTTGCCAAGTAGTCACTAAATTCCCACGTTATTAGTTGATTATATTTTATTTGCACTCTGTCATTTGTTCATTTCGGATATCAAATATTTGTTGTACTAAAAAAAAGCAAATATAAACTTTATTTCTCTTTCCTGTTGTTGTAAGAGCAACAATCCCATTTCAATTTCCCTGAGGTGGCCAACGCACACTCGAACAAGTTTAAATGAACACAAATAAATTTTATTGATAACGAATTTACAAAAGTGCGGCCCTCCACACACCAAAAATGGAAATTGCTTAAAATATTAAAAATTTATTGCAGCCTCAACTCCTTTTTGCTGTTTGTTTTGTTGACTTTTTTTGTAGCAATGCGTTTTTTTGTGAGGCGCAATAAATAAAATTAAATTATATGCAAAATGCATAAAAAACGGTGAGCAATTAAAAAAATAAACACGAAAGTAAGCATTTTACACACATGCAAACAAAAAGAATGCAATAAAAAAAAAACTGTAAAACAGAAGATAAATAAATAAATTTTTGTGCATCGAAATGCGATTGAATTGTTTTTTTTTTATTGCTTTTCATCGATGTTTTACAGTTTCCACAATGCTGGACAGTAAATATTTTAAAAGTTGTTATTTTTTACATGCATCTTTTTTCTCTATTTTATTCGCAGTGTTTTTCATTTGTAGCGTATCATTTATATTTCAATTTTAATTTATATTCATTTGAATATTTGCCCGGGGCTGGCCAGTCCTTTTTTGTTGCCTACTTTTTCGGGCGCTTTATCGAGGGAAAAGCTCATAAGTTAATAGAGGCCGAGGCAAAGATGCGAGGGAACGGAGCGGGAAACTCAATTGCCCTCGACCACGAACAACACTTGAAACTATATGTTGTTTGCTTGTAACTTTTTAATGGAAATCCGATTGCTGAAACAACAGTTTCAAAAGGAACTTTAAAGCTGTTGAACTATTGAACTGGGTCATTTGTTTTGTTTTTTTTTTTTAATGACAGGTGAATTGATTTGTAGGGCCAGTGCAACAGTTAGTTTTAATATTTATTGTAAACAATTATTTCAAATAAATAATTGGAAATTTATAATTAATTTGGGAAGAGAAAAATTTTGGGTTAATTAATTAATTTACTGAGAGTAATACATTTTTCCTTTGAACTTACATAGTTCAAAAATATTTGTGGAAGTGCAGTTATATTAATAAAGTATAACATTTACTTATTTATTATATTATTTTATTATATTTTAAAATTTCTTTTGATTCAGATTCCATCAAACCCATTCGTATATGTAGGAAAAATAAACTAAAACCATTTTTAACCAATAAAATTGGTATCTACGATCCATCTTAAATTGAAAAGCAATAATGTTAAATCTTTGCCCGGAAAGTATGAGCCACATCCCCCAATTAGGCGACAACAAGTTTCATCCTTATTTACTTATGATTATCATGTTGATTCACCCCGACGCCCATCCCGAACTGAAGGAACCAATTCGGCTTTCCCTTTGAGCTCTCCTGCGGTTTTCCGGCAAAAGTTCTGCGGTCGCGCTGGTCTTTGATTTGCAAACTAAGAATGCGGGTGGGTCTCCTTCTATATATATATATATTTTAGCATATTAAATTAAAGCAAATGGTAGAACAAACCAGACGGCACGGCCTGGCCGCCAGCTGCTGGCTGAGTGATAAATTTAAGTGCTGCCGTCTAAATAAGTGATGTCTCCACTACCGGGTTGGTGAGGGCTTAGCTTTTGGCGGAGTTGGGGCAATGTACAGAACGCTGAGCGGCGGCTGAGCTGCTGAATAAACAACTTTTGCATTTGCTTTCATGAACTCCAACTGGAAATCGGCTTAGAGGACATCTGGCAAACGTCATTGCCATTGTCATTTGTGCTCTTTCCAATGAGAGTATTAGCAATGCGCCGTGGCTAAGTAAAATTGTATTACAATTTAAAGAAAAAGTTACTTAGAGTTTTAATATTATTTTACTTTCATCTTGATATGATGACCAGTTTTTTGTATGGTTTTTTAACGCTTTTCGAAAGAGGCAGCTGTTTTCCAAAAACATCTGATGATCGAACTAACGATAGTTGTTATAAAAGGCACTGCCTTTCTGCATTGAGTACATCAGTTCCGAAATTACCTTTACCAGAATGAGAACTACAATCATTTTCCTGGTGTGCCTAATAAGCCAACTTGCAGCCATAGATCGGTCAGTTGACAAGCGTTACTGCACGTCGAAGATATGTGGATCTAGTAATACCGCCTGCATGAACAACGGGGTAGAGTTGTGAGAAGGTAACTTTAAGACATATTACCACTAAGGGCATTCTTTTTTTCAGACCCTCATTTACTGCAATCTTAAACGCCCCAGACTGCTGGATATGACCAGATACACAGAGCCCCTGGCCCATCTGTTCAACACCGTGCGCAACGATGTGGCCGGTGGCCAATATCGGAACCTTCCCCAGGCCGCTCGAATGGCCAAGATGAGCTGGTCGGATGAGTTGGCCTGGTTTGCTCATCTCGATGTGGTTCTGTGCCGGAAGATCACCAACCATTGTCACACTTCGCCGTATTACTACTATATCGGCGTACTAACCGAGGAGGTGTTTAGGAGTTATGGTAAAGATCCCTCGTCGAACCTTGACATTATGACCGAGGTGGTCGAATTCTGGAAAAGCGGAATCGGCATGATTGATAAAAAATATACCCTGCATCTCCCCCAATCATTTGAAAAGTCGTATGTAATCAATTGAATTTAATTTTCTTTTGATATTTAATATTGACCCATGTGCCTATCCTTGCAGGTCCTCCTTTAGGGCATCCCTGCTGATTAATGAGCGCAACTCACATTTTGGCTGCGCTACGATTTACTTTAAGAACAATGATCACTTCATTTTTAGCTGTGCCTTTGCAACGGCCAACATAGTTGGAAGGTCGGTTTACAAATGGGGCCTAAATCCAGGTGGCAAGTGCCACAAACGAGATAGGGTATATAGGAACTTGTGCGCTTCCGGAGAGAAATATAACAACCACAAGAGCTTTCATTCTGCGGAAGTAATAACTGAGGAGTAAAAGAAACAAATTAATAATGATTTAATGGCTTAAGATATATAGTGTTCTGAACAAAATTCATCCTACTTGATTCAGATCAAAGAATGTGTGAATAAATAATAATATATATCCCTACAAATGTTTGGGAATTATTATTTTGCATTGAATCCTTTGGTATTCTTTCACAGCTCGCGTTTTCTTTCGAATTTAATAAAGAAATTATTTCGCTTTGGTTCACTGATTTGTCGCCTAAGGCTATGGCATCTATAATTCCATTCGGTGTGTCAGCTGCCCAACCGAAAACCCAAACAAGTATGAGGACAGTCACACGCGAGTTTCTTCTCCATACATTATCATCGTCATCATCATCCGCATCTTCTTCGCTGCGACGACCATTATCCTTTAAAAGCTGGCTTGGACTCAGTGCTTAAATATTTCATGGCCTCCCGGAGACGGCGACGGCGACGGAGAGCAAGGAGCGTCAAAGGACAGACGAAGAGAATAAAAACCAAAAGGCAGAAGACGATGGCATATAAATAATGTAAAAAGTGTGAAATGCGCCTAATGGTGTGCCAAGACCGAGAAGTAACAGGCGGGACGGAAAGGAGCCCATGAAATGGCGCATAAAATGACAATTGACAGCTGATGATATTTTTGCTTGAATGCGCGTTGTCTGTAATGTAACCGTCCTCAACCATCCGTGTATATCATAAATATTTGATCGAACAGCAAGCCAGCCTTTCGGTCGGTCTATGTAACATTTTCGTTTCTCGTTGCCAGGTGAAACCTGAGTGAAATATAAATAAAAACACAATTCCAGTTACAGTTCGAATTTGCCCACAAACCCCAGACTGTGTCATTCGGAAAAGCCAAAGGATCGGGATTGCACTTTTCTCATTTTAAGTGCCGCTTCCTTGGACGGCCGTAACATCATCGATATGTCGACATGCAAGAGCTGTCCCCCCTACAAATCCTCCGAGCTTGGTGTCTTTTTTCCCGAGTGCCTGGAGCGTATCGGCGGTCATTGCAACAAGAAGAATCCCGGCAATGTCCAAAACTTGCACATTCTGGCCCATTCGGTGATGCCCAAGTTCTACGATGGCATTGAGCTGGACTATCTGCACCGATTGGCACCCAACAAGTACATAACGGCCGCCTGGGTTCTTAGTCATGTGAGACCAGCCGGATTTCGATTTGGTGGTCAATATACATTTCGCGTTGTCGGCGACACAATGGTGAGCCTTGTATCCAAGGCAAGTATTAAACCTTAAGTCGATTTTATATTTCAGTATACACCAACAATAACGGGTGACATCCATCCCTCGTCGCTGGCGTCCAACCTAAATATCCTTTACTATCCTTTCCAATCGCTGCGCATGGAGGCCGTCATGCAGAAGGCCAATAAGAACACTCCGGTGGAGAGTCAATACACAATCGAATGGACGCGACAGTGCGACACTTGGTCGGCCAACTTTTACAATGTTCGAAGCGACTCTGGTCGCTGCACGTTGTCCATGATGAGATCGGTGTCCGCTCACTGGGCCCTCGGCGGGGAGGTGCTCCTTGAGTGGAATGATCCCAGCAAACTGGACACGGGCCTGGCCATTGCAGCTCGGTGAGAGGTTTTTCTAATAATAAATTATGTACTCTTTACATATCGATTTCAGTTACTCGCATTACAACTATTCCTTGGCCGCTTCCGCATCGCGACAGGGCCTGGACATCAGCTATTGGCAGCGTATCCATCCTCAAATCGAGATGGCCAACCTCCTGGCCTGGAATCGTAGTACTCGCAAGACTATAGCCACCATATGCTATCGATGGAACTTCTGGAATTCCGCTGTTCATGGAATGTTCGATTCGGATGCCTCCGTGGGCTTTATGTGGACGAAATATCTCAGAAATCTACCCCTGCAGATGGGTTTCAGCGTGGTGATGAGCCTGCCCACAGATCGATTTGCCTTTGGCATGCGTTTTCTGCTCGACCCAAGCGGCTTGAGGCGAGGAGAATAACATTCATTTTAATTACATTTATTGTATAATATTACCAAATTATCCATTGCATCTCAGTCTTAGTCCAGAGTTGTGCTAATTACAAATCTACTGTTTGGAAAGCTTTTATTTCGCAGAAGATATAAACTTGGCTTTTAAATGCATCCAAATTTGGCTAAAAAAATCAAAAACTAAAGATAAATATTGTAGAACTTCTTTCGCCACACGTTGCACATTAAGAGCCAACACAAAGTCACAGTCTCAGAGAGTTTTCCTCTTAGCAGCGAAAGAAGAAAACTCGCATGCATTTGATTTATGCGCTGGCAAGTCTAGACACTGTAAATATTTTTTAATGCCAGCACGAAAGACCAGAAATCTCGGCTCAAGAGGGAGCTAAGAAATTTATATGTACTTATACATGGACATGTGTATCTATAAATCTAAAATAAATACAATTTACACAATAAATTTCCACTGCACACTCAGCTGAGTTGAGCATAATTTAGCCTCCAAAAAGATAATGGCTCTTAATCCGATATAGAGCTCAGAAATATCCCCAGATGGTTCACTGCTTGACCCATAAACCAAAAAAAAAAAGATAAATATGAGGGGAAAAAGGAGTTCGCCTGCGGCAAAACTTCGAATTGATTTTTGGTTTGGGGCCGGACCAAGCAAAACTTTTCAGCCAACTGAGTTTTCTTGGGCAAACATTGGTTGGCTTTAATTTTCCATGGTTGTGTGGGCGTAATGCTATGAAAAGTTTCCATCGGACCCACCCAAAACATGCACTCATATGAGCAAATATTAATATTTCAATAAATGCTGAAAATCCTTTTCCCTGCCCACCCAACGACCCCAACACCCATCATCAAGGGGGTAAGTCAGTGTAAACTTTTCCCCAACAGACCCGGCGGCAAGCCGCCTATCCCTTTACACATTTTCCGCTTATCGACGCCTTTACAAATCATTAGATTTTCATATCCGATGAATTTTACAACAATTTCAAGCAACAAAAAAAAATAAGCGAAACTGAAAAACACAAATTTTCTGTCTCCTGCTTTTGCAATTTTTCGGCCTCGATATGTCAATTTGTTGTTTTTCCTCGCTCAGATATACACACGTGGGCAGGAATAATATGGTGGGCGGGTGTGTGGGAGGTAGGAAAAGGACACATCCGCGGGAGTGTCGCCCATTTTATGTTTATTTAAACTTCCCTCGTAGGCGGCGAAATGGAGAAATGTGTAAAAAGAAACCCAGAAATCATACATACAAAACAATGGCTGCAGGAAAGGAACAAAGGAAGCGAAGGGAAAATAAAATAAAGAAATTCATTACAAATAAATTTTCAGTGAATGCGCTGAGAGGCGTTTTTCATTCGTTCTTTAATAAAGTAAAATATTAACTTCATAATGAAATCAATAAATAAAGATTACAGCCATGCGATATTGTATGTTGTCTGATTGGAAGAAGGTGGCGATTCTCGCATGGAAAATTAATTACAGACACCTACTTGAGATGCTTTTCCGCGAATTTAAGTCTTGACAGGATGGAATCCAGCCTTTAAATACAAATTTTTCACTTGAAAAATCATAAATATAATTAAGTAGCAATGTCTCTTAATATTTTAAGCTTTTAAATTAGCCCTTTTGTCATAGCTTTTATTTATAAAATATTCATGCCACACTATAAATTAAAGAATTCAAGTAATTCAAAACCTCTGATAACGAAATGAATGCCAAAGGCAAGAACTAAGCACAAAAAATTAGAACCCACTAACATAAAATACCAAAGTAAACAGGGGGAAAAAATTGCACAAATTTTTCTCGTTCCAAAAGTTTTTTTCGCTTAAATAGGAAAACAACAAAACTCTGCAAGTGAGGAAAAGAGAGAAAACCAGCAAAGAAAAGTGAAGGGAAAAACTTGTTTGCTTGCCACACCGACCAACATTTATGTTTATGTTTCAAGTGAAGAAAAAAAACACACCAAAAACAAACACACATACCCCAAAAAACACATAATGTTTTGCTTGTTTTTGTTTTTCTTTGCGTTTTGGGTTCGCCGAGTGGAAAACATATTTAATTAAAGCTATCCGCATATTAAAAACTTTTTCTTTGCTGCCCTCCCGTCCGTCGGTCCCCTTCGGTGCTTATATTTTACACTCGGCTTGAGTGTTTCTTTTTTTTGCTGTGCATACTTTTTTGGCTAGGAAACTTAAGCTTGCCACATTACGAAGCATAAACAAGGAAATTGTGGAAGGGGCAAGGCTTTAAAAACAAAAGTGCCCCAAGGCGCCAACGGGGGTCACTCAAGTTTTATAAATATGCAAAATTTTAATGAATTTTTGTTTGCTGCCCGCCCGCAAATTGCCCTCCATTTGGCCCCGAAATACAGCACAACCCCTGCAGCACAACGATGGCGATCCGGGTCCAGCAAGTATTTAAGCAGCTTTAAAATGCGGGTCAGCCAACGCTTTTCCTTCTCGATAAGAAGGCCAAAAGTGGAAATTAAAGCAAACAAAGGGAAAGGTAAGACGGAAACCAAGAAATGGCCGAAAGGCGAAAAGAGGCAAATGTGACTTAAGCCGAGGAGTTAATCCCCTCTTGTGATTGAGAAATTGTAAAGCCTTTAAAAGCAAATAAAATATTAAAACACTGCCCAGGTTAATGAATTATTTTTTTTATATTTAGATTGAAATAAAATTAAAATTTCCAGCAAATCTCTGCCAAACTTTTAAAGACTTTTTAAAATGCACTGATATATAAAAGCCACAAAAAATAATCTTTTCATATTAAAATCATACCAATAAATCGAAAGACAAAAGGAGCTTTTCAGTTTGTTCCTTCAACGTTATTAAGCTTCGCTGGAAAAGCCTCCAATGAAAATCCCTTGTAATGAGCTCACACAGCCAGAGAACATACACATACACACTCGACCATTTCCCGCTTGACCTGTTGGTAATTTCACCTCTTGAGTGAAAGTCATAAAATCGTAATAAAATCAGCCAACTTTTAATTTAATTGTGCACTTTTAACACTGAACTTTTGTATTTCATGGACTTTCCTTTCGCTGTATGTTTTTTGTTGTATTTTTTCTTTCATTTTTTGCTTTTAATTTAATTCCCAAGCACCGCAAATGCTGTTTGACTTGGCAACGCATTAAACGGCCCCGCGCATTAACATAATCAGCTCACATGTAGGCGGAGCTCCAAGCAAGGCAACAAGTGGGTGGCCACCGACATCTGGCTGAAAATTTCCCTTAAGTAAAAGCCACCAAGTAAGCAGCCATCGCACAGGGCAAAGTAAGTGCGCTTAAACGCATTAAAAGCCAGCAAAGCATTTGACCAGCCCAAGAAAGTGGCCGAGGACGGACAGCACCTGAGCGGGCTAATGCCCTTGCTAAGTGACCAGGCTAATATGATGCTTAGCTTTCGGCTTTGCTCCATGATATGTGCGCCAGCCAGGAGATATTGAAGTAAGGATGAAGACTTACACATTTCCAATCAGACGAGTAATCCGGGGTATCGCATGCTATAAACCTAAACATCAAATTTTAAGATACTTTTCTTCATTCTTAACTGGTTTTGGAATATCCAAACAATCATTTCATTACTTTAACACCTTTTCCATCTTTAAGGCCAAGACCAGTAACTTCTCCGCTTCCAAGGATAGTCTCTTTAGGTCCACACTTTCACCGCAATTGGCGGCCATTTTTATTAGCTTTATTTTCCCAACGCCTTCGTAACAACAAAAGCGACCGTAGGCAGCAGCTGTTCATCTTGCAACAGGAAACGGAAATTGTCCATTGGTTCCGCCAGACGTAGGTTCTTGCCTACGAGTGAATGTAAGCTTAGGTGGGCTATGGGCTCGCTAAAGTCAAACTTTCTTGTTTCTCGTTTTGTTTTCCAATATTGATGCTAAGCCGGACCAAAGCAACACTCGAGGGAAATGGGACGGCGGAAAGGCGCTTCACAGTTGGACAGTTTAAGTGACGTCTGTATAGGTTGTTACCACTTGTTATTGGTTATGTCTGTAGGGAAAAGAAATGGCGGCAGAGTTTATTTAAACGGACTCCCCTTTCCCGTTGACTTCCTGCTGTAAATATTTTTCAAGGCAGTGGCGTATTTTCTATAAGTAGGATGAGTATAAAAAGAATTTCCGTTTTTCCTTTGAAAATAAAGCTGTGAGTCTAAACTCCAATTTTCAAACATTTTGTCATTAAAAAAAACAGAAGAAATAAATCATTTTGTGTTACGTGTGTTTGTGTTTGTTAATTTCATAATTGCCAAAACAAAAATCCATTTCAATTGAATTTTTGAGTAACCGCAAAAAGAGATTGGCGGTAGGAAAAATAATTAAACTGTCATGCTTCCTGGTGCTGTCAATTACAAGCAGTTTTTCCTCTGCGATTTCCAGCCGAAAGGCGCAGCGCCATACAAAAAATATAAAATAGTTCATATACATTTTGCGAGGCAAATGCCAATTGCAGTTGGAATACCAATTTTTTTCCATATTTAAATTGAAAATCAAACAGCGCTTCAGCTGTCGAATATGCGGATGAAGAACGTTGGAGAGCAGGGCCTGTTCTGCATTTGAAGTGCAAGCTGCATAGAATTCTGCAGGGTAAAGTTGCATTTAAATTAAATTCAATCAATTTTGCGGTATAGTATATGGGATATCGTTATGCCTCCCACAGTGTCGTAACTTTTTTAACATATATATTTTACTTAATTTATTTTAAAATTGCTTTTCTTTTGTCAATATAACCCAAACCTACACCTAAAAGGATTCAAAATGTAGCAATTTTTTGGCGATTTTTGCGAGATTTGACAATTTGATAGGAAATTAGTCAGAATTTAGTCAGCATTTGATTTTTTAGACATTTGAAAGTGGTTTGTTAGACGTTTTGGTGGCATTTGAAAGCCAGTTGCGGGACATTTGTGGATTTGGTCGAGATTTGGTCAAGATTAATTGAGTTTCGGGAGCTCTTTTGAAGGTGTTTTCGAGTGTTAATTGAACACTTTTTTAACAGTTTCGGTTTGGCTGTGAGTTTTGAATACCTATGTAGATCGAGATCTCCCTCGATAGGGGCAATCCCACACGCCCAGTCGTCTTTTTGCGTACTTTGCCAGTTGTTTATTTACTGCTCCGCCTCGTTGCTGCCCAGCAGCAGCTCCCCGTGGCAGGCAGATCTCATCAGATGCGGTTGCAGCTCATAAACGTTTCGCACTACATTAAATTTTATTTAGCACTCTCCCAGACGTTATCCCTATCCTCTGCACAGTTCCTCTTCTGCCCGCATTCATATTCATTTGTGTTAAACGCAGCGTGGCACGGGCACACATACATATAGAAACAGAAGGATATTCCCAAGGACCACTCCTTCCACTCCCTGTTTCCTATACTTTTTTAGAAGCATTTCAAAGTTTGTTTGGGGATTTAGAGAGCAAAGAACTTTAAGTTGAAAGTTTTGTTCAAGTTGCTTGCTCATCAAATTCGACTTTGATTACAATTCCATTTGCAAGCTGAAATAATAATTTAAAAAGATTTTTATTAGATCAACTAAATATAACAAACCGAAAGAAAAACACACATATATTGCTTTTGGAAGAATATTTTAGCTAGAAAAATACATTTAATGGGAACCTTAAAGCGTGGTTGCACCTTCAAAAAATCCAAATAAAATTCAGTTGGTTGTCAGCTAGCATAAAATATTCATTCATTCCACTCTGAATGGCCAGACGATGGACTGTGTAGCTCCAATAAACGCCTCATCAGCTTGCCTTCACCTCCGAGCACGCACATCAAATGAACATTACGCATACGCCGTGTTGTCATGCTTGTGGACAATACAGGCGACGCACAACAACAAAGGCCTGTCATTTAAGTCAATTGCCAGGAGTCAACAAACCTGAACGCAGACGACGACACATGTCCATGTGCGCCCACCAACACACAGGAAGGTGTATATATATGAACGTATATTTCGGTAGGACCCGCTCCACTCATTCAATAGATATGGTCAACAACTCATGCAATTGCGTGCAAATTACCGAATTAGCCGACGTTCACCTCAACGCTTTTCCCCCTGATGTTTTCCTTTCAATTAAAGCGGGCCCGAAGGATCAGAGGGGCGGTGCAAAAGAGCAGTTCAAAAGGAGTCGAATGTCCAATAAAAGCGCTGAATGACAACAACGTGCCATAGAAAATTAACTTGACCAGAGACCGGAGCAGACCGACAGGAACCTGCTGCTGCATCAGGCTTAATTTTCTTCTTTTTTTTCCGGCACGTACTTGATGCAAACAGTTTTATAGCAAATAACGTTATATTCGGGATGTTTCTGTATGAAAGAAATATTAATCTGAAAACTAAACTTGAACATTTTTATTTAAAAGAAAAGAATTAAAAAGGAAAGAAGGTTCTCTGCTTTTTATCTAATCTAAAATTATTAGGAATTCTTGATCATTGAGTTGTTGCCTCAATTTGAGAACATTCCAATCATCTGAAAACTTCCTTGCCACGCAAATATAATCAGTCAGCTCTAGCCATCATCATCAGCATCATCATCCAACGGGTGCAACACGCGTGCGTGACAAGCAATGGAACCAAAAAAATTAGAAGCAAACGCTGATGGTTCTATTAAAATGGTCTGGCACGTTTCAAGTCAAAATGTCATTAAACTGAGTTTTTCAACGTGTCCAACGTTGGCATTAAGTTGTCCGGTTTCGGTTTCAGTTTGGCTTTTTGGGAGAAAATCAATTTTCATAAATTTTACAGCCGGGCGGCAGTTGCATATGACTGCCACACCCCAGAAGCACGCTGAGCGCTGCTCCTTTCACCTTTGTCACGGATTTCTCTGCCGGCTTTCGACTTTCCACCATTTTCGGTGGCAAAGTTCGAGGCATTGCCAAAGTTTTTCAGCACCACTGTTGTCCTTTTTCCTTTTTTTTTTTTGGTTTGGCAAACGTAGCGCATTTTTAAATGGTCACGTTTTGCAGTTTAAGCGCCACGCCAGGGCACCGAAATACATCAAAGCGGCGCGAAAAGTGTAAACAGGCGCGTGTAGCCCCGCCCTTGCACCGACATTACGTTGGCCACAAAGTTGCAAGCGGCGGCGGCAGCGGCGGGGAAAAAATGTATTTGCAGCAGTCTGGCAAAGAAGCGAAGCCGAGCAAAAGTACGAAAAGAACTTGGCAAAAGTTTGTAAACTTTTTAAACGCGCATTACACGGGCTGAGCGTGTTCAAGACCTGCGATTTAGCCCCGGCAAAGGCAAAGGAATGCGGTCGGATTGGAGACGTTAAGAAATTGTAACTGAAATTTGGTGGAATTCAGAACGAAACACGACGCCATGGTATGTTTGATCTATGAGACTGCCGCGACGAATCGAACCGTTTTCGATTAGGCCAACAAAATACATTCGATTTTGATTGAATCTCATGCCAGCCAAGGAGTTTTTGGTAATTGAGAAATGCGAGAAATACCGAGCTACAGTTTCGAGATACTTTAATATTGGTAAACATTTAATATCCTTGACGAATTTTAAATCTAGTTCATAGGATATATTCAAGATACTTATACCTATCAATTCTAAACCTTCTTTCATACAAAGCTCAACGAGTTTTCGCTGATATAACAAGGTGTCATGCCATTTTAATCCAACGCAAACACCCAGTTAACTCTGCAGCCACGAAAGTTGGCCAGCTTTTAACCTTTCCAGCAATTTCCGCACCACCTGAACCACCAGCCTGGCAGCCACCTTCAAAGGACAACAACAAAAAAAATAATATGCCGTCATTTTGGTGCAACCACTTAAATGGCAACTGTAATTAGCATCATGGCCGCATGGCAGCTGCTATTAAATAGTCCACACTCAAAGCGCCAGGGCGAGGAGAGATGGCTGAGGCCGACGCGGCGTATACGCAACGTTGGGCGACAAGCGCGAAGAGCGGCGGCCCCTGTTGTCGTAAACTCTGCTAAACTGTTTGCCACTTTGTCGCGCAAAATGCTAAACTTTGTCGACGATGGCGATGAACTCCCCACCAACGAATGGGGAAACATTAACCCTCTGAAACCAAAAACATATTTGGAATATAGAATAGACAAGATAAATATTTTCCAATGCAGTTATACGAAATATTTACAAAATAAAATAAATCAAACCGAGTTGAGTTTCTGACTGTAAATAAATAAATATTATTTGTACAATAAAAAATATATTTTTTTCATTTATTTAAAAATATTCCCAAATCCTCAAGGGTTAAAGAGTTTCGGGAAAATGGGACAGAGCAAAGGGGTTGTGGAGGAGCCATCATCAAAAGGCTTAAGCAGCATCAGTCGCAGTCGCAGTTTGCCATCAAAAAATGGGCGATGGCGCAACGCAAACTTTACGAAATAATTTTGCATAAATTTTCGGGGCAAAATTTGCTTTTGGCTTTCCTGGTTTTTCCAGCCATCCAGTCCGTAGCCTGACCTGCTCGTTGCTTGTTCCCTGTTTCTGGTTCCTCGTCGCCAGCTGCGGCTTATTTACAAGTTGCCGTAATATTTTGCGTGCCGAGACGAAGTCCGCTGCCCCCCGTAGAATTTCCCCCATTTTCCACCACGCTGTCTGTTGTCGACAGCCATTTTCACGCTTGAACAAATCACAAGCTGCTTAGTTTCATAATTAGAAGCGTCACATTTTCGGGGCGCGCGCACTCTCGCACTCTTGTGCCGAAGCTCGTTGTGCATTATGGCCCCAAAATGGCAGCAGCAGGAGCCGGGCCCAGATGAACCTGGCCAAGTTGCCTCAAGCCGCACCAGGCTCCAGGACCAGCAACAGTGGTGTTTGGCCAACAGCATCAGTTAAAGTTGGGTCGTCGTTGTGCCCTTCATATAGAATGCATCGAGCTAAGGCTGTTGAAGAGCTGCGGGTAACTTTTCCCAGAGGCGTAGTCTCAGTTTGAGCTAAGTTTTTAAAATAAATCTTTTAAAATACAAATTATGGTGAAATTTTATAACTTTAAAACATTAACCAAGAGTCCTCAGTTTTCAACATTTATACATTTATATATATTAGAAAATGAGAACTATGTTAAGACTAAGTAACAAAATTTTGGTCGGAAGTTTGCAATGAAGTTAAGAACTTAAGGAGTAACACAAACTTGTTTTCTTTATTTTTAATATTTTTTACTTTAAATATTTTTAATTTATGAATTACTCATTCTCCATATCCCTCTGAGTGGCGCTCTTCTCCCTTTGAATATAATGTCAGGCCAGATCACCTAACCGAATGCCAACCGGAACAAAGGCAAGCCAGAACAAACCCAGGACAAGCCGAGCCAAAACCAAGGAACCCTTCAAAAACCGACCGAGCATCCTTCCTACAACTTCCCAAAAGTGTGTGTGTGTGCGCGCAGGCTGGCAGCCTTCGCTGGCTTGTCATTATTTTAATAAAGTTATTTACCTGAAGTATGCAACAACATTTGTTTGCCAGCCAAAGTAAGGCATGAAATTAGGCGCAATTGTAACAGAGTTGCCAACTTGCCATAAACACAACGGCAAGGACTCACAAGCACACACACACTCGCAAAGTCAGGACAAAATACAGTGACAAAAAAGGAAACTTGGTCCTTGGAGTGGGTAAAGAGTGGCTGGAGCGGCTGGAGCAGGCTTGGCGGGACCTGAACAACTTTTGCTTATTTATGTTGATTTTGCAGCCAGACTTGGACCTGGACTTCGGTCGGAAATGGCGAGCATAAATTAAAAGAGTTTTTTGACAACCCTTGGAAAATTATGATACTTATTATTTTGAGCAAAAGTTTTCATTACAACTTCGTCTCGAGTCGACTCGCCTCGAATCGAAGCTGGAGAGCAGGTGCCACGGCCAGCTACAAAGTTGCCCAAACATTTTTGGCAATTGAGTAAAGCGCAAAATGTTCAGTGCATAAATTGCGAAACTCCCTTGGCCCAGTTTGGGTTTTATGCGCCACTGATAGCCCCGGTAAACTTTCCTCTTGCAACTCAATTGCAACATACATTTGCATGTCAGGACACCTAATCACAAACGGATAATGTCCCATCCGCTTTGAAATGCATTCCCTTCGCCGGGCCAAGGACTTTGTCTTGTCCCTGCCCCGGCCACCGTTGTCGACCAGAAATCTTAAAGGAAAATTAGCTTTTGGCTTTAAGGCTTAAGCTTTTTGGCAGCGCCAAGCGAAAATCCTTTTTGGCTGTCAGCACGCCACTTGGCAAACAAGGAGCGCAGCCAGCGGAGCCAGAGGATCCTTGCGGAGGACAGTGGTAAGTAAAAGTGGTTCTCTGCCGGGCTGCCTGACTGGCTGGTGTGAATCCCAGCATCCTAAGTCAGCATAATGCGCTAACAAACACTTTACTTGCCAGTCTCCCAGTGAGTTTGAGACACGACACTGGGCGAAAAATGACTGGGCGGCGGAGATGTGCAGGGTGTGTCGGGTCAGGAGGAGGCGACGTCTTAGAGGCGAATCCCTTACCAAGATGGGGACTTAACGGATTCGGTTGTTTTCTATTTCAACCCAGTTCCCCATTGCCCTGCCCGCTGAGGAATATCAAGTTAAATGACCATAAAAGACACGCAAAAGTGTGCTATGAGAATATATTTGGAAATAATTCCTTTAGAGAAGGGGGGCTTAAAGTAAACTTAATGTTTTGTTATTAGTTCATTGCTAGTTTAGGATGACAGATAATATTTATACTGTGAATAGTATTTGTGCTAATTTATTTCCCATATATTGGGTTATGTTACAAATATTAAAAATGAAATAAAGCTGTTACCCCAGGTGTATCATGTTTAAATAACCCCTAACTTCTAAGGATTCAAGGAATTAAAGTATATATACATACATAAGTTCTAAAAGAAACCCATGACTATTTTCTCTTCAAACCTTTTTGTCTCCGTGCTGCTGTGGAAATGTAGAAATTTCCTATTCGTTGGCCTCCAGCCAAAGGTGTCGCGAAATTTTCTGTGCCAGCCGAATTGCGAAATTGCCATCAGTTAAGCCCAAATTGTAATTGGGTCAATTCTATTTTCCCCACGTTTATTTACATATTTGCCAAAAATGTATGTTTTTGTCTGAAGCCGACCGCAAGGCGTACGCAATTATTTTGCCAACAATTTGGCGAAATGGGAATTTGCCAAACGCCACACACAACATGCGAAGCCGACAACGAAATTCAACGTTTTGCAGTTAAGTTTGCATTTCAAAGTTTTGTGGAAAGGACTTTCGCACACACACACAAACACAAGCTTCAATAAGGCATTAGAGATCTATAGAAAGTTTATTTTGCCTGGTGAATAGTGGAGGCAAGGGTGATGGGAATCCAGAAAGCAAAACAAACCAGGCTCAGTCTTCTGCCAATCTTGGCATTGTACATATACATACTTTGAGTAGAGATGCTAACAGCCAAAGATATATTTAAGTAAAAGAAATAAACTAAGAAGAACTAATTAATATACACCAAATAATTGTTTTTTATATAACCATTTATAAACAACAATTAAAGATCTCCCTATTACTTGCCCATGTTGGCATCTCTGACCCTAAAATTTTGGTCTCTTGGTTTCGGAGAAACTTCGCATGGCGTTGACACTGACGAAGAGACCCAGACCGAAGTTCGGCGGGATTTCCCTCAAGTGGCAAGTGCTTGTTGCTTGCCGAGTGCCTGGGTTTCCTGGCTGCTGTTTGCTGATTAGTTTCGGGCTTATGGCTATTTGAATTTGGCATTTATTGATAGTTGCCGACTGCTGGCAGCCCCATAATGAAATAATTGATTGGCATCGGGCATTGGTTTATCAATAAATTAGCTGCTAAGTGATGACTAGACAATACTTCTTTCGAGCTAGCCAGATAGAATTTTCCTCAGTGAGTTGTTCACTGACCAGCGATGGGATTAGATAACCAAAACAATTTTTTGCCAGCAAACAAATCTCACACATGACTACTTCCCTGTAGAAATCCTTTTTTAAATTCCATAAAATCGTTTGGGGAAACGGATTGCAGTTGTTGCGGTTCAAAATGCACAATACAAAAGGCCCAAAAATTCGAAATGAATGCTTAAAAATGTATAACTCAATGAACATGAAACGCAAAACAACAATATGCAAAAAGAGAAAATATATACAAGAGCAACAAGAACGACGAAATGCTTTCACGCAGTCAAAAATCGTTTGTTAGTTTTGCTCGTTTTTTTATACATTTTATTTGAATCTCTTCGGCTGTTAAGTCGCTGGCAAAAAACAACAAACGGAAACGAAAATGTGTTCAAGTGAAATAAATTACTTTATGTGCTGCCAACACAACAGCGGCAAAAGCAAAAGCAGAAAAATAAAATGGGAATCCCACAAAGCGAAATCACAAGCAAAATGGAATAAGAAACAATAAGAGAAAATAAGACAGCACACCGAATGGCAAATGAAAAGCGCGTAAAATAAATAAATAAAAATTCAAACTGATTATGCATGGCGGAAAAATCCGATCTTTTTTTAAGGTTGCAGCAGTCGGCAGTCGTGCTTCCCCCTTTGCCGCCGCACACCACCCAATTTCCCGGCCACGCCCACAACTAAACTGTGAAAACGGCAGACAGCAATCCACACAAATCACAACAGAAAGCAGAAAGCAACAAAAAGAAAGCCAAAAATTTGCATTTTAATGCGCTTCACTTGTTTTGGCAACGCCAACAAGCAACAGCAACGCGAAAAGCGGGCTTTTCTTTTGTGGAAATGGGGTGACGAAGGGGTTTCCCCCGATAGAGAGGCAATGCAGAGATTTTTCTTTATTCTATGCATAAGATATTCCTTCGGCTGTTTCAGCCATTCAAAAGTTTAAGAAAAGCTGATGAAAGCAAAAGCAAAGTACAACAAAATTATGGAGATCATAATAATTAATAAAAATAAATACATAAGAGAAAGAATTTTTAAGTTGAGAAGTAAAGATAATAAATATTTGAAACTTTTTTAAATAACAGGAATTAAAAATTTGCCAATCAAGTATTGAGTACTTGACTTTTGAATTGCATAACAAGAATGAAATAAATAATAAATATGCACATTTCGCTCTATATATTTTAAATATATATTTATTTTTATATTTTATTATTATATTTTTATTATAAACTCATATATTTTAATTACAAAATCAAACAGCTTACGACAAATACTACTTTTGAAATACTTTACTGAATAATAATAGTATTACACTTTACAAATTTAAATTACTATCAATTTTGCTAATATTATGTTCAAAGTTGGTACTCCCACATAAAAACTTTTTCAATAGCAATAGAAAAAAAGGATCATCATGAAAAGAGATGTAAAAGTTTTTATACAATTTTCACCCCTTGCTATATCTGCCGGTTGGCTGTAAGTGTCATTTGCTTTGCTTATTTTTCCTAGGTTATTTTCGCACTTCCAGTTGATGCTTTCATTCCGACCACAAGAAGAGTCTCTATCCTGATAAAAATACGAACACAATAATCAAAAATCATGGCCACAGACATTGAAATGACACCTGCCTGTCAGTTGAATAGTGCTCCTTGGTCCCTTTGCTCGCTTGATTTGGCCTAAAAACTTTTGAATTTGCATATTTCAGTAGCCGGAAAAATTCCTTTCATATTTTTAAACCCTCTCCCCCGGCGGTTGATATCTGACAGTTGCCACTGTCGTTTTGCATTTCCAATTGTTTGAGAATGTACAACGGAATACAGAGACTGACTTTTTCCGATGCCATATTGATTGTGGTGTGGCTGGTAGCTAAAGGTGTTGCTGCATCCACCTCAGTCATGCATCTGAATACATTTTACAATATTTTTTCCACTCCTTCTTCCTGCTAACAGCCACTGAGTGACGGAGTGTCTATAGAATTATTTTGCAGTATTTCTATGAATTTATTGATTGAGGTTGGCAAAGTGAAAATACAGAAAAGAGCACAACATGGACTATAGTTACTGAAAACAAGACGAAATCATAAATATTGAATGCAGTTTACACTGGCATAAAAAGTTAATTACACTTAATTAGAAGCTGTATTTATCTGTGTTTGTTTTCCAAGAAAATCTTTAATATTTCAGTAAATGAAATGAAATGAAATTAATAAATAAAATAGGTATCAAAACAAAAGATTTCAACCTCTTCCCTCATCCAAGGATACTCTCGAAGAATTTATTTAATAAATGTTAAATTTTCTCGCCCTGTATTTAAACAACAAAAACCTCAATTGTTTGCCGTGTTCCACATGCCAATGGATAAAGCTCATTGAATCATTTGCCGGCAACAACTACAGAAAAGACAATAATAATCAGCATATGCTGCTACGAACAGCAATTGACGTTTGACAGAAGGACGAAGGGACACCGTATGGAAAGGGAGGGAGTTGCGGACTAAAACAAAGCCATGCGAATGCATTGCTGGAAAAGTTTAACATCTATCTTTTACTTTCGAGTTTTCCCCCTGTCCTCGCCTCACTCCTTATCTGGTGGCTGTCATAAAAGTGTGGAGCATTTTCAGCTACGTCATCATCAGCAGCAACAATGATGCGGAAAAGGGGAAGTGGGGATGGAAAATTCTCCCTTTTTTAAGCCCTGCCACCTCACCCTGGCCGGGCTCACCCTCATACCTTGTCAAGTTTTTTGGGGGGGACGAATGTTTAGAGTCTATAATCTTCAAATAATGGAAAAACTTTTGCTGTTAAGCACGAGGAATGCCAAAGCTTAGATTTGTCTTTTATTTTTTGTTCTTCATTTTTTCTTTGTTTCTTATTTTCCCACACCAGGAACCGCATAGCCAAGAGTTTGGTTATTTTTGTTATTTTGGTTTTTATTTTCCTCTCCCTCCATGCAGTTGACAATCCTGGCAAGTGTGTTTGTTGTCGCTACTCACTCGATTTTCAATTTATTTCGTTTGGCGAGTGTGAGTGGGTGGATAGGTGTGTGTGTGTGTGTGTGTGGGGTTGTAGTTTTCATTTTTTCTCTGGATTTTCTTTCGTACATTTCTATTTTTTGCTGTTGCTTCTTTGAACGAAAACTTCATCAACTGTTTTGCTTCTACCTGTGGCTTAAAGTCTTCCAACCAACACCACAATCGGTACACTCAACCTTCCCCAGCTCCCTTGAGCAATCAGCCAGAATTTTTTTCTGCAAGAATTTTTTCCTCTTTCAATTTTATTTTGCACCTTTTGTTGCTTTTTTTTTGTATTTTTGCTGCAAATTAAGTTTGTGTCAAAGGGGGCAAGTGGGGGAATGTGGCCAGGGGAGGTAACAGGAGCAGAAGCATTTATGCCTTTGTGGCAAGTTAATTTCAATTTTATTGCCAATTGATTGGGATTTGAATGGAATGGAAACCTCGGCGGCATTGGCAATGTGTCGCCAATAAGCTATTGGCAAGTGGCATTGGCCCTAAGCCATGGCTGATTAATTTCTCGCATTTCAATTGAAAACTCGACCATACAACTGTCAACAGCAAAATACAATTTACAAATGTTCCCGCTCTTTGTATTTCCACTTTCCCGATTGCGAATAAAAGTCGATCTGTCTATAGCGTAGCAATGGGAGTTTGATTAAATACCTCAAATGAAAAGTAACTTAAAATCTGTTCAAATGAAATTGGTTTCAATACTTTCTTTTCCAAAGTTGCCGCACAAAAATCAAAAGGATTAACTTTCAAATAACACATTCTTCAGCTACGTTATTAATTATGGAGCAATTACCAGAGCTCAAAGTTAAAAGCATCTTAAAATATCTCCTATACGCTCGTTTCAACAAATAGCATATAGAAAGCATAAGAATTAATTCAAAAAATTATATTCTTAAAGTCTTAAACAGTTTACTACGGCAGAGTGAGCATCTACGGTGAAAAATGGCTTTGAGGTGTCTTTGTTGTGGGTGTCCCAGATCATCAGTTTGTGATCGGTGGCCACCGAGCCGAAGAGCGACTCGTGATGCACATGCCAGGCCACATCCTCGAAGAAAGCAGTGTGCCCTTTAAAGATATTCTTAGCATCAATGACCCGTTGTTCCTAGGGTTTAGCGTTGATGTCCTACACACAGATGGTTTGCTCCTCTGAAGCGGAAAGCAAATAGCCTACAAAGAAAGTAGTAATTGCGCCAGCCGTTTCGTCCTTGTAAAATAATTTTATTTTTTTAATATACATAAAATGCTGAAAATAAAAAACAGGCACTCAATTTTGAGCTGCCCAATAAAAACGTCCTGAAGCTTATTTTCTTTTTTATACTAGCCTCCAAAAGTCAACCTTCATCCGTAGCACGAACAAAAATATACAGAAAAATATTACAGAATTCGGAATGAAAATAAATAAAAAAAAGTTAACAAGGTAAAACGCTTTCAAGCTGGGGTCAATTGCATCCATGGCAACTGCTTGCAAAGAGAGGCAGCGAAGGCGCAAGGTTGAAGGTCAATCTGGAAAACCATTTAACGCTTGAGCTTCCACTTAAAGGTAAAACACACAAAATAATAAACATATTGAAAGGAAATCTAATTTTGAAAAGGATTATTTGGCCTCGTTAAGTGTAGTTATAATTTAATTTACTCGAAATCCGGCAAACAAAAGCCACAAAAATCCGGTAAAAGCAATTTCCAGCTTGGCTTATCCACTCAGTCAGAGTTCACTTGCCGCCGCCAAACATTTTCCAGGCAGCCGCAAAAATGTCAAAGGGCAAAACAACAATTTGGCAAATTTTCACATTTGCACTGGCATTAATTTCACATTGCGAGTGCCAATAAGCCAACAAATAAATGCCCTCGATGGCTGGTGGAAAACGGCGAGGAAAAATCAAATTAAATTTCCCTGGCCTGAAAGGTCTCAGCTGAGATAAAAAACTGAAAATGCAATTTGTGTTTCGTGGGTGTGCGAATGCCTGCGGGTGGAGGGTGGAGGTGAGGGTAGTCACCAAATCGTCGTTTTGCATCAGCTGCACTTGGCTGCAGTTTTATTGGCCTGGCCTTGGCCATCCGTTCTCTGGTTACGTTGACATGTCTTCCCCGCCCCACCCGTTCCCTGTTTTTGCGGTAAGTTCTGTTTGAGATTGCACCTGCATACATATCCGTTGCAGGTCTCTTCCCGGCTTCCCGATCCCCAATCCATTTGGACTGAATTTTCCCTTTTCCCCGGCTGATGTTTCGCCCCCATCACTGTGGTCATCATCGGCGGCTTCGTTGCATATTCATACGCCACCGTCGCCGCCGCCGCCATCCTCAGCTGGCCCATTGTTGCCATCGCCATGCAGTTGATGCGGGCGAGCTGATTTTTATGTGGCTGACCAAGCAGCAGGCCTGGTCCGTTTGGCCATTTTCTGTTTGGTTTTTATGGTCTCTGCGACCGATGCGAAAAAAGCGAAATCAAGCTGGTCAATTATGGCCAAAACTGGACGATAGATGGATGCCCTTTAATCCTGGATTCAAACAAGCCTTAATTACTTGGAAGTTCCTAAAAAATTTTATAAGAAAAATGTGGAAAAGCGTTTAAGAAACGTATACATTTTTGAAACAAATAGTTAAAAATATTTCTACTGTCACTCGTGAGTGTTTTGTTTAACAAAGATTACATTTTTCCAGCGTTCGCCAATTAATTGAATTTTTAATTATACACATTTAAAGATTTCTTACAAAAAATATTAATCTAAATTAAAAATTACCCACTTATTAAAGATATAAATCAAATTTTATTGCCATTAAATTAAACAAAAAAAAGTGTCTAATAAATAATTCAGAATCTTGAATTTGTACAAATTCAGGCTCTTAACAATCATGCCTGATCCTTATATAGAGCATCAAAATAACTCTCGCTCCGTTAGCAAGATATCAGGAGAAGGTCCTGGCCCTGTGTGTGTCACATTTAAAATATGCGCATTTTTGCAAATGACATTTCAGTCGCACCGCACTATCACTAATTGATATCATATGATGGAATTTATGCACAGACACCGACCATACTGGAATGTGTCCTGCTCCGTCCTACCTACTCCTGCTGCTACTCCCGTTTCTTCTCCTGAAGCTTCTTCCTCCCGGATTGGTAATCGGTGCTTTCCCTGATTGTTGCAATGGCGGTTTTGCTGGTGGCAGAGAAATTGTCGGGTTCATTTTTGCCCTTTGTTGGTGCTGTTGTCGGTCGATTGCCGTTTCGCTTTTTGCGGTTTGTCGACGCGTCAGCTCCGTCATGTGGCCCCTGTCGCCGGTCCGGACTGTACTACCGATATCATCCAGTGTCCCTCCGCAGTCCGCTGCCCAATGTCTGCTGCCTGAGGTTGGCCGCTCTGCGGTGCCGAGACTGCGGCCCGATCATTCATTTGTCAAGTTGTCAGGACACGGTTCGGCAGCCCAAAAATGCTGCCGTTGACATCAAGTGCGCCATTTAGATTTCACAGCTGCCCCATTGTAGTTTTTGGTTTGTTGTTTTTCTTAGTAAAAACTGAGAAAAATTATATCACAAGACCATAGTGAATTCATGAGGAAGGATTTAAGCTATTTTATTAATGACAAAAAGGCAGAAACAAAGGTTATGGTTAGATACAGCATAAATGTAGGTAGCCTATGAGAATTATGTCAAACTATAAAACCTTTAACAAAATTCAGCTTTCCTCTTTAAACTGTCTAAAATTTCCTAAATCTCTTTAGATAATTTCTTATACTCAAAAATAAAAATTTTAAATTTTCACAAAGAACGCAAAAATTTAAAGTAAAAAATGGCTTGCATTCAAGAGGAGACAGCCCTTTCACTTATTGTACGCCTGGACGAGTGGAGCAAGTCCAGTGAAATCAAGCCTGGTGAAACGGGACGAATTATTGCCGTGGTGCTATTTTTAATAGTCGTATCCTATCTCGTAATCTCTGTGGCACGTATGGTGGCGGCTCTCGCCCTTCCCGCCTTGGTCATCATGGGTCTCCTCGTGATCTACCGCTGTGTCAGCATCACCGAAACGATAGAAGGTATCAGGCAGCTGCCCGACATAATGTATTCTTTTGGAGATTTCATAGCAGACTCAATACGAAAGGCAAATTTTCTAAGGCATGCCTTTGCATGGTGGTGTTTATTTTATAGGATATTGGATTTATTTATTTAAATGAACGAGTAAATATGGTGGGATATTATCGTAGGTGATATACTTTAACATGGATAATTTCAAGCTGTGCTTAGTAATAAATTATTTAAAATGATTAAAATCAAAGTCTTATAAGATCGGTCAATGTTTATATCCTTAAAAGAACATAAAACTGTGCGCTTCTAGTTAGACTCTTGCCTTAAATATTCCAACATCATTCCAGTCCTCAACACTCAACCATTATTCATTTATAGCCTCAACGATGTTCACATATCGATAGCCCAGTTTGCCATCAACAATCCTGTCAGGACATTTAAAGGCCTAAACAAGCAGACAATGAGTGGGGCAGGAACAGATGTAGACACAGATACGGTACCGAAGTTGCATCACAGACAGAATCCCTGTTTATGTCCTCGCCGGGACACACAAAAATGGCAAAATGCAGCCCCGACACTCGACACTTCGCAGGAATAGTTTGCTTTTCATGCTTCCATTGATGTGTGGGTTAGACTGTGTGGGCCAAGTTTTGTCTCGTTGTTGCCACCATTGACCGTGACGCTCGTTTCGCCGGCGCGGATGCGAACTTTGTTGCCATTTTTACCGACTGTCCTCCATTCACCCCTTTTGCTCCATCCAGATCCTAGCTCCATCTATGGAAACGTGCGTGTTGTCTGCTACCTGACGGTTGACTTTCTTCCTCTAATGAAATGCGGTTACAAATGCAATTTTACATTTTTCACAAAAAGCATTTTATCTGTCGACGCCAGGCCCGGGCTCAAAATGCAGACTCCAAACTCCGGGACTGCGACTCCAAAGTTTGATACACTCTGGGAAAATGATGTGCCCTTTTTATATTAAATTTCCATTAAAAACATTTAAAATTTATTCATAATTTTCTTTTTAATTTCTAACTTAAATAGAGGTGTAATGTTAAAGACCTCATGGCTATTATTTCAAAGATTTTTTTTAATACAATTTATTTTAATTAACTATGAGTTCCCAGGTTTTTCCTCAGCTAAAATAAATTACTTGTTATTATAAAACTACAACAATTATATATTTCTCCCTATGTACTCCTGCCAAAGGTAGACCAGAGCGTGGCAATAGTCAGTGCACGTGACATCCATGTGTCTGCTCCCTATTCCCTGGACGGAATTTCCTCCATTGTGTTTGTGTTTCAGGCTTGTTCCCATTCGGGCCAAGCCCAGCCCTTAGCTGCCACCGTCCTGGTGGTCCGTTGTCTCTCGTCCTGCCAACCAGTCGCCAGCTTGTTTGCACCTTGTCGAAATTAGTGTTTGTACCGAAATGAACACGATTTGTTTGACCAGCAGGTGTTGAAAATACACTGCGCTCCATGGTCGAGTTGGTTTTGGCCATCCCAATCCCACCACCTCTCCGGTTTTCTGGTTGCCCATCTGCCTCGCTTTTTCGTGTCATACGCGGCGTATGGGTAATGTTTTTCAAATTGTTGCGGTCATTTTGAGAGACATTTGGTCGAAATTGCTCTGTTTTGCCTCGCATTGTATGCTGGCAGCGGTTTTAGGTGATTGTTGTGGCATTTTATGAACATTATGGTTACTTTGTTATTTTGATTGTACAGTTTGTGTAAATGTACATATGAGTGCCCATGGTCGCAGGCCTATACCTCAGGAGATACTTAAACAGGAAATATTTAAAGAAGAAATATTTATTGTTAATTTTAAAACAACAAAGACACATGAGCCATGTTTATTAGAATATTTTCATGATTCACTTTGCAAATTCCCAGCAGCAACTGCTGAAACAAACAAAGTCACTTCCATCGGGTAAAATATTAATGTGCAACATCATTTTCCCATTGCAATTTTTCATTGCCAACGAAGACCATCAAAATGCTGAAGTGCGGCCAAAATATGTCAGACTGCAAATCAAAATGGCAGACAGCTCTGACAAATAAACAGTCACTCAGCCAGTCAGACAAACGAGTGCAGCAGATGGAGATACATTCCAGACAGACAGATGCCGGTGATTGCAGTAGTTTTGGCTTTTCAATGCCAAATTGCAGAAGGTAAGTAAGACAGTAAGTGCAGCATATAGGCCGCCTTTGACGGATCAGAACGGATGCTGGGGGAATCAAGGGAGTCCTCGCTTCCCGGCAAACTCATTAACAAGTTGGCACATAAAAGCCCAACAACTACTCAGAGGGAAGTCAATGCCTCGGCGACAAGCTGCCGCATCAGCAGCCGCAACTAATGGCTGCCAGACTTGTGTCGGTTTTGGAGTTTTGGTTCTCCTCCTCCAGTTCCAAAATTCTCAGTTCCTTCAAGTTCTTTTTCGGCAAGGCCAAGGCAAATACTTACTTGGCGGCTGTGTGCAAGTTTTATTAAAAGCCAACAGTCGGCGACATCCTGCTAGCGGTTGGCCAAAAGTCGAAAGTCTGAGGGCCGAGGGGGACATGGCTTGATAAATACAGCCAAAATTATTTTTGCTGCAAGTACAGAGAAGATTCAGAGGCAAGAACTTTGCAAGAAAAATATTTATTTAGAGTCTTGACTTAAATATCTTAAATATTACATTACACATATTAATTTTTGCTGCTTATAAATTATTAGCTTAATGCCTCCGTCCAATTAAATATCGTAAAATGTCAGAAAAAGGTAAAATATAATAGCCACAATTTCGCACTTAGCCAATATTCACTTTGCTACCAAATCCAAGAGGCAACTAGCGCGAAAATTATGGCTCACATGTGTTGCCAGTCGCAAACTACTCATTGGAACTGCGGATTTCTGGGACGTCGCAGACAGTCGAAGAATTTCCCGCCGATGGAGCCGCAGACGGAGAGGAAGTCGAGTTTTCCTGTGCCAAGACGAAGTTACGACTTCAACTTATCAGAGGGAGCGGTTGCAGCGTTGAAGTGGTCCTCACAGCAGCCAATATGGGTGGCATAGCATCGACAATGGCCGGTGGGGCAGCAGCATTGCCGCAGGATGGTCGAACTGTATGGAAAAACAATGATCTTCCACTCGTTACGCATCTCGATCGCCTCGTAGTGATAGCCCCGCCTAAAGATCGTAATGGGATTGTGGTCCGTGTAGTGAGGCATTATCTCCACCAGGCAGGCGTCCATGCAGTTCACAAAGAACTGCACGCACTTGATGAGCGGAGCCAGGACATAGATGTCCACAACGCCCTCGTCGAAGAAATACACCGCATCGAACGGCGGTGTCTCCTTGGAAAAGATTAGGGCCACATCCCGAATGGCCTCGAATGTATGCAGAGTGGTGGCCCCACTGGCGCCGCTGGGAAAGATCAAGTGAGTGTCGTTGCCTGTGACCAAAATGGGACTGGCACAAGCCGGAGCGTCAGCCACGTCGGCCAGAACATATTTATACGGACGCAAACCGTGTTGCAGCTCGTTCAGCGTTCGATTATAATTGGGATGGTTGGCCACATGCGGCTTCACCTGCCGGAAGCGACTGCGTAACCTCTCGATAAACTCATCTCGGATCGAAGTATGTACTGCCACCGTGGCCATAGGAAAGGGCTGGAAGGGCTCGTGCATCAGCTCCGCCAAGCAGTAGGCTGCCGTGTTCAGATCTCCGTTCTTGCCAACGCACATGAAACGTGCTCCAGGCCAAGTCTTGGTCGCCGTCATACTGTGCCTCTAATGAAGGGAGGAGGTAATTAAAGGTCAAGGGGGATATATCAGTGCTTACTATTTTTGGGGCACGTGCAACGCACTTCAGATTGTGCACCAGATCGTGCGATACAAAATTCTTCTTTAACTCGCACATATTTAATACTAAAAGTCAGTACTAATTGTTACAATAAATTTGATTTCTTATACTCAAATACCAACATTGACGAATATAGAAAGGGTTAGATTTTATAATATAGATTTGACAAAATCACATACTTTAGATTACTTTACTAAAGGTGTTATATTCCCCTCTCTTTGGCATAACCAAAATCTCTGAAAATGCCAATCCGATTTGTGTTTAAGCCCCACCACTTTAATATGTAAAATCTTTGGAGCCTCCCAAATTGAGCAATCAAAAGTTCTGGGAAATTAACTCCCCAGCCTGGGAGCATCCATACTTTGCGCCGCCTGCGCTTTTGGGCCAAGTCAACTCTCTTTCCTCATATCGCACACTTACTTATGCCGAAAGGCTAATGGAACCAAGGAAAGTCGAAATTTCCATAGAATAAAGCAGAATTTTCGCAAAAACACACACACAAACTAACGAAAACAAATCAAGCGCAAAGTAAACCCAACCGAGAAAAAAATAACATTTTGCCGCGATAAGAAACTTGTTCAGACTTTCAAGAAGACGAGAGAGAGAAAGAGCTAAAGGATGGCGAAGTCTGCAAGGCACGAAGGCAGCAAGGACAATGCTAATGCCATTTGCTCAAGTGCCTTCAACAGAGGCAACGTCGTGTCATATAAAGTCTAAACAAAGGTAATAAATAAGTTTGTCGTCATTTTGTGTACGCTTACAAAGAGCATTTTATTTTGATAAACGTTGTAGGGATTTATCCTTTCAAGAAAAAAAATATTTCTGATGGAAAGATAAACATTCGAGATGGCCATATTAAAAGTATTATTCAAAAGGTTGAAGTACCTTCAATTTAAGATTTATGAATAAGCTATTTAAGTTAATACACTCTCAGACAAATTATATTTAAAATCTACATTTCTACATTTAATTAAATTTAAATTTTTAAATTAAGTTTAATTAAATTTAAATTATATTCAAACTATTAATTAAAAAAGGGAATTTCAAAGTCTTAAAGACAAAAGGCTCTTCTGAACTGGTTTTATTTCTGGTCTTCCTTGTGGGCGTGACAATTCTTAGCTCTAAGGCACATAAAGTAAAAAAAAACCATCTCTGGGACATTTGCAACCAGCCATAAAGGAGATTTATAAAGCAAAATAAACACAAAAAATTACAAAGAAGACGAGAAATATTCACATTGCAGCGCCAATTTATTTTTCCGATTTTCTTTTATCCCTGGAATAAAGAGGAAACAAATACGTCTTTAATATTCAGTTGAATGCAATGAAAATTAAATTAGTAATTTGTTTTGCGGTTGATTTGTTTGCTGCCTAGAAAATAAACAGTAACAGGACACAGTAACAGATACAGTGTCTATGAAATGCAAATAAAATGCTTGAATTTATATAAAGAAATATTTTGATGAGCTAAATAATAAACTCACATAATTATTATATGAAATTAGAAAGAAAAATATTTGTGCATAATAGCATTATTTTCAAGTTAAAAATCCTACATAATAAAAACAAAATGTATATTAAAAGCTTTAGTTAATTACAATATCATTCTAATTTTTTCTTAAGCCCCAAATTGATGAATGTTTGATCTCATCTATTCAAAATGAAGACATTTTATAGAATCTATACAAAAATATCTTTATTAAAATATCCAATATATCTCTCCAATTTCTAGACTAACCACTGTCATCAAACCAATTGAGGCGTGTCGAACTGAACGCGGTGACAAAAATTAACTAAAAACATCAGTCGCAGCTAGTCAACTGCCATGGTACATTCAATTATTCATTTTGCTTGCAATTTCGAATTTGAATTTCATTTATGCAACGTTTTAATTAAATTTTTTGCTTCTTTTCCCAACCTAACCGCACTCACGCTCCCAAAAATATACGCACAGAGTCACACGGAGGCACAGAGCAACGGCAGCAGCTGCCGCTTAAAGCCACAAAAATTACGCATACGCAGTGTATACATATATTAAATTAAAAAAGTTGACACAGCGAGTGGAGCGGCAAACGAAAAAGTTGTACGACTTTTTGGATTTTGGTTTTCAACATTTCGAAATTGAATTTCGGTTTTATAGTCGATGTTGTTGTTGTTGGTGTACTTTGCTGAGTGAGCGCGAGATGAGGTGTAATTGAAAAATGTTTAACAAAATGACAGAGACAGTGATTTCGAAATTCTATTTTGCTTAGTAAAAATGATATTCACATTTGCCATCGAAGGTCAAATAGAATTACCAACGCAAAACACTTGAAATGCACTGGAAAAAACGAACAAAAATAATAATTGCATGAAAATAAATAAAAAAAATTTTAAAATAGTTTTGTTTACTGGATTATGACGGTACATTGTTGCTTTTAGCACAGATATATGCTGTTTACATACTCTAATTTTCAGTATAAATTGCATAATCACATATAATTACACTAGATTACAATAATTTATGTTTTTTTAACAATTTAAAGAATTTATTTTCCTAGTGTAGAGCCACTTATCGAGAGCCAGTCGGTTTTTGGCATCGACTAGTGCCAAATAAAATATGAAAATGCTTGTGCCGAGCATTAAGCGCTATGAAAATCCTATGGCCTAGCCATCCGATCCTCTGCCTCCCAAAAATGGGCGTGGCTGGCTGGATGCCGGGAATCGGCAAGTGCAAATAACTGTTGCCAAACATTTTCAACGAAAAATGTTCACATTGCATGCATTCGGCGGGGGATATGCCAGCGAGAGGAGCAATGGTGCAATCTGCCCGCTTGTAGCAATGCATGCAAACAAGATTTAACGATAAAATTTTAATTAGTGCATAAATGGGCGCCTGATTGTGTGGGCGTGGCCGCATAGAGTGGAGAGGCACAAGACATGTTGGCCATATATGCATGCATCCATGTTGGAGGATGCCAGGAACATGGGCCAGAGACCCGGAGCCAGACACATTGCGGCTTTGGCACTTTCCTGCTTTTATTTGCCAACGCACAGGCATCGAGTGGGGGCGTGGAAGGGCGGATGGAAGAAGGGTCGGCACTGGGTATTCCCCGGCTGAAATTAAGAAATTTTGTCCCTCTGCCATGTGCCGTGTTTGCATTGGCATCGATGCGTAACTTGGCGTTGCAAGGCTGTCCTTCCGATAAGCGTTAATTTGAAAGTTGCAATGGAAGCTACGGATTACTTTACTCGGAGGGAAATGGGGAAAGATTCAAGCAAAGAAGTTGACTGTTTATACCGAAGGAAAATTTAATAAATAAAATATTTATAAGGTTATTCAGATACCCAAATATCTTAATGCTTGGCAAATCAATAAGTATTTTAAACACATTTCAAATAGGTTTAAATATTTTACAAAATGGCAATGGGAGGGAATTCATAGGAATTTTAAAACCTTGTTTAGTTTGACTATAATTTCTTTACATGTAAGACATGAATATATTAAAGAAAATTACTAAGACTTTGGAGTTGTAAAAAGTTGATAAGACATAAGATTTGCATTCATATAAGATTCATGGATATATCTCTATCAGTGTGGCTAAACCTTTGGGCAAGGATTTAAAAATTGAACATAGTACACACACTATATGCCATATGAGCCGCAACATACCCCCAGGTACTAACTTTATTCAATATTGTAGCATTTCGCCATGGCTCCTTGCCCTGTCTGCTTTTATTTATTTGAACTTTTACCCTTTTCTAACGGCTGTATACCTCTTAATCGTAGATAAAGGAAAGGAATATGGAAATATTAGATGTTGAAGTAATAAATTATATTTCGTAATGATTAATTCAAAATATAATTAGATGGCATCAACAGCTTAGCTTAGAAATTTAATAATAAATTTGACTTTTCTTTGAACTGAAGCAAAAAAAATACTATAATAATTGAAAATAATTAAACCTCAGAGTTCACACAAATAGCCTTTCTTTATCCTTTAAGAAAACCTAATTTACATAATATATATAATATCCAAGAAAGTATAAATTCATCTTTAGACCGGGTATCCTGTAGTCGTGAGTCCTCAAATTCAAACTTTCTTCATGTTTGCCTTCATACTTGCTATTACTCGCCTCGGTTTTTTTACAACTCACCTCGATTGCTGCTCGACATGCACTTTGCATACATTTTGCTTTTACGATCTGACGCTGCGCTTAAATATTTAGTAGATAGTAAACTATGCGCTATCCATGTGCGGCAGTGGGAGGCTGTGCGGTGATGTGCGTGCGGCTGTTGAAATATTTATAAAAATAACCAAAGGCATGCAAAAACATCGAACGATTCCAAGAGATGAGGCACCAGGATAACCTGTGATTTAGGTTCAACAAAAAAGGATTTTAAACCATAATGAAAGGGGAAAACTTCTTAAAATACTTTTCAAATAGAATTAATAAAAAGTAAAATATTTTTATTTAACAGCAAAATAAGGAGATTTTCAGTAATTAGTATCTAAAATGTACTTACGAATTTCTGAATTATAGAAACCGTTTAGAAAATCCAGCTGAACTATATAAATTAAATTTCAAAATCTACTTGAAAGCGCTGCACGAACGAAAAACTAAATAATTTAAAATCAAATCACGGCAACCACTCTGTGGCATCTCTACTAATCATTCCGGGGCCACAGCTCTCGAAAATCCTCTCTGGCTCTTTGTTGGCGGGCAAACGATATTCAGCCGGCTGGCTAAAACACAAAATTTATGTTTTAATTAAAATATGTAAATGCGCCAAATCGCGTTGAATTTCCCATCAAGAGAGCGAGGGAAAATCAGCCAAAAACATTTCACACATTTACCAATAATGCAATTGCCACAACAGCGTTCGATGTGCACGGAAACCCGAAATTTGAAAATGTGTGGCTCTTGGCCAAAAACTGTGGACCGCGAAACAATTTAGTTTATTTGCTTCTAATTGCAAACAACAGTTTTCTGATTTCCTTCCGCATATATCTGCTGAATCCGCCAACTCTGCGATCCTTTCTATTTTGGCGTTTTCCCTCTCAGCCGGACTAACGAATTGATTTTGGTCAGCGAAAGTGGGTTTCTGTTTTGATATTTTGGCCTGTGCATTCAAGGCTAAAATTCAGGCATAAACCGCTGATTGAAAAATCCATATCCATAAAATTCCATCCACTCAAACTCTCAAAAAACTCGAAAACAATCCGGTGCAAGTCCCGTCAAATCGGAAAAGTTGAAGTTCATTTCACTTCGCTTTTCACCCTTGACCAGAACCCAATTTGGAATCGCAAAAAAGTTCAGTGCCCCATTATTATTCACGCTCCAGTGATATTCAACATTTGTGCTAAGCTCTAGGAGCAGCCATCATCATGACCAATAAATTCGCCAAGATGTCCATTTTTATTTATTTTCGCATTTCAAGTGTTTAGTTTACGGTTGAGGAAATCGCCATTTTCCCCAACTTCATTTCGAGGATATATGTATGTATATATTTGGTATATGCAACTGCAGGCAACATGTGTTCAAGAAGCCAAGGATAAAGCCCCCAATGTCCAGGCCTTTCACAGAAATAAAATACAACAAAAACATGGCATCCACTAACAAAAAAAAAGGATCCGAAGTAGCGAAGAGAAGAAACAAACTCAACTCAAGTCGACTCTGTCATTGCCATTTCAATTTCCGTTTGAATTTTGCACTTCATTTCGCAAGTTCGCAATTTTCTTCAGAAAAAATAAAGTCTGAAGAGAAAAGAAAGTGTGGATTAGTCTACTGTAAGATACCTATTACTAATCCTGAAGGAAATTACAAAATAAATTCACTAAAGTGCACTTAACTTGAGCTTAGAAAATATGTAACTCTAATGATTGTATTTATCATTAAGAATGAACAAATAATTAACATAATAAGCTGTTTAAAAATTATATATTTGTAAGTTCTGTTTTCAATATATTAAAATTTATTAAATAAACAACTTTTGTACTCCAAAAAATTTCACACAAAAAGGCTCTCTAATATCCTTTGAGAAAACCCGATATACCCTTACAAACTACCAATAAATGGTATAAAGCAGAAAACAGAAGGCAATGCAAATACGAAAGTGTATAAACAAAACAAAAAAAAAAAAGGAGAGTGCGAAGAGTGGGCGACACTCAGCTTCAAGGAGAAGATGACAATAAATTGTCATGGAGGGTAAAAAGGAGCCAAGGAAAAATTGTAAACACGAACAGCTCTCCCATGATAATGATGGAAAATCATGGGCCCAAGCCAGAGACAATTGCACGTAACAGTGACTGGCATCCCGGCCGCCCAAAGATCCCAAGCAGCCATTGCCTGCTGTTTATTTGTTTGACAAATAACGAGGCAAGCCCATAATGAAGGAGGTGCAAATGATGTTGGCATTGTTTATTCGACTGCGAAATGTAATAGGCGCCTTCAAGGAGCAGGAGCAGGACCAAGACCAGAACCAGTAGCATCCAGCTGGGCGGGGTCGTGACTCCCAGATTTGCTGTGCTTTCGTTACGTTTTTTATGGCTGATTTGACGGGAAACGGAAACGCGAAATTGCAAAAGCGCAATAAAGTGTAGCATAAACAAAGGCGCGCGCACCGAATGAGACTAGCAGACAGATGGCAATAGATATATATAGAGGGGAGAGCGGGGGGAATGTTTCAACTTGAAAGTAAATTTGTTTGCCATGTTGTTGGCGTTTGGCATTATGCTTTATCTGGTTTTATTGTAGGCACCAAACAGATTGCTGTTCGTTTCCTATCTCCATTTTTATTTTCAATTGTTTTCGGTGGCCTTTTCTTGCGGTTGTAATGGTGATTCTAATTTATATATACAAATAAACTATATACAAAACCCGTGAACATATTTCTTTACTCATCAAAAATAGACCCGAGGAACTATTTAAACTCTCGATAGATTTAACTTCGATTCTTGTTGTTTTTCCACTTATTTTTCCACTTGACGGCTTACGAATTTTCTCTGGAATAACAAAATTCCTTTGCCACGTCTATCACTCGTAGACGTGATGGTGTGTGTGTGTGCGTGTGAGCCATTATGCAGTGTCAAGAAACGAGATACAAAAAAAATAAGAGAATTCCTAAAGTATTGCACACACCGAGAGGCGTCCGGATTGACGCATGCATTTCTCCCCAGAGGCTGACTGCCTGCATATTTATGATTTGTGTGCGTCTTCTTATAAATAAAGAAAATGGCAAAATGCAAATGCAGGAGCAGCATCATTCCCCAAGCATCCGGAGAGCGAAACTGTGTCAACACTGCGTGCCATAAGGTGAGTGCTATCTATGAATACTTACCTTGTTCCCATGGATGTGAGTCCACAAGCTGACCTCAGCAAGACACGCGGAATGGATGGATGTTTTGGACATATGTTTTAAACGAAACTTTGCCAGCGAATACTCTTTCTAGTTTCTATAACAAATATGCCTTTATAGGCGCCAAAAAATTAATAACCACCCCTTAATTACATTAAAATTGGATTTCAAATATCCTCTTCAAATACCAAATAAGATCTGAATCCCAAAATACTCAAAATACTTAACTAAATTTTACAATTCCTAACAACCATTTCCTAAATAAATATCAAAATCAGCATATCCCCACTTAAGTCAAACATAGTTAGGTTTAAATCAGTAAAAACACACACATATTCGCTGACATCAGCAAGACAAGCGCCAAGAATATGCCATGAATTAAGGGTGACCCACATTCAAGGATCAACAGTTGGTTTCCGTTAAGGATACAGCTTCAGATACAGCTACAGCTGGCGCTGCAGATCCTGGAGGGCGCTTATTGTGCACAGTGAGGCATGGATAAACTGCTTTATCGACGCTATATAGGTTGCCAAGCAACCGTAACCAAGGATTCCACGCTGAAAACATAAAGAAAAGCAAAACACAAGGCTCAAACCGTGTACGACCAGCAGGGCGTAAGGAGCAAAAATCCCTTGGAAAAGAAAGCTGGTGAAAAAATGGTAAGAAATGCGACGAGAAATGTTGTCATATACACCGGAGATACCTTCTGCGCTTCCACAGATACTTTCACGTGGAAAAACCGACTCGGCAAGCTCGAGAAACGCGCCCAGCGGAGGTCCTGGCAGTGGACTCGGCGTTGGACGGCAGACAAGAAAGGCTCCAGCACCGACCTCCCTGGAGGATTTCATCATCAAGCGGGACTACACGGGTGCCAGGGCATTTCTGGAGGTAACTAAAGATTACTTTCATTTTGCAATACGGCAAAAAAATTTAAATAATTGCAAGCTGAAATGACGTTAATAAATTGAGAGACTTAAATATATTAAATTCTAAAAACCGTTGCCTAGATTTATATATCAAAATAAAATATATAAAAAAGAACTCTTTCAGGTTTTTTATTTATTTTTTAAAGCAATCGCTATATAAAATCTTATATTGATATCCATTTTTAGTACGCCAATGACGATGAGGATGAGGAGGAGAATGCTCGCGGAGTCAAGCAGCGTCAGGTGGACCAATGGATTGCCTTTTGCAATTTCCACCTGGGTGACTACCAGCAGGCACTTGGCCAGTACAAGGCCATGCAGCAGAGTTCCACGGGCTCTGATGGCAAATTGGATCTCAACCTGGCCGTCTGCATGTTCTACCTGGGCTTGTACGAGGAGGCCCAGCAGCTGATGGCCAATGCAGCGGATAATCCGCTGAAGCAGCGTCTGCTGTTTCATTTGGCCCATAAATTGGGTAACGAGGAGGACTGGATCCAGCTGCAGGAAGAGCTCCAGAACTCCTCCAGCTTGGAGCAACAGCTTAGCCTGGCCTCGATGCACTATATGCGTGCCCATTACCAGGAGGCCATCGATGTCTACAAGCGTGTCCTGGTGGATAATAAGGATTACCAGGCCATCAATGTCTACTTGGCTTTGTGCTTTTACAAACTGGACTACTATGACATGTCCCAGGAGGTGTTGGACGTGTATCTTGGCCAACATGGTGACAGCACCATTGCCCTAAATCTCAAGGCCTGCAATAGGTTTCGGTTGTTCAACGGTCGAGTTGCCGAGCAGGAGATCAAGAATATAGCCGATAATGGCACATTTGGAGCGGATCTGCTGCGTCACAATCTGGTTGTATTTCGGAATGGCGAAGGAGCCCTACGAGTCCTGCCAGGACTACTGAATATTATTCCCGAGGCCCGCCTGAACCTGGCCATATACTACCTCAAGCAAGGTGATGTCCAAGAGGCACATGCTCTCATGAAGGAGCTGCAGCCAACATCGCCGCACGAGTATATCCTAAAGGGTGTGGTGCATGCTGCTCTGGGGCAACAATTGGGATCGGTAAGGAACTAAATATATCATTTTAAAATGATAGATTTATAATAAAAGTCCCTGTCTATCCACCCAGAAAGAACACATCAAGACAGCCCAGCAGAATCTCCATTTGGTGGGCAGCTCGGCCACAGAATGTGACACCATTCCGGGTCGTCAGAGTATGGCCTCGGCCTTCTTCCTCTACGAACAGTTCGAGGAGGTTCTCGTCTACATGAACTCCATACGCAGTTACTTTGTGAACGACGATGTTTTTAACTACAATTTTGCCCAGGCCAAGTGCGCCACGGGGTATTACAAGGAGGCGGAGGAGTTGCTAATGCAGATCACCGACATGGACATAAAGAATCAGCATGCCTACTGCATGATCCTGGCCAAGTGTCACATACACTGTGGGCATCCGGAGTTGGCCTGGAATGTGTTCATCACCAGGGACACAAATGCAGAGGCATTCATCCTCCTTCAACTGATTGCCAATGAGTGCTACAGGTGCACCGAGTTCTGGGTGGCAGCCAAGGCATTCGATATGCTGGAAAAGTTAGTAATAAAGTTAAATAGTTTTTTAAGCAATTTATTAATATTTTATCCAACCCGCAGACTTGATCCCAGTCCGGAGAATTGGGAGGGCAAGAGAGGAGCCTGCGCCGGAGTTCTGTTCGCCCTGTCCACCAAGGCTCAGCGAGGTCGTCCTGGCGGCGGCATCTCCGAGGTAATCGGACTCCTGCGTGACTCATCCAACTCCCAGGCGGAGGCCATGATCAAAACCATTCGCAAGCACATTAATAGTTTTAAATAAATCTAAGAGAGATTCTTTAAATATATAATTTGTTTATTCATCATAATAAATTCAATTGAATTTATCAAATATTCTATTCAACCGAAGCAGTTTTAATATGCAAGCCAATTTGCATAATTAAAGCATCTTAAATTGATTTTAAGGAAATATTCCTTAATTACTGAAAGCCTTGAGAGCTGAAAAATAATACTAATTTATTTATAATTTGCCTGCCAGCACTTTTCCCTTCATTACTGATTAATTTGCGGCACACACGCCCATCAATTTGTATCCACAAAACACTTCGGCTAATTAATTTGATAGAAATTTCGCCGGGAAAAGTTATGCCGGCCACTTGTCCATGGTCCACTTAATAAATCTCGCGCTACAACTTTCAAAAACTAATTGATAATTAATGAAATAAAATCCCATCTTCATCTTTTGTTGTCGCTGCTGCTGCCAACAAAATTCTCTGCTCAATTTCATTCCCTTGAGAGGCAATTATGCCTGAAATGTAGCCCCTATCCCTTGGAGCAGCTCTCTTTTGCCTGCAGTTTGCTTTTGTTCAATTTGCTGGCCATTTTGCCTGCAGGCGCCTAAAGGATCCAGGACCAGAATCAGATTCATACTCTGAAACGGAAACGGAGGCCCAGCAGCAAATGAGAAACGCATAATTAATGCGATTAGCGAAATGCGAAAGTGTGACACAAATAACAACAATAAGGACAATGATAATAGCAGAAACGAAGCAACGTCAAAGAATTTACCAAACTTTGAATACTCTTTTATTTGTGTTTTCTAGAAAAATTTAAGGAAGTTTGTTAAGGGAAATGGGTTTAAAAATATTTATAGGTAAACAAACATTTATTTACTTATAAAGTACTTTATATTATACATAACTTTATTCATAATTTAGAATTTAACTAAGAAACTCTTGAAAAAAATTCTACATTTTATTTGAAATTTGTATAAAATATCTTTTAAATTCGATCTATTATATACATTAAAATTAAGTTTATATTCAAGTAAACTCTACCTCCCGGCACAACGTACGATTCTCATTTGGGGTCAGGTCAGGGCAGGTCAGGTCTTAGCCCCGGCATCACTTAACGGCCTGGAGATGGCTCAGCAAACCAGCGGAAATGTGTCGCAGCCATTTTGCCTAATTGGCTTTGCCTCTGCTGGACCAACAAAAATTAGTTGAGAGATAAACCGGAAATGGCGCAGCATTGAGCTAAATATATAGATATGTACATCTACAGATTTCGCAGATTTTGCTATTGTTTTGGCAACACTTTTCCTAATTAGTTGAACGAATATTTAAACAAGAACGAAGAACTTTAAAACGATTGCCACCGTTATATATATTTTTATTTTTCTTTTCAAAAAAACTTTGGACTGGCTATAAATCAGCCCTTGCCGCTCCTAACAAATCCATTACAAAAATTAAAAGCAAATGCAAAGAGAACTTCAACTTTTCCTTCAACAAGGCCGGAAAATGCCAAGAAAATAGTTATTAAATATTTCTTTGGCTCAATTGCTGAACAAACTTCTGCCAGCACCTAAGAAATAAATGAAAGGCAAAAAAGACACCCAAAAGTTGATCCTGATAAAGTTTCTGTTTCTTTTTATACACATTTTTTATGCAGTTTTTATCCGTTGCCTTTTTTAACTATTAATTTGCCTGATAATCGTTTGAGCATTTAAATTTATTATATCAACCCGACCCTAGCAAGTTCACCCTCAGAGACACACTCACACTTAGAGCTTCTCGAGGCGACTCCACCGTTTTCCATCCGCCCAAGTTGCTCCGGCAAACAAACTTTTAAATTCCATTAAGTGCAATAAATTTTGTAGCTGATATAGCCGGACGTCGCGGCGCCCTCTTCCGACCGACTTAAAGCTATAGCTTCAGGTGTGTTTACCTGTGCACGGGGGGTGAGTTTAATTAGGCGCTGCACCTAATTAAGCGGGTCTTGGAGGAAATAAGAAGGAAGCTTAAAGTCGAAGTTATGAGAAAGATCTGCAGATAGTTTGGGATTTGGAGATGAAGGGAAAAAAGGTGAGTTGGCCTAATGACACCACAGATATTTTGGGTAAGTGAACAGAAAAGTATGTAATTATATTGGCTTACAATAAATCAAACAAGTATTTCAACAAGAAATCATAATTCCAAAGCCACAAACCTTGCCCATAAGCCTCAACTAATGGCTAATATATGCAGATACCGTCTAAACCTCAAGTTTATCTGCATGATTAACGAGTTGATGTGGTTTTCCAAAAGAAAAAAGTGAAACAAACTTTCCAGACATTTCAAGAAAACCTGACCACAAGCCAATGACTGTGAATTGAGCTAAAAAAACATGAAGCAGGCTTTGCATATAAAAGTCAAATACATATTTCAGGCAACGAACTCTAGCCACAACTATATCGAAAGTCAAATTCATAGCACACAAATCGCTCATAAGAAAAACTTTGAATTAAAATTTATAAAGTAAATTATTTGATTTTCTAAAATTTCCATCGTAAAAGAAGTAAGCAGGATGTACTCTGGTGATCATAATCGGGAAGCTGCCTACGAGCAGATGATGGAGGATACCATCAGGAGTAAGTTCGAGAAGAATGGAACGATGGCGGCTCTTCGAAGTGAAATGCACTTGAAAGTTCTTCAACTGCTGCGGGGTCAGCAGGACATGCTCAAACCTAAGCTCCTCACTGGAGAATCTTTGAATGTAAACAAAGCACCCAGGGATCAGAGCCTAATCAGGCTGATTAATCAACTGATTATGGAATTTTTCAATTGGTTCGGCTACCGACACACCCTCGAGACATTTCGCATGGAGACCGGTGATGATATGGCCATTCGAAGTCAACTGGAAGAGAGGCTATTCATCACACCCGATTCGAAGGATCTTCCTCTTCTGGCTCAGCTGGTGATACGTGACTGGAAGTCGAGCCTGCCTCAGACGGCTCAGCGCCAAGTTCCACAGAATCCCCAGCCTACGGAAAAGCTTGACTTTCAGCAAACCCAAAGACATGTCAAAGTCAAGAAACTAATTCAAAATAACCAAAAGCTAATAGCTAGTGATCCCGTACGAAAAGTCATCACAATCAAAGAGCCAAGGTCACCGCCACCTCAACCTCAGACAATAACCAAAAATGCGGTTCGAAAAGTAAGCGTGGAAAGCTCAGAATCTGATATTTTTGAGTCAGATTATAGTGTAGAGTCTGAGGACAGCGATGCCTATGCAGATATACCCGATAGGCATGTCTTTGTGGACGACTTGCCACCGGAGGGAAAATACATTTCCGACCAGGGCGAAGAGGGTGGGCCCTACAATATCAAACAAAGCCTGGCCGAGTGTCTCTTTCAACAATATCAGAGGGGACTCGCCATCGATGACAAACCAAGTTCATCCCAGGAACCAAAGACACCGAAAGAAAAAAAATCTGTTTTGTGCTCAGAATCGGAAAACAAATCCTTTGGTAGTGGCAAGCAGCAGAAGGCGAACAAAATGGAACCCAAAGTTGGTGGTAGAAACGTACCCTCCTTAGCCTACGAACCGGAAACGCACATTGTGGGCATCGATTTGGACAGCGAAGATGAAATCAGTAGCTAATATCCTACTTACTCCAATTAGAAAATTTATAGTAAAATATGTTAAATCAAAACGACCCCCCCAACAGCAGCCATCAAGGTGCCAGGCTTTCTTCCCTCTTCAAATTAAAATAAACCCTTTTTCTAAACACCCTCACATCTGGCATTCAATTAATCTATTTCCAGTCGATACTTAATGCTCATAAGGATTTACTTCCTTGCCATTCGAATGGAATTTCCTTTGTCGGAAGTTCATTGGTCTCCTATTTAATATGCGAAACACAAACCAGAAGGTTAACAATTAGTTAACATGCCCTCGGGGCATCGACAGGTTCCCCTCGAACCAGAAATTGAGGTCGTTGGGGGTCCAGCAGCGGCCATTGTGTGCTACATCGTTATAATTGAAATCAATATCCCCCAGATGGTTCATTGCAGGAGGGGTACATATATGTATAGTACACATACATATCTACAGCGGATGCCGCCTGTCAATTGGATTGCATTAAAACGGCGTGCGAGTCTTAACACCATTAATTACAACGGCAATGAGTCAATATTATGACAGTTGCAACTGCGACCCCGGCACAACAAAGGAGCTGGAGAGCGCGGCCAAACCAAGGACATGGAAAACAACAAACACACCCACGACATCTTCAATCAATTAATTAGGCCTATTTTGGGGGCCTGATCTGAGCGGTCTCTGACCCTTTCAAGCATTTTTGTAAATTTGATTGATTTTATGCAGCTGGTGAAAGGATATGCGCACAGCCTAGGGTCCTTGGAGACCGGACAGCCTCGTAATCAATGAGATAGCTGGGTTAACTGAATGCTGAAAACTGATATTGCTTTCCAGGTGTGGGTAGGCATTGTGCTTGACATGTCAAACGAGTGGAAACTCATGTGATTTCTGTGGGGTTTCGATTGCCCAAGTTAAATCAGGCTATCAGTAAATGCACAGGAATAAAATTAAATAGTTTTGTTGAGATTTTTAATTAAATTAGAAATGAATACCATTTTTTATTAAAATTTTAAATAATATAAAATATGTTTTCTTAGATGTTTCTCCAATAAATCAGAATTAGCGAACTTTGATATTTCTTTAATATTTTACCTCAAAATATAGTACAAATAAATTATTTGTTTATTTAATATCCTTTCTTCATATTTTAGACCATAAATTCCCAAAATATAATACAAATATTTCATGAAGGGAATACAAACTTTTTGTAGACATCATTAAGAAAACTTACAAAGCCTTTTAATTTTAGCAAAAAGGTTCTAATGATTTACTTTTTCAAATCGAAATGCTTTATTAACTTTTTCCTATAATTTTTTTACATTAAAAGTAAACTTTCCCCCGCCTTTATAGCCCTTCTATCCAACATTACTTCCTCAACTTCATCAAACCCTCAGAAGGCACTCAAATATGTTATAAACGACCTCCAACTGGTGCCACGATAAACCAATGAAGGCATTGTTCTCCTATATACGTATATATATATATATCCATGGCATATCAATAACCTGTGTGGGCTGCGTACGAAAAATGCAATTTTAATTAGCCAGACGTGCGACAAACGCACGTAGCGCACATAACCGCAAGATGGTGCTGCAATTAGGCGGAGCCATCCAGAGTCCCCTTCCCCTACCGTTTCCCAGGGGGGGTTACTCTGGTCCCTGGTCCCAGTCACTCAGTCATCGGCTACGTGCCGCTCTGCCAAACAAAATTATGTGGCCAAAATGTTCGCGGAGGGAGTAGGGGTCGGAGGGTTTTGGCCAAATTACTTTATCGATTTGTCTGGTACATTTGTACAGTGCGGCTTGTTGCATACATTACCCCGCCAGCGAATGGTTGGGCTGGTTGGATGGATGGACAGGCGGGTGATCGGTTCAGGGAGCCAAGCCGAGGGGATCCAGCCGCTGGATGACCACGCTAACGAGCCTCATTAGTGGCATGCGTGGCGTTGGCGGCATCATTCGATGCCCCGCGTTGACATGTGGAAACTGCTGGGAACGTGATTTCTTCCTGGATTCAGAGCAGTAATGATTGCCAAACGGCAGAGCAATTGAAAGCGGAAAACTGCTGGGAACTAATGAAACATCTTTTGGAATTATGCCGCCATCTTAAATCAAATGTGACACGAATTAAAGCCTTGCTTAAGCTGGTAAATTTAAAATTCAATCTAACCAATTCAATATTTCCATTTAAATCCTTCTCACTTTCTTGCTCATTCACTCAGCTCAAAAAGAATTCAATTTCTTGGCTAACCTAATCTCATTTGATGCCAAATTAAGTTAAAACACCATCAGAGTTAACCAAATTTCCAAAATTATGAACTTCCTATGGGTTTTGAGCCAAACAAACAAAACACAAATAAATTTTCTTAGTCTCTTCCGGCTCACATGGCGTATGTGTAATATTTTTGGTCAGTTTTCTGGCCTCAGCTTCAGCTGAATTTTCCAATGATTTGCGGCTGTGTGGGGGGGAAAGCTTATGAAAATCTGTTCGGTTTGGCCCCACATAGTTTACAGCAATTTTATTGTGGCCAAGTTTCGTCTATCATTTTGTGGCTTTTGGCCTCAGTCCACATGTAAGCACATATAAATGTTTAATCCAATCTCGGCCAAGGAAAAGGCTGTACAACTTTTGTGCGAAACCAAACTTTGATGAGTTGTTGGAAAGTGAAAGAAACCAGACATATTGGCTGATCACCACAAACTTAATGACACTTGAAATAAGCTGGACACTAAGAGACATAAATATATATACATATGCATGTACACTTGTTTATGTTTATGCTATGAGTATGCGTCATATCGACCACGTTGCAGAGTTGTGAAAAACGCATTTCAGGGATTCTTAATGCGAAAGCAATTCAAAAAGTTGCTCAACATAAACAAATAATGCTAACTATACTTTGTTAGCTACAGTTTTATATTTTTTCGGTTTAATATAAATATAATCATATGAAAATATCTGCACTTTTTGCTTGACTTTATCAATACTGAAAAGGATTATTATAGATTGGTAATTAAGTTCCATTTAAATAAAATATCTTACATTAAAAATATATGTTTTTAAACTATTTCCCAACCAAGGTTTTTTTATGGAAACTTTAACCTAGTTGTTGCCTTAATCAGCTTACCAAACCCACTGTAAATATTAATGCCACCGACAGGTGTGATTTCCCACAACCCAATTTAAGCAGATCACATATCGCTGTATTGGCAATAATATCTGATTTTGTGGGATTATCTAGAAGGGAAAAGGAAGGACAATCAAACGATTGCAATTGCTGCGATTAATGTATTGAAAGGGGAGAGAGAGAGTTTATTTCTGCCGGCTTGTCTATTAAGTTTTCCATTACATGAGATAGCGATCAGGACACGCCTGCTCGGCAAACATTTCCCCACACACACACTAACAGACAGGCACACAAACACTTTCCTCGCCATGCGAACATATGGGGTAACTTCAAACGTAAATCGAATAAAAGGCCCAAAGTAAAAGCAGTTACCAATAGCTAAAGACGTCAAGCCTTCCATTCCCAGATTCTCAAATGTGTGAGCAAAGGAATGGGGACAAGGTCCTCCTGGCAAGTGCAGTGTGTGTGTGGGAGTTCCATGACAACAATGGCATTTTGATACTTTTGTATGAGATTTAATGAAATTTGAATCCTTTTGTTGAGTGGAATGACAACAGCAAGGAAGCTGTTGTAGACGCCGATGGAGAAGATGCGAAAAGTGGCAGGAAGCAGGACGCAGGATGAAGAAGAACAAGAAGCATTCGGCTTTGGGCAAGTTTCGTGTGGCCACACTTGGAGAAATGTTTGGGTTTACTGATTTCAAAATAAAACAATTTCTGTTTTCGTTGATTTAGAGTTTCTAAAGTAGCCTAGTTGCAATCTTGTGATTACTACTCTGAGATACTGATGTCGAAATTTGTATTATATTTGCAATAAATAAATAATATTGGGTAAATGGAGAGCTGTAAACATCTTTCGAATATATATAAATAATAATATAGATATTTTAACTAAAAAAAAACGATATATTTAGATATTTAAATATTCTTTGATTAATGTAGATGTTCCTCTCTTCTGAATTAGTTATATCCCAAGATTGCTGAAGTTCATAAAATTATAGAAATTTAAAAACAATTACAAGGCTAAAAGCATAATATTTACCCATCAGATTTATGACTATGCTATAAAGATTTATTTTAAAAATATTTTATTAATTCTCCCCATTTATTTCTTCCAGTACCTTCAATATTCATGTAGTTAAGGGCTATATATGTCGGTATTTATACGTATAGATAAATGTGTACATTTTGGGTGTCTTACAACAATAGTAAAACAATCTTCTTAATGCACACTTTGGCCTAAAGGAATTTTTCCACTTGTAAAGCGATACTTATAGGACAGAGATATTCGTTCCGGGTTCGAGATTCAGCCCAACTGTCCCATTCACCCACCCGACCTTTCTTCCAAGTCGTGCGCGTGTATTTATAGATAGAAGAATATACATACATATATTGGCAGTGAAACATGTTAATAAACAGCTGGAAGTTTGGTTTATTGTCATCAGCAAAACTCTTCAGAAAGAAACATCAAGTCGATGGGAATAAGATTTATACAGACACCCGCACACGCATCGAAATATTTGAGACAATATGCTCGAGGGGTCTTGCCGAAAGGGTTCTCTTGTTTGTCCGGGGTATGGCTGAGGTATCAATAACATTGTTGTCCTGGGCTAAAGAGTGGGAGTGGCAGCGGGAGCTATGTGGCGCCCAGAACAACGTAGCTCCTCTCCAGTTATATTAGTTGCTTGACAAAGATGCCGGTTGGCAGCCACGAAGGATGAGGATGTGTGTGTGTGTTTGGGTTCGAGCTTGTGATGATGATGCCCCATCATTGACGGGTGGAAAGTCTGAAAGCACTTTTCATGTTTGCCCTTAGTTAAAATCCATTTTCAAGTTTTATTTTATGTTTGACAATGTACAAAGTTTTGGTTGTTGATAATATAAATCAGGGCTTAAATAATTATATAAATATTATCATTAAAATTGCTTATTTAAGCAATAAAATGTATATTTTGCAAGACTAAATATCTGATATATAGATATAGACTGTCATTCCCCTTCTTAAAATTCCCAAAGGAATATCTACACCTCTCTCCTTCCCAAAATCAAATTGAATGTCAAATTTACATTTAATTTGTGACCCTGACAAGACACTGAACATGCAATTATTGGCTCCAAGGATGGTGATGCCTTGAGGAGTACCACTTTAAGGCCATTTTGTTGTAACTGGATGCAGGATCCATTCAGTAGAGAATGCCAAGGACGTGAGCTTATTTAAAGGTATTTCAACAGACATTTTAGCGGTTTTGTTGGTCGCCAGCAATATTGTCTTTTTCTCCAAGTTTTTAATTAAAAAATTACTCATATCGCTTGCGGGTTGAATATAGTGGTACTTCTCTCCTTGGGCCACAAGTGGGGAAGATAAATTTCCTGGCTTGACGAAATATTCATGTGGTTCCCGGCTGAAAGAGGAAAACTGTGCAGCAAGTTTATGAAAATTCTTTGTTTACGTCAAGGTGTGTGTGCGTGTGTTTTCGAGTGTGTGCAAATTGTGTTGGTTTGTTAATTTTGCGCTGCCTCACCGTTGCTGTCAAATTTATATGCTGGTTAGCTTGGCTGGCAAAACTTTTCGGTTTTCGACTGATGAACGCACATTTGTCTGCACACGTGGCTGTGTGATTTTCTAATTTATGAGCCTAGTTAAATGTGGGACACGGTTCGCCAAAAAAAAACAGAAAAGTCTGCAGGAAATTTATAGTTTATATTCAAAGAATGAATTTATATGCTATGCTATTTATATAATTATAATTATAGTACTGGGAACCAATTCTTAAATGTGTAATTAGCTCTAAACTAAAAGCAAAAACTGGAACAAAAAATATTACCAATTCCACTTTCAAAAGTTTCTTCTAATTTGTGAAAATTTTAATTTTGCAAAAGTTTTGAAATTATAAAATAAACGAAATTAAATTCAAAAAGCATTAATATGATATTTTTCCCCCTTAATAAACGTGCAAACCAAATTTAAGGTAAAATTTTTTTTTTTAATTTTTAACAACTTAGGAAAAATTAAAAAAAAAATTGGTTGTTTAGAACATGGCTAAGAAAACAGAAAAAAATCCATAAAAGTGCTTTCCGATTTGAAAGTAGCGTATTTTTGGCAAAATGTTTATATACATACTTCAAAACAATGGAAACTAAAAGTAATCAATTTAAAAATAAATTAATACAAATCTAAAAGATCGGATTGACCAGTGTAAATTACAATATTCATTGTGCAAACAAATAAACTCGAGAATGTTACAAAGCTCAAATGATCCGGAAAAGCACAAAACAAAACCTGGCAAAACAATAATGTTTGTATTTTATTCCAAATTAGAAAACATTCTTGGTCTCTCTCATCTCAATAACAAGGAAACGAAGGCACCTGAATAGGTAGGAATTACATGGAAAACCCAAAAAAAAACTTTGCACGCACACACGCTGGTACATTTATTTCCTATTTTGGCAGCTTAAATATTTCACAAACTAATATCAATTCAATTTGTATGCATTGACAACACAGCGGGTGTTTGTGTGTTTGAGAACGAGTGTGTGCCTATGTGGAGCAGGAGGAGGAGCTGTCCTCTGCCAGAAGGTGTGTGTGTGCGCAGGTGAAGGAATTTAGGCAAAAGGAATTATTTATGGTTTCCTGATAAGAGCAAAAGGCAAGCGATGTTATGGTTATTTCCGAATGCGCATTTGCATGACACACAGGAGGGTAAACAATTAACATTACAAAATGTTTTTATTAAAAACGAGTCCTATATGTCGGTAACCTAAGTTTCTATGAATTTTTTGGGTTTGCTGCTAATAAAAGCAGCAAGAACCTTATAACTTTAATTTTAAAATTATTGCCCATAATTAATTGAAATATAAAATATTATTCATGGCTTAAGAATAGTTATTTCCCTTTGTTGGAATAAGTTAATAATATAGCTAGTAGCATTGCCAGTAGTTACAACATGTCGTATGCGTAATTTTCCCATTTAAATTACATGAATTGAATATTTTTGGCAGTTTACGATTCCATTTAATTTTTGAAGGCATATTTATTAACCATTATCTATTAAGCTGCAGAGTGCGCTTTTTCTAACTTCCGCAGCATTTTGTAATTCAAATTGTGACTTTAAAATTCGATGCATTCTCAAATTTATTGCGGCAAAATTATCGTTTGAATACATTATTCGATATCGTTTCCTGTTGCGAAAAATAGCTATTTCACCGCAGTTGGCAGTCCCGGCGATGAAAAAAGCAAATCTAGTTTGAAAATAGCTAAATTAGCGCCGACGGCTGCCGCAGCATTTCCGATATTAAATTCTATGTAAAACAATCCACTTTTTAAAACTGTATTATAGTAATACGGCTAAAGATAGTTTGAAAACTTAAATTTGAGAAATTTTTAAAAATTATGTTTTCTACAAAAAATTTAGTTTAGGAGCTATGAGGAATATGCTAGAGTAAAATAAGCTATATAAAGCTAGAAAGCTAGTTGCAAGCTTAATAAACTTTTCAGATATGGCAAATACAGCCAGAAGTAAGCTAAACTAGCAGCAGCAAATCTACGTGGAAATCCAAAATAATGGCAAACAAACCAAAAATTGAGGAAGAAGGCAATGATTGGAATCAAAGCGACGAAGATGACAACTGGGACGACTGGGGCGACGACGAGGATAAATTTGTGCACGTGGAGAAGGAGGCCCAGCCGCAGCAGGAAAAAGATAATGGCAAAAACAACGCAAATGCCAGAGAGGATGTGGTGGTGGCGCAAAAGCAGGAGCCTCCAACTCCTGCTCCGCCCTCGGCGAACACTAACACATCATCATCCTGGGGCCTGTGGGGCGGGAAACTGAGCTCCGTGCTAAGCACAGCCACCGAGGGATTGGGCACCATAACCACCCAAGTAAACCAGGGCTTGAATCAGATCATAGGCGTTCCCGATCCCGAGGAACTGGCTCGTATCAATGCAGCTGAACAGGCGGCTGCCAAGGAGGTTCCAGTTGATAGCACAGAAAAGGAAAAGACCCCAGCAAGCACGCCAGAAGAGACCGCAGAGGGCGAAGGCGAGGCGTCTCCCGCCTTTGGCCTCGGCTTCGTCACAAACCTGGGTTCAAAGGTACTAAATACGGGACTGGACACTCTAGAGGGTATTGGCAAGAAGACCATGACAATACTGCAGGACAACGATCCCAAGCTGATGAACAAGCGCAAGCTCCTGGGACTGGAGGCCAACAAACCTAATCTCAGTGCCCTGCTACTGGAGGCCAAGAAGGATGCAGACCAAATGGAAGAGTCCCTGCAGCAGTTGCGGCTGGAGAAGCAAAAGGCCCAGCTCCGCTTTGAAATTCTCTTCGAGCACTACTGCGGCCTAGTGCACTACGAGGCCCTGGAGATCCTGTCGAAGGAGTCGTGCCTCAAGCTGGAAACCCTCCAGGATGCGGTTAGTGGCAACGCTCTGTCCGAGCTGCAGGAGACAATCAACGAAGTGAAGGAGCTGCTCGAACTGGAGGATTTAGAGTGTGAAAGTGAGGGCGACTACGACTCCCAAGAGCTGAGCGAGCGACTGAAGGGTACCATTGCCGATGCCGAGCTGGGGATTCAGTTTGAAGATGTGGCCAAGTAAGTAGCTTATAATTTAACTCATAGTGTTGTATTTAATGGCTATCTTTGAACTCCTAAGACACTGGTCGCTGTGCCTGGAGTGGTTGACATCTGATGAGGCCACCTCTGCCGATTTGGAGCAAGCCTATGCCAAGAGCATTCACGCTCTGAGCGAAGCCTGCGCCCTGGAAATGTGCAAGCTACACAAGATCGCCGAACTTCTGCTGGTGAAACCTCATCACAGCACTGCCAACGAGGTGGACGGAGTGGTCAATCTCTGTAAGCAGTTTAACGGACACCTCCAGGGCCTCAGCCACAGGTTCGCCGCCATTTTGAGCAGTAAACCAGAACCAGAGGAGGCCAAGGTCCGGGTCAGCACATTCTTCTCCGAAATGCTGTCGGGCGTGCAGTTCATAGAGAAGGCCTACAAGCTGTTTACGCCCATCCTGCAGATGGGAGCTGTCTAAGCAAACTAAAAACTTATTGTTGTCCTTGCTATTTTTACGATGAATGCCCCCCTTACTCCCCTTGTTTTCCATATATAAATGTATACAAAATATTATTGAATACTATGAATATTATTGTGATAACATTCCAGTACAAAAATAGGGTTATTTTATTGAATTTTAGTTAATCTTAAAGGATGATTTATATGTTTTTTCCAAAAAGAAACCTGTAGCTTTGGGTTTGAAGTAGAACCGATAGCAAAGGCGCGGCGATAGTTTTCAAACTAAGTTCAGTTCAGTTTCTTAACGACTCCGAAGCACATCCAATCCGATCGCTTCCAAAAATAAGATCAAATTTAGCATATTATAAAGTTTTATTTCGAATAAACCTCCTTTTGTAACATGACTGCGCATAGTAAACGGTCTGTAATCCTGCTTAAGGTTCCATCGTCCGATGATTTATATGGACCGGCCATGCGTCGCCATAACCTGGATCCGATTTACATAGCTCCCTCGCAATTTGTGTTTAAGAATCTAAAGCAACTGCAACTGAAGCTCCAGGAACCGCACAAATACGCAGGGATTGTATTTGCGTCCCCCCGATGTGTCCAGGCGGTTAACGAGGCTCTGGAAAAGGCTCCACTGCCAACTTGCTGGCGCTCTCTTAACAATTACTCCTTAGGCAAAAGCACCCACAACATGGTTTGGAATACCTTGCACAGGCTGTCTACTATGGGCGATTACACAATAAATGCCAATAATTTGTGTGATCTGATCGTAGAAACGTTTGGACCCAAGCGGGAGCTCCCACTGCTAATACCCTGCGGCAATGGAGTCGGTCATACGCTTCGACTCCGGCTGGTGGCCCAGGGATTTCGGGTGGACGTCTGCGAAGTCTACGAGAATAAGTCCCATCCAGAGTTCAACAATCAGATGCGTCACGCTCTCAAGCTTAAGCGAATGGAAACGATCGTTTTCTTCGGGCCATCCAGCGTCCGCAGCTCCCAAGAGTTTTTCGACAGTTACAAGGTCACCGTCAAAGATCGCAAGCTGATCGCTGTTGGAGACGCTACCAGGAAAGCCATGGAGGACGCGGGCATGCATGTGAACGCCGTGGTGGAGGCTACGGATGTGGATAAGCTGATTAAGACCATCGAAACTTAGTTTATTTGGATTGTTTGTAATTACGTGTTTGTAGTTTTGGTATCCTTTCCAAATCTGTTAAGTGCTGTTGCAGGTAGTAAATCCGGGAAAGGTTTTATTCGAAACTCGATCAGATCTGTAAAATAAATGTTCATGAGTAAATGCTTTTACATCATTGTATTGATTTTTTGGGGTAAATACATCTTTAAATCCGTTTAAAATAAACGTAAAAATTCGAAATCCTCGTACAAAAATTATACATTTGAATGATTTTTAAGCCCGTAGGTATTATTTGGCGCCCTGAATCCGGTCACATCGCTAGTGGTCGCTATGGCACATCGATGTAATTCTATTTTTGTTGTCCGAACTTTTGTTTTGCTGTCTCTATTTGGATATCCAGGCGGGTATAGTTGCAAGGATCTTCGCACATCTGATTTCGGTGGCACTATGGCAGCATCTAAATCCGCGCAGCTCTTCGCGTGCAACTTTGAGGTGTTTGGACGTGTGCAAGGTACTTCTATTAGCCATCTTCGTAATCTAACTTAACTGAACAGTCTCACTTATTGCAGGTGTGTTCTTCCGCAAGGTAAGTGCCCTTTCCGATGTGTGATTATTAGGATAGACGTAAATCTTTCGATTTAGTTCACGGCGCAGACGGCCAATACGCTGGGTATTAAGGGCTGGTGCATGAACACTAAGGACGGGACGGTCAAGGGACAATTGGAAGGACCTCTGCCGCAGCTAAACGAAATGTAATTGCCTGGAAATTAGTTAATAGTCTAAAGATTTTACCCACTACCCCACAAATTTGCAGGAAGCATTGGCTCCAAACCAAGGGCAGTCCCCAGTCGAGTATCACCAAGGCGGAGTTCTCGCCGGCAAAGGAGATCGATGCCTACACGTTCAGTAGCTTCGAAATAAGGCGTTGATATGATCCTTCGAAGAAACAGGACTCGAGGCTGAATATATTTATTTATGTTCCTTTATTCTCTAGGTGGGCATAGAGCCAACAATTTGCGTTTCAACTCCAATTCTGTAATAAAACATATTCTTAATTTAGCCATAAAATCTCAAAACAAAAACAAATATATCGAAACACCTATCGCAAGGTTGCATTCAATGGTAGCAGCCCGCGCCCAATGCTGCCATATGCGGAAAAGTAACGCAGCCCTCGGCTCGTCCCGCTCGCACACGCAGCCCTGCTCCGCGCCACTGCCATAGGTGACGCACAAGTGCGAGCGAGACGACGGGCTGGGTGGCATGCGTACTTTGGTCTGGCAGCCAGGGCACAGAAACGAGTACAGCTTCGATACGATTCGATACACGTCGTTTTGCCAAAAGCGTAGCAGGGCAGCAATGAAAAAAATAAATGAGGAAAAAAATTCGTGAAGCGAGAACCGTACAATTCCCCAACGCGAGTCACGCCATTGTGTAAGCAAATAGTTGGCAATTGTGCGAGCATTGTGCGAAACGGCCGAATTGTGCGTATAACAAAATACTACTTAATTTTAAAGCAATTTACAAATTCTTGCGTGCTGCCTGCCTTTGCTTGCCTGTCGGTGTGAATGTGGGCATGTGCATGTGCCGTTGTGTTAGTGAGTACTGGACACAATACTTTCGCGCTGAAAACGTTTTTCTATTCCCTTTTCGTCTGAATCGGGCAAATATAGTATATAAAACGCACACAACTAATTAATAAAGAGACATGTGGAATACAACAAATGCGATTGTGTAAATAACTGAAAATAGTGGATCACACAATTGCACGCTGGTCTCAGTGCCACTGTGTTTGTGTGTGTGGTGTGCTAGTATATGTGTATTAGTGCTGTAAAGGCGCGAGGTGCTGTTTGCTGCTGCTAATTGTAGTCGAAAAATTCAATATTTGGAATTATATAAAAACATGGAAACCGCCACGTATAATAATGAGGCCTGCGCGCGAATTTCCCGCCAGCAGATGATGCAAAATCTCGGAAAATTGTGTTTTTCCTTTTGAGAGCAGCAGTGATGATTTCGTCAGTATGTAAGAAGTCTGTCCGCTAGTCCCATCTCTACCTCACCGAGCCAGAGTGAACATTCTCTTATGTGTGTGTGTGTTCTATACAGTTTTTTTTTATTGCGCATCATTGTGTGCAATAGCGCGCGTTCTGACCTCTCTCTCGCTCGCTCAGGCCAGAGCCCGGTTGTGACTGTTTTAGTGCGTGTATTTTGTACATAACACGCCGGAAAAGAAGAGATTTCTTTGGGAGGCGGACGGCAGAGCGAGATAAAAAAAATACACAAATATTAGCGGCTTTTTTTCGATTTTGGGAACTGAGATAACGAAGTAGCCCGACACATATATGTGTGTGTGCGTGCGAGAGTAGTTTATAAAACAAAAAGTTTGCCTTCCGTTTTCAATCCAATTGTCGGTTCGCCTAACGTTTAACAAAAAAAATAAATAAATTATTGTTTTGGTTTTGTTTACGTCTAAAGCGACCTGACCAGGATTAGATCGAGCATCGCGACCCAAATGTGAGCGACCCAACGATGGCACCAGCGCTCACAGCAGAGCCATTAAGTTCCAAGGAGAAGCTCACCAGTACCGCCTCGCCCTCGGCCCGCAGCTCCTCTTCAGACAGCAGAGCAGCTGCCGGCGGAGGCACAGGAGGAGCAGGCCCGGGCTCAGTGGCCAAGAAGCCATCAACGCCCACGCCGGCCACGGCCACTACACGCGTCACCCGCTCCCGCGAAGCTGCGGCCGTAGCAGCCGCAGCAGCAGCGGCTGCTGGCTCTCCGGCATCATCGCCGGCAGCCACTATTCCGCAGCTTCGATCCTCACAACTGAACAATAAACGAAAGTCCGGCGGCAATAAACTCAGCAATGAACCAGCAATGGGGCTGAGCACAGCCCCCACTCCACACACCTCTAGCTGTAGCGCCAGCGCTGGTCCTACCACGCCGGATGCCACTGCAGCCTCCACCAGCGCCTCACCAGCGGTGGGGGAACCAAACAACAATAGCAGCACCACAAACACCCACAGCAGCTCGCCTAAGGACAACTCCACGGCTCAGCTGCTGGCGGATCTGACGATCAACTTCGAGGAGACCATTTCGGCGGAGATTTGTCTGAGGAAAACGCTGCCGGAAGTGAGCCTGGGTAAGGAGCCGGCCACAACGCCGGCAGCTGCCACGAGCTCCAGCTCCACCACCGAATCCCCAGGTGGTGGCGGCGGGGAAGCATCAGCCGAAGATCAGTCAATTCCAGTTGAGGAGGAGCTGTCCAAGATCGAAACAGATAACATAGAGGGTAAGTTTGGTGTCAAACTTCAAATGAAATGGAAATGATTACCTAATCTCCTGGCTTACTTTTCTAGAACGCCTCAGTCAGTTGGATGGTAATGCCGTTGCCATGCCAGAGGAGCTGCCGCCTCCTCCTCCTGAGGCAGAGCCACCAACAACACCCAGAAGGCAGCAGCAGACGCCAGTTAATCAGCAGCAGGATTCCCCGCGACTGCAAGCGACGTCACAACAGCAACAGCTGACGCCGCAAAGCACCGCCGGATCGATTAACTTCCTAAAGGATGGGGGAGCTGGCGCTGTACTGGAGGATCAGGACATCGAGGAGGTGCTCAAGGCTCTGAAGACATTCGACGGCGCCCATGTCAATCCAGATGCCATCTGTGATTTTTTCAATGACGTGTGGGAGGAGGCACCACCAGCTGCATCCATAACAACCACGGCGGTGCCTGTAAGCAGTGTCCCTGAGTTGCCGGACATTAAGCCCAGCTCCAGCGGCACCGGCACACTTCCCCTCAACAGCAGCATTTCCAGTGCGAACGTGAATGTTAAGCAGGAGCGACCCTGGCAGGAGAGCCATGCTGAGCTGGAGCAGCATCAGCACATGCTTTCACGTCGGATCGAATTTCTGCTGCGCCGGATGCGTAAGTTCCAAGCGCGCCAAATGTGTCGCCATGCCAGCGGAGAAGTGACCGGCATTCTAGAGTGGTCCGCTCGCAGCTCCCACAAGACTCTCAATCCGGCCAGAAGTGCCACACTCTCTGAGCGGGAGGCAACTGTTCTCTCAATTGTTTCCGGACGACCAGACACTGCTTTCTGGGAGGAGCAGAAAAAGCATCCACTGCCTGCCAGCCAGATGAGCAGTGTGATTCGGCATATAGGGACAGCGGCCCGGCATCAGCAGATTTGTCACGCGGCCACTGGTACCTCGGCCACCTTAGCTCCATCTTCCAGCTGGTTCAACAGCTCCAACGCCACAACGCAGCCGGGAAAGCGTCCGCGTAAGAATCAGTTGGATTCGACGACCGGAGTAGGATCAGCAGCAACAACAGCAGCCGCGAGTCTATCTGCATCTGGAGCATCAGCAGGCACGACGGGGTCCAGTACGGATCTTAATACGCCGCGGGCGGACGACATCGTGCCCGGATACGACACGTATGTGACCAGCGAACTCACCCACGTGGCAGGATTACTGCATACAGAGCTGCGAGAGGTTCAGAACGCCATCGATTCTGATGCCACAGAATCCAGTTCCGGCGGCGAGTCTGCTGATGAGATGGTCACCTACAACAACACCCAGCAGCTATCGCTACCCATGTAAGTGCATCAGTACCATCAGCAGCTCTTGATTTTATTTGTAGATGTTCTGGGGGAATTTTCAACTAAACTGCTACGCTTTCGAATGTTTTGTGGGTATCCAGCATTTTTAGCCGCCTCCCTTTTCTGTCAAATTTTTAGATCGATTTGTGGTTCTCATGTCCGATAACATGGAGGGCATTTAGGTATTTCCTCATAAGGAATATTTTGTCTATTTAAATAGTTTTTTTCTAACTTTGTATGGGGGTTTTTGACAGCCCTTTAAAGTAGAATCTTGTTATTAGGTATTTAAGGTAGCCCTAAGTAGATTTCCCATATATACTTATGCCACCATTTTTCCAGGGATCTTATCAATTTCATAGGCACATTTTTGTTGTTATATGAAATATAAATACTCGCATAATTATAATTGCAATAATACCGATTAACTTGAAGATCCTTTAGCAATATAATTGTTTTTCCTATTCCAATCTTATACTATTTTGTGGCATAGTTTGCAGGATTCTTATCCCAAATTCAAATCATTGATTTTTCTATTCGGTTTATTTCAGAACCCAACGCGCTGTTTGGCTCTACTCGAAAGATCGGGCCGCCATAGCCCTGCGATGGTCGTGGCTCTGCTCCCAACTGTCCGACATGGAGATGAAAATCCGCCAGTACAGTGACCTTTATGTAGAGCTATCCCAGTCCAAGGGAGAAGTGCAGCTTGAGGCGACTGTTAGTCAGTCACCGGTGACGTCGCCTGCGAATGGCTTAAAGGAGGAGCCTCCATCCGATTGGCTCTGCAGCCGAGCCAGGCCACTAGTGCTGTCTGAGTTTCGAAAACGCAAGCTTTTCCAAACCACCAACATGCACACCATTTCGAAGAAGGCGGCGCGACCCAGCAACATTAAGTGCGGCTGCCAGTGGCCACAGGTGCCCTGCACTCTCTGCACAGGCCGAGCGGATCCCACGGCGCCACGGGAGCTAGTCGAAACGATGATGCCCGCCAATCGGGTGGCCCTTGTCGATGCTGGCTACCATCCGGTTCTCAGTTTTGCCAGCGGTGAGTGGAAAATTGCATTGAATTTCCATTTCCAGATTTTATTCTTAAAGATTTATTATTTATGAATGAGCAATCTCTATTTGAAAATAATAACAAGCAATAAATAGTAAGGAATAAGCTTGAAATACCAAATAATTAATATTAAAGTAGGAACCTGATTGGTCGCATTTTAAATTTAAGAATGTCATTAAGTCGTTTACTGCGAAAACCGGAAATAGCGCCCTGAAATTGATTTAAATTTGGGAGTGATTGTCGAAAACCTTTTTAAAAAAAACACCATTTCAATTGCTTCTTTCAGATGTCAGCCAATCTGTGCACTTAGAGGCCGTTGCCCGCCAGCCGGACTGGCAGTATCGCGTCATGCGCTGCCAGCCTAAAGCTATTGTAAAAGCCATGTGGAAGGCGGAGCGCGAGACGCTAGCCTCCGGCGGGAGCGGCGGACATGCAGGCAGCCGCCGGTCGGGTGATGCGGTTAAGCGGCGATATATACGCCGCAAGGAGCGCAACAATAACTCAAACAAGGAGGCGGGCAGTGGAGGAACACCAGCAGGAGGAGGCGGTGGCAGTGGCGTCGGGGGAGGGGATAGCGGAAACGGTACTGGTACTGCTACTACTACTTCTTCTACTACGCCTACTACAACGCCACTTGTGGCCAACAGTAAATTATTGTAAACATGACAAAATTCGATATTTTATTAACATAAAACAACAACAATCTTTTGCATCTCTTCTTCTTTCTTTTTCTTTGCATCGAAAATCAACCAAAAACACGAATATTCCAACCAATTCCACCAACCACCAACAACTACAACAACTACCAATTGCTTTATTTTGCCATTCCGTTTCTTGTCTCCGTCTCGTCCCGTTTCCGCATTCAATTTACGGATTTAATGCAGCAGCGGCGGCAACGGGCAGGAAGCAGCAACAACAACAACACCCAACTGGAGTGAACAATTCCAGATCGCAGTGGCCAGACTCTCGCCAACGCCAACGACAACACCACCACAGTCCCTCCTCAACCTCGATCTCGGCACACAGCGGCGCTAAGAAATCACGCAAATCCACCAACAACAACAGCAGCAGTTGCAATTCCATACAGCAGCAGCATACATCCGGCAGCAACATCAACAACCATCACCTCAACGGCTACGGGGATCAGTGGGGGGCAGAACAGAGCAGTAGCAGGAGCCGTCGCAACTCCTCGCCCACCCATCGAAACGAGAGGTAAGCTTGACATGCAGTTGAACATACTAAGAGCTGGTTCCTATATATATATCGAATTTCTTTTGCAGAACCTCGGAACGCCGCATTCGACCCATCTACGACATTGACAACATCGTTATACCCTACAGCATGGCCGCCCAGACGAGGGTAGAGATTCTCCCCTACAAGGAGATTCCAACGCCCAAGTGAGTACTTTTAGCCTGCTATCTCGAAGGGCGTATAAGTTTAATACCAAATTGGGGAAATATTGAAGCTTTAGGTGCTGCTTTTAGGTCCCAGTAATTACTATTCTAATCATGAACCATTTGTGTTCCCTCACATCTACAGGTGGCGCATTGTTGACAGCGACAGTGATAAGGCAAAGCAGTCGGCGGATGAGTCAGCGGAGTGCAAACTCAGCAACGGTAGTGTCCCAGCTACACCGACGTCTGACGAGCTCCTCAACACACAAACCAATGCCCAAAGCCCCACACAAGAACAACAGCCGCCGGATGAGCAGCCACCAAAGGTTAATGGGTTAAGGCAAAAGGAGGCAGTCGTCAAGCACAATAACAATAATATTATTAACAATAATAATAACAATAATAAGAATGGACTGGTAAATGGGAATGCCAAGACGGCTGAACCCCAGACAGCGAAGGAGCACAAAGTGGATAAGAAGGAGGAGAAAGGGAAGCAGCTCAAGCTTAATGGCAACATTGGAAAAAATCAAAATGCTAAAATTGCAGAGACGGAGCAACCACTGCCCAAGCGACCAAAGTTGGAAAAGTCCGCAGACGAGAACACCAAGACCGATGCCAATGGTCAGGCGCCAGCACCCCTCGTTGAAATGGAGGAGGAGGGAGCGTACATCGAGGAAGATCTCTCAGATGAGGCTTTCATTGCAAGACATCAACGCGCTCTGCTCGAGGAGCGTCGCCGTTTTGAGACGTTCCTAAAGTTTCCGTGGAGCACCAGATCCCGGGCGAATCGCCGTGCAGATAGTCGCGCGGAATCGAGCGGTGCCAACACTCCAGATCCTGCCTCACCAGCTCCGCACCACGGTGGGGCTGGGCTAGACAACGAAAGCATCCCCTCGCCGCTGGCCCATCCACTGGAGGGGTTCAACGAAAGCGGCGAGCTGCTAACGAGCGGACAGTCGCGTCAAGCTCGCCGTCGCACAACGTCCAGCAAGTTCAAGGATCAGACTGAGCGGCGCAGCACCACACCCGATCTTCGAGAGGTTAGTCAAATCTCTTGTTCATAACCTCGAACCTCGAGAATATTTTTGTTACTTTTCTAACAATCCCCTTTCCTTTTTTATGAACAGGGCCATTCGCTGATACAACAGCCGTCAATATTTGAGCCTCTGGTCTTTCCACTCTCCGAGGAGGTCTATCAGAGATTGTTGGCCGAGACCTACGCAACGCCTGCATATATGTCCGGCACAAAGCGGGCCAAGAGCAAATCCGTGTCGTCGAACTGCGACGGAAGCAGCTTTACAGGAGCCGGCGGTGGCAGCAGTAGTCGGCGGAGCAGCAAGACCAAAACCAAGCTAAATGGACAGCTCAATGGCCAGATCAATAGCCACCCAATGTCGGCGAAGATTGACGGAACCGAGGATGATGTTGGAACGGTAATGGCGGAAGATGCTGGAATTTCAGAGGCGGAAGAGGAGGATGTGCTTCTAGAGGAAGAGGACGACGACTATCCGAAGCATCATCTGGTGCCGTTGGACGATGAACAGGAATCGACGCCTGATGTCGAGCTGAATATGTATGATTCGGCAATCGATGCGTATCTGGGCGATCAGGAGGCTCTCGAGGAGGACATGGCCGAGGATCCCTTCGATGATGACGATCCCAACGATCCGGAGTGGAAAAACAGGACCGATGGTTCACGCAGCAGACGCATCTAACAAAACAACAAAGTCCAAAGGAGATAACTCATTTTCGTTATTTAAGTCTTTTTTAAACGATTCGTCAGGTTTTAAAACACCAACACAACAGAAATCAGCCCACGCAGAGCAAAAATTTTAACTTGTTTTAAACGGATTTGTTTGCACTCACAACAACAGCATTGCCTACTCAAAGCAATTTTCTAAGTTATTTAGTTCTACGATCCCGCAGAGAAAAGCAAACACACCACACACAAACGAAAAGAAAAAACAAAAACAAAAAAACTTGAAATAATCAATGTACATACAAGCTAAATACTTAGAGGTAAGCAAGTTATCTATAAATGTAATCTATTTAATCGGGAACCACTCAGATCTTTGTCGAAATCATCGAACGCCCTCACTACAACTCCAACTTGCTCTGGTGTGGTGGGGGTGTTCGGTTCGACCGATGGTCGTGTGGCGGTTAAGAAGAAACAAACCAATCCACTTGGGCTTTAAGCCAAAGTGTGCTAAGAATAAACAATAGTAAGCTTATCTATATATAAATATTAAAACACCCATTTAAATATATATTATATATGCATACAGACATACAAATACATACGTGAGAATGCCAAGAGAGCAGAGTTAGCAGAAGATATGAAATGTATTCGCACCTGCACACAAAAGATTTAAGAACTAAAAACAAAACCACGATAAATGTAAATTGATCAGCTTAAACCTTACTCTAACATGTAACAAAGATGGCTCTAGGCCCCCATTAATTCTTATATTTTGAAAAGTTTATCAACTGTATAAAGAGAAAGAGAGGGACATTTAAAGGAAGCGGAGTCCGGAATGTAAAAGAAACGATCGATATGTATGTAAATGTACTCTAGTTGCTTAGGCGTTTTCATTTATACCTTAAAAGTTAGTGGCTAATTGTAGAAATTAAAAACGTAAAAAAAAACAGAACTAAAGCAAAACCTAGTGCGGCTATGCCCGTAGAATTGTTTATTCTTATTTACGTTTTTTACTATCTATTTCGTATGTATGTTTCATCGCAAAGCTAGAAACAAGATTCATTCGTTAATACTTAAAGAAAAAAAAAGAAGAAATTCAACCGAAATGTGAAGTTTAACTAAGGACCGCGAAAATATAGAAATTTATATTCGTACAAACTACACACATGCCAGTACCATAATCAAGTGGCCTGGGTCTCTTGGAGGGGAATCGTCAACAGATGTCTGAAATTTTGCGACATGTGTGCCCTTTCTGTGGTGACTTCATTCAGTTGGTTACTAAACTGGGAGCAGGGATGATGGTAAGATGGCAAAAGTCTAAAAGAATTTAAAGAATTGATTCAGCTAATCGGTTCCTACGATTTGCGGTTTTCCTTTGCAACAGCTTTCTTTGATTTTTCTGCTGACCTGGAGCTCTGTTTTCCTTGTCCAAGCTGATATAGTGACTAATCTCACTACCGAGATGGCCTCAGCATCCCTAGGGGAACTTGCTCTGATCAGGAAGACATTGGCCAGACAGGCCCAAAGGCTAAGGGGCCTGGAGATTAATCTGCATCATGTTCTAAGTAAGGTGGTGTTTCTAGCCGATACGGACATCCATGCGCCTCGCAGATTCTCCACCAAAGCTGACCCTTTGCTGGAGCTATCGGAGCGACTGAATCAATTATTGCAGCGACAAGAACAGGAGGCGGGCACTAAGGAAGTGCTTCGGAGGATAGAAACCCAAATGGACTGTATGAGCAAGCACAATGAGTGCCTTCTAGAGAGTTCCCCAAACGACACATTCATCCCCATGAATGTTTCGCAAGTTAAACCACCAAATGTTGGTAAGTCATAATTATAAGGATATAATCAATAACAAACTCACCTGCTAAATCCTACCCAGTGTTTGACCAGCCTGACAAATCAGATTGCTTCGAGTTGGATGAGCGAGTGGATGGCGTCTATAAGTTTCTGGTGCCGGAAAGGAATGAACTCCAGCGGGACTTTTATGAGCGGTACTGTGCATTTGCCACCGACGGACCTGCCTGGACGGTGATCCAGAACAGAGGCGTCTTCGATCCCGCGGAGAACTTCAACCGCAGCTGGGACGAGTATCGTGCGGGCTTTGGCAATCTGTCCAGGGATTTCTGGTTCGGCAACGAGTTCACGCACAAGATTCTCTATCGCGACGATCACGAATTGCGCGTGGAGTTGGGCTATAATCAGGAGGAGGAGTTCCCTGATTGGGCGGAGTACTCTCTGTTCCGGCTGGACAGCGAGGGCTACGGCTATCAACTAGCAGTGGATGGCGTCTTTCGGGGTTCGCTGCCCGACGCCCTGGAGCCACACATTCACCTGGACTTTAGCACATATGATCGCCGGAGCGATGGCCAATCCATTGGAAATTCCTCCTGTGCCGAGCATTACGGTGGCGGCTGGTGGCTTGATCGCTGCACCAGGTCCAACTTGAATGGCGAGCACGGAAACCAGAGAGCAGGTCCGGCCATCCTCTGGTCGTATTGGGGTATTGGAGCGGACATTCCGAAAACCTCGCGCATGATGATACGGCCCGTAAATGTCGACTCTGGCGGCGATCCGGCTAGTAGTTACGAGAATTAAGCGGCGACGAACTTCGAAATTTAAATAGCAATCAGCAAATGTTGCTTGAACGTTACCGATAGATGGCCCTGCCAGTGAACGTTACCGATAGGTATCGTATTAAAATAAAACTGCACCTGGAGGGTTTTGCTTATTTTTGTATATCTTTATTTACTCAATATTTTAATAAATGTTATATACTTTGCAATTTAAATTTGACGACTGATTAATTTCACATTACAGTCTTCTAACGATAAATCGAGTGGGTATCGAATGGAAATTGTATGTCTTGCTTCATCTATCAAATAAAAGATATAATTAGTTATGAATTAATTCTGAAAATAATATAAATAAATATTGAACAATTTAAATATTTAGAGACATTTTAACAATTACTTAATGTTGTAAATATTATATAAATGTTGTATTGATATTAACAATAAAAATATATAAATAAAGGATAAGTTACCATTTATAAAACAACGATATTGTATTTGTTTTGTATTGTTTTTGAGTTCGATCATGATGAATGAAATCTTAATTAAATATTGTGTTTTGCTCTGCCAAATAGTTATCCTAATTGGAAAATTAAAATTCGTCGAAATGTTTAAAGTTGGCAAGCGTGACCACACTGTAAGCGCCTTGAAAATGTCTTCTATCGCGACTGTATTTTAAAATGTACGAACCCGAGGGGCCAAACATCGATAAAAAGCGTACCGATGTTTGTAATATTGAATTTGTCTTCATCGAGGGGCTTCCACCTCTTGAATCGCGTTTTAAAAAATCAAAACAAATCAAAACGCGCTAGCAGACGGTCCAAAAAAATTAATTAATAAAAATATGTACTATTGATGTGTATAACTACCATCTTAACATCAAAGGCTGGTTAGCTTTTTCACGGCACAAAGAGCTGGAACTACTGCCGCTCGCAAGCTTGTCGCGTAATTTTTATTGATTCGCAAACCGTGAGAATCCTCGTCACAATTCAAACCAAAAACACTTGTAATAAGTAAATAACGAATCTAGCTAATATTTAGTTAATTTTGCAAGTGCAGTTCTGCTTCCGAAGCTGTAAGCTGAGCGTCTCTGTGTGCGATTACAGATTACGGAAAATTCGCGAGCTGGAACTGTGTCCTGTGCGACCATGCGTGTGTGTGTGTGAGCGAGCGGTAAAGCGGCCAAAAAAATGTATTAACAATATTCGCGGGCAGCAAAAGGTGAGTTTAAGATTTGTACTAAGTTTAACATCATTTAAGAGAGAGCAAACTTGTAACAATCAATACAGCAGCCACCCCCTGACAAAGCGTCTGTTTACAGTGCCTGAAACCGGATTCCTCAACCCCCGCTTACTTGGGTTACAAAACAAAGAAAATTTTTTTTCTTTGGGGTTTTCATATATATGTAGATATGTATATCTAATCGAATTAGGACCCCCACCACCTGCCGATATGTATTATCTGTCTAGACGGATTTTGCACTCGATTCCGAGCGATTGCCAAAAAGTGCAACAACAAAATTTGGAGCAGACAAATTGTTACAAAATTGCAACCACCAGAAGAAGCAGAGGAAGGGGGGAAGCCAAAGCAGAGAGAGCAAGAGAGAAGGGAAAGACGAACCACACAGGTGGCGGGATGCTATAGAGAGGGGGGCGCCCCGTCTTTAATTTATGCAGCTCATCTTTATTTAGCCTTATTTTTTTTATTGTACGTTTTGTATGCTGATGCCCATTCATTGAGAATCCAAGAATCGTTTCATCTCTTCTTTCGGAGGAGCGTGTGAAACCCGTTTGGTCTCATCTGCTCATCGCAGCTCGTTTTGGCTTTGTTTTTATGCTTTTATTCGTATTTCTTTCTGTTTGGTGGCATGCAATTCACTTTTATTTAAGTTCTCTTCGTCTTCTTTGTTGTCGTTGTTGTTGGTGTTGTATAATTCAATTTAAATTGATTTTTCTCATTGTGGGTGCTGGGCATCACTCTTGTTTGTTGTTGTTGTTGTTGTGGTGTTTGTTTCACTTTTCTTTTGCGAACTCGTTTTCCCTCTTTTTTGTTGTCGTTATTTTTCACGAACCCCTCCCCGAGAATTTGTTTTAATCTAACTATGTAGGTTTAGGTATTGTTGCTTTGTTTCCCCTATTGGATTTTTCGCACGTTGTTTATTTTTACAACAGAGCCGAGCGCTAATTGAAAGCCATGGGCTTTGAGTGTCGTGTCCAGCCGAACGAGACTCCACTTGGCACCTTTTTAATTAAATATTCAGATTGGGATGTTTGAACAACATTGAGTAATTCGAAATGTAAATAAATCAAACCTAAATAAATATGTAGTTGTAATTTATGGCACACTTTCTGGCTGAAAATACGCAAGAAATTGTTATATTTATGAAAGATATTGCTAATTTTAAACATTTGATTGCTATTATAAAATATTTATAAAAAGATGATTTAATAAAATTCATATTGTATACCTATTAAAGATTTAAATAGACAAGATTTACATACTAATAAATCTATATTTATATATAAATTACATTTAAGTCATATGAACTTAATAATGTCCTTTAAAAAATTTTATTTTTGATTTTTTAAACTCAACATAGCATGATTATATTTTAAATAAATTCTTTGAAAAATCAGATATAATTAATAAACTTGGTTAATGAGAGTTTTTAGTTATACCTTCAGAATAAGGAGTATTCTTCTTATAAAAAACTTGGCTTTGAGATTTATTTATTTATAAATCAAAAGCTAACGATTAATTCTAAACTAAAAGTTAATTTAGAGTGAAGAGTCCGAACAGCTTAGGCCTTTAGCTTTTGTAAAAGATACAATTCTTCTGAAGCATCCATTTCCTAAAGCCTGAAACTTGTCTCAGTTCTGTTGTATTTTAATTTAATTTTAACTTTAATTTTTCTCAATGTACCGACAAAGTCATCGTCTCTTTTGAACTTGAATTGAAACTGACAGGTCGTGTTTCTTGCTTTGTTTACTTTCTGTCTCTCAACCCAGAAAGAACATATACTAAATCTATGGCCACTAAGTGAGTTTTTATTTCTTTGCGTGTCGAGCTATTCGCACTAGCCGGATAAAGATCAGAGTTAGCACGAACATAAGCACGGGATTCCTCAACCCCGGGCAATAGGTTCACATGCTGGTGACTCCTCTATTGGGTCGGCCTCTTTGCTAATTTGCAATTTATAAACATTAGCTATGTTAATCGCGTAAGCCAAAAACATACAAGCTTCGGCTCATTTGCATGGGCATCCCATTTGGATGACAGGGCAAAGCTATAGCTGCAGCGGCCAGGAATACTCGAATAATCATAACAATCGATCGATCATCAAATGTAATGGCCTCAAATCATTCCTCCCCGCCGGTGGTCAAGTGGCCAATGGAGCTGAAAAACTTTTCGTCGTCTGGCATAAGGAGGGACTTGGCCGGTTCATTGACTTTGCACGGGTGGCAGGCGTCCGGGGATGTTGGTGATGACGATGACGTTGACGGAACCGCAACAGTTACGGGGCTCCAACAAAAGCCCCATCCACACCAATAGCAGCAACAAAAGCACTGCCATTTGCAGTCAACAGCTAGCAACAAAAAAAAAACAAACCACAAAAAATTAAACCAACAAAAAAAAGAGGAGGTAAAAGGAAGGACAAGGTGTTCTTTAACGTTGTAATACCCTTACCAGGGGTAGAAAATTATAGGATTTATTTTGAGAAGGAAGTCTATTTTTAAGTTCTGAAATCATAGGGTTAAACATCTGCTAGCTGTTAGCCCAGAATCTCGAGAAATGGTTTCTAATATAACACTTTTGAGTTTTAGTAAATTTATTAAAAATAACAAATATAGTTTGTAAATGTTTACGTAAATTGTAAATCTTAACTCTGAGATCAATCCTAAGCGAATGCACTTTAGACTTGTTATTATTTTTAATGATTAAAAAAGCTATTGCATTGACATGACATGTTATATTATTATATAATCCGACTCAACAAACCAGTTTTTCGCTTTGAAACTTGTTCCCATACGTTGCGTTTTTCCCTGTTCCCTGGACTCTTGATGCTGATTAAATATGAATACACGGTTTTAAAAGTACTTTGACATGGAAAAACATTGTACCTTTGGGGGAGGGTATAAGCCAAAACGAAACCGAAACGGCAGCTAAACGAAACGAAACAAGATTTCAATGCAGGAATTTCCATTACAAATGTTGCGGTTGTTAGCCTGGTTGGCTGATGGCTTTTGTCAACTGCCGTTGGGGCAATGGCAATGGTAGGAGGATGGGCTCGGGATGTGCCCCGAGATTGCGGCCAAACCGGCAACAGAGAGAGGGGGGAGGAGACTCTCCAAATGGAGCACTCTCAGCTGGCAATTTGACAAACGCTGCACGCACTTGGCCCCGGCACAGACTGACTTTTCCACCGTTGCAACGGTTGCACGTTTAGGCCGAGTGCAAAACTCAAATGTCGCTTTGGCTTCGAGTGCTGCCAACAATCTGGGATGCAATTGACCTGAAAACAAAGTGCGGGAAAGGCAATCGGCACTGGCACTGGCAACTGCAGGCCGCAGAAACTCGTTCGAGTTGATTTGGCATCTTTGTATTCATCTTGTGGTTCAATGAGTCACTGTCCGCAGTCCCCAGTCCGCAGTTTGGTCCGGATTTTCGATGCCTGACATCGTTCTGCCTTTCTCTCGGCGTGCACTGCCCCTTCCTTTATTTCCGAATCTCTGCCCTCAATCGGTTGGCCAACAGATGCCATTTGGCAGGCCGTAAATGCAAAAAGGGAAGGACCAGGAGATGGGTGATAATATTTCAGGAGCTACCGGGGAATCATGGAATCAAGGAACCGAGGGGAGAGATAAGCAGATGTTCAACAAAATCAAACTTTTATAAGAGGGGTTAAAGAAGTTATCAATAAATAAGGAATTAAAACTTTACAGACATCTGTCTGAAGTTGAATTCTCTACAAAAAGAAAGAAAGACTTTGGAAAGCCGAAGTTTGTGTACTCTTGCAGTTTGCAACTTATATTAAAGTTCCAGTTCGAAATCGATTTTAACTAAGCCTAAGATGCATTCATTTCAATTTGAAAATCCCTTCTGCGTTGGTTTTTATAAGAAATGACCATTTAAGAAGCTCTAAAATCATTGCTTAATTGCCTTAAAATATCGCTTTTTATGTATATCTCAATCTAGCTCAAAAAAGGCGTATATTCTCTAAAAAAGTGATAATGGAGCATACAAAATCAGATAACTAAAAATTTTAAAAGCTGGCATAAAGTATGTTCATATATCTCAATGTTTTGCCCGATCAGCTTGCAGACTTCGATCAGAACTTAAGATTGTAATGAAAAAATCGTGTCTGCCTCCTAATTCCTTCACTTGCACTTGCTCCGCTCATCTTGGCCGTAATCATAATTATCATCATCGTCTTTGTTGGCCTCTTCGTCGTCGTTTGTTGGTCGTCGTCTCATTTGCGTGGGCTTAGGAACATAAAGAACTAAAAAAGAAAAGGAAAACCAGATTTTTTCAAGGGCCTGTGCCAATTCTCGACTGCTCTCTTTCCGTCTCTGTTTTGTTCCCTGGTCTCTTCTTTAGTTCTTGTCGTCTTTTATGGCTGCTTTTGCTTGGCAATCAATAAACAACGACCTTCTTCTTCCTCTTCTCGCGAGCGAATGGGCTAAAAGTTACTTGGATTACTTGGAGGAGGAGGAGGAGGAGCAGGCATGCTTCAGTGCTCCGTGCCCGGGTTCCTTTGTCTCGTCCCGTTTAGGAGAGCTTATTCGCCACTTGAAGCCACCAGCCAGCCAGCCATCATCCAGCCATCCAGTCAGCCACTTGAGATGCACTCTCCGCACCACCTGCCCACCAAAGCTACTCCTCCTCCTGCCACTTGATTTCGAGGCATTTTTCAACGTTAATTGCTTGCTGGCAATCGGTTGGGAAAAATGCAGAATGCCAGTAGAGGGTTATTCCATGTTGTAGGCAGAGTTCAAGACATTCTTGTAGATTTATTTTTTTAGACGAACTGTTTGTATTTTATATGGTTATTAAAAATTCCTGAAATAAAACTTCAAGTAATTGTCCATTAAAAAGTATTGCCTACTTTCGGCATCTTAAAAACATCTCACATCATCATTTAATATTTCTATTTAATATTTAAAGATTTAATTTCTTTAGAAAACTGGCGAACAAGGCACTAATTTCTCTCATTAATCTTAGATAGACGACGTTGACGCCTTGAAACAAGTTCGCAGATTAACGCTGAGGTAAAGATTTCCACATTGCGGCTGAAAAGAAACCAAAAATGGTTTACCAATGGCCAGCGATGTTCAAGAACTTTACAACAACCAAGGAAAAGTATGTTAAGAGGGTGTAAAAAATAGTGTAAAAGCTAAATTGCTTGAAAAAGCAAAAAAAAAAAAAAAATCATAAAGGATGAAAGGAAAGAAATAGCTTATGAAAGGAAGCATTAAACATTCAAAAAGAAGTGAAAGAAAAATGAGAGAAACTTATTTCAAAGTTGTAATTACGGTTACAAAGTTAAGATTCAAAGGAAATTGAAAATATTGCAAAAGATGCAATAAAGTTTTAAGAGCCAATTTGAATTAAGAAAAGTTTATGTTTGAAGACTTTCTATAAAGTTCTGAATATCAACAAACATTTTAACACAAATTTTATCAAAAGTAAATAGCTTTAAGGAGCAAACTTAAAAGCTAGTGAGAACCTTAAGGGAAATTTAATAAAAATCGAATATAATAACATTTTGTACTTAATTTCCACTGCTTCTGTAGGAAACACAAATAATTAATAAGTCCAGCTGTCAGCACTTGACAAAAACTACAACAACCTTAACCAATTTTGCTCTTGACAAACAAGGAACCATCAAGAATCCCAGTTGATGCTTTCCACCTCAGCAGCCTGGGTTGTAAAACAAAAGTAATTCCAGCTGTTTCTCCAATACGAGAGGAGAATACAGGGGGGCGAATTCTCGAACACCTCCGCATTCCGAGGCGTCCCATGGAGAGCGGTGGCCAGGGGGAATTCGACGGGGGCAGGTGAGGAGAGGCTGCGATGGCTGGAGCTCTGATGTTGACGGCGCCGACAAAGCAAATACAAAGCCAAACCTGGCCAACAGAATGAAAACACAGCCAGGAACAACGTAACCAAACAGATCTGTGCATCTGGGGATGCTTTGGAGTAGCTGGAAGACCAGGGGAGCAACTAGATAATATGAGAAGCTAAGCCACAATGTCAGTTTGTTTTCTGAAACTCTTTTATTGTATTTGTTTGGTTTAGAGCTTTTGGTTTTTATTTACTTTATTTGTGAGTATTTTACCATGAGGACCTAAGCATAAGATCCAGATTTTCCAAATATTTAAAACAAATTTTTAACATCATTTTGGATATTCTTTTAATAGGTTTTCAAAATTTTCAATTATTTTCTTAATGATTTTAAATGATTTAAAAACGGCAACACTGGCCAGGTGGAAGATGTGGGTGAAGGTGGGATGGCTGAACGCTCCTTATCATGCTGCGCTGCTGCAATTGCCGGCTGCTAACGAACCGAGGCAACCCGAACCTCGCCTGCCGAGCGACAGTCGAAGTCCTGCCGACTTCCTCCGGGCGACTCAGTTACGTTTTGTCGCTGGCAGAGGGCGCTTCGCGAGCTCCTCCAGGCTTTCGCTTTTCCAATTCTCCTTTTTTATTCGCCGGCAAGGACAACGCGAGTGGAAAAATACAACAAAATCAACACCGAAGAGGGGGAACAACTAGCTAGAGGAAATCGTAGTGAAAGGTCAACAATTGCTTTGTCTCTAATTACGAGTATGCCATTCATGGCCAATAAAGGATTCAATCCGCTGTGCAATCATTTAAATTAAAGCAAAAAAAAGGTGGAAACTTTTCATTTCCCAGTTCTTTTACATTGTGTAAAACAGGGAAAAACTTTTAGCTCACCGCTGGGCGAGTGTTTCTGTCTGTGTGTGCGGCGGGCGCTGATTTATGTGTTTTGTCCTTGTTCCGCGCCAGGACGAAAGGACTTTTTGCCATCCCATTTTGTGTGTAAGTTGGTAATGTAAGTTTATGTAATAGACATGTAAATTGCAGTTTATTTTTGACGGAGAACAATGGGTAATGAAAGGACATAGTTTAAAGTCGGGCTCCCTCAGGGTTTCTTGGTTTATAGAGGCATTGTCGTTTGATTTGGGTTTTGTCTTTTGATAGTAAACTCTAGAAAAAGTCCTTTTTCGGACACGGGTTATTAAAAATGCTTATCTGGAAGGGGAGTTTAACTCAACAGGACATACAGGAAGCCGGTTTAAATATAAGTTCTAAATTCAAGGAGCTGTGATGCTATATTTATGTTTATTAATTGGAAACTGAAACAGATTATCTCTTAACCAGTTTTTATTGAAATAAAAGATTTAAAAATGAAATCTTTTTATACAATATTTTCTATTTAAAATAAACTCGATTATATAACCAATTTATTTCCCAAATTACTTTGCCTGATCTTATTTCATCTCGAATTTTACATATAATATTTAATACAGGAACCAAATATTTCTTTTGAGTCTCCGGTTTCCTTATATTTAATGCCACACGCCTTGGATCATTCCCCCTTTCGAATTCCGCCTGTCACTTAAGTCAGCCCCTTGTATCGATTACTTGGATAAGTGTCTTTCCACCGGGTTTCGTGCCGGGCCACTAAAATTAGCCTGGTCGAACGACGCGACCCCCAGCCAAGACAGTTGTCGGGTAATGCTCCCGAGTTCGACTCCGGATCGGAATCGGACTCCAACTCCGTGCGGTTATTATTTATATTTATTAGTTCATACTCAAATTTCCACCGCCGCTCGCGGATGGCGTGCTGTCAATTTTCCGGTGGCAGGTTTTGGGAAACAGCGATGTCATGTCATCATGCAATCATATCGCTTTACCGCATAAATCGCCTCGCACAAAATAATCATTCGATCCTCGTCTCCCGGCCCAGTTCCCTCCGCAGAGAGATCTCAATGGCGGCACACACACCGCATTATCCGACGGCTGCTAATGATGCGTGACAAAAACTGCCAGGTGGCAGTGGAGAGAACGCGCCATGAATTGGCCAAAACCATATGGGACACGTATGGATTAGATGTTCCGGCTGGCTCCCTTATTATTGAAGTTAGTCACAGCTTGTGTCGTTTGGCTTTGGTTTTGGCCACAGTCACACTTGGTTAGAAGTTAGAATTCCGTTTATTTTTTTCGGTTTGCTAAATAGTGCGGAACCCGCCGCGGCGCTCAACGGTCATTATTGGTCATCGAATTCCATGTTTGTTTGGTCAGTGATTTGTGACCCAATTGCTAATGAGCTGACGTTGAGTTTGTTTGGAAAGCTGTAAATGAAAGGCAACAATTAATACGTGAGTGAAGGCTTGAAACTTATTTGTGTTATATATTATGATAAATAAATACAAGAAGGGGTTTAAAACAGTATTTCTATCTAGAAATTGAGAGGCTGAGATGTGGCTTTTAAGTGAGATTAAATAATATTATATGAAGTTTCTATTATTTCATTTATTATGATAGCTTCTCCCTAATTTAAAGAACCCTCTTCAAGGTATTACCAATAAGAATACATCTTCAGATACACACAGCTTTACACATCTTAAATTTTCCCAGTAATTTAAAGGAAATCCGCTTTGTTGGCCCCATTAACCAAGCCTGGCCCTCAATTAGTTTACACTTTAAAACCAACAGTGAGTCGCAGCTTTTATTTCTTTGGTGAAACAAATAGAGACAATATGGGAGACCGGGACCTACTTCACACCAGGTCCGTATCTGTATCTGTATCTGAATCTCGGGTGGTGAATGGTGTCAAACTGTTTGAGGCTCCCAGCTCGCTTGGCGTTCCCACAATGCCACGCGTATCACAAGGCGGTTCTACTCCATATTTACTTAGGTTCATATATGGCAGCGATTGGTAACTGTAAACCTGTTACATATACCGCAAATGAGTGAGTGTTTTCCCACCACTTAACTCCATGAAATTGAAACGGAAAATTTCATAATCAAAGCCATAAACGTTGCTATTGTTTCCAACGCTCCTAAAGACCCCCCATCCGGGCCATCTTTTCTTTGTTTAAGCCCAGCGTGTAATAATGAAAAACAAAAACAAGAATTAATTTTCATTTCATTTTCCTCTGCGTACAAAAGCAAGAAAAAAAAGGTTCGCAACAACCAGCAAACTCTGCGGCGAAAAACCTTCCATAAAATACAAAAAAAAAAAAATAAAGTCTCACGTTCCGGGTGGAAAAAAAACTCACATTTTATGAGGCGACTTGTGCCCAGTGCTTTGTCAGCATTTATGGCATTTTATATCTTTCGGCGTTAAGGTCTTAGCCCAAGCCATATCAATAAGTTAATATGGTGGCCCAGTGTACGCGTGGAATCTTAAATTGCTAGAAAAGGGAGCTTCAAGAACGGAACAAGAGGATATGGACATTATGTATTACGAGATGTAATTAAACTGTAAACTGTATTGCCGTAGCAGAATTAGCCAAGATAATTAGATAACTTCCTATGTTTTCAGCTGGGGAAATATTATGGTAATACTTTATTTTCCTCTCACATTCATTTCAGTTTCATTAACAATAAGTAATATCAATATTTGGTTATTATTAAAGCCTTCACATTCATTTATTCATGAATTATGGTAAATAAATTTCAAGACCCGCAATAAAAAAATATTATTTGCTGTTGTAAAAAAAGGCACAACTGCAACAGTTTGCACGGCGTGGCTAGGAATTCTATTAATTAGCGGCAAATCAATTGGAAGCACTTAATTGGAAATATACACGGACCCATGTACCATAGATAATTCGATTAGTGTTCAAGTGCGTGGAACGGAAGTACTCCTGGTGCGCCACTTTTCCGCAATAAATTGCAGATATGGGAAAATGAGTTATGATTGCTTGATAACCGCAACCGCTATAATGAAAATCGATACGATCGATAATGTTGGCAGAGGAAACCACCAACTTTCTCTAGGCGAGATCGGTTTGTTCCAGTTCCTGAGGGAATTATGGAAAACCCCGAAATGGTGCGCTTGCCAATTGTTTTTGTTTAGCTTTTATTATTTTCTTTCAATGACATTTAATCAACGTCGGCGCTACTCCCGCCGCCACCTCTTCTCCTCCTTCACAATCCGTTTATGGTCTGACTGGTCCGTGCATTTGGCCAAGTTTATGGGCCCAGACTTTAATGTTGAGATCGCTGTTGCCATTGCTGTTATTATATACACTTTTGGGGAAGGTATTATAGTTGTAAGGAAAGGTTTGTTAAGTGTATATTTTTATGTGTATTAAAATATTTTGTAACCGTATAAATATGGGAATTTTCATTCTGTTCTGAACTTGAGTTCTCTTAGCGAATATAAGTAAGGAACTACTTGAAATTTCCCAATAAATATTTTAAAAATATTTTAAATATAGATCCTATATGTCCCACTGCAAGGGTATATCTAGTTTCGATCCCTGAACCCTGTTTTTATTTTTTCTTTTTTTGTTTGTTTTGTTTGTCCATATGTGACGTTTGGCGTTGCTGCATAAGTGAGTAACTGTGAATTCGCCGGGCTAGCTGGAAAGTTCCTCTTGTCTAACGGCTTTCGGTTGAGTCCAGGGGTATTCCCCCCAGCCAGTTCGCTTCGTTGGTCTGCCATTGACATGGGGAGCTTAGTGCAGCCCCCGGAGCAGTTCTTTTTTTCCGAGGTTTTGTTTTGGCTCCATTTACTCAATTGCGGCGGTGTCGAGTGGGTGGGTGGGTGAGTGAGTGAGTCGCAGGAAAGGTGTGATGGTGATGGGAGGGACTTACTTTGTTCTAAACATTGTAAAAACATGCAGTGAAAAGGCATAAATCTTTGGTAGGAAAGCCACGATGTATTTTTAATGAGGTACTATTTCAGGTGCTAATGCTGGGGGAACGGAAATTCAGGTGCAATATCTGTCTAGTATTAAAGCCATTAAATATATAATTATACAAGAAAGCCAATTCAAACTAGTTAAAGTGAGTGTTATAAGCAATTATTATTATAATTATTACAATAATAGATAGCTTTAGTAATTGAATATTTCCATTTAAAGAGAAACTTGGTATTAATTTTATGCAAAGTTGAATTCTAATTTATAGCTACTTGTGCTGCTTGGAAAGTAATTACAAAAAATGTATGGCGAGGAAAAAGTGGAGCAATCTTGATTATTATAATCAGTATTCTGGCACATCTTCTGGCCAGATCTTGACAACTTCCTCTGGTAATTGCCATACGCCCTCGCCCCGAAGATTGCCATAATTCCTAGGCCTTTTCTTGGCTGTTGGTTGTTGTTGCTCCGCTGACTATGCTAATGGCCCACTAGCATAGCTTTGGGATGGCCCGGATGGGCCCAAGCTATTTGGCTTTTTTTTGTGTCTGCTGCGATTATACATGGTGGGCACATGCCAAACCCACACGCTCCACTGGCGGCTTAACCGCCGCATTACTCATGCTCATCTGCTCCGGAAAATTGCCATAACTGGTTTTTCTCTGGCCCTTTTACCCGTTAAATCTTCTCTTTCAGAGGGGCTTTGGTGCAACGCTAGTTTCTTTAATTAAAAAGGCATGAACTCTTTGTAAACTCTCTGCCCCCGACAGAGGTTCCTTTTTCGGATTGGCCAGTAAACTCCAGCTGCCACGCCGCTCCCAAAGTCCAAAGTCAGAGTTGAAATTTCTGTGTGTATTTTTTTTAAAGGGGGAAACCAACTTTGTGTGCTTGCCGCTAAGAAAACAGTTTTTTAACCGTTTTTAGTTTGAAGTTTGGCAAGGGGCCGAGAAGGGGAGCAAAGGGTTTTCGCTTCGACTTTAGCTGCAGCTGCAATTTCCTTGCCATTTATGCAAACTATTGTTCTGGCTCTTGTTTTGAACTGAATTTACATTCACACTTTTGATTCTGCTTGCTTTCATTTAAGCCATCTTTTGGGCCTCCTTAAGGTGACTGGCATGACTTTCAATTAACTTTTTGCCAGAAACTTTTAATTAAGGGAAATTACATTTCTTAATGCTGGAAATCAAAGGTGTCGCAATGGCAACAGTTGTAATTTTTATGTAAATACAATGGCAAACAATAAAGTGCTAAATATGTTTCCCCTTTTGCGATTGTTTGAAAGTTTCTAAACTAAAATTGCATTGAAAAAGAATTATGAAATTGAATAAAAGCCATACAAAACTTCTGAGGGTGCCCTGCCCCAAAAAAAAAGGAACTGCAAACAACAAAAGTATACAATTGATTCACCGGCAGAGTGCTTTCAAAAAAGTTTTCCATATACAAAACTAAAAATTGGTTCGGTACGATGGGACCGCAAAGAAAAGCAACCAAAACCAATCAATACATCAGAGCAACCAATTTTAAAGCAGTTTAAAAATGAGTGCTGAATATTGAATATCTATTTGATTTTTATAATAATATTTATACATTTATAAAATAAAGAAAAGATTACTAAATGAAGCAGATTGTAAAACTAAGAAAGTTTAGCTATCTATGTATTATATATGCTTTATTTAATATCGTTTTCCTAATAGTTTTAATTATCCCATTATTCCATTCAATATACCCGTAAAACTAAGAAATCCTTACACAAAACGGTAGCAAAAGGTATACATTTGCATTGAGCACACTCACATGGCGCTTCGTGTTGCAACTCTGAACGAAATTAAGCTCCCTCACAGGAGGCGTCAAGGGGTTAAGAGGTGTCTGGGGGCTAAGAGGCACAAAGGAGCAAGGAAATCGGCAGAACGAAAGGCAAAGTCTGTGATGAAGGGCCCAGAGCGGAGCACTTGGGGCAGGGTGCCGGAAAAACTGACTTTTTGAGTTGGGTTTTCTCCCCCTCTGATGTGTAGGGACCCAAAAAACAAGCAGACAAACACGCACACTCACAATCAGCACAGGAAGCTAGGAGCTAACTGAGAAAGGGAAACAACAAAACAAAAAACAATTTCCAACCCAAAGTTATATTGTGCAGAAGGAGGAAAGTGAATGCAAAAGGATAACATGTCAAAAGAAACCGAAGGATGCTACGTGTTGACTCCCAGATGAAGGTTGTCATCTATTCAGGGCGTACAAAAAAGGTTGACAGAGTGCAATTTGCAATGGAATCAAATTTGCCAGAAAACTCTTGCCAACATTCGTGATGACAGCATCACGAATCGCTTGGGCTCTATCTCAATCTATCTCCTAACTAACTACACAGGGGAAAACTGATATAATTTTCTTAAAATCAACAAATAAAGAGAAGCTTCATAGGTCACAAACAAGCCTAATTTTGCACTTTATTAATTTTAATAAAGTTTACATTTAACTTTGAATCATCCTGCTTATTTCCTCCTTCGTTTCTGTCCGTTTATATTAAAGATACTTATTGGCTAGCAAAAGGCTTGAAAGGAGTCAAGGACAAGACGCCCACAGCAGTTGACGTTTGACTTCCGCAGTATTCCTTTTTGCAGGAAGTTATCAGGTCCCATTGGTGGTCGGAAGGAAGTGAAAATATTGGGCTAATTGAAATAATTGAAGGAAACTTTGCTCAAGAGAAGAGAAGTTTTCTGGTATCAGAGATCGCTGACAGCCTTGTGGTCTCCCCTTCATATTCTTTCATCTGCTGTCCCACTTTAAGCATTCCTAGGGAGCCTTCAGCCCCGGCTGTTCCTCAGTTCTTTGCTTTTCCGCACGCTCTGCACATTTCTCTGTGGAGCAAAGCAAAAGAAGAGAAATAAATGGGTCTCTGGGGACAGAGGGAAACGTTTAAATTACCATAGGAGCATGGGAATGGGATAGCGCCAAGTGTTTTGCATTTTCCTGCTTGTTCTGTTCCGTCCGGTGACAGGTGGTGGCGGTGGCTTGTGGCAACATCACTTAATGTCCGCTGATTAGCATACGAGCTAAGCTGTGTGGAGCAGCTCCCTCCGCTCGGTGCTACCCCTTTGGCTTGGCTAATTGAAACATTTGAATCAAGCTGAACGCCCGCTGAATGACGATGTAGCTCGCTCTGCTCGTCGGAGCTTAAATGCCTTTTAAATCTTAATTAAATTTAATGCAGCGGCAGCGGAGATGGTGTTTTCTCTGCGTGTCGAACAGAAATAAAAACCTAAATTATGACAGTGGCAAACCGAGGTGAATAAATCATGTGCAGCAATGGTATATGTTCATTTGTTTTTACAATTCCCTTAACTTGGTTTGCAGTAGTTTTTCTCTTTAGTTTTTCCACATATTTTTTGTTTTTTTTTGTGGACTATTAATTTATTTGTCCGCAGAGCTGTGCCGCAGAAGGGGGGGATAAAACATCATCATTGGGGTAAAAGTTTATGCCAAACTATGCAATAATTTCATCATTGCAAAAAGTTCTGTGAACATGTGAAGAGTTTTTGATTGAGTTTCCAGTTGGCAGAGTTCGGTTAGTAAGTTTGACTTGCTGCTGGCTTCCGATGTGCTGACGTAGTTAGAGATCTGAACTTTCGGCTTTAGCATGGCCATAGAAGTGGCGTTCTATTCATAATTGTTTAATCCTTCTAAAGCACTCGTTTAAAGAGACTTGCAAATTTCTTATCGAGAAACGAGTTCTCGACAACGCACAAAATGTTTCGCCAACATTTATGCATTCCTTACACCAGGCCCCCAGGCACTTGGCCCTCCCTCGTCCCCTGTTATGGTTTAATTAAATTCTCCACAAAACTTCCTGTCCTCTCGTCCACATGAAATATTCAAACACTCTTGCGGTAAGGATGGCCCAGACAGGATTAGTGCTGGGAAAATAGAATCGGAGGGAGGATTTAGCTGGGAATGACGGCAGAGGAGGAGCTGATCCGCTTTGTTAACTATGATTTTTTGGTTTTTCTTTGGCTACTGAAGTTTAAACAACATATTCAAGGCATATTTACTTTGATTTAAGCTAAATATTTAACTTGAATTGAATATTAAAATAATTAATAATGTTTTTTATTCCACTTTATAGATGTAGAACACACTACCAGCCAGGCCGCGAAAGCTTAGCAGCGAGATCTTCCCTTGGAATCCCTGCCGGGGGCAAAGATTAGCAGTCAACTTTACAGGATGTCCTTCAAGCTCTTCCGCCGCGGCTCAGCGCGCTGCATTGGCCTGCTGTCGGCGTTTGTGACTATCCTGCTCTGCCTCTACTACATCTCCATTGGCCAGCCCAATCCGGCGCCCGTTTCCGAAACGGGAGTTCCCACGGCGGCGTTACGGGGATCGCCCTTGAATGGCCTCATCACTTTTAACGCGGGCGGAGCCTCTTCCCCGCAGCAGCTCCAGAAACTTCATGCGTCCGTCGTCTCTAGCCAGAAGAAATTCCCGGATCCAGCGGATGTGACCATCGAGTCCCCATCCGACGAGCAGCAGTACACCAACAGTCAGTGGGGCGACAAGTGCTACGAGCTGATTGAGAGTAACACGAATATAACGGCCAACCAGGAGCACAGTAAGTTCGATTTCCAGCCGGAGTGGATGCGCTCAAAGGAGTACTGGGATCGTGGCTTCGAGGAGCGCTTTGATGCGCAGAAGAAGGACAAACAGCGGCCTCCGCTGAAGATAATTGTGGTGCCACACTCCCACAATGATCCTGGCTGGCTGAAGACCTTCACCAACTACTTCCAGTCAGACTCGCGCCAGATCCTGAACCTGCTGGTGACCAAAATGCAGGAGTATACGGACATGACGTTCATCTGGTCGGAGATCAGTTTCTTGCAGCTGTGGTGGGACCAGGCACATCCCACCAAGCAGCGAGCTCTGAAGCGGCTAATCGACTCGGGGCGCATAGAAATTACCACCGGCGGCTGGGTAATGACAGATGAGGCAAATGTTCACATTTATCCCATGCTGGATCAGTTGATCGAGGGACATCAGTGGCTGAAGAACAACCTGAATGTTACCCCAAAGGTGGGCTGGTCTATTGACCCCTTCGGGCATGGCAGCACGGTGCCGTACCTGCTTTCTGGAGCGAACTTTGAGGGCGCCATCATCCAGAGGATTCACTACGCTTGGAAGCAGTGGTTCGCCCGCCAGCAGTCGGGTGATTTCATCTGGAAGCCCTATTGGCGGAGTAAAAGCGGCAAGTCTAGTGAAACCGGCAGCCTGCTGACCCACAACATGCCCTTTGATATATACTCAATCAAGGGATCCTGCGGGCCACATCCATTCATTTGCCTGAACTTTGACTTTCGCAAGATCCCCGGCGAGTACACGGAATATTCCGTGAAGGCGCAGTTCATAACTGATGACAATCTGGAAGCCAAGGCGCAACTCCTGCTGGAGCAGTACGCCCGGACTGCATCGCTTTTTCCGCACAACGTGGCTCTCATTCCGGTGGGCGATGATTTCCGCTACAACAAAGAGCGCGAAGTGGACCAGCAGTATCAGAACTACAAGAAGCTTATCGATCACATCATGGCCAACCGGAGGCTGTACAACACTGATATCCGCTTCGGCACGCCCAGTGATTACTTTGAGGCCATCAAGGAGCGCATGAAGGATCACAGTCCCGGTTTCCCGAGCTTCAAGGGCGACTTCTTCGTTTACTCGGACATTTTCTCGGAGGGCAGGCCGGCCTATTGGTCGGGATACTTCACCACCCGTCCCTTTTACAAGCTACTGAGCTCTGAGCTGGAGCACCACCTGCGTTCCGTCGAAATTCTCTTTACGCTTGCCTACAACACCGCTCGCCAGGCGAAGCATGAGAATGCGATTAAGATCTACGAGAAGAACTACGAGCTTATCATTAATGCCAGGCGCAATCTGGGACTATTCCAGCACCACGATGCCATCACGGGAACCTCCAAGGCTGCAGTTATGAGGGACTATGCCATGCGTCTGTTCGAAAGCACCCAGAACATGGTCAAGATGCAGGAGTCCTGCCTGGAGCTGCTGCTGCAGAAGGGGCAGCCTCGTCACCATGGCTTTGTACTGAGTGAATTCGAACGCGATAACTTTAACAAGCTGCCACGAAAGATGCCCATCCAGATGGTCAACGGAGATGAGTCCGCACCGACAGCTTCGGCGGGAGGACTTGGAGCGGGTGGTGCAGCTTCTACAGGATCAGTGGGAAGCTTTGTGCTCTACAATTCGCTGGCCCAGAAGCGCATCGAGATCGTCACACTGCGAGTGCAGCATCCGAATGTTAAGATCCTCAACGAGAAGGACGTGGAGCTAAGTCACATCCAGATCAATCCTGTGTGGAACATCACCGAGTCCTACGAGCAGGAAATAGGCACATCAGTCTCCGGCACAATGGGACGCATTCGCACTTCGACCCGCCAATTCGAGGTGATGTTTGTGGCCGAGCTAGAGCCGTTGTCTCTCACCACGTATCGCGTCCAGGTTGATGAGTTCAACTACAAGCAGAACATTGCGACAATCTACTGTGATGAGTGCACGGAAAAGGCGGCAGCGGCAGCGCCAGGCTCTAGTCCGGCGGAAGAAGTTGAAACCTCTCCAGCTGCAGTGTTTGAGGCGCGTGCCAAGCCAGCGGGTGAGTTGAGATAAAAATATAATAAATATATAAAGTTATTGATTTATTTCCATTTTAACAGGCGACATTCAACTGGAGAATCCGCATATGCGCCTGCTATTTGACGAGAAGAGCGGCTTCCTCAAGACCATCACGCGCAAGAACCAAAAGAAGGAGCTGCTGAAGCCGATGCAGTGCAACATCAAGTTCGCTGCCTATCGCAGTGCCCAGTTCCACTCAGGTGCTTATCTGTTCAAGACGGATCCCGAGCAGAGCGAGGCTGAGAAGGAAGTGCTCGAGGGCTACACGGATGTGCGCATCATCATCACCTCGGGGCCGATTGCCAGCGACGTTACCGTCATCTATGGCCCCTTCCTGGCCCACACGGTGCGCATTTTCAACACGCGAACCCACCTGGATGCTGCTATATATGTGGAGAATGATATTGACTTTGAGCCACCACCAAAGAATCGGGAGACGGAGCTTTTTATGCGACTGATCACCAACATAGACAATATTGCTCAGGCACCCATGCAGCGGGATCCACTCAAGGAGCCGGCGGAGACGGGACCCATGCCCGAGCTGCCGATCTTCTACAGCGATCAGAACGGTTTCCAGTATCATGAGTAAGTGAAGCAGTTCGCGTATGAAAATGAAATCCTTAATAATCCATAATTTTCTCCTTTGTTTAGACGCATCAAAGTGCCTGCCATTGGCATCGAAGGCAACTACTTCCCCATAACATCGGGCGCCTTCATTCAGGATACGCGTCTCCGCTTAACCCTGCTTACCACTCACGCCCAGGGTGCGGCCAGCTATGAGCCCGGCCAGCTGGAGGTGATGCTGGATCGGCGAACGCTGTACGACGATTATCGTGGCATGGGCGAGGGCGTCGTGGACAGCCGCCTGACGCGGCACAAGTTCTGGCTCCTGGTTGAGGACCTGCCAGGCGGTCAGCAACCCATTCAGCCGCCAAGCTACAAGGTGCTCAGCCAACAGGCACAGCATCTGGCCAACTCTCTGCGCTACCCGCCCAATCTATACTTTTTGAGTAACTTGGAGCAGCCGGAAATGGCCCCGGCGCTGCAGCCTTTAGTCAGGCTTCTACCTAAGGGAGCCCTGCCCTGCGACGTGCATCTGACCACTCTGCGTACGCTCTCTGATCCCGAGCTGCAGCTGTTTCCGTCCGCCTCAGCGTTGCTGGTGCTGCACCGGCAGGGCTTTGATTGCGGCGTAAGCGCTGGCAGGGAGTTGGGTATGCAGGCCATTTGCCCGCTATCCAGCAAGGGATTGGGCAATGTGCAGTTGGGTCGGCTGAGCCTGCACACCATCGAGGCCACCAGCCTCACGGGGATGGAGAAGAAGCCGTCCAAGGATAGTCTGCGCTCCCTGGCCGAGGTTAGTCTGGAGCCGATGGAGCTGCGCACCTTCAACCTCACATTCCGGGCGGAAGTGTGAGGCGGCAATCACGACGACATATTTAGCTGAAATATTTATTGTATTTATTTGTGGCTTAGCTCTAATTCGTAAGTGGTAAGCGCCAAGTGCAAAGTTCTTAGCTTTATTTAGTTCTCGTCACGTCTACTACTGTCTGTCTGCAACAGTTTCGAAAGTACAAAGCACAGAACATATTCATAGAATAGGGTGGGTAGATTTTGTATTTATTGTTTGTTAAATTTATTTGGAAGGCTGATAAGCTTTGAATTATTCTGCGATTCCTTGTACATCCTTTGATTTATAATATTCTTTCTGCTATCGTTTATGCCCACCCACCCAAGGATACAAAAAGACAAGCCTGAATGACAGCCTGATTCCATGCAATCAACGCCCAATGACACCACCTTGACTTGACTGCCCAGGGCCAATCTCAACCAGCTTCATATTATATTAACCTTAACGTGTGCAATAATGATCTTTAACTAAACTTGAAACAATGGAAATGATGATGCAGCTCTTAGCCTAAGGATTAGCTTGATTATTTTAGATTGAAATATTTAGACAGCAAGTTAGACAAATTTTTGTTCTCGTTTGCGCGTTATGCGTTTGCATCGATTTTTTTAGACTGATTAGCCTAAAAGCTATTGCAAAATTGGCTCGTACGTATTATAAATCTCATTTGAACCTAGCCCTAATCCGAAACTAACCGAAACCAAGCATATATTGTCAAATCCTTAAATAGGCTATAAGTTTTAAATGAGCAAACGTAGTAGTGGGGTAGGAAAAGTATAAGCCAAATATTACATTACATTCACTAGCAATATTGTACATAGTCGAATAGGATTTCCAGGCACGGTTTATATAGAAATATATTAAATAGCTCCACTTAGACATAAGCCCCCATCTCAACTCTCTGGTATAACTTTGTATACGAGGGTCAAATAGTTACTACTGCTGACTACTTACAGAAAAAGACAGAAACATTCAAAGCAAGCAAGACAAAACTTTAGAAAACCCGGAAAGTAGGAAAAGAAAGCAGCGACGAATAGAAAGATTTGTGTATTTATTTATAAAGAATCGTATTATATTTAAATTTTATGAATACAAGAAAATAAAGTATTAAATGGAAACCAATCAAGGAAGGTGTGTGTGTTTTTTATCATTTGTCTGTTTTTTATATTTTTACAACAAAATATTTTTTATAAAGCTTTGCAATAGAATATCGATTGTATGGACTATGTGAAATAGTTTTTATAATTTATTAGCATATTTTCTGAATATTTTGTTTTGATATATCGAATGGAATATATTTTATAGCGCATAATTGTAATGTTGAAATATTGACTTTCTCGTCTTGTAAAGACAAATTTAGGAAAACTTATAAAGTAAGTATAATTTTGTAGGATAGTGTAATAACAGCGTAAACATTTAGTAGGCTCCGGAAAGTATGCTAAATTTTTTATAAGCAGAACCCGCTGATAAACCGGAAATGAAAATAACTATTGGCTTTTGGCAAGTATTTATCTTAATTATTGATTTATCAATTAAATTGCCAATTCAACAACTTTATAGGTAATTGGAATTCCTACACTAGGCCGAGACTTATCGCCTCATAACAACAATGTTCTTGATGAGCCACTTAACTAATAGTTAACAAAAAAAAAATGGCAGACGCATTAAATATTGACTCTGGCATTTGTATAGATTTCGCTTAGTCCGGAACCACTTCGTACATGTTTGCGCCCTTCATGAGCAAATAGCCGCCCATGTTCGCCGTCTCCACCAACTGACTGATGCCCGTCAAGATGCCAGCCCGCGCTCCAATCTCCCTTAGCTCCTCGAACTCAAAAATGCGGCGACCCAGCGCAGCCGATCGTCGTTGCAACATTTGCACAAAATTGCGGAGTTGAGCGCCTTTTCCGCCTCCGCCGCTGCCGCCTCCTCTAGCTCCAGATCCGCTGGGACCATGCCTTAGGTCGCCATCTCGCTTGAGGCTGGTCTGGGTAATACTCTCCGTGAGCAGGGCGATCACATCGCGCACATGCTGTGAATTTACCATGTGCGACAAATCCAGGCGGGCCCGTGCCTGGGAAAGGTGAATTAGGCCAAGAAGTTGTCTGCAAGAAGAAGTAAATATAAAGTAAAGTTTATAGTTTTATTTTTATTATTAAAATATGTTGTTTATTTCAATTATTACCTATAGGAACTGGTTTAAAGGGGCTTCTAGGGTTAATAAAAAATACATATTTATGTATGGCTGGTGAATATGAATACTATATCATAAACCTTTCATGTGATGTATTATAATCTCATAAGAAACAATTATTTAAAGCTAATAGAATTTCCCGGTTAGGCTTTGTTTACTTTTTTTTTTAAATGTGCATTCACTTAACTATGTTTATAAATGTTTAAATTATAATCCGCTTTCATGTTAAGAAGTGTGTCTCACCGGCTTTTAGTTTTAAGTGTAATTTGCAATAAATCTTATGGCTGGCGGGAAAATATACTATAGATTAATTTTTGTAATATATTTCTGGTTTTTGTATGTCACCGAATTAGAATAAAAGCTTTTTTGACTTAGATAAGGTTTCCTAATAATTTTTTTAATTTCTATTCATATTAATAATTTCTGCTCAATATTGTCACTTGTCGGTTTGTGCCCACATGAATTGCATTTTTTAAGATTATACATTTTATAATTGCTCTCTAACATTGTTTAGATAATAACTTAATTAATGTGCATAAACTTGTACTAATGTTTAAATTAAAATTAGTTCTATAAAACTAGTGCGATTAATTTACGCCTTTATTACCTTCCTAACAGCAAGGATTTAATTTCTTGACATGTCATAGGTACTTGGCAATATTTGGTAAATTAATTTGCATTAAATTAATATGCAGATACTATATTTAAATCGGTATAAGTTGTAAATGTCTTAAATAATAGTAGCAAACTAGGTAATTAAATAGTAAGAATGTTGTGTCTGGTCAGTTTTGTTTTAATTATTGTGTATATGTATACATATGTAGGTTTATGGTAATTTAAGAAATACTTTGTAGTATTTAATAATATATGTATCTCATTGCTCAGATACTAGTATTATAACTAATTCAATTCAAAACTGTTTTCACTTTCAATTCATCAAGCTATTTACAACGTAGTTCTCGGCTAACAAATCCAAGTCTATATTGCTACCGTAAATGGAAACCGAGTTTGTTGCCAGAGTCTTTTGATTCCCTTTTACAAAAGAACTTTACATGTCTTTCCTAAATTCTTTCATGTTACCAGTTTAGATACCATTATTAAGGGCCCGAGGCCTCATCTTGGTATGGTCTACGTGACCTCCAATTAATTTCGCATTTTGTTTTAGTCATATTTATGCTGTTCAGTTAGAATTCGATGTCCAAAAATGAGAATACACCTCTATGTTGACCAGGTGGATTAGAAACACGTTTTGCCAGTAGAGAGAACATCGTAGGGCCCAGATGGCCCTAACTTAAGGCACAATAACTGATTAACTGACCATAAGCCAACATGGAAACATAAATCAGTTGCATGTGGGCGACTACTAACCGCCAGCATCGAACATGTTCCAACGCATTTTGCGTCGTTTTGCTTTATTTTTCGGAAACCAACGCATCTCCGCTAGAGTTTTGAAACCCTCTGTCGCTGCCCGAACAACTGCATTGACGTCGGCGGCAGCAGCAACGGAAATCCAGACCTCCAGAGGCTTTAACCACACACATCTGTCCCGGTTGGGCTTCATTCTCAGCTCGCACGTTAGCGCAAGCGGATCGGTTCGGTTTGGTGTTCAGCCAACGAAAGCTATCTATCTACCGGGAGTCAAGTGCATTTCCTAACGTTGTTGGCATTGGCCGGAGAGCAGCCCCTGGGTCTGGTCACCGGAGCATCCATCGTGCATCTGCTTTGTTTTACTTCATTTATTTCGTGTCGCGTCGGCTGATGTTGTGTTGATGAAACTCCGGCTTCTTCTTATTGTTAGTGTTGCATTTGATTGGTATTTGAGCCCACGGCAATTTCTGCTGTGGCTGGGTGACGAAAGTGCCAAGAGTCTTTCAAAGTCAATCAATTAGAGAGTGCATTACGGTTGCCGATTGGATCCATCATTATTATCATCATCCCACGATGATGCACATACACATCGTGCTTTTGGCGTCGATTTTAACGGCTGCGCAATGTTTTCAAATGAACAGTAAGTTTTGAAAATAACTATTAGACAGGATTAATGTTTCGTGTTAAATCCCTTCTTTATGGGCCCTTAAAAAGATTCTAACAATTGTTGGGTAAGATTCATTTAATGCTGAAATGATGTAACAATCCATAGCCCCATGGGGGAGATAATAAGAGAATGGAAAAGATAATCATTAATGGAAAAAGTCAAAATCATCTTCACTGTCAAGTTTATCCTTTTTTGTAATTATAAAATATAAAGTATAATAAAATATATAAATCATAATTTATTTTTCTTGTAATTCCCCTTGTTTATTTAGGAATGTGGGCGTTAAATTTAGAATTAAAAACCACTCAATTACCGTCTTGAACTGGTCGAGGTTTTATTACGTATTTTCTAATGCAAATGCGGAAATTGAACGCTTTAAAAAGCAACAAATATTACGTTATGTAAATGTAACGTGCTTAGATTACATGCTATGCTTGTCAATCGATATTTAGCTAAAGATCAGTTGGACTGGGCAGCTGCTTAACCCGTTCATCTGTCTGCACCTGCTCCTCCCATTCGCGTGATCCACGCCAAAAGTTCCCCTTTGAAATTGGAGGCACACACAAAACATCTCGAGACACCACCAATGACGGAGCATTTATTTTGACAATAAAATTAAATAAGCCAAAGTGTCTGGCATTTGACAAGAGATTGAGGCTGCCTGGCATCCACTTGACCAGCGAAAAAATGGCAGAACAATTACATTGTTTACATTAGCTTGTTTGGTTTTTTCCCCGACATAAAATAGAGGAAGATGCTGCCCGCAAATAAATGCAAAACAAGTTCAAGTTCGGGTTGAGGAAACGTGTTTCCTTTCACTCGAATTAACTGTCATTGAACCCGGGGACTGTGGTTCTTATGTAGAAAAAAGGATCTGCCCAGTGGAAACTAGTTTTCCCACTTAATGAGCTGATTCATCTGCTGATTCCTCATAATGTTTCTCGATCTGTCTTTAAACCCTTCCTCTTGCAGTGACGCAGTTCTACGAGATGCCGCCGCTATATGATTTCGATGACTACGATCGCTGCCTTCAGGAATATGACGGACAGGTCTCCACTTACTGCTTCGTCCGGGCGGAAGTGCAGCCGGATGAGTCAGTGGCTGCCTGGCGGGCAATTGCCGAGATTTCGCAGTACGATCGACATCACCTTGATCATAGCCAGCTCTATTTCGGCCTCTGCCTGCGGGAGTGCGAGGCATCGCTGGCCGATTTGGATAAAAGTGAACTGGCGGCCCTAGAGGCCGGACTACTGACGGGAAATGCGAAGGTAAGGCCACACAGAGGTGTCACCTCATTGGAATCGATTCAGCCCAAGCTAACGATCGATTTAATTCAATCGGCAAACACTCTGATGGGCAAAGATATATAAATATATATTTCAAAACCAAGGCGTCGCCAGTAATGGCACAGAAGCTGTGATAACAGCGCCAAAGTTTATTCAACTTGAACACAAAGTTAGCTGAAGATTAAGGGACCAGGGGCTCAGTTCGAAAGGGGTTTTTTCAATCTAGTTTATTTGTCTATTAAGTTGAGAGTTTATTTAACAATCGATCACCTAATTGTTATTATAACTATTTGTTCCTCTTTGAATTTAATGTATATTTTCAAGGGCAATATTTCCATTTCCAAAATGGGTCCCCATACCCCATCCCCAATTGCCTACGCCTATGCCCAAACGCTTAATCTTCATCTTCATTACCTATAAATATTGCATAAATTACAGCCGGAAAATCCGCTGATTAAACATGGGATAGCTGGGGTAATGCCAGCTAGCTGGAGATGAGAGATTGGGCATCGTGTGGCCGCTGCCATTGATGCAGTCGCCATCAAAATGCATTTACGATGGCTGATTACACAAAGCGCTTGTGTCGTTGAATTGACTTAGGCGTTGGCCACTTGGAAATGGACAGCGAAATCCGATCCAATTCGATCAAAGCACACGCATTTCTTTCAAGGCCAAGGGCTTTGGTATTTTTATTTTTATGATCCCCTCATGGCTGAATCTCTTTGGACAGGTGAACGTGTATCTGGACTTGTTCTCGATGGAAGCAGAAAGCCGCCAGCGGCATCAGCGCCTAACGAATGCCTGCCTAAATTGGCGGCTGCAGCGTCAGGGATTCGGCTTGATGGCCAAGAGCGTGGTGGAGTACTGCAACGAGGCGGGACGCCAGGTGGAAGATGGTAAGTTTTTTTTATAAATTTTTATAGCAATAAGAATTATATCAATACAAGTTAATAAGCTGGCAATGCGCCAGTCAGCAATGATTATAACAACAATAACGGGTATTATGACAATAACACACCTTGATTCCAAAGCCTTTCAGGGTGCAGTAAAAGGTCGAAGAACTAATAGACTTAAGAACTGAGCAGCTTGAACAATTTACTTAAGAATGAATTAATTCTCTTACAATTATATTTATACTGGTAAGATTCTATTTTAAAGCTAAGCAGCGTGGACAATTGATAGATTATATTCGTCCAATTATCATTCTCTCTGGAATTGTTTATTGTTAACTTAAAAACATTAAACGCATTTCAAAGGCTTAAAGATTTAACTATTAAAATGATCTCACATTTAAATATACAAAAAAATTTAACAAACAGAGTTTGCTCATTCGCAGATGCCTGGAACCTGACATTCTATGGAATTCTGGGCGTCCTTTTGGTTTTGGCCTGCCTGAGTAGCTTGGTTGATCTCCACCTGAAGCGGGGGCGTCACGATAAGATGCTCAAGGAACGGGATCACTACAAGACCCCACCAAAGAGCACCGCCCAGCAGGTGCTGCTCACCTTCTCGGTAACCCGCAATTGGTATCGTCTCAACCAGGAACCATGTGGCAAGACAGGGCGTGAGCTGCGCTTCCTCGACTGCTTCAAGTTCTTCGCCATGTTCTTGGTGATCTTTGCGCACACCAATTGGGTGATTTACGAGAGTGCAATTAGCAATCCGCAGGATCCAGAGCGAATGCTTCACTCGGCTGCGGGCACGCTGCTGGTCTCTGGGTCCCTAATCACCGTCACCTTCTTCGTTATCAGCGGTCTACTTTTGACAATCAACTGGTTAGCGGCCACTCGGACGATGCAAACTAAGAGCGATACTTGGAGCTTTGGCCAGTATTCCCTGCTCTTTGTGAAGTTCAACATCTTTCGGTACATTCGATTGACCATTCCCTATGGCTTTGTCCTGCTGATGAGCGGCGTTTACTTTGATAATGCTGGTGGCCCACTGTGGCGGCACATCTTTGAGCGGGAGCAGTTGTCCTGCCGGCGCAACTGGTGGACTAATCTTCTGTACATCAATAACTTTGTGAAGACGGACGAGCGGGTAAGGATTGCTTTGTTTAAGGCGTTGGAGGTGTGTGAGGCATTAATTCCCTTCCTGCAGTGCCTGCTCCAAGGTTGGTATTTGGCAGCAGACACTCACTCCTTTATTCTCAGCTTGATGGTGCTGATGCTGGGCCATCGGTTTGCCAAATGGAGCAAGCAGATCTATGCCGGGGTGCTGGCCTTCTTTGTGGTGCTTCCAGCGGTTCTGACATATGTTATGGATTACTATCCCATATTTTTACCCACGCCACAGTAAGTTATCGGGATTAAATATTCATTCCCCGCCTGATTAACTCATGTTCCCAACTAAAAAAGAACCCAAAAGGACTCGTTTGTTGGAGATCGCCAATTTACCGAGTTCTACACTTCGTCGTTGATGAATTTCGGTTGTTATTTCTGTGGAGTCCTGGCCGCCTTGGTTTATGATCAGTTAACCTTAAAGCAGTATAAGCTGCGGGAGCTGAAATGCTTCCAGCTACTCTGGTTCGCCCTCTTCCCTGTGGGCATCCTGTGGATGTTCAGCGCTCACCCCATTTTCCAGCACTATTACGTGGCTCCGTCCGCCATTTGGGGCGCCTTGTATGCCGGCCTGCAGCGGAATATTTGGGGCTTCGGTCTGGCCGTCCTTATTGTGGGAATGGCCGGCAAGGTTGGCTGTGAGTACAAATTACAGATTTTTTTTTTGAAGAATCCCTTAATCTTAATCTTAATCTATATTTACTTCTTCCCAGGGATCTTTCGGAAGTTCTGCTGCCTGCCTATATTCCGTATTCTGGGTAGGCTTACGTATGGAGCGTTTATTATCCACCTTTTAGTAGCACGAATCGTCTTGGCCACGGTACGGGAGCCAATATACTTTGGCACTGGCATGATGGTATGTAAAAGTTGGCTTATTGTTTAATGTTTTAAACTTTTAACCCATTTTCTTTCTTTCCCACAGTTCACCTTCATCTTCTTCACGGTTACCATGTCCTATCTGTGCTCCTTCCTGCTGGCCATCTTTTTGGAGTTGCCCGTCTCCTCCTTCCTCAAGCTACTGCGATAGTCTTTATACCCTAACTTATATATTCCTTTTAGTTAAAATAAGATAACATAACTTTAATAAATCTACCAAATTTCAAAAGAGTGCACTCACCCCGCTCCAATTTGGCTGCAATCGCCATCCTCCAGAGACCCGCCTCCTTGAAGCTCCAAGAAGAATCGAAGAATGTCATGGCAAGCCTCCTCTTTCAAGACCGGACTCACTTGCCGGCGTGCGTAGGCCACGAACTTCTTGATCAGAATGGGTGGCAGCAAATCCATATCTCCTTCCTCGGGCAGCAGTTCCAGGCGCCTGTCCAGATCATAGTCCTGCTGCATGATGCTATCGTTGTCGTACTCCGATTTAATTGAATATTCGTCAGCTCCCTCTGCCGTCACATGAAAGGTGGCCTGGCACATGGACTCGCTCATCTTGGGTTTTAACGCGTATCGAGCTGCGATCCTGGCACGTTTTTTGGCGCCAGCATGGAGTGCCCTCACGTGGGCTGTCAGAGACATGTCCCTGTCGGCCGATGGCTTGTCCAGCAGTACGTAGACGAGGTGGAACTCCCGCAGCAAGGCCGGCGCAATGTGTATGTTCTGCAGCAAATAGCGCCCTTCGTCGTACTGTCCCCTCTGCGGATTCGCGCAGGCGATAATCGAAGGCTTTGCCGGAAGGGAGGCAAAGACTCCGGCCAGCGGCAGGTTAAGTTCCCTCGATTGCATACACTGAAGCAGCACCGCCTGCTTGGAGGCTAGCTTGTCCACATCATCGAGGGTGCAGTGACCGCCACCACTGGCCGCCATCAAGCCCCCCGCCTGCACAACGCGCTTGTTTCGCCCAGCAAAGGTCACACCCAACCGCTGGGCAGACTGGGCTCCACGTTTGCCGCTCACATGAGAACCACGCTCCGTGATCTGTGAGCAGCTCTGCAGAATCTTGGTCTTGCCGATTCCGGGATCACCCACCAGAAGAACGTTGATGGGCTCGGCTTTGGGCCCACCACTGCCCCCGAGGAGAGATAGCAGACAGGCGGCCTTGGGCAGCTCATGTCCATAGACCTCAGGGGCAATCGATTGTACCAGAAGTTTGAAGCTATTGGGCTCCGCATTGATAACGGAAATGGCCTCCAGATCGCGCTCGCTGAACTCTTGCTGGATGCTCGCTGCATCCTTGACACTCACCGCCTTAAGATACGACCGCATCTGGTTAGAAGCGTCTGCTGACAACGCATCCTCGCCCAGCTCTTGTAACTTGAGCACTCCGGTTACGACAATCTCCTGGCCCACGCGAACCGAATCCACTAGATCGTGGCGCAGCTCCACGTCTATCTCACCCGGCGGGCTGCTCTCGAAGTCGTGAACCTGTGCCAGGCTGGACTCTTCCAGGCGAATAATCTGTCTGATGGCTAGACGGGTGTACGGGGAGCTGCGCAGTGCCAGGAACCCCTCTCGAGCCACGCACTCTTTCCGCTTGCACAGGTAGGGACGAGGCTGAAAGGTGCCGCGCTGTCTCATCGCCATCACCATTCCGCAGCGGGTGCAGCGGAATGCCTGCCAGGCGAGATTGTAGCCCGGCTCGCCCACGTTGCTGACAGTGCCGCGAACGGCAAACAGTGTGTCCACCCGGTCGTGTCTGATGTTACTCATCGCTTCCACGGCCACAAACATCTCTGGGCGCACGTAGATCTTGCGCACTTGTGTCTGTAGTGGCGGAATGTACTGCTCTGCCGTGGAAACAACACTCACTGTGGTTTCATTGGCGTCCAGAAGGTGATTCGTCACCACCGTGTGCATGGCCAGCGACAGAGTGGATAGGGTGCGCAGGGGATGCTCTCGCAGATCGTTGCCCAGTCCAGGCCACATCTCCATCAGCTGCGCATCCTGGAGGATGCCGTCAGCGGGCAGGTGGAAGAAACCCCGCTCTCGGGCCCGCATTAAATCGTAGTCGTGCGGATGCCGCTGGAAATGAGCTTCCACGGCCATAATCCTTCGGGCATGATCGTCGAGCTCCACGTAGTTCTCACGCAGAAAGTACAGCCGCCAGCCGGGGTAAGCTCGGGGATTGTCCACCGCAATGCTCTGCACCTGGAGTCCGTCCTCCGGAGCGGCATAGTTCTCGGGCCGCAGGAAGCTGCAGTCCAGATTGACATCACGTCCCCGTCGGCTGGGCGCACGATTCCAACCTCTCGGTTGCCGGTTAGCCGGCGGATCAGCCGCAGCACCAGCGTCAGGTTGTTCCTGATTTGGATCTCGATTGCCGCGCGTAGGGATCACCCGACCGTTGCGCCGAAAGTAATAGTAAGGGCGGTAGGCGCCGCCTCCACGGCCACGACCACGCGCGAAACGCGAGGGAGCCCGGCCCCGGGTAGGTGGAGGATTCATCTTAACTTTGCAAAGTTTTACAAATTTACGCGCTACTACAATAAGATGGCGATGGCCGGCTGACGATAACCAAAATAGTTATCGAAACATAAAATAATCGGGATTTAAATAAAATAAAAGTGAAACAGGTTTGCAAAGGAATATCGGGGATATTGCATTTATTTATGTTTTTAATTACAATTTACTTTGTCTCAATATCCCGTGATTTTCCCAAAACCTGCTTTAAAATATCCAGCTGAGCAGGCAGAAAGTGCCCAAACACATCTGTTAGCTTTTCCTTGACCTCGACAAACGTGTCCAAGACCAACTTCACCTCCAAATCATTGCGCGGCACAATGGCATTCAGTTCCTGAAGGATATTGGTGCATTCGTCCAGCATGATCACCTGCTGCAAGTGAAGGTCCAAGAGCTGCTTTTGAATGGCCTTTATACCCTGGATTTGCTGATCCAGGCGTACCGGCATTATGGCAATGGCCGCCATTTGCTCCAAATGCTTATCGGCATCCTCCGTGGTGGCAATAGTAGAATTATCCTTCGGTTCAGCGGATTTTGCATCGACGACTTTTGATTTCTTAATCTTTACAGTCTCTGGCACCTTCTTTGAGACAGCCTACGATGGAAATGGAAGGGATGTAATAAAAGCTGGCTTTCGGCTTGCCAACACTCACCTTTTTCTTTTGGTTTGCCGCCAACTTCGAGTTATATTTTTTACCCATTTTTATTTCAAGCTTTATTATTTCCAACGCAAGCGACTGTATTCAACAAAGGTCTGAATGAATTGGACGACTGTAAAGTCAGCGTCACCTTTGATCAATTTTAGAAATTGTCTCCTGCACACCGGCATCTAGGATGAGGAATTTTGTGGGTCCCTGCTTCGAAATAACGAGTTCAGATTGAAGGGACAATGGTCCAAGCGGGCCAGCTGCTTGACCATGTCGTCCAGCATCATGCTGCTCTTCTCGTTGGGACCTCGGATTAGGCCGTACGCATCGGCATTGGCGATGCGGTGCTGAAGAAGCGGCATGTAGGGACCCTTGAAGTGCGGCTGCCCGCTCGCAAGCTCCTTGGGAGGCTTTGCTGAGGGCAAAAATGTTGTTTCAACCTTTGGAACACGACCGGATGATGCCAAATTCGGTCGGAATTTGGGAGTCCGGTAGCTAAACTTTCTCTTCTTCTCTGCCTCCACTGAGTGACTGTCGCTCCCGTTTTCGGACTCGTAATGGCTATTATAGAAGCGAAGACCATAGCTTGCGGGCTTTGGCTGAAACGAATGAGAAACAATACATTGAATTAAATTACTAAATACTAATAATAAAATGTGCATTATATATTAAAAGAGTTAAAATGGTAAAGAAAGCCCCGGACTCACTGCACTAGTAGTGCGTTCCACATTATATCTGTCCTCATCCGAGTACTCTTCCCGTTCATCTTCCGATTCGGTTGGAACACGGTCGCTGGCTAGTGGCACCTGTGGCACGAACTCCGTAGCACTTGCCCGAAGAGTGGCAACAGATGTGGGCGGAGGAAGCACCACGGCTGGGGTCTCCGGAGTACCCAGCGTCTCCAATTCCAGGCACACGTTCTTGTAGGCCATGTCCGTTCTTTTCACTTGGCTGAAACTAAGTTAAGCGGCAATGTTGGCCTCTTCCTGTGGGCAATCCCTAGAGAGTGATGATCCCAAAGCTAATTCTTTTGGAAGCGTGGCATACATTGAAAATTTAAGTTTTCAGTTCGAGAAATCCAGTAAATTAGTTGACAGTTAAGGCAGGTTTTTGGATGCCATTCTAGTGTTTTTTTTTTAGGTTCTATGAATTAATCCTACAAGGTAAACATCAGATATAAAACGCAAAGTTTTACAAACATTTTAAAATTGAACATTAAAATAAGTGTGGCCAGTAGTGAAAAATATTCCGACTTCGGGATTAATTAAATAATCGAAAACAGCCACACGAAAAATCAGGTGGGGACGCCTACAAATCTGTTTTTCAGTAAAAATTTAAAGAATTTAAAAGACCCTTAACAGATTAATTTTAATTAACATTGTTTACATATCTTAGCATGCCGGTAAGTAGGCCACCCCTGTTGAAGCCAGCCGAATGGCAGGAGAGAGGTGTTTACATCGCAATGCTGTTGTACCCCCTACCAGGCTAGTACGTTTCCGGAAAAGGCATTTTCCCTAAACATTTCCTATGCTTACAGGCTTACCACTCAAAGATTACAGAGTCCCGCCATCAGGTGGGCAACATGGCCATCCTGCCGCTAAGGACACAGGTGCGAGGACCAGCGCCCAGTGCCAATGTGGAGAGCGACATCATTGATGAGTCACTGTACTTTTTCAAAGCCAATGTATTCTTTCGCACATACGAGATCAAGGTGAAGCTCGGCTTTAAACGACAATGGGATTTAAGCAATTAATAAAAAGTTTATTTTCAGTCCGATGTGGATCGTGTGCTCATCTACGTGACGCTCTACATAACCGAGTGCCTGAAGAGGCTCAATCGCTGCACCAACAAGGCTCAGGGCCAGCAAGACATGTACAGCCTAGCCATCTCCAAGTTCGACATACCTGGCGACGCCGGTTTCCCGCTGAACGCTGTCTATGCCAAACCGCAATCTGCCCAGGATGCGGATTTAATGCGGCAGTATCTCCTGCAGCTGCGCCATGAAACCGGCAACCGAGTGGTGGAAAAGGTCTTCAGCAGCGAGGATGGCAAGCCCAACAAATGGTGGACATGCTTTGCCAAGAAGAAGTTCATGGAGAAGAGCCTGGCGGGACCGGGGCAATAAATTATTCAATGTACTCTTTTTTAATGTTAGATTTCGTTTGCAGCCTCAGAAGGCGTTTAACATAAATTATTTAAATGCATATTAATCGTTCGTATTGATTAAATTATGAATTTTTTACAACTAATATTGGTTAAAGCTTGATTTGGGATCTAATTAAATGGCAATCGTTTGAATAAGTTGAATTTTTTAAGAGAAAACGCTTCAGAAACTAATTCAGTAATTCTTTGAATTAAATTAATAATTTTTTATCATTGATCAATTAAACCGATTACCATAATGTAAATATTTTAATTGTATTCTGTTTGATATATTAAATATCTCTGTACAACAACACAATCGCTTAAGACTCAGCCAGGGCAACGTTCTTTAATTGGAAAATCGTTCTAAACAAGGAATTCTAAATGGTACAATCAACTTTAACGGTAGAGATGATCGGCCTGCAGGTTGGAGGCTATCTCAGACTCCCACTTGTCGCCGTTGCAGAGCAGCTTCTCTTTGTTGTAGAGCAGCTCTTCGTGCGTCTCTGTGGAGAATTCGAAATTTGGGCCCTCCACGATGGCGTCCACGGGGCAGGCCTCCTGCAGGTTTTAAAAAAAGTTACGCTTGGAATCCAGTTCTTAATCAGAGACGAGAGCAAGACCACCACTCACCTGACAGAATCCGCAGTAGATGCACTTTGTCATGTCGATGTCATAGCGAGTGGTACGCCTGCTGCCATCGGCACGCTCCTCTGCCTCAATAGTGATCGCCTGGGCGGGGCAGATGGCCTCGCAAAGCTTGCAGGCGATGCAGCGCTCCTCGCCACTGGGATAGCGACGCAGGGCGTGTTCGCCACGGAAGCGCGGGCTCAGAGGTCCCTTCTCGAACGGGTAGTTGATGGTGGCCGGCTCCTTGAAGATGTGTGCAAGGGTGACGGCGAAGCCGCGGAAGAGCTCACCAAAGAACATGGTGGTCGCCGCACGGTCTGTGATGTCCGCGAACTCCATGCTCAGCTCCTTGTTGTTTACATACACATATCCCTTGGGCACTTCGACGATGTCTTTTGGCTCCGTCCGTGCGGCCAGCAGCCGAGCCCCTTGGCTGCCAAACATGCGCTGACCTGTGGGCGAGTCATTTTGCCATTAAATCGCACCTGTATACATCGCCGGTAAGCTTTATATGGACGAATTAGTCCTTTGTTTTGCTATGACATAAGCTTACATAACCTCACTCGACGCAATTCCTACGGGAATTTAAACGTTTCCACAAATCGCACCGAGAGGGGTAGGAAAGCTTTAGGAAGATCACTAACCATTGCGCGATGCGTTGAAAATTCGCATAGTTAGCGACATGTTTGCGGCCCAATTAAACTAAAATTGCCAAAAAATTGTTTTGATATTGAGTTTCCCGAAATCGAAATAAGAACTGCCAACCTTCGAAAATACAATACTATCGATAACACAATCGCAATAATATAAGAAAATTGTTGTTTCGACAGTTTTTTTTTACCCTTTTTAACAAAAATATATTTTATTCTAGATGTTAAAATTGTGTTTATTTATGCTCTTTTTTGACAAAAATATAATATGGTATTAAACGGGAAAATTAGTTTGATTATATATAACGAAAAGGCCAAGAAATAGGCAAGAAGCGTTGCAAAGATATTATCATATTCGGGGCAAACATTTTTGCTGATAAATAAAAAAGCAATCAATTAATATTAATTTAACAATTTTGACGGAGGTGGAAATGAGGAATTGGTATGAAAAATATACTTTTGGCGCCGTATGATATAAATAATCGATAATCGTATCGATGGCATTTACCGTTTTAAGTTTGGACGCGGCGACACAACTTTTTCAGAAAATTTAATTGAATAAGAAAACATTATGGATAAGGAAATAATGGATTTCTTCGATTTTTCGAAGGAGTGCAAGCGAGAACTTGCACCCGCCGCTGGGTTAATAAGTTGTGATGTTAACAGAATGACCACGGAAATCAACGATTCCAAGCCCCCAAAACGCGAGGTTGTTGGCGTTGAATACGCCGAGGAAATCGTGGCCAAGGAGAAGCAGCGGTTGGATGGGGTAAGAAATTGTTATGACAAAATCGCTGAGTTTGCTATTTCTGTAAGAGTAAACATAATCATTATGCCTGATTCTTGCTCAGCTGCTGCGCGATGAACGTACTCGCAATCGCAACCTGGACAACATGGACACCGATGATGAGTCTGACAACGACGAGGATATTAAGATCCGCACGGATGAGGAGTATTACAAGAAGTACAGGTTTAATCTCAACCGCGACAAAAACTTGCCGATCTACGCCAAGCGTGAGGAGATCATAACGGCCATCAATGCTAATCCCGTTGTCATTCTGAAGGGCGAGACAGGTTGCGGAAAGACCACGCAGGTAAGGCTTACTAAAAGGTAGCATATTCGTAACTTAAAGCTTAATATGAACATACCGCGTGTATTTAAAACTCTGTCCATGCAAGCCTTGCATCCACATTTTAATGCCGATCCCTATAGGCTGACGAAATAAAGATAACCTTTCGAGATCTTTTAGTTTAGTAAGAGGTCAGGTCAAGAGTATTCGGCAAGTCGGTATGGATGCTTTTGATAAGATTTTTTAAAGCTTTTATATAGGTCGTTTTTTAAATATTTTGATAATATTCAAGATATTTGGGGGACCCATAAATGACATTTATAGAATCACAGAATTAAAGGTTGGTTTTTGGCAGAAAAATATATTTCAATAATTAAATTTATATTTCAATAATAATGCTATATATTTCAATAATTACCTCCCACTTTATCATACAATATTTGCCATAATTACCAAAATTTTTTCCTAATATTGTATTTATTTACATTAAATATGAGAATTCTTTTACATAAATTTGAGTGTTTAAATTTAGGAACCAAGAAGCTCCTGAACCTCTTTCTCTGTGATTTCGCATTCATCGCCCACAATTTCATTCTCCTCTTCATCGTCGTCGTCATTGTCACTGAATTCATTGAGTTCGTACTCTCGCTGCACATCCTCGGGCAGTGCGCGCTGAAACACGGTGGCCGAAGACATTCTCCGCTGGTATGATTCGTTTATCTCCAGCTCAACCTCCAGCTCCTCCGCCTGCGGCCCACCCGGCTTGTCCTCGCCGTACATGGCCTTTTGTCGGACCTGCTGTCGCACTTCCAGCTGGTTTTTAGTTGAACTTGTAGGACTCTGATCCGTCTCAGCCTGATCTGCAGGCTGATTTTTGTTGGCTACCAACAGTTTTTGAATGTCACCAAAGACCTCCTGTAGCTGGCCGAAGATCTTGGAGGGAGGCAGAGCAAGCTGTTGGCCGGGCAGCAGGTGCTTCTGGGCATTGTAGGCTGACTCGAGTTCGCAGAATGACTGACTTGTCATGTTCAGTTCGCGAGCGGCTTCCAGCTCGTAGGCGAGGCTGACGTTATTGGGTCGCTGCTGTTTCACCATCGCGTTTCGCTTACTGGCCCCCACTATGCTCTCCAGCTTGTCGTAGTCCGCCAGGTTATCCAAGCCTTGGCAGTAGTCCAAAGCTGTGTAGCGGAAGGCCTGCTCTTGCACGAGGCGCCAAAACATGTGGGCCACCTGCTGTGTGTCTTTACGCTTCGGACTCTCCTCGCGCAGGAGCAGTACATAGTCGGTCATCTCCTGCCAGGTGCGAGGAGAAACCTCGATCTTTATGAACTTATGCGTCGGCTGCTTGTGGTAGATCACGTAGAGCAAATAGAATCCTGCAATTCGCTGGCAACGAGAGGCTGAGAAGATATCCCCGCAGCTGCGCCGCGAGCAAGACAATCTCTTGGCCACATGCAGCGCAGCCAAAGTCGTGGCTATCACCTCCGTGTGGTTTGATTGGCCAGTAAATAGGTGCTGCAGCTGCAGCTCCCGCCAACAGCGGCAAAATACCTCGAATTCCAAGTTTTCTCCATCGTTTACCAATCGCTGGAAGCGCTGTACCAGCTCCCAGCAGTCGTCGTATATGTTTAACTCCATTTATCCTCTTTTATCTCTCCATTTATAATTGTTGCTAAAAATGTAAACAATCAGAGTACCGGCAAAAACGGCGATATACCGATTATCGATAACACTTGTGTATTGATATTTTAAAAGGCGGTTATTTCAAAATTTTAAACATTTTTCAGGTCCCTCAATACATTCTTGACGAGGGCTTTAGTACTGGCCAGTACTGTAACATTGTGGTGACCCAGCCCCGTCGTATTGCCGCCATCTCCATCGCAAACAGGGTTTGCGAGGAGCGCCAATGGGAACCGCGAACCGTGTGCAGCTACCAGGTGGGCCTGCACCGTGAGGTAGGGGAAGACACCCGTCTGCTCTACTGCACCACCGGAGTGTTGCTGAACAAATTGGTCAATAATAAGACATTAACCCACTATACCCACATCGTGCTCGATGAGGTGCACGAGCGCGATCAGGATATGGACTTCCTGCTCATTGTGGTGCGCCGTCTGCTGGCAACCAACTCGCGCCACGTGAAGGTCATCCTGATGTCGGCTACGATCGATCCTCGCGGCTTTGCCGACTACTTTGCCACGAAGAAATCGATGCCACCAGTGATCAGTACCAGTCATGGACGTAAATTCTCGATTGAGAAGTTCTACCGCGATCAGCTGCGTAGCATCAAGTGGAAAGACGACATGGAGGGACAGTATGAACCGCGAATCCTAGACGACGGCTACAAGGCGGCGGTAAAGATTATTCTGGTCATTGACAACATGGAACGGCAGGCGGACAATCATTCCGGCATGAGCTACATCGAGGCTATGCGCCATGGGGCCGTGCTAATCTTTTTGCCCGGTATCTATGAGATCGACTGCATGGCGGACTGTATTTCCGATATGGTGAAGGAAGAGTAAGCGAAGTTGGCAAACTTTGTTGCATTACTTTGTATATAATTTTTTATTTTTCCCGCACAGTGACTCCATGAAGATTAGCATTGTGCGCTGCTACTCCCTGATGACCGCAGATGCTCAGCGGAATGTGTTTGAAAGACCGCCGTCCGGCTACCGAAAGGTTATTCTCACCACCAACATTGCTGAAAGCTCTATAACGGTCCCGGATGTGTCGTATGTCATCGATTTTTGCCTTACCAAGGTGCTGGTCACCGATACGGCCACCAACTTTAGCTCTCTCCGCCTGACCTGGGCCTCCAGGGCCAATTGTCGCCAGCGCGCCGGTCGTGTGGGTCGTTTACGCAGTGGCCGTGTCTACCGCATGGTTACCAAGGCATTCTACCAACACGAAATGATGGAGTTCGGCATCCCGGAGATGCTGCGTCAACCCCTACAAAACTCTGTGCTGAAAGCCAAGGAGCTGGGCATGGGGTCCCCTGTTGAGATTTTAGCTTTAGCTCTGTCTCCACCAAATCTATCCGATATTCAAAACACAATACTGCTGCTCAAGGAAGTGGGCGCTTTGTTTCCCACTGTCGATCGTGTTTACAATGAGATGGATGGCGACATCACCTTCTGGGGCACCATTATGTCGCGCCTGCCGGTGGACACTCGCCTGAGCCGGCTTATCATATTGGGTTTTGTGTTTAATTTACTCGACGAAGCGATCATTATTGGTTAGTCCGAAGTAAATCCATTTAAGAATCCAACTAAAAATTTTCCAAACTTTTGCAGCTGCTGGCCTATCGGTTCGAGGCTTGTATACTGATCCAAGTCGTAATCGTCGGTTCGAAGCATTTTGGATGCAATACATTTTCGCCGATGACTCTGGCTCCGACTTGGTGGCAATCTGGCGCATCTACATGGTAAGATTCGGTGCGCAGCTAAATATTTCAGTTCATTTATAATTCTTTTTTAGACATATATAAATATGTGCGAAAATAGCTTCCAGCAGGACTCTGCCGCTCAATGGGCAAAGCGATTCCATGTCTCCTTGCGTTCTTTGAAGGAGATGCATCTTCTGGTCCAGGAATTGCGAAATAGGTGTCATAAATTTGGCCTGCAATCACTTCCTAACGACCCCAGCCAAAATATGAACGACATGGAAAAGAAGATTATTTTCCAAGTTATCATTGCCGGCGCGTTCTATCCGAACTATTTTATGCGCTCCAAGAAAATAACTATTGAGCCGGATCGTGAAGTGTATCAAATTATCTCAGGTCTCGATCCGTGCCGCACCGTTTTCTTCACCAACTTCAAGCCCGGCTATATGGGTGAGCTGTATACCAGGCGAATTAAGGAACTCTTTCAGGAGGCAAACATTCCGCCCGAGAACATGGATGTGACCTTTCAGAACGGCTCTCAGAAGGTTTTCGTTACGTTCAAGCACGACGATTGCTGTGACAACAGCTCCAAGCTGATTCGTGTGCCTGGTCGCGTCAAAACCGAAGTGTACAAAGCAGTTCGGATGAGGCTTAACCACATAAGTCGTCCTTTGCGCATAATGGAGTAAGTTATTTTTACTTTTCTATATGTTGCTTTTGCCATTCGCATTAATTTCCAGTTTTAATGTTTTCTTCCCTTCATTTAAGGCAGAACATCGCCATGAATTATGTTCAGCAGCGCCAGATTGGAGATGTGATCGAGGGTCGTTGGATTCCGCCGTCAAAAACCGTCAACGTGGAGCTTCTTGCCCTTCCCTCTGTGTACGATAGGAAACTTACTGGACGGATTACCTACGTAAGTTGCCGCTAATTACCATGAGTCACAATTAACCATGATTGCCACAGATCAACAGCTGCGGCAAGTTCTACTTTCAACCGCTGTCCTTCGGTGAGTGCATTCGCAACATGGCTGAGGTTTTTAACAACCCTCAACATCTGCGTATAAAGGTGGCCAATGCGGGTGCCATCACCAAGGGCCTGATGGTGCTGGCCAAACGCAGGTCGCACTTCCAACGTGCCATGGTTATCCGACCAGAGACCCGAGCAAATCGCCAACCAAACTTTTATGTTCGCTTCATCGACTATGGGGACATTGTATTGCTTCCCATGGAGATGCTTCGGCTGATGCCGGACGAGCTGCTGCGTCAGTACGGGGATCTGCCACCCCGCATGTTCGAGTGCCGACTGGCGCTGGTGCAGCCGTCATCGGTGATTAGCAGCAGCAATCGGTGGTCTGAAAAAGCCAACGAAATGCTCGATTCGCTCAGCAGATGCGGACAGGTCGAGGTGGAGGTATATTCCCTGGTTGATGATGTGGCCGCCGTTCTCATTCACATGCGCGATGGTATTCTCAACGAGAAGATGGTTGAGCTGAAGTTTGCCCGTCGCGCCGACGAAGATTACATGTCCCGAATGGATCATGACTTCCGGACACGCAAACAGGAGACCGACAAGTATTTAACTTCGGCGGAGCGTCAGCATATAAACGAAGAGTATTTGCGCTCCTGTCAGATGCCAAAAGACCTTGATTTGCCGCCGCCACCGCTGGACAGATGCCACTCGGTGGTGCTTTTGAAGGGACCCTACAGCCCTCTGGAGACCACAATGCAATCCACCATTCGTGTGGGCGTGTGGAAAACTGTGAGAATCGACCATAATTCGGTGAACGCCGTGCTTTTAGATGCCAATCCCCAGGATCAGCACGATCAGATGATTGTTTCGCACGCTACGGTGGAGAGTACCGATGGGCAGAGTTTAACTGCTCGCGGCACCACGCTGATGCCGAATGTGCATGGATTTGGAGCACTGATGGCCATGCTCTTCTGTCCCACCATGCAGATCAAGTGTAATCGGTATGGCACCAAGTATGTCTCCATATTGGCAGGGCTGGGCTACAATCCTGAAACATTGCAGCCGTACTTTGAGGAGCACGACATGGTGATCAATTTGGATGTGAAAATACTTGAGGACGATGTTCGACTGGTATGGAAGATGGCTGCTATTATGAATCTCTTAGAATTACTTTTTAAATTTACACTTCAGATAAACCAAATGCGCTACAATATGGATAGCGTCTTCTTTAACTTTGAGGGCGAAGAATTTCCCACAATGGGTGTACATGACCGCATTAATATATGCAACCAGCTGCGCAAGCTAATGTTCCGGTAAGAGATCAATATCCTGGCCATTTATCTTATAATCCTTCTAAACTCTGCCTTGCAGTCTCATCAACAAAGATCGCAGCTACATTGAGATACACTCGAGCAACGCAGACTACTTATGGGAGAAGGTGGAGGACGTGGAGCCACAGGCGGAGCCGTTTGGCAAGCGTTCCATATTCCCCATGCACGCTATTCCGGAACTACAGGAAGAGAATACAGACAGTGTGATGATGCTGCTGTCGAACTGCGAAGAGTTGCACAACTGGCGCACCCTGTAAGGAATTCTGAACTCCTATGATTGATTTTAGTTTTCTAATGATTCAATTATTCCAGCGATGGACTCTTGAATCCCATGACCTGCAAGCTGTGCAACCAACTATTGGAAACAATTCCGCAGCTGCGGATGCACTTGCTCACCCAGCTACATCGCGACCGTGAGCAGCAAATTGGTTATCGTGACGAGGACCGGTAACTCCGCAGATTTCTATCAATCCATTAATAAGCTAGTTTTTATTTTATTGGAACTTTACTGACTACATCCTTAGTTTTTCATCTATACGATAACTGTGAAAGTTAATTTGATATTTAAGTTTAAAAAACTAAAACCACTTGAAGACTGCTGTTATTTCTGTTCTTTTCTATGAAGATATTTTCTTTCAATTAACTTTCAAATGTAAGTCCTAAACATATATTTTCAAATATGAATTTTGACTATTGACAAACAATAAACATTCGTTATTGAAGTTACATAAATAATAGTCCAAGCCCTTGCTGGGATTTGCATGTTCTCCCTTTCTGCTGGGCCTCTTCCTTTTTATTTTAGATTAAACACACACATTATGCTTAGGATGCGCCTACAACTACGTCTGAGGAGGGCTTTGGCAACGGGACGAGCGTTGGGGTGCTGCTCGGCTCCAGCTCGCAGATCGTGTAGTTCTGCATGCGATTGACCGGCTTGCTACAGAGGCCGCACATCTGGTGCTTGTACACGCCATAAATCTCAAAGTTGAGAATGTTATGCAGATCGAACTGGATGGTGGAACTCAGCTGCGTGCACTCCACGATCAGGATGTTTTGCTCGTTCAGCTCCACGCTACGAAAGGGGGTGAGAATGTATATAATTGGTTTTAGTTATATTGAAAAAATATGATGTATTACCGAAAATCGTAGTCGCTAGCCTCGAGGGGCCACTGGTAGGGCTTCTGGCGCACATCGTGCTGTGTTTGGTCCTGGTTAAGATAGATGTAGACCGGCTCAGCCGTAGTGGGCTGGCTGCTGTTGCTTCTAGAGTGCAAATCGAAGAAATTCTGACCGATATGGACGCGCAATCCAAAGTTGCCGGCCAGTCCATTTTCAGGCGATGGCTTGACGAACACGGCCAGTCGGGGCTGGGGCGAGCAATCGGCCACCAGAAGGGTTAGGCACTGGGCTCGCGTCTCTATTTCCCTCAGATTAATAAGGTAATCATCAAAGGAGCTGACCATTCCGCTAATCACCGAACAGGAGCGCTTTAGACCCGAATCGTAGGTGAGTTCGTGGGAGGCGTCAAACTTGGAGTCCAGCTTGTAAAGGAAGGGGATCTGATGGAAGCGCCACTTGGCCCCATTTACCTCTACCGCCAGCCTAAAGTAGTCATGGGGTGTGTGCATGGAGATGTTGATCTCCTCGCCCATGTGCAGGCTGTCCACTTTGTCGGCGGATAAGGCGGATACCAGATGATCCAATCGGTTGGACCAAAGCTCAAACCAGGCGGGCATCTATTAAGAATGGATAAAGGTGATTTATTTGATAGTGTGTGTAAATATTTATCTAATATATATATTTCTTACATTATTGAACTTCAGGTCCATGTCGTACTGTGTGATCGATGTGAAGTTCTCGAAATTGCTGCGCTTGCAGTACTTGGACGTGGGAATGGGCGAGAATTTTAGCACCTCCTTGGGACAGAAGTCGGTGTCGGTTAGCGAGCTCTTCTCGGAGCTCAAGAAGGTACGGGCATGCTCTGATGGCTGGAATGATGAATTTAATTAGCCCCCATTCGTCCTTCTGCCTGAATTCCTTTCTCCACTCCTTATACTTACTCCAGCTCGTGCAGCAAACTGCACCGCGGACCCATTCTCCGGGCACTCACCCTCCGCCGTGGCCACGCCGAACACCACATTGCCGTTGAGCGTGTGAGGCCGTTTGGTGAACACCAGCGGCTCGTAGGTCAACTTGGTGCAGGCCTAGGAAGAGAGAAACGTAAATGAAATAAATTGAACTAAACTGCAAAAAAATATTTATATATCTCAGTCGAAGGCACACGAAAGACCAATTACCTTTGCATTTCCCAAATGTATTTTTAATAATTTAAGACTGCTAACCCTGTGGCTTGTTTTCTAGCATTTGAATCTACATGGTAGTAAGTCAACAATGGACTTGAGTCCCTGCACGAGTCAAGTGCTCTCATTAGGCAGCTGGCTTGGCACCCTGTACTTCACTTGCGGCGCTTACAATGCCGGCCAACAGTGTAGAGACAAGAAAGCCAGTTTAATGCTGGGGAGTCCATCAGGGAGGCTCTCATTACCATGACGAAGCAGCAGACAATGGGGCCACAACAACGATTAACGGGCCCACACACATCCTGACTGCCTGCCGCCCACCTTTCGTCCTGCGTGCCAGCTTATTACACAAGGCAAGCACCCATCCATCCACCCACCCATCCACTCGAGCAGTTGCCGCAATTGGTGGCCCACTTTCCGGGGGAAGTATGCGTCCCGAGCCGAGTCTGGCAACCGGACTGACTGGAGCAGGCAGGCAGGTAGGCCTGGCGTTGTACGTCGCCTCGTTTGATCAATACGGCTATGAGCCAGGGCTCTGTCGTAGAAGGCAGTCAGTAACGAAACCGTTCGGACGAATTTCTCTCGTCGTTAACTTTTGGGAAAAATTTTCAATATATTTTTGATTTTGTAAGGACGCGCCAAAAATCGGAAAAACTCAAGTGCTGTCGTAAGACTTTCGGATCTGCTTATCGACTGAGCATTCCCCTTGCGTTGTGTGTTATAAATTTTTGTTTACTTATCTTTCCCTCAAAATGACTTCGGTAAGTGTGGAGATATATCTAGCTAATGTCATTGCATCTATATAGATATTCTTTGATCTTTGACCAGATTGAATCGAAACGCGTGCAATACCGCAAGTATCTGGAGCGTGCTGGGGTCATCGACGCCCTAAGCAAGGCTCTGATCAAGCTATACGAGGAGCAGAACAAGCCCGAGGATGCCATCCGTTTTGTGCGCAAGTTCATGTGCGAAAGCTGCCCGGATGATGCCCAGTACGATATCATGAAGAATGACCTCGAGGAGGCCAAGATTCACATAACGAAGCTGGAGCAGGAGCTGGAGCGGCTGCGCGGTCAAATGTGAGTACTTAAGAATGGATTTAGTCCTAATTTGGATTTCATTTTACAAGAAGTGAACTCATGTGTGTTTTTTGATTCTACTTTACAGCAAAAAGTCACCGGAGGAGTACCAGGAGCTCACTATTGCCGGCTTTAAGTCTCTCGTGGATGATGAGGAGAACGTCACTTCGCTGCTGCGTAAATACCTCACACCTGAGCTTTTGGAGGAGTACATGCTGGTCACCACCTCGGCGCCTGTGGACGCCTACCTATACGATTGCGCCGTGGTTGGATTTGAGCACCACGACGCCGTTGTAGGCATATACGCAGCGGACCCAGAAAGCTATGACGTCTTCAATAAAATCTTTGATCCAATCATCAAGGACTACCACGGCCTGTTGGATAACGATAACGATGTATTGCAGAAGGATATAGACTTTGGCAACGTGGATGAGATTGAGAACTTGGACCCGGAGCGCAAGTACATCTTGTCTACGCGCATTCGTCTGGCGCGCAACGTCGAAGGCTTCCCCTTTTTCCCCAAACTTACAGAGAAACAGTTCATCGAGGTGGAGGACAAAGTGCGCGCGGCTACTGAAACGATGGACGGTGAACTCATCGGTTCCTACCTGACGATGGGCGACATAGATGCCGAGACACAGGCCGAGATGATCAAGCGACACATACTCTTCCAACGCGGCGATGAGCAGCTGACCACCGCCGGTTGCTACCGTTTCTGGCCAACTGGTCGCGGTGTCTACCATAATCCAGCAGAGACCTTTATCATCTGGGTGAACCGTGAGGACCATGTGCACATCATGTCAATGGCGCCATGCGGTGACTTTGGTGACGTCTACAATCGCCTGGTCAACGGTCTCCAAGAGCTTGAGAAAAGCCTAACGTTTATGCGCCACCCGCGTTATGGCAGCCTAACGGCCAGTCCCGTCAATTTGGGCACCACCCTGCGCGCTTCAGTCCACATTCGCTTGCCACTGCTGGGCAAGGACCCCGATCGCCTGCTCGCCCTTGCCGATGAGCTGCAGCTATTCGTAAAAAGTAACGATGGAGAGCTAACCAACGAAGATGGCGTTATGGAGATATCGAACAAGCGACGCCTCGGCTACACAGAATTCGAACTGGTAAAGACGGTCCAAGATGGCGTAGTCGCCTTAATCAATGCAGAGGAGGAGCTCGAAATAGCCGGACAGGAGGGTTAGATTCCCGACCACTTCACAGCCCAAAAAGATACCGATTCTACCACCACCACGACAACTCTATTTACAAACACATACAGCAACGACAGCAGGAGCATCTCATCTTTGGTTAAATAAATTCGTCCCGTAGTCTAACGAAAGATTTATACTCACTTTCCAGTCTTCCTCATCATCTTTTGAGTTCCGTTGTATCTGGCCAATCACCTTAAACCAGTTGGATTTCGTTGAGCCCTGAACGTCCAGGGTGATGTTCCACCTGTGAAGAGCATCCACATGTGCCGGCTCCTCAGTGGGATGCGTCTCCAGCAGGTTATCCGTGTGCTCCAGGGTTAGGCCAATCAATTTGCCCTTGAGCTCAGACGTCTTTATTACATCCTCCGTACAAAAGTTGCCCTCGATCTGAAAGGATTTTTTGATTTATTTATAATTTTTGTAGAATTAAGCAAGCTTTAAATCTCACTCTGGTGGCGTTTTCGTTGTACAAAAGCATAGTAAAGTTCCGATCGTGTCCCAGGTGAATGGAGCTCAGCTGGGTGAAGCCGAAAACGTACATTAGGACACTGACCACCATGTTGCCGGAGAAGCCACTGCAAGAAGATGCAATAGTTAGGAGAATGGATTTTTTTTATGCAAAATAATTACTTTTCTGTAAACTCGGACTTAAGTAGCATCCCTCGGTACCTAATCAGTTCATTGAGATTGGTGTGGATGCCCATCTGTATCCCAAAATCGGGCATTGAGTAGTTAAAAAGCTGGACCTAAGATAGGATTATAATCAGAAGAAGTAAGCTTCATTACGGTTTCCTTTTCTTTGTTATTAAACACTCACCACGTCGTTTCGGCTCTCTGGCAGCATGATCTCCTCAAAGGGCGCCGCCGCTGTCTTGGTTATAAGACCCCTGGTCTTGGTCACAGCTCGGGATTTAAAGGACAGGCCACTGGTCAGGTTCTGCGGCCTTGAGAAGGAGTAGCGCCTGCACTTACTGCCGCTCTCATTGAGATTTAACTCGCTGCTAAATGGGATGTAGATGAGGAAGCCCTGCTCCCGGTTGATCTCGTGGTCCAGGTTCAGGAAGGGATTATAGCTGCGACTGCGCACCGAGGCGTACGATGAGTATCGTGCGTCGATCTCTAATGTGTGCTTCGATATCGGCGGAGTGCGCTGCTCAGTTATATTGCCGCGCAGCGAGGTCAACACAGTGGTCTGCAGCAGGACATCAGAGGAGGTGCCCAGCACAGTGGGCACGGAGTAGCGATTCATGAACGGCCAGCGCACCGTCTGCATATTAATGTGACTGTCCGTCCGTATAATCTGCTGCATCCGCTCCAAAACTGAGTGGGTAACCAAATGATTATCCCATTAAAAGCCTCGATATTGGGTTACTACACTTACTATTGTCGTAGGTCAGTTGGTGGAACATGCGCTGGTTGAGGTAGTACGAGAGCACCGTCTTGCCCTCCATTTGCAGGATAAACTCTAGGTGCAAGTCCTTGGAGTTGACGATTGGCGCCTGCAGCATGGCCAGCAATGTCTTGATGCTCTTAAATGTGAATGGTTCGGTGTCATTCCTCGACTGCATCTTGCTCAGAATGGTATCCGGCAGACCGCGCGCCTTGATGTACAGCTGGAAAAGAGTTGCGATTAGGATTATTATATACATAACTTAGTGGGTTTCTCTCCCAATAGATTCACTCACCGCTAGTTGACCGGTGAACTTGCCGAGTGCCTCGGTGTCAAACTTAAAAAAGGCCACCACGGGCATGTCCGACTTGGGATCGCCCACGAGGAAGGCCTGCAGCATCGCTCCGATTCCGAACTTTGAGTCGCGGTAGTCGAAGATGTAGTTTCCGGTGACCCAATAGCGGGGCTCCGGCTTCTTGGGCAGATGGCGGTGCATGTAGGACAGTAGGCGACGTCTGGTAAAATCAATGTCATTAAAATGTACTTTGGGTAAATGGAAGGCAGGATAACTTGCAGCTTTTGGTAGCAGGGATAGGTGGTCTCCGATATGCTTGTCACCGTTGTCCGGTAGTAGTTGATCATGTGTGGATCTGTCTCGCTCTGGATGATGCGATGGATGCTGATCAGACGCGCAGCAGTGGGATTTGAGATTAGCAGCAGGGTGACTGCTGCCACTCGGAGTTCCAGGCTGGCATTGCGCGACTCAAAGATTGGCCAGTATATCTCATAGATGCGCTCTGCCCGACTGTCGGCCAGCGCCAGTGTCGTCCAGGCTGCCTGGAACTTGAGATCCTCGTTCTCATTGGGATCCTGGACGATGGGTTCCAGGTAGTCGGCCACGTTGCCCAATTGAAGGTTATTCAGACCCTGCAGGTACAGCATCTTCTGATCAAAGTCGCGAGTGCCTGTGAATAAATTTAATTATCATATGAAATATTTATTTAATAAGTATGTAATCCTTGCAGATTCCTCCACTTACTCAAGTAGGCATTGAAATACTTCTGGACATACTCCTCAAACTCATCCTTGTCGATGCCCTTGGCCACGTACACGTTGTGGATGAGGGTGGCATAGCTGAGAATGGCTGCTTGTCGCACATCCGAGCGATCCGGCCCAATCTTTAAGAAGTCCTCGCACTTGTGCACCAGCTCCGCGGACAGTTCAAAGATGTGGAAGGGCATTGGGATAAGCAGCTGCACGGCAATCTGCGGCTTCGTCATCTTATTCACCACCAGGTGGTGCGTAAGAAACACCGATGCTTTCGTTCCGATGCGTGGTATTATTTCGTGAAAGATATTCCGGATTGTCTCCTGGCGGTAAGAAGTGCCGATGTCCACCTCGCGGTAGAGCTTTTTTAGCGAATTGAAGTCCATCTCGCTGAGTAGCTTGATCACGTCCGAGAGCGTTGAATCGTATGGTTCCGAGAATTTAAATTCCGTGCTCTCCAGACCCTCCGCCAAAATGTCCAGCAGAGAGCCCGCCTGGGCAACCAGGGTTTCCTGCTGCTGAGGATTCCTTCCGCCGGTCGGATCGTTGGGATCCAGCGGCTGTAATTCCAGATTGGAGGGCTCTGGCCCCATTGAGGTTTCAATATCGATGGGATTGTCTATGGGCGACTCGTTCTGGAAGTTTAGTAGCAGCTCCGAATTGATGAACTGCGCCTCCCCCGTGGACTCGAATGTGTGGATGAGGGTGGTGCCCTTGGCATGGGCCGTGTTCAAGAAATAGCCAGTCTCGTTGTGCGGCAGCATTCCGTAGACAGCCTCGTTGCCGATGATCACGCTCTTCTGGTGGTCATACTCGCATGTATTAGGGGGAACGTTGCTCCGCGTGTTGTGCACTGCCTCCGAGTAGGGCTTGCAGGTTTTCAGCTCCGGCGTCTTGCGGATGGAGATGTGGCTGGTCTTGTTGGACACAAAATACTCAGTGCGGCAGGTGCCATGAATACCGAGCTATATATTAAAGGTTTCCGGAGGAAGAAAATTTATAATTAATTTAATTAAATTATAGAATAGATTTATGAAGGACTCTTTATAGTTTTGCATGGTAAAAAAATCATTAAATAAAAATATAGTAAGGACTTGAGATCCCCAAACTTACTTCATCCACGACAAAAGCCCCACTGGACTTCATCTGAAACTGCAGCACTGAGGCAATGGCTCGCTTGAAGTTCATGCTCCAAATGGGATCCGCCTCCTTGAAGACCACATGCGAAATGGCTCCCTCCGGTGTGAGGACTATTTTGAAGGGCTTGTAGGGCGGATACATCTCCTTATTCTGCAGAAACTTCTCGCCGGAGTTGTTCAGCGTTACATCGTCGATGACCAGCTGGAAAAGAGAGCGAACGCTTCGATTAGCCGGGAAAGCCCGCGATGTTGTAATCTCCGATCGACTAGAGAGGGTCGAGCCCAACTGAGCCGGCTGATAAGTCGTTTATCTGGGAAACAGAAATCAGTCAGATCGGCGATCGGTGCAGCGCACACATGCCGCCATCTCCGGCAGGTCCCGGAGATGCCTGATAAGCGAGGGCTACTCCTAGAGTGCTCGGCTCAGTCAAAACAATCAGAGCCGATTACCCACACACAGAGGCCGCCGCACTCAAAGGAGGGAAGGGGATATACGATGATGCGACTGTGTGTATTGGCATTATCTGTGGGGGCTCAATGGAAGAAGTTCACAGCCGAGTTCAGTTCATTGTGAGCGCGGCTGTGCTCCTCCTCCTCCTCCTCCTGACTCTCTCTCTGTGAAAGGTTAAATTGTCTTTAATTCATCTGCGAATTCTTGTTCTGCGTCTGCGGAGCCCGAGCAGAGTTACTGGGAAGAAGGGGCTGGGGAGCGGGCTCCAGAATGCGCTGATTGAATCGTACAAATTGATAATGAAATCAATAAATTGATTTGATTTTTCACAGATTTTCAATTGATTTACATATGAGTGTGTGTCTTATGTGTTCAAACTGATGCGTTCACATATATAAATAATTGTAGAAAAGTGATCACATGGCAGTATTTTTATTTTTGTATAAACAAAAATATTTTTATTTCCAAGTGAAATTAAAATAATCATCGACCGGGTCGTTGGAGATTAGCCGAAACATTTCTTATACGCTTCCTAATACATATTTGGTTTCTCTTAAAGTCATAGAACTCACCGCCGCTGCCAGGACCAGCTCGCTCTGCCGCTGGAGCGTGAGCTTTCCGCGCACTATCCAACCGGAGGTGGGTGGCGAGGGATGGCCCTCGTCCTGCGGCTTCGCTCCCACCAGGACATTACCCTCATAATCGTATAGCATCTGCTTGTTGAGGCCGATAATGCTGAAGGCATGGCCACCGGTATCCAAGATCAGGAAAAGATCTGCCAGATAGATAGATACATAGATAGATGGAGATAAGAAATTGAAGTTCAATTCGGTAGATGCTTCTCCCTTCCGCCGCCGCTGATTTCTGACTTGCTATGTCGCATTCTGGGCAATAAACTCTTCAATTATCAATTGAATTTCGTTCTTATATATACAATATATACTCTATGTGCATGTGTCTATAGAGGGTATATATCATATATATAATGATCGCAAAACGCTTTAATCAATGTTGCTCCTCGGCTTCTTTTTTGATGCGCGCTCGTCAATGAATCATTACGTCATGTTCCTGAATTAATTTCTGATATACATAGTTGGGATTATCAACTAGGTTACTCTGACTCTCTCTTCTCACGTACACAAGAACACGGAACACTTGAATCGCCTCATGGCCGCCAGCACAGCTTCCTTCCGAGGTCGCGACACTCGCGGGTTTTCTCACAGTTTTCCCGACGATTTCCACTCCTCGTACACAGCTACTAATGTAATAAACGGGAATATGTATATATATATATATGTATATGTGTACTATCAGATATGTTTCAAAGAGACCGCCGCTTTTCCTCCTTTATCACTAGCGCGTTTCTAATTTCCAAAACACAACTCGGCGACTGCTTCGTTCGCAATCCAAACTCGGACTGAGGCTGCTAGAGATCGGATTCAACAGCCGGAGTGCTGGCCTTGCTGGAGGTTCTGCTGATAAGCATCATCGCTCCAAAGAGCGGCTTGACTCTCTCTTACAACCTGAGGAACATACTCTTAGGGAACTTCCTTTAAAATTGATGTGATTTAGAGCATCCTAGTCCAAGCGTCCCAACACTGTGGTCCTGGTAAAGTATATACATTAATATCTTAGTAATTATGTTTCTGATCCTGATCATTTCCCAGAAATTACTTATCTTCCAAACGCTTTTGATGTAAATCAACCAACCGTAAGCCGATAAAGAATATTTCCAAACAGCAGCAGCTAAAAATAGACAATGTTGTGACACCGAAATGATTAAAAACGCATTCAAAAGCTCCAAAAGATTGCCTATAAAAATCTATGTTATTTATTTGTATAAGAGTAGCGTATAAGATTACTTATCGACGAGCATGCACGAACGTCTTATACGTAACAAAACAATTTACCACAAATCACATGGAGACAGGAATAACAGAAAGTATTTTGTGTTTGTTCTTAGTCCTAGCGCGCTCCCCCATGAGCATGTCCTGCCCTGAAGGCAGCACCACTCGTTCCAGCACCACTCATTCCACCACCACTCGTTCCAGCACCAGTTGGCCTTGTCCCTCCCCCACTACGCTTCTCCGTGCTCGATTCCGCACTAGCGTCTCCGGTCTCGGAGCCGCTATGCTCCGCATCTAGATTCTTTAGCTGCTGCTGCCACATATCCGCATAGACGCCTTCCTCGCGGAGGACTAGCTCATCGTGTCTACCACGTTCCGCAATGCTTCCCTCCTTTAGCACAATGATCTCGTCAGCATGGATAATGGTAGAGAGCCGATGGGCCACAATTATGGTGGTGCGATTGGCGCAGACTCGGGCTAAGGCAGCCTGAATGTTGCGCTCTGTGTGTGTGTCTAGGGCGGAGGTTGCTTCGTCAAGCAATACAATGATGGGCGCCTTCAGGAGGGTTCTTGCAATCGCCACACGCTGCTTTTCGCCTCCACTTAGACGAAGACCTCGCTCGCCTACCTTCGTTTCGTAGCTTTCCGGGAAACCAAGGATCCTCTCGTGAATGTCGGCGGCGCGAGCAGCTTCGTAAACGGCATCGGCAGAAGCGCCCAACTTTGCGTACTCAATATTGTAGAAAATAGTATTGTTGAACAGAACCGTATCCTGAGGCACCACGCCAATGGCCTTTCTCAGGCTCTGCTGCTGCACCAGCTTGATATTCTGGCCATCTATCAGAATGGCTCCCGTCTGCACATCGTAGAAACGGAATAACAGTCGCATGATCGTACTCTTACCCGCTCCCGAGGGTCCCACAATCGCAACAGTCTTACCAGCGGGCACAGAAAAGGTCACGTTGCGTAGCACCATCTTTTCCGGCGAATAACCAAACGTTACGTTGGAGAACTCGATGCCACCTCCGGCGGTAAGAAGTGGAGAGCAGCCCGGCGCATCCACTATTTCCTCTTCCTCGCGCAGCAGGTCGAACATGTTCTCCATATCCACAAAGTTCTTTTGGATGGCCCGGTAATAGGTGCCGAACCAGTTCAGCGGCATGTACAGATCCATGAGGTACGTGGAGAAGAGAACAAAGTCACCCACAGTCAGCGTTTGGTGGTGGACCACCAGGTAAACGCAGAGCAGCGATCCAGTTAGCAGGCCCAGGCATAGGATTACGTTTTGGGCGGTGTTCAGCATGTTTAGGGTCAGCATGGACAAAAACTCTTCCTTCTGGTACTTGAGAATGGCCTCCCTGTAGCAGTCCACCTCGTAGCGCTCCGCTCCATAGTATTTGACAGTTTCAAAGTTCAGAAGGGAGTCAACGCTTCGAGCACGCTGTTCGTTGTCCGCCAGATTCATTCTCCTTTGGTATTTGGTACGCCACTCCGTAATGGCAATGGTTGAGGCTGCAAAGCAGAAGCAGAATCGTAATAATACAGGCAAAACATTTTGGATTTCGATTTGCTAAATCCTTACCTATATACAGGAACATGGTGAGGAAGACGATAAGGCCAAACCACCAATTAAAGGCGTATATGAAGAAGGCGACGGCCACAATGAGATCCAGAATGGTGGGCGTAATGGAGAAGACAATGTAGTTTAGCAGGTTGTTGATCGAGTCCGTGCCACGATCCATAACTCTCAGCACCTCTCCTGTTTTCCGCTGCAAGTGCCATCTCAGCGAGAGTTGATGCAGATGCTGGAATAGCTCGATTTCAATCTCCCGGGTCGTGTACTGCTGCACTCGGATCCACAGGAAAGTGCGCAGATTATTAAACAATCCCATGCCCCCAGTGCCGCCGCCTTGCAGGAACGACAGAGCCACATACATCAGCACATAGTCCCAGCGGAAGATGATCGGCGCAATGGTCAGACTGTCCACTATAAAGGCATGAGATTAGCATTGCATGATTCAACGTAATGTGCTCCAGCACAAAACCTGACCTACCCAATTTCTTGCGATAAATCGGCAAAAATAACTTTATGACGCGACCGGCAATCAGCAGTATAATACAGACGATGACGGCCAGTTGCAGGGCCATATCCTTCTTGGGCCACAGGTAGGGGAAGAGAGTGCGCAGCTTGCGCCAACTGTTCCTGAAAGCGGATCCTGTTGGAACGTTTCCTTGCGATTCGCTCGAGCTGTCGTCAAGTCTTTGGTGTGGGTTATACGGCGCCATGATGCCAGGGGCCTTCAGACCCAAGACAAAGATCAGCAGCGAGCAGAGGAAGCGGGTGACAAACAGGCCCATCTCAATTTGATCCTTGTTGCTAAAAGAAAGAGATATAAACAGTAGTTAAACATCTTCAAATTTAAATATTCGCTTGTCGGAGCTCACGTTTTCAGATGGAACCACCAGTCCTCGTGTCGCAGATTGATGAACGCCAGCGATTCGTTGATGAAGGCCAGTGTCCAGAACAGCAGCAGGATGAGCCCGTGTCCCCGTGTGGGCGTTGACGGCAGCTGATAGTAGCGCTCCTTCAAAATCAGGCAAATGCTAAACGGGTAGCAGAAGCACACAACGCTGGTGGAGAATATCTGAAAGAAAAACAGGTTAAAAGGCGATATATTTCCCGATTCTTATCTGTACTCACCATGTACCCATAAACCGAACTATCTGCATAGATGCGCGCATTGAGGAGGAACCGTATCGCTGCCAGCACCGGCAGCAGGAAGAGCAGGAAGAGCTGTAGCGCGTACAGGCGCGACCTGGAGATTTGCGTGGGGTCTGTGATCCGGGTGGCATACTTTCGGTACATCAGCAGCTGGATGCAGCCGAAGAGCAGCAGGAACCCACCGTAAACGGCTGGGCCCACGGTGTCCATGAAGCAGTGTGAGATGCCATGTTGGGTCCACACTTCACTGAGGGTCACGTTGGGTGGGCAGTAGCGCATGGTAATGTCCGTGTATAACTGACTGCGCGCCGATAAGCTCTGATAACTCCGCTGGAAACGTGCCCGATAAAGTGGAGCTGTGACTGGAACAGCCGGAACAACAATTGCTTTGTTATATTGGGGCGGCTATTTCGCAATTAGCCACCGATATTATCAATTCACACCGAAGAGGAAATCACTTTTACACCCGGTACGCAGTGTGCACTGGTTGATGTGTTAATTAAATTTAGTGGATAACTTTTACAGCACGGCACCAAGGGATCCGGTGTTTATAATGCTTCTCTTATAGACTGAGGAAAGTTGCAACTCATCCAACACATTAGCTATGTAAAATTATGCAACGCTCTCTCTGCTGGGTGTCTGGGACTTGTGGGCTCCTCTCCACCCGCTGTCTCGCCGCTGAGGAGACAATTTTTGTAACAGGAACACAATTATTGTTCGCGGCGATAAAGAGATAAGTAAAATTAACGGATAAACTATGGAACTCGCATGAATGTCCAGCGTTTTAGGGTGGCCAGATGTCGCAGAGGCGTAAATCTTTTTTGGTATTTTAAATATTTACAAATTTAAAATGACTCACGACAATCACCGGAAGTAGGGATGCCGCCAAATTCAAAAGTTTCTACTTTTGCTTTGTATTAACTTGCTTTTTTAAAATTGTTTTGAGGTAAACTGGTACATTTAAAAAAAGGTAACGCTCGAAATGCATTAAATATTAATTTATATAGATTTCTTTATTCGTCAATTTTGTTAAAATAAATATTCATGTTCGTCTAATACTTTACATATATGAAATTTGCACAAATTTTCTATGCTTATTCCTAGGTAATAATATCCTACTTTAAGCTAATTGTCTGAGTGTTTGGAGAAACTGAATATTCAAAGCACAAGGAACAAATCGGTTGGGCGTAAATAGCTATTTACATCGAGTGTTTTTGATTGTTTGTTTTTTTTTTTGTTGATCGGTAACATATAAAATTCGCTACTTATGAGTAAAAGGAAAGGACGTTATTAGAAGCTACAAAGACACTACAACTTTTTAGACATTTAGAGGATTTCCCGTATACGAATTTCGAATTGGATTCGGTCTAACACGACTAACTTGTTCAACTTGGGTTTAACTTATTATCACAAACAAGTACACTTAATATGCTTGATTACACGTGAGTGGGGTTTGGGAGGCGACGCCCCCCGCTTACAGCTACGAGTTGATCTTGGCCAGCAGCGGTTGCGTAACGGCACTGCCCGCCACTGGTGGGCACTGCTGCTTGTAGCTCTTCACCAGGTAGCCGTAGTGGTTGCTGTCCCCCGGAATGTTCTGGCCACTGGCACTGCGCTGTGGACTGTTGGCCACCAGAGGCATGGCTGCTGGCATGGCAGCGGGAGCGGAAACAAGGGCAGCCGGTGTTGCCGACGCGGGCAGCAGTGGTGCCTCATCGCCTTCGGCAAACTTGATCCTCAGCTGGCCACTGCCCATGCTGCACGTGTCCACGCCCGGAGCGCCCGTCAGCAGCGTTGAGATCGTGGGCGAAGGCTTTAGCCGGCTCCTGGGACACCCCATCGGCGGCGGCTGCAGGATGCCGCTCAAATTGGAGCTGGAATTCGAATGGACATAGCCGTGGCTATTGTTGTTGTTCTGATTGCTGAGGTGGTGGTGGTTCTTTAGCGCTCCGCTCAACGGGAGCCGAAAGTGGGCCAGTTCCCAGCTGTCGGAGCTCTCCTCCATGTCACGCAGGCTGCGGCTGCTGTAGATGTCGCAGGGCCTCTGAGCAGCCGCCGCATCCAGGTAGAGGTTCTCAGTCTTGTGGTAGTCAAAGCTCCCGCCATTCAGCTTGGGCGAGCTAGAGCTGATCTTGCGCTTCACGCGCAGATTAGGTGACTCCTTCGCCGGCGGTGGTGCTGGCAGGGCGATCGTGGGCGGCGGCAACTGGGCCGCTGGAGGCGCCGCCACGACCAGTTCGGAGTATTGCTTGTGCAAATTATGGGACTGGCTGCGCTGCGGCTGTTTCAGGGAGGAGCGTCGCGAGAGCAGAAGCTTGTTGGGCGACATCAGGGCGTCGGGGCGCGGCACCTCGCCCTCCAGCCAGTAGGTCAGCATCTCGCCCTTGCCCTTCATGGGCACAAATCCCCGCCGGGTGGTCACGAAGGTTCCAAACTCATCCAGAGCCACCTTGGTGGTCTCGCTGATGTGAATCTTCAGCGCTTCGCCGTTGGATTCCATGCGGGAGGCGGTGTTGACGGTGTCACCAAAAAGGCAGTACCGCGGCATCTTCAGGCCCACGACGCCCGCCACACAGGCACCGGTGTGCAGGCCAATCCTCAGCTTCAGACGATCTTCTGGCCGGTGGTGGATACGGAAGTTGTGCACCGCCTCCAGCAGGGCCAGAGCTAGACGGGCTATCTCCCGGGCATGCTGGTTGCCATTGCGAATGGGCAGTCCCGAGACCACCATGTAGGCATCCCCGATTGTCTCCACCTTGTACACATCGAAGTTCTCCACGATGGAGTCGAAGCAGGTGTACAGGTCGTTGAGGAACTGCACCACCTGCATGGGCGTGCTCTCCGCCGAGATGGCCGTGAAGCCGACGATGTCGCTGAAGTATATTGTCACCTGGTCGAAGGTCTCTGCTACCACAGGCTGGCCACTGATGAGCTGGGCTGCCACGCTCTGCGGCAGCAGTTGGTAGAGCAGCTTCTCGCATTTCTTCTTCTCCTCGTGGTAGTCCTGGGTGCGCTCCTCCACCAGCTCCTCGAGGTTGTTGGCGTACAGCTCCATGCGCTTCAGCAGGTTGTCCACAATGTTGCCCGTCTCGTTGTCTCTGTCAGGGAGTACATTAAGGTAAAGAGTTAATGATAACATTAGATTTAGATGTCATTCAGAATTTTAAGGACATTATTTTACACTTACTTGTTGAACCTGCGAATCATGGACTTGAGTGTATTAAAGTCCGGACGCTCGGCTGGATCCTCAGCCCAGCAGCGTCGGATGATGCCGTTGATGTCCGCTTTGGTGTCGCTATTCGGTTCCAGTTCCGGCCGGAATGGTCTCTGCATCCTTTGCGGGTGATATCCTTTGACCAGCTCGATGATTTCTATGCGTTTGGTTAGAGAGAGGCCTTGGATTAGATTTCAAAGGAATTCAGTGTTCCCGGCTTTTATTTAGTTATGTAAATTTGTCGTGTTTTAGGTGTAATTTTATGTCAACAGCAGACAGGTCGTGTTGCCTGGTCACGGAATCTGCACAAGCACACAAAGACACTGCTGCCGAAATGTGGTCAAAGAAACAATATCTGGACATGGTCAGCATATTTCTGCAGGCGAAGCCCCCGAAGCCCCACGAGTTGAGGCCATGCTACCAACACGAGCTACTGCTGCACGCCATCTGTCGTCCCAAGGAGCCGCTGACGAAGGATGAGCTCACGGATCTAGTCTGGAACATGAGCAATGGGCCCAAGAAAAAGACTTCCAAGTCTCGGAGGCGGCAGAGTGGCGGTAGGGAAATGCAATGCGAACCCACCGATGCCGAAGTTATCTTCGGTGGCTGTGTGAAAAAGCCCCTTTGCCGCTGCGGCTGGGAGAGATCACGTATCGATTGGCTGTTTAAGCTGGAGCGGAAGGCTGTAGGTCAGCATACCAGGCAGGGGCAGAAGGGAGGAGACCCTGCTGTTGTCAAGGAGAGCATGGAAGAGCTCATGAAGGCTGACCGGGATCGTCGCAAAGCCAGGATAAAAGCACCCGGTTGCTGGGCCCTGCTGCCCTTCGCTTGCGGCTGGTGCCTTGGGCGCAAATCCAGCAACTGCTTGGACGTGCCCCACCGCAAGAACAGTTCGTGATGCGCCCTTGTGGGTGTACGAGCAGGGAGGGGTGGATAAACTTTTCATTTTTCGACCTGACTTTCTACAATTTGATTTCGATTTCCAGTGCGCCGAGACCGCAATTAAATTCGTCTGCAGACACGACTCTCGACAAGCGCCGGCAACTGGCAAAGTTGCCAGTTAGCCTTCTGCGGCAAGGGACGAGTGGCTGTGGAGAGGAGAGAGACTCAATTCTGATTTCCACAGCCGCCAAGTCAGTGCATAATTTGATGAATTCGCCAAGTGGCAACTCGAAGACCAAGTTTCAGGCGCCAATTGAAATCGGCGCTAGTCCTGCCGCAGTTGGCCTTCAGTTTTATGAGTACATATACTTCAAGCAGCAATAAAAAACAGAACAAACTCAGCGCACCAAAAAAATTTTTTGAATTTTCACGTTTGTTTTTTAAATGTTTGTTTAACTGGGTCCTAATATGGGGGAAGTGCCAAGTTGTTATGTTATTACATTTGTTTAATTTTAAGTAAACATTCTTTCACTATTAAAAACCATGTCTTTCTTTCATAAAAAAAACTTTAAAATAAAAGCTTTTATTTAGTTAAATGATTCTTGTAAGTGGTTGTTACAAAGTCCTGTCTGTGGCCATTATTTAAGTGATTTTTTTAAAGCACGTCTCCTGCTAATTTGTGTATTCCCCCACATACCCATGACCACAACGATTCGGAGTGGCCAACTGCTCTGGACGGACGTAGTAACCGCAACATGTGCAAAAATCTGGCATTAAAATTCCGCTCAGACAAAATCGGCCGCAACACGAAAAAGTACATCCAGAGAGGGGGAGCTGGAGGGGCAGGGGGATCTGGGATGGGAGAAACAATTCGATGGCATACCTTGAGGCGATTTCTCGTACGCACACCTGCCCAGATAAAAGGGGCCCTGTCGAGTGGTTATTTCGTGCACAATGATTCCAAAGGCATAGACGTCACCCTTCTGTGTGCCCTCAGGGGCTCGATGGTGCTCCAGTCTCAGCAGTTCGGGGGAAGTCCACAAAAGCTCTAAAAATAGAATTTGTTTTAATGAAAAAAAAATGTATTTATTTATATTATATATTATATATCTTTAACCCATATTTAAAGACACTTACTGCTCCAATAGGCATGGCTATTGCAATTGCCCCCATCGCTCTCCATGTCGAACTGCGACTTCCTTAGGCTGTGCAGCCCAAAATCTGTGATCTTCAGCACGAAGCGAGAGTCCACAACACAGTTGGAGGACTTGAGGTTGCCGTGGGAACGGATGTCGGAGCTGTGCAGGAACTGCATGCCGCGCACGATGTCGTGCATGAGCGACAGGCGGAACATCCAGTCCAGCTGGAACTGCTCGTTCTCGAGAATGTCCTGCAGGGAGCCCTTGGGACAGTACTCGGTGAGCAGGAAGCTGCGTCGCTGGTCCAGGCAGGCACCGTAGAACTTGACCAGGTGATCGTGCTGCAGATCCTTCATGCGCTTCAGCTCCAGCATCAGGCTGCGGGTGAGCATGTTGTGCACATTGGACACCTCCACCGGCTTGATGGCCACCTTGCTCTTGCGGAACATGCCCACAGGTATAAAGATCTGCCGATCGCCGTTGATGGACACCATGTCCTCGGACATCAGTGTCAGTTGGGAGCTTTGCTTTACCAACGAGTGGAAGGAGCCGCGCAGTCCGCGCTCTGCTGCATCCCGGAACATCACATCCTCTAGGGACACTTTCCAGCTCATTGAGTTGATCTCCGCTTCGGCAATATAATGGCGATAGCCAAAAAAGAAGCACACGGCCATCACAACCACCATGGTTCCTAATACGATCGAGAGGATTGCATAGCCGGGCAAAGCTGTAAGGAGGGTCAAGGTGTGATGGCTAATTATTTAAAATATTTAATTTTTTATTATTTTTTTTTGACACCCACAATTATCGGGGCACAGGGAGCCGTCATAACCGCAACTAGGCCGATCTGGTGGTGCCTCCTCACGGTCGCCTGCCCAATGGATGTCCTTGTTGGCCTCGAACTCCAGCCGGTTGTGCAGGAAGTGGGCCACGATCTCGAAGCGCCCGGTGGTAGGATTCATGTCCAGCAGCGAGTAGGCGGACAGTCGGTCGCCGTTGGCATCGATGGTCACATTGCCCGTAATGCCAGTGAAGCTACGGTTCCACATGCGGCGCACCATGTCAGTGCCGTTTATGGGGCGTGTCAGCATTGTGGGATCCTCCCGGATGCTCTCATTCAGGGCATTGGCATAGAGCAGGACTCCGTCGAAGAAGGAGGTGACGAAGGCCGAAATCGGCTCGTTGTCGCTGAACGTGTAATTGTATTTCTCCGCGGCAATGGCTTTGATCTGTGGACGGACACGAGAATGGATGTGAAATCCCAAACGCATTAATCTCTCCACTGCTGGCCCGTCCCACGGTCCCTAAACCTAAACCCATTCAATTTTCGCTGCCGTGGGGCATCAATAGCTATCCCCCGGTTCTTGGCGTCTGGCGCCATTCCTCTTTAATTGCTTTGGCCACCGTGAAAATTCAATTACGCGCTCGTTCGCCCGGAACGGAGAAAGGAGAACGGAAGACGAAGGTCCTCCTGGTCCGCAACGTTTTGTCACAATCCATGTGGAAATTATTGCACACCGCAGCACTCCGATGTGCCACCGGCGGATTTCGTTCGCCATTCCCTCCTTTGACAGGCGACTCTGGCGGGATTTGGTCGGAGTTGCGGTTGCAAATGTCCATTGAGCGTAAGTTTTCTGCCAAAGAAGGGGCAGACTTAAGCTGCAGTCTTTAAAGTCTGCAAAAGGAAATTGTGGCTGGTTGTAAGCCTGGTATCTACCGCAGTACTGTCATTATTGGCATACACTTGGAGAATGGGGAAAGATTGGAAAATTCGAGCTTAAAAGAGTGGAAAACTTACCCCTACAAGCAAGCATAAAGTAACTAATGAATTTATGATAATATATCAGTAAAGCAATTCAAGATATTGAACAGAAACATTAAAGTAAATATTTAAAACATATTCCATTTTAATAATTTCCCTGATTTTCAAAGAGTGTAGGCCAATCTAGGCAAACAGAAAACCATCATCAGCTTGCCGTTCGCTATTTGTCTCCTTCTCTGCATGGCCTAAGTATCTAACAGATACGTGGCAAGCCAAGTGTCATTAGCCAAACGGGCTGACTATAGTCCAAAGGGACAACCTCGTTTCACATGCTGCCCGGCTGCTTATCAGCAATTGCAACTGCAAATTCATTCACTTTTCAGGTGGCTGCCCCGGCTTTTCGAGGGCCCTTCCCAGCGAAGTTGGCCAGCAAATGCTTCCAGGTGTTGTCGGCTTTGTTTGTTGTAAATTTACCATGTATCAACAGAAAAATGTTTACAATTCCCAGACCCCCTTTGCTTCTCTCCCGGCCTCTGACCGGCCCCGTGCTCATGCTAAATAGGCAGTGGTTATGGAGGGGAACGTGCATGGGAATTGAGTATGCATGAGGCTGGCCGAAAAAGGATCGGATGAGCGCAGCACAGAGCCCACACACGGGAGGGAAAAACAAAAGAAATCTGCAAAAATTTTCAAATTGGCTTCCGCATCCATTTCCATGCAAATGCATGGACCCACCGAGTCCCGGCCTGGCCTTTACCTAAGCACTAGTGCTTACCTCATTGGAGACCCGGGTGTACTCGTTGTCATTCGGCTGCTTGGGGGTTACGGTCAGCATGGCGGTGTAGGCCTTCTGGGCCCGCTCATTATTCAAATCCGTATCGTTCTTCTCATACCACGGCTGCGATGTCAGATAGGGGACCCTGTAAGGCGATGGAAATAATAAACAAAATTATCAGTCTCTGTCGCTGTCAATGCACATACAGTAGCCTCTTGCTATAACGAATTAATGATTAATAATTCGTTTGAGAAACTAAATATGGGATATCCGTCTCAAGGTGCCTTCTGAAGCTTAAATAAGGGCACTTATCTAAAGAGATTACAGTATCTGGGGGATATATTTTTTGTTAGGTTTATGATTCATAGAATTCATTTATTATTTCCTTATCTTTAATACAGTGAATATCACAGATATCTTTTAGTTTTTGTATCTATTGAAACAAAGTGTTTATCATGCTAAATTTTTCTCTTTGTCAAATTCAAGACAAATTTATTAAAATTTGATTACAATAGAGAAATAATTTATTTTTATAATTAAATTTAAGTATTCAATTTGAATGCTAATAATCTTTGAACATTGAAAAGTGACAGGAAGAAATCCCTTGGGAATTTCAAAGGGATTCAAGTGATTGCCATCGTAATCCTTAAGTTTAAGATTCATTTCATTCCATTGGCAAGCACTGTATGTGATTTTAGCTGCTGCCCTTTTATTTTTAATCACATTCATGGGTCCTACGATTTTTCGTTTTATTTTTTAAATATAATTTTCGCTTATCAATTGCCTTTGTGCCGCCTTTAGTTTGGGTCTATTACCAGCCATAGACATGCGTCATAAAATGTTTATAAATAGACTGGTAAAGTGTGCGGATCCACCGATCACACCTATACCCAGAGGAGCACCTACTAGTTCGATTCTATGTAAGTGCATTTGGAATTTACTAGCCCCTCCTTATCATCTGGAACCTGCATGTGTTAATGCCTGCTCGGGTTTGGCTTGCTTCTATATTAGCCATTGGAAAAATATAGGTATACATATATATAGGTTCTTTAGAGATATCTATTCATGAGGGGACTATTGAATGGACAGTGCTGATAGCTGGAAATCTATTCCAATTAATGAGAAGATAAATAACAATGTAAGAGGGTATTCACCCTGAGTAGAATATATTCATTTATATTTATTTTGTTTAATTTTTCACAATTTTAACATCTTCCAAAAATTTAAACTATTTAATTTCGGCAAAAAATAATATGCTTATAAGTATTTAAAAACAAATAAAACAATGCATTTTAGCCAAAAGTATTTAATCAGCCGCATAATAAATTAATTTTATGGCAAGTACACCAAAGATCTTAGTTTTTAAAAATAAAACAATTTCCTTGAAACTCTCCCAGATTTCAGGGTATATTTTCCTAAATAAATTCCCAGGGGATTCTAATGGTAGAATTAATCAATAATAAAGTCTGTTTACAGCCTGGACTGTTGCAAGCAGGAAATTGATTAACTAATCCAATGCATATACCGGCACTTACACACGCTCTTGCGCACTAGTATATAGATTAGTAAGTATATGTACGCAACATTTTTCCATTGATTGCGAGTGTCATGAAGGTCGGGCGATTAGAATGCATTTAATGCACATGCAAATCGAAGTCGATTGCAATTATATTCTGTGCACTATCAGGACAGAAAACGAGTGGGAGAGGAGCGTGCATCTCTCACCTTGTTGCCCTGCCACTTCACCGAATTTTCCCCAGCTTTTCCAGCTGAGCTCGGGCTCTGCCTGGAGGCGGGTCAGACAAAGAGATTGTGAGCTATTGAGGGGCAGACAAAGAAGCTGCTTGGCCATTACTCAGCACTAATGTTTGGATAATCACATCGAATATGGCTTGAGGTCTGAGTCTGGGGTACTTTGGCTCTTGGCCATTGTTCGGAGTCCGAGTCGGAGTCGGAGCCGGGTTTCGGGGGCTTAATCGATCTGCCAACGCCATGTGCCGAAATATGGAATTTCCTCAATTTAAAAATAGTTAGGCTCTTGTGAACAAATGCAGAAGCTATTTATAGACAGCGCGATTGGTACATTTCATAACATTAACAACCTTGACTAATGCTGCTCATGCGCAGTTTGTAAAGAATATTCGTTCGAGAGTGCGCGTGGATTTTTTCCCATTTTTATTTGATCAAAGTGAAAGGCAACAAATTGTTTGGCAATTGCCATAAATGATCACCTTTTGTACTGGCCCCCCTCCCGACTCTGTTAAGTAATTCATACGTTTGGCTAGTGCCGAGATACTCACCGCGAAAATAATTCAATATTGATGAAAACATATTCGCCGCTATCGATCATATTCAGCTCCTCGGCTGTCAGCATAATTTGACGTATCGACTGCGGATCGGCGCACATTATGACAACTGCAAAGAAATAAAAGCACAAAAATGAAGAAGTCAAAACGAGGTAGAAAAAGTATCTGTTATTGTATTTATTGTTTCTTCTTTTTCTGCGGGAGCTCTTGTCATTAAAAACGTATTAATTTATTTAAAAGCTGTTGAGCTTCTCCTGCCCGAAATAAGACTTGTAAACTTGTCAGATCCACTGACGTCAGCGAGTGCAAAACGTAGTTTCAAAAGGGAAGCACAAAAACCATATTGTTTCTTAAATTAAAACCCAAAGATCTTAATGATTCTTCATACTCAAGTTGATATGTGTTTGACAGTACTCGAAAATGCTTTCGATATGTTATGGAGCAGGAACAAATGGGTGGAAATATGTGTAACAATATTTGGGAGTCTAATTTTGTCAGTAATTTTCCATTTATATATAAATTAATATTAATAAATCTGCAAAGAAAAAAATGCATAACTAATATTGGCAACCACTTAATAAGCTCTCGGTATTTATCTTTTGATTCTTCCCTCAAGAATATGTATCTGCCTTTGACAAATATTTACAATTACTCTGTTTAAATACAACCCAAATCCAAAACTTATTCCACCCACAAGCTCTATTTTAATTCCATCAATTACAAATTGAATGTCAGAGTTAGTTATGAACAAACGTTCGTGAAGTATTCCATAAGCCAGCATAAGCTGGCGAATGTAATTGCGCATACGACGTGTGGTGCAGCGAGCATGATATGCAAATAAGCATTCGTGTTTGCCTGTCAAATATGTTGCAAACAAATGCTACATTAATTGTAAATCCTTTACCTTTTACTGATATCTAGCTACCAGCATATTTTGTGCACACAAAACACACCATCGTAAGACGACAATCGAGTGCAATTTTGTTTTGGTTTTCCTTCCACGTCATGTTTTGCCCAAACCATTTCTCGCTCAAATCTAATTACTTGGTAAATGGATGGTCGTGGACCAGACAATTTCAAGTTCAGTGCAAAAACGTGCAATTGACTTGATTTAATTATACAATTTTTATTTTCCCCATTTGTCTGATGCCTTTAAATATTACATAGACGCTCTTGCTTCCTCAGAGCTGTCAGTTGAGTCATTCGGAGATGAAGATATTTATGTATGTGAATAAGTAATATATCTGCAGCTGTTGCAGGCGTGCAAAATGTCGTTAAACATAATTGAAGGTTTGAGGCAGTTCGGGCGACTCGTAAAAATATTGAATTTACACTTTATAAATCAATTTGCATGGCTTTGTAAAAGCCAATAAAGTTAAACAATGACTTCAGGAAGATATCAAGTTACCAATCAAGTAATTCCACCAGCTCGAAGTCAAATGTTTTAATTGAATTTCCTGTGCTGTAATTTAATTTTGTTTTGAGCAAACCGATTGACAATAAATCATTGATTTCATAAAAATACCGAGCACGTACAGATTTATTTCGAAAGCAAGTTTATTCATTTTTGGGCACTTCACAAGGAAAGTGTGTGCCCTTGAACTCAGTTCTATTGTTAGATATTGTCATAAAGTTGACTTTCTTTGTCGGCTATCCGAAAATATTATTTAACAGGCGGTAATTCATTTGAAATTCCAGTCACCTGGAAAAGCCATATAATTGTGCATAATTTTTTGAATCTCTAAAATTGATTAAATAAGTGCATTATTTAACAATCTGTATTTGTTGCTATTTACAGAGATTACCTAATAAATGAAGCGTAAAATATGGTTTGGTTCTAGCAATAAATTAATCATTCACACAAGCACTAGTAATGTCTTGATATATACATCTCAATAATCATTAAATTGCCGTTTGATTGATTTCTTTATCGAGCGTATTCCCTAGTCGATCCAAAGTGCTTGGCTTTCATCTTCTTTTTTCGTTCGCATCGTATTCCCATTAAAATTCAATTAGCATAGAACTGCGAATCGCAATGCCGCTGACTGCCTCACAAAATATGCATAACGATTGTAATTGTTTACCGTGTTAATTGCCAATAAATGAAATTAAATGAGCTGTAATTAAACAATAGCGTTCGATCGGAGCAACGGAAGCGGACGGGCAGGTAGGAACCCCAAGCATACGCTGCGTATGCTTCATATTTTGACTATTTGGTGTCCATCATTTAAGCGTGACTGTTGACAGCTTCATAATTGTATCACTTGCCAATGCAATCTCTTAATTAACTGCAATATTCAGTGCATTAAATATTACATTTTACTCAGCAAATAGCCTGTAATTACGCCAGTAAACATTGACGAAGAACACCACCGTCTGGGCATAAATAAATTGTAGTAATTATATATTCCCCAGTCGGTCAGAAATAGACTGCAAAAGCTATTTCCTTTCGCTTTGGTTTCTTGAACTTGTCGTCGTCACATTTGCCAAATATAATTAGATCGATTTCGCTTTCAATGCCGAACGCAGTGGGGTTGCCCCGGGTTCAGGGCAGATGGCTGCTCGAATGCATTGGCAAGTGCAAGCGCATTCGATGAGCGAGTGAAGCGGACAAGGCTTTTCTATCCGCAAAAATGTATAGATATTCGTTGAGCAATGTCAAATTAAAATGTTCTTTATTATTAAACTATATTTCTTTGTTTTCTATTTAAGAAATTAAATGCATTCCTCTCAGAAAATCATATTTTTATAAATTACTTTATATTTAAATTGAAATTAAAGCTTGAATATGTGAGTAAAGAGAAAGGAAACTTTAATTTTTATGTGTTAAACCTTGTGTACTTCCGTTACACAATATATATATTATATATGCCACATCCTGGCATCCCCCCCACTTACTTCTCGTCTGCATGGCCACGTTTTTTAGCATCCGCGTGATGTCTGCCTTGGTCCAGGTGGACGTATCGAATCCCAGCTGGTAGACCGAGTGCTCCTCGATGGTGTCATGGATGGCGGCCAGGCAAAGGAAGCACACCGAATTGCCCTTGACCTTGGCGTTTTCGTTCTGATAGATGAGGGCCGTGCGCGTCCAGTTGAAGCTGTTGAGGATCGCCCGCACCACGTTGCCCAGGTTGTTCACCTGGGCGCCCTTGAGGCGTGTGAGCGTAGAGTAGCTCTCCGACTTCTTATTGAACTCCTTGGCATTGCCGCCGGTGGTGAGGACCGGCACTTGCCAGACGTCAGCGTACCGTGAGATGGGGGCCAGCACGTATTCGCAGGGCAGGCCAAAGACGGCGTTCACCTCGGGCCATTGGGTGTAGATCTCAAAGAAGCCGATGGGACCGTATTTCGAGGAGCAGAAGGTGTCCCGCGATATCAGCTGGATGTCGAAGTGGGTGCCGCCGACAAAACCCATCCGCTGGACATGCCTAATGCCAAGCTCCAACACAGGCAACACCTTGGGCATGATGCAGTCGTTCTTGTTGTCCGACTCCACGGAGGGTAGCAGCGCCACAAAGACCAGCTGCCGACGGGCCACATGGCCATTCTGACCCGGTGTCATTGGGAGGCTGGGGAAGTGCTGGACCAGCTCGGTGCTCTGCGACTTGTGCGAGTTCTTAGTCTCCGGCGTTTTAAAGCTATGCTCGTCGGAGCCGATGGCCACCCCGCCCACGGGCTCAGCATCGTAGAACCAGGCGGCCGTCAGGATGCGACCCGGAAAGAGCAGGCCCAGGAGCAGGCAGAGGCTCAGGAGGCAGCTAAGTCCGGAGTTCCTCGTACTGCCTGCCGGGGGCATCTCGGACGGAGAGGCTCCTCGCTGGTGGACACGGGTGGAGTTTATTCGGAATTTGCGTTCGTGTTTGTCAAGCGTTGATCTTTGTCACTGATTTTGATCGCATTATTTATGCGTGTGTTTAACAACCTTTCTTGTTTTATTTTATTTTTGTTTTATCACAGCTCTCCTTTAATTCATTTTGCAGCGAAACCTGCGGCAAATTGAATTTTTTGTTTATTAATTGCACTGTTTTGTTTGGTTCAATTTTTATTAATCACCGACGATTGTTCAAATTTAATTATCCGTCTCGGGCTCTTCATTAGCAATCCGGTTCTCACTGCTGTATGCACACATTGTGCACATTTTCGCCCTTTTTTATTTTCAATCGATTTTAATTAGCACTTTTACGACCCAGAATTTAAGGTATTTATTTCTTTATTGTCCCCCCCCAAAAAAATTTATTGAAGTCTTCAAAGATGCTTTCTGCTCGACTCTCGTATGTGAACAGCCGCAGATGGCCATTGATGGGGGAAGCCGAAAACTCAAAACAATATTTGCTGTTCGTATTTTTAAATGCAGTTCATGAACAGCAGCAGGCCAAGCCACATTGCAATTTTCCCTGTAAAAACACTTGTGTGTGCTGGTAAATTGTTTGTGGAGCAATAACATCTAAAATAAAAACGATCGAGGTAAAACTGTATGCAAACCGCTGCCGGGACACACTTTTTATCAAAAATTCTTCCAGTTAAATATGAAATTTTAATAGTAATATTATAGTAGAGTAAATAAAGTTAACTTTGCTAGTTTTTAGAGCTTTAGTTCAAGTTTATATTTGCCTTTAAAGCTTTCAGTAATAAACCTTTTGTTAAAATTTCTCAAAAAGCATAATTTAATAATTCTTTACAGCCACTCGACTATTTTTAGCCCAAGAACTTTTTACTGTATTGAGTTATTCAAAGGCTGTTTAGGCCTAGAAAGTCCATTCAAACGAATTTCACAAGCTATCCATCCACACCCATAAATTATAATTTAAACAAAGTGGAACCATTGGAGTTTCTAATTTGACTAACAACGAAATTTAATGCAAATTAAGATGATAAATAAGAAACGTATTTCAAGCAAACCCGCCAGACATCATTTGTGGTGTTGAACTTTGTGTGCAAAAAATACACAAAAAAATAATTGATTGAGAGTCGTAAAAAAAAGAAAATATATAATTTTTTTTAACTCATTTGAAGCTGACAACGCATTTAAAAAGGGCTAAAAATAAACTGAAATGCGGTATTTAAAATTCTCTTGACCTTCACCTGTGCGGGGTAAAATTCAATTGCTGTTGACACGTATTCGAGTGGCTCGCGAATTCGGGTATTAAGAACGATATTTGAACTGGAAAATTACAAAATCTTTAAGCATATGTGTTCCCCGAGATTTCAAATTCGCTGCAAATTTAACGGCAATTAGAAGTATAAGTAAAGAACGTGAAAAATCGCTTTGTGAACGGCCAAAAGAGTGATTCGACATATAATCGCCCAATCGCTTTATTGGGGACAGTTCCTGGTCGGAGCTCAGGTTCGGTTAACTCTTGACCAATTTTCCCATTCGCCGATTATCATCACGGCTATGGCTATCCGTTCATTAAACTTCTTTCGAATGTGTCTATAGCCGGCAAGATATACTTTTGTGGCTAAAAATAGTTGCAGACAAAAAAGACACCTCCAAGGCATTCAAATGTGGCAAAAAAGCATCTAAGACAAACAAACAATGGTAATAAATACAATGCCAAGAGGAAAGAGTGGACACAAAAGCCGTTTGGCGTCCAGAAATAAAAAAAAATATATTATATCTTCGTAATGATGCCCTATGGCATTTTCTAAACATTTTTTTTATATAAAAAACGGTTAGAAAATACCTTTAAGTTTGCAAAAATTAAATATAGCAATTTTAATCCATGTCAATTTTGTTTTTCTAAGAAAATATTGATAGAAAATTGTATTTCTTTCATTTACTTAAAGTTAAATTGGAATGCGAAAAGATTTATGATGCTGACTTTACACATTTGGTTGAAAAGAGGATCACACAAGATTTTTTAAGCTTTATGCATTGTCAAAACCTATAATGAAATTGTTTATTAAATGGAAATAGTGTTGATTATTTAATTGATTCGGGAACCAACGGTGTTAGACAATAAACAATTGAATTTTCCAAATCGAACACTTCCGAACCCTTTCAATAATTTCAATTTTGATTGAGAACTGGCAGATGCAAGGCTTATTGCTGGGCAACTTCGGTTCCCAAGGTTGTCTTATTTGACGGCCTGCAAACAATTCGTCAAATGCCAAAAAGCCAATGAAATATGGGTCAATTCGAGACTTGAGCAGCAATGGAGAAAGGGGCATCTACAGACAGAGATGGAGAGTGTTTTGTTCCATGCATTTTTTCTTTATTTTTTAGATATATGTACAAAAAAGGCTTTGTTTTTTTGTGTTTTGTTTTGTTTTTGTGCCGCATGTATTTGATTATTTTTGTTTTGGCTTTACGATTTTATACGCCTTGGATTGGAGTATATTTTTGTGATATTTTTGGGTCTTAAGAGTCTACACGTGCCGTGGATTAACAACGCTCGGCCAGCCCCCCCGAACCCCAAACCCCAGGCCCTGTTCAATCACTGTTCAATCAGGTAGCTATCGATAGACGTGTCTTGAGGTTAGACCGTTAGACCTCTGGCCCCCGCTGTGATTGGCCGGGATGATTTATGGGCTTTTAATCTACAATTCGCACATTTCTCTGGCCCAAAGCCGAGGAGATGGGAACCGTCCGCCAGCTCCATCGGGCCAGCTGTTCGCCGGCTTATGCTAATTCGCTTATTTGTTTCTCTCGCCTCTGACTAATGAAGTTCACGCTTTATTAATAGGTTGTTTAACTGGTCAACGGGGCAGCGAGTCAAACGTCACCTGTCGCTTCGACAGTGGCTATTTTTAGAGCGTAAACCCCGTGAACCCCCGCCAGATGTTCTCCTGTCATCGACTCCGGTCATGTTGCTTAATTACTTTTCGGCGTTCAAACTATGCAAATAAAGTGGCACTGATTCGCTTTCCATTTTGAACGAGCTGCCAACCTGGCACCGTTAACTGTCGTTAAGTCGATCATTTGGCTAATTACGAAATTAGTTCTGATTGAGATTTATGGACAATCCATTGAGTGATTCACTCAAATCCCCATTCATGCTGCTCGGTCTGGCTTAAAAAACTGGCCAAAACTGGTTTCAAATTTATTAATTGGCTTGTATTAATCATAATTTATTTCGGTCGGGGTGTTAGGGTATTAATAAGTCGATTTTGATCCCCTCATTAATAGCCTTCTTTGCGGTCATTACTACTCTCTTTATTTGTTGGCTAATATTTTTGTTTTGGTTTCTTTTGGTCTTCAATTGGATTTTCTGCTGGCCAAGCAGACTCTGTTTTTATTTTTTGTAGCGAGAAATATGAGCTGCATATTTTTTGAGTATTTTTTTTTTATATTTATTTTTAGCCATACGCTGTTGAAAATGAAAACACAATTGAACGCCGCGTAATACCCAGAGTTAGGTAATCGGCCGTGGAACGTAATTGCTGTGGAATTGTTCTCAAGAACTAGGCGAAGCCATTACTAATTATAAGCTAATGCTCACTTCCATAAAACTTTAGGTCATTAGTGAGATGAAAGCGATACTCAGTTGAAATCAACCCATTTACATCATCGATGTGCGATTATCAATCAAGTGAATTAGCCATTAACATGCTTTGATTCACTCAGAGACACCTGACTCAGGTGACAGAAGGCGACAGCTCCAGTGACTGGAGCCCATAAATTAAATCCACTTCTCGGGGGCGTTTCAATTTCCCACACCCGCCGTCGGCCAGCTGAAAGTGTGCCATTTACAAGGAAACATTTTGTAAATATTTTTACGGAAAACATTCATTCATTCGCACATTGCACACTTTATGCTATGAAAATTGAACGAACCAAAAAAGCAAAACAAAAGGCGAGCAAATGAAAACAAAATGTGAGCTTTGTAGAATATTGAATGGCAAAAACTAAACACAATTGGCAGCAGTCGCAGCTTAGATACTCTTAATGAATTTTATATTTAAACTAGAACTTTAATAATTGGAAATTTAAGGAGGAAATGCGTCAGAGGTCTCTGTTGCACTTTGGGCTTGTTCCATTCAATTAAAAACTTGATTTAAAAAATAATCTCCTTCACAATTTTCAGTAATTTCCATAGTTATTTTATATATTCAAAAATGGGTTTGGAAATCCCTTCAAAACCTATTCGTTGGTTGCAGTTATTTAATTTATAAAACCCAGCTCTACCCTCGGTATCGATCAGGCAAAAAAACACTTGCAAATAGCTGAACAACATCAGCGAAAACACAACGTTTTACAAATTGTATTTCAAGTTCAACACGTCGGCTGTCAGCACTGCACTGCCGGATGACCCCCCCCTCTGCCCAATCGGAACTCCAGAGCCGTCCCCTCGGGATGTGTCCACTCACATCGATAGGTTGAACAATTTGTGCACTTCGCGTCACTTTTTGGGGCGTGGGGAATGTATCTTGAAATCAAATATCCCGGCTCCCTGTCCGTGCTAAAAATATTTCTCTGGCAAAAGCAATTAAACGAAACCTGAAAAGAACGTAAGCCAAATATAACATGCAGGTTGAACCCCAGTTTTTTGTGTGTGTTTTGAAGCAGCAAACACGTTTGTCTACTGCGACTGGACTCTGAAATCTGGCTACTGGCTACTGGCCACCGACTCTACATTTCGTTTGCCCCGGAGACAGTTGCAAATATTGGGAAAAATTAGCAAACAAATCAGCAGAGAATTAAATTTGCACAAACCTAAACCCGCAGATAAATTTATTTCCATGCCAAAACCGTAACAAGTGTCAAATGAATGTAATTAAATTACTGGAACTCCATTCATTCAGTCGTTTAATAATCAATTTAGTCGTGGACAAATCATTTCAATATATAGTGTTTCGCTTTTGGCCTGGCCGGTAGGGAGTCTAGCAAGCTTGTGCCGTAAATCAAACCTATTTGCTTGCACAGTAAACTGAAATTGTAAACAATCGGCAATGACAAACAAATGTATGCGAATTCCATAAATATTGGAAAAACAAATCAAGGAACCGTGCGAGTGCGGTCCGCTGGCTGGGAAAGGTTTTCTGAATATTTTTCTTCCAGTGATTAACACTAATATCGGGAGCTGGGCCAAGTGTTAATTGCGGACATGGGTTAAGCACTTCAGTTGAGTTCACTTGGCTTGCCGGCGGCTGTTTTATCAGACTGTCGCCCACAATTTTTTTTTTCAATTTCAGTTTCACTTTTGCTCAATGGTTTATTTATAGTTTGCTTTTGCTTCTCTCGCTGCACATTTCTCGAGATCCAATTTATTTACATTTAATTATGCGCTTTTTATCTTATCGCGTCGGGGTTGTTGCTACTGCTAGGGCCGCCCTTGATAAGCCGATATCATTGGGCGTACAGTGTAAGATATATATTTATGCACTCGAAAAAACCAGCAGCAGCCGGCGTCGCATCTTAAGAACTCGGATCTGCGAATTTGGAAAAAGGCGCGTTCTTGAAATTAAGTATCCGCCCCGTTGACTTTCGTGCGCAGTTTTCTGAGCGCTTCGCACACTCTCGCCTCGCAAACCGAACTGAAAATCCGAAACCGAACGGAGGCGCCGAGACTCGAACTGATTCCGAAGCGGCACAGCAGAGGTTGGGCAGCGACGCTGACGGCGACGTTAGCCGAGGCAGAGCAGCAGCCATTGCGTGAGGCAAAGATACTATTTTACGTTGCAGAGATCATAGATACATTTACTTTACTTTAAGACATACAATAAAAAATATAAATAAATTCAAAGTAATCATTAGCTCACCGATATAGATATTTCCAAAGATTTCTTGAATTAAAACTTTAAAAAACAGATAAAAATATCTGAAAAATGCAGGTCAGTAAGCTGTATCTTCCCATATTGCGTATGATAATTATTGATAGCATACTTTACAATGTTAAAGGATATATTTTTTGTTCTTATGATAGCATTAATTGGGAATTTTTCCCAGTGTGTTGTCCTAAGACATTACCTTCGCAGTTTCGTACTTCTATTCCTTTGACTCCGATCTCCATTTTCATTACCTTTTGCTGTCTACCTCATTGTCGCTTTCAAATTAAAAATTTCAAAAAACCTCTTCAGACACATATGAATAATGAATCATAATCAACAATGGGGTGTCATATCTTACGAGGTTTAGCCATGGAACCGGCATGTGTTTGAGATGAAAGCTGCAGCAGCAGCCTCTCTTTTTCTCAACTCTCACCGGACTGCATATATTTGTTCGTTGTCCATTACATTCGCAAATCCAATTTGAATTTCAACTATGGCGAGATGCAGTCGTCCGTTGCCCTATACTGCATCCCAGTAGCCCATCCTTTTATGCCTCCTGTCCTGCCTTAGCTTAGATGGCAAACGCATACATATATGGGGCGGCCGGATAATACGCATACGCAGCGTGGTGCGCATAAAGTGCTCGCCGTAGCAGTGCTGCTCGGGTCGCCTGCCTTCATATTTCAGTTTTATCTCTCTTCCCATCTGTGTCCATTCCTTTCTACTTTTTTTTTTCTTGTAGCTCCGACCTTTTTCCCATCAGCCATCTACGACTTGAACTTAATAAATCACTGAGATGAGACCGAATTTTTGGTAGATGGGCGAGAATGAAATGCACTTGTTGCCCATCACTTTATCCTCGCCCAGTGCATATCTTTTGTGTGCAAGCTATGGTTTACTTTTTCATAATTGTTTGCCGTACATCCGAGTGTGTTGTGCCAGCAATTTTCGGGTTAAACTAACTGGGAGTAGAAGGGAAATGGGGAGGAACAGGATCGCTTTGTGCATAACCAATTGTGGCACTCTATCGGTATGTGCGCTGGCCATAAATTAGATTCTTCCTGCCACGAATCGAGCCCAAGTTGCTCCTGCAATTTCCTGTTTAGGCTGTCCAATGAATTGATGGTTTGATAGATGGCTGACAAGATAAGCAGCTAACGGGCATTGCAATCAAACGGAAATCTATTAGTTTGACTCCCGCCTGATGCCATTGAAGTCGTGGTGGCTTATTGATACTGCCATAGGCTAGGCACTGAAAGGGCGACTTAAGTCGGCTTTGGCCCTCGCCCTTGCCTTCAATCGATTTACCCGCACGGGAACCAGCATTCGTCGCCCTTTTGAAATTGAAATTAAATTCCTATTCATTTCTGCCAGCCACTTTGCCCATCTTTATATTCAGCAAGGACCTTTATATCAACATTTTACTGACGACTCAGGCTTTCAGCGCAGCTCGGCAATCCATATAAATTGTCAATAAAGCGCAAATGAGTCAAATGAAGTTGCATGGTAAAAATGTTAAGCATGCTCCTCCCCTCCCACCGATCTTTCCCCCACTGTCCAGCTCCACCGCTCCGGCACTTTCCGGCAAATGGAAATGGCTGGCTGGCTACTGCTGACAAAGATAGGAAAGAGAGTGCTGCGGGAATGCCATCGAGCAAGCTGAAGAATGCCAATGTTGATTGCTCTGGACAAGGACAGAACCGGAAAAAGTACAATGACTGGCTTAAGGGACATAGCCACACGCTATTGAGTCCGTTGCATCGCCGCCGACTCCTACTAGGTCCCAACAGGAGGCAGATGGCAAACAGTAAATGCAATGGAATAAAATCAATTCTTTAAGCATTGCTCTTATTGTAATTAATAAATAAAAACAGTTAATTCTCGGCTATTTTCCCCTCGCTGGCGTCCCATCTGTTGTTGCCTGTTTATTGCATTGCTCATACGCCGGGTGGGCCGCACTCAATATGCGGCATGCCTGCGGCTCCTTCAGAATGTGCGTAAGCATGCTGCCTGTATGCGTGTGTGGGCAGAGAGCTTCGGGCAATGACTATAAATGAAAACAACAAACAGGAACAGGAATGTATATAACGATAAGGAGTAAGAGCATTACGGACTGAACGCAAGATACTCTTTTGTAGACTCTTTTATTTAAGCCCTCAAAAATATGCTGTGGAAAACCAAACATCTTTAATTTAATCATTTAAATTTAATAAAAATCACCTGAATGCAGTGTTTGCATTTGAATTTCTAAAATTTACCCTCCTTATATTTATACACTTCATAAAATAAAATAAAGTGTGTAACAAAATAGTTAGTTTTTGTCTTGTAAAGTGCTTGTAAGGATTAAGATCCTAGTTGAACTTGCCATCAAATGTGCCTATACTATAGGAGACATCAAAGGGATTCCATAGCTTGAAACGGCAAAGAGGGGGAAGCAGCAAGTGAAAATCTCACAAACAACTCTCTGGGAAGGCAATGTCTAACACACATTTTTATCGCACAACACAAATGTGGGTATGTGGGTGAGCAATTGTTCTACAACACCCAGCTCGTGTGTGAAATCCTGCATATGACAGACCAGACAGCCAGCTGATGGGTGTGTGTGTTTTCTGATTTAATTGTTCGTGCAATAAGTGCAGCTCAAACTGGCACTCGAAAGTGCCAGATCCCAGGTTGGTCTGGCTCGTGGCTTCCTTTTGTTCAATTAGTGCTATTAGGGTTCGCCTGCTCCACTAAATATCTGGTAACGGCCAAGTAATTACGGCCAACATAGTTGGTGACTTCACAGACTTAAGGAGGGAAAAATATATTGGATAAAATGGAAAACAAAGGCTGAAATTTATAATTAAATCTATTTGCATGCTCGAGCCATGGGGCTCTTTATGTAAACTTTGCTGAAACTTTTCCGGGCTCTAAGCCAATGTTCCGCAGGATGGCTACTGGGACGGGGATAATCTCAAGTTTTTCCCCGTCAGAGGCAGTATTTGAAAGAAAAATTTGGTGCATCCTTAGGCGCAATCAACTGGCAAAGTCTACACAAAGTGCATTTTCTATCACTCCCCCACAATGTCTCTCTTTCCGGCCGGGTACTTCTGGGTGTGACTCTGTTCCGAGCTTAGCGGCTTGTGTGTTAGTTGTGCCAGTTCGTCCGTGCGGTTGCTGGCAGCTCCCACTGTGCCAACCGCATATCAGCATGGCAAACTAAAACCAAAGCGCACAAACTGGCTTCAAAATATGACTTTTCAGTACCCTGCAAGGCAAGAGGGTCCTCGATCTAAGGAAAGTATGATTTTGCTTGCCCCAAAGTCAACGGGATTCAATTAAAATGCACTTCTGAACTGCTATTAATTACGTGCTCATCAGAGCGAGATTTTTGGTCCGAGGATATCGTAAAGTTTAAATTTCGATTCCGCAATAGAGGCTGCATTTTCTGGAAAGGACTTTGCCCACTTGCCAACATTTGCCAAAAGTAATTTCACTTCTCCACCGTATTTCCCCGGTGAACTGCGTCTAAACTTCCCTCTGTGAAGTGAATTTACAGTTCGTTAGTTTCGCCAAATTTGATTGCCGCTGCCGAGTCCTGCTCGGGTCTCAGATGGAAGGACTGAGCGATGGTCACATCTGTTGTCGGCATTATTACCCAGCTCTGGGCTGTTAATGATGCACTGCGGCTGCCTGACAGGCAGTTTGGCCATGACACCGACCACACTGTCACCTCGCCTCTTTCCCATTTCGTCCTGCATCCTGTGGAGGGTCCTGGGGATTTATAGTTTTGCCACTTTAACGATTAAAGCCACGCCGCAGAGCATGCCGGAGCATGAGATTATTAAAAAATCATATGCTGTGTGGCAAGTTTTTCCCTTTTCGGCCTAAAACACATTTGGTCTCCAATTAATTAGTCAAGTCAATCGAAAGTTTATAGTTTTCATAGCCTGTGGTCAGGTCGAAAGGTATATACATACATCCTCCGGCGGAGTCGAAGGAAATTTTGCAGATTAAAAAGTTATTTTATTGAAATAAATTTCAAATATGTAGTAGTGGGCCATCAGGAGCCACAGGAAAAACAATTATCCTCTTTAGAATTACACAAACCGAGTGGAGCTGAACTGTAAATATTTTTGGCAACTTTTCTCAGATTGGATTGCATTTTTGCGGCTGCGAAAATAAAACAAAAAATTAACCAGAAACATGTTCGGCATAACCTCGTGAGAAAAAATGGGAAAATTACTTTTTGAACATCAATTACATGCGGGAAACAAGGCAAATAGCCAAAATGTATGTAAAACCTTTTTATGACTGCCTCTGCATTTGCATCTTGCGTCTGCCGTTGATTGGTGTAACATGCGAAACATCCAATTATATAATTTATGTGCAATTTGTGCCCGATTTAATTTCCTAATTGGCAGGCAGAAACGAAAATAAAGGAAAAATTTGGGCATATCCCTTTTCATTCTCGCAATTTGCATGAATGCGCTTCTGATAAAGTTTATGGCTGGTTTATGGAAGCTTCTATAAAATGTTTGTAATTGGATTAAGTTACTAGAACAGAGTATTTTTGAAAGCACAATTATAATTATATTGCCCAACATATTCTCTTCAGTGTAGCGTAGCTTAGCAAACTGGCAAAAACGTTTTAATATTCAGGTAAACATACCTTAGAAGGTGAGATGGGAGGGAAGGTAGAATGGTGTGTAATTGTCCCCGTTTTAAATAATTTATTGAGCGGCAGGTCATGCGGCGGCGTTTGTTTGTCATAGTGATAGCCCTGTTTTCAGTTAACTTCTATTTATCTATAATTAAAGCAAACGACCAGTACACTAATGGGAGATGAGTGGAGACATTGGGGTTTCTTGGAAACTAAGCGAATGGGGACCAATTAGATTGCATTTATGTTTAATTTTGTATTTCATACTACAGATTTTAATTGGAAAACGGCCAGCGATTAAAGTTTGTACAATGAAATTTTGGTTTCTAACATATTTATTCTATCTGCTAAATTTTTAAACTCTTTTTTCCTCGTGGGGCATTTAGACAAAGCTTGCAACGCAGTAAAGGAGTTATTTCTATTTTAGTTATTTATTTTAGTAATTTATAGTTTTACTCACTGCCTCAAGACTCAATTAACCCAAAGGTAACTCCGAAAAGTACTCTAATATCTGAATAATATTCCAGCTGGTAAAACAAAGCGTTACTTCAATTTTAATTAAAACTATGCAATGCTAGAAGCTAGCTAAGCCACCCAGGAGTGCCAACATTATTCAGGTGTTATCTACGCTCGAGGGTCGTATAATAAACATATCCGGCGTGTACGGGTATATCTGTTATTATGTTCGGAAGCACAATGGCACTATTTGAATTTAATTCAGTCTCATAAAAAATTATTAGAACTGTGGCGTGTGGCTGGCAAACTAATTTGCATACATATATGGCGGTCTGTTTGGCCAGGACTGGCAGAGATGGGTGAGAGGTGGCTGGGCATGGGGATGCCAGCTGCATTGTGGCCTATTGTGTTGCCAGTTAATGAGGTTTACTGGGCGCTCCGCCACGAAGGAGCTGCATGCAGCTGGAGCTCTGGTTGCCGGCGACACAAAGTAATTCATAACCGAGTCTGAGTCTGGGCTTAAGGGCGGCAAATAATTGTTAAAAGTGTGTAGATTTTTATTGAAACACTTTCCTTTAAGGCAAGCTTCTGAAGTTGCCACAATATTAAGTAAAATTAAATGAAAATGCGAAACTTTTCGCAGGCTTTAACCGGATAATCAGCTGCGAACATGGCTTTTCACTCAACGATTCTAATGACATTATGCATTAAAGAGAAACTTTTTTCCAATTTGGAAACCCCATTACCCGAGTTTTATCTGACAGTGGCCACCTTTTCGTTTAGTTTAATCCAAAGCGACAGATCGGATGGAACGAATTTGCCATTTCAGACAGTATCCACGGGAATGTAAAAATAAAAATTACAGAGGTAACAAAAGTGGAAAATAAATTAAGTATGAAAATGGAGCTGTCAATAAACTTCAGTGAAACTTGCAAATTTGCAGCAAATATTTGTAGGACTTAATCCCATTTTCCAGTCAGTAAAGTGCTAGCAAACACAATTAGTTGAGTGCTCAGCATTCCTTGAAGATTCTTTCCTTTTTTTTTTTTTTGTTCTGTCCCGTTGGCTAAAAGTTTCAGTTAAGAGCCGGAAAAGTTTTCGGCACACAGTTCCACAGATAAGAGCTTCATTAAATGGTTTGATTGTTTCAAATTTGCACTGAAATTCGATTTTCATTTGAATCTCCTCGTCGTTTTTTGATGGTTGCTGTTTCCAGTCACGATTTTTACCATTTTACTGCACAAATTTCTCTCGCCTGAATTTACGCAGATGAAAATACAATTTTCCGCTAGCTGACAAGCGACAGCTTAGCATATGCTGACAGCTGCAAGTCCTGGTTCTATGGAAAAAGGGATATGTATAAAATGGATGGGCAAAATGGCGCGAAAATCTGTCGGAAAGTTATCAGCAAAACTGTCCCATTGTTCTTGCAAATGCCATAAAAAATAAATAGGTGGCAGCGAAAAGGGCAGTGCGAGGTGCAAATGGAAGGTGCTAAGTGGGCGGGGGGAGCCCTCCAGTACCACAGAATTTAAGTTGAGTTTAACCAGACGGCAAAGGCAAAGGCAACGAGTGAGTAATGCCCGAACAAAGGAACGATTCGAGCAAGTGGCCCCCCAAAATAATAAATTACGTTGAGCGCAATTTTATTGCATACTTGCAGGGGCACTCCAGGATTTCCCTTTTTTGTGTCTACAAAAGTCTTCGAAAAAATAGAATTTTATGAAGAATTTAATATAAATTTTATTAAGTTTAATTGAGCTTAAGACAGGCACTCTAATATAATGATATTTTAAAAAGGCATCAGAGTAAAGCAAACATTTTCCATCAACAATTTGTTTAAAAAATAAGAGCTGGAGAAGCCTAGCTTCTTAGGGTAGGAATTCCATTTAAAAACAAGAATATTATTTATTTTTCATTTAGTAAATATTTCAAATTCTAGTTAAATAAGTTTAGCTCTTAGTCAAAAATAAAGAATTTATCTTTTACAACTATTAACCTGAACGTCATCGTTTATGTGAGTGTTCTCCGTGTGTTTGTGGCGTGCCAGTTGTCTGGGGACTGTGCAAGCTGACGCCAAAGCCAAGTAAATAAAGGCAATACAAGGCTAGCGAGCAGCCACGAAGAATGGAGCCGGAAATGCAACGCATTTCATGGCTCTCCGGGCAGAAAAATGCATTTAAGTGGCATATAAATTTCGCACGTTCGCAACAAACCGCAGACCCTCGCTCAGACCCCGGCTCAGACAGTGGATATAGTCGGCTACTGTCTCTGAGTGGTGATAAGTCCGACTTTTATTTATAAACAATACGATTGAACAAACATGGCGGCCAACGAGTGAGAGATTTAAAACCTCTAAAAAAAATAAAGCCATAAGAACACAGGGAAGATGGAAACACTTTGTCATGGCTGGCATGTTAATTGAATTTGAAGTCGAGACCCGCCAAAAGCAATGAAGTGCTCATGAAATGTTTTTCTATGGCTTCAAAAGAAAATGAAAGGAGGGGGAAGACAGCTAAGAGTTGCGGGGGAAAAGTGGTAAGACATCTTGGGGCCGGCAAGGGCAATTAAAAAATAATTTGCATTCAAGTTGGCCGAGAAATATTAGAGGCTGGAGCCTCGAAAAGGAAACTAAGGCGACAGAATTGAGATCATGGTGAGCTTTCAAGAAAAGGGTATTTAATTGCTTTAGTTTTCTTACAAAAGAATTTAGATTTAAATACTTTGTAAAGCCAAATGCAATGAGAAGTTAATAGGTTTTGGTAACAAAATACTTTGAATGTAAATTTAAGTATCTTTTCATTTTTTTTTAAATATATTTTCTTAATCCTTTAAATCCCATTCTCTTCTGACAAACCATTTGCAAACTCCACTAATTTTTGACCCAACCCAAGCAAACACAATCCCAGCGAAAAACCTTTTACGGTCAACGTCAAGTTGTGGCCACGCTTTTTCATGCATGACCGCCCATGCCACTCCCATTCTCTTTCCTTTCTACGCCCACCGCTAACTAGATGTCTCGGCTTCCGGTGGGCGGCGGTGCTCTGGAAAAACTTGTAACACTGCGGCGTTCGGTGCACAACGTTAACGACAGACGGGGGCGGACAGGAGGAGCAGGACAAACCGGTGGGCAGGAGAGTGGCGAGTGCATAAAGCACCGAGAGATACCTTCGATGGGACACCAATACGACGTCAGTCCCTTGCAAACACAAACACAGGCGGATAGACAATGGACTACACTGACAACATTTAGTTAAGCTTCTCTTTGTATAGCTCAAGCTTAAGCTATTATTCTTTTTTGTATACAATTCTTTACCTGTAATTCGGTTAAAATATTGGAAAATATATAAATCTATTTAAGGCTATATTTTCTTCCAAAAATGTATCTCTTTTCCAGCCGAATTTATTTGTACTTTAAAGTTTCTTCATATAAAATCAGATTCCACAAAACTTCTACCCTGTTTCTTATTTTAAAAGTGTATAGGGAAAGCGCAAGGCTGGTAAACAAAATAAAAGAGCAAACGGAACGGAAACTAAATAGGGTTAACAAACGCTAAAGAGAGGAGAGCGGTGAGTGCAGACCTAAAATCGAAAGCTTGTTATTTTACTTAATTGCATGGCCAGGAGGGCAATTTTCATATTTGTCTAGTGACGGTGAAAAAACGAAAAAAAAAATATCGAGCATTTGGCTAATGCTAAAATATTTGTGGTTGTCATTTTGCCAATGAATTAATTAAGACCTGACCTCTCCGAAAAATGAATTTAAGCCCAACAAGCAACTATTATCTAAGTTAGAGTTAGAAATCAAAGATAGGTTTATAAGGAAGATAGAAGAAAATCAATAATATTTTAGGCTTACTGCCAATTAAATATTTAATTGTAAAAAGGTAACAATCTAAAAAAATCATTGTAAATAATGCGGATGTAAAGATATAATATTATTTATTTTAATTTAGATTTTACCTTCGGGGTGTCCGAAATTATTTCTTTTTCATTATCTAGACATTAAGGTTACTTAAACCTGAGTTCAAATGTTGAGCCACCCCTTTGATCACTTTAGTCACGTTTCATTTAGGGTCTTTTGTATTTTTTGATTCGATTACCTTGCCCCGCAGCGCAACCAACGTGGCGTATGCGTAATCTGGGAAAGTAACAACCAACAAATTGCAGAGCAGGCAAACAGAAAATTCGCGCTACGTGACACGCAACTCTTGTTGTTTGTTTACAGCTCTGTGCAATTTTCATTTGTCAAAGGACACACGCCGAGGATAATAGTGAGTGTGTGCCCATTAGCAGACAGCATTGAAGGCTCTCTATTGTTTTTCCCTTGGCACTTCCAGCTGCCACAGCGAATGCTGAATTAATTGCATCGTACGCACCATTTACTGATGTTTTCGTCCGCCTTTTGATTTATTCATGCCGAGTGTGCGTTTTATGTTGAATCCGGAGTTGATTTTTATAATATTTAAGTTATACTCAAAAAAATAATAATATATTACCGTTTGCATTGCTTAATGTTTAATGTGAATATTTAATAAATGACAAAATATAATTTAGCTGGCTTTTATATAATAATTTGGCTTCCTGCGGTTTATTCCCTTTGCGGCCTTCATTTTTTTTTTTTTGTGGGGGGGGGGGGGGACCCACTACGAGATAGAGTGGTGAACATAAAGAATGTCAACAACAAACAACAAATGGCCGTCGCAGTCATAACACTAAAGTTTTCGGTGTTCTCTGGCTTGTGCTATCTGGCTGGGGCAGCACTAAATGAAATTTATTTAAAACATTGCAACCATAGTTAAGGGCCCGCAGCCCAACTTTAATTTTTCGTTATGTGTCTGCGACAAGTTTCCCATTTTTAAAGTGGTTTTGGTCGGATTTAAGGCCAGTCATTAAATCGATAAAATGCTGAACTTGTGCCAATATAGCAAAGGTCTTAAAAAATGGTTTCAAATGGCTTAAATTGTCTTGGCTTTCTTTTGTGCCTCCGGCTCGGATTGCAATTTATTGCAGCCAGACCAAAAAAATAATACGTTTCTACGAAAACTGCAGCCAGAGGCAGCATCAGTTACAGCAGTAGTATTTATTTATTTTTTCCTAATGTCCTCAAAGCGTATACAGAACGACTTTCTTTGGTCCTTCTTTGTGCCCAAGGCGGATATATAATCGCCTACAACCAATTCTTGAACCAGCTGCACAGCTGGAATTTTGCATATTTGTTATGGAGCTCACAAAGTTTTCTTCTAGTTCAGCTTAGAGCATGACAATGGAAAAAGTAAAAGGATATCTTTGGATTTTATTTATACTAATATATGCTGGACATTTTTATATTAAGAGTAAGCGGTTATTGAATTCACATTCCATTCCTAAAACCTTATCTTTTAAATTCTTCCTTCAAAAAAAAAGACCAATTTAAAAAGTAAGCATTTCCCAGGCAAGCACTTGTTCTCACTCAAATGTATATAAATGTATTTTGTAAATAAATACTATTTACACAACCAACTCTCTTACTTGGCTTAAAACGATGTAATAATTTTGGTTACATCTCATTTTTTCAGAGTGAGTGTTACGTTCTTAACTATTTTAGCTCTGAGTAAAGCATTCCTGCAAATGACAAACATGTCGGCTTACGTACTCTGTACAACCTGCCTGGAAAGTCTTTGGGATTTTGCATGCCACATTACCCATATCCCTTTCAGTGTCGGTATGTGTGCCAAAAGCAGTGACAGAGGCTCCTTCTTGCCGCCCTCCAATCTCCTTTCATTTGCCCTAGATGCAAACATTTGTTTTACGCTTTGTCGAACGTTTCCCAGCTTTGGCTTTTCTTTCGTTTCGCTTTATTGTTTAAGCCGCTCACTTTGCCTTGCCAGCAGTTCGAGCATCTCAGTTTCTTGTAAGCGCCTTATGATGTTTACTATATAGCATGGTCTTGGGTTACAAGCCACCGACTCTGGGGAACAATTAAGGAATTAGAGGCTACTTTGGGGGCTCTTTTCACGCTCGCTATGTGCCTAAGGAATGTCGAAGGGTCAGTGTATTCCAATTAGTTGGGAAACATTTTATAAATTAAATTAACTGTAAAGCTGTATTCTTTGATTTGATTTGGATAATTAGAGCCTTCAGCTAAAAGGCATAATAATTATATACAAAATTTACATAACTTTTTAGAAGCACAGTTGGCAAATGTTTTGTGGCTTAATTTCTGGCAATTTTCTGGCAGTCGCCAGCTGCGATTCATACCGCAGACGCCCGCCATCATCATCTCCTTCCTTGGACTCATTAGAGCGGAGTCTTGGCTAAAAGTTCCTGTCATAAGTCGGTGGAAGTTGGGCCAAACAAGAATCAGGAAAGTTGGTAACAAGAATACAAATAAGAATAATAATAAACAAATCCGTGTTAATCGGAACAGCACTTTTCGTTTGCCATAAATAAACATTTTGCCATTCAGATGCTCTTCGCAGTTAACTGTTAACTGCTAACAGGTTTTGGCTTTTAGCCGACACCTAACTCTGGCTGTGTGTCGGTTAGCCGCACATATAGTCTACTTCTTGCGGCTGCACGTGTGCGTGTGTGAAGCCAAAATTGTTGAACATGCTGCAGCAGCGGCAAAAAGTTGTTAATCCAGCTACAAGTCACACGTGAAACTGCTGGAAAAACATAGAAAATTTTCAACCTTGAAGCAATGGAAATTCTAATTAATGCGGATACTGGGGAGTGAGTAATTTGATTGTTTTTCAAATGGAAAATGCGTGCGTCCTGATTGAGTTAAGGGGTCTTTATTTTGGCAGCAGAATTCCATTTCGAATCGATTATATTCTAATTCGATTCGGTTCGTCTGCCATCTGAGCCCATTTGGCTGTGTCCTGGCTAATTGCAAATGCACTTAGCAGCCAGCCAATCTCCCACACTCAGTGAGCCTCATTTGCATGTGGAGCCCTGGCTATCGTTCTCGAACGGGGCGGGCGGTCGGCACCTTGAGATGGCCCCGGGAATGGCAATCAAAATTCTCCGACTGCACGCCAATCCGGAATATGACCCATCAAGGTTACACTTCCACCATGTTTTCATTTCCTGCTTGCGAATAAATAAACGAAATTTTCCAAGAGCTCTCACAAATTCTTGTGCCATACTTTGTTGCTGATGAAAAACAAATCTTCTTTATTTAGTTTAGATTTCGAGTGCATTGGGGGATATTTCCGTTTATTGAAGGATAATAAAAACTGCAAGTTCCTTGGAAAGTTTCTTTCAAACTTAAGTTGCGCTTAAGTTCCCGAAATAAAGAACCCGAAAGTACCACATTAATTGTGTAGACGTTGAAAATAACTGCCAACATATGCAAATTTATAACTCGCATTTTGCTTTTGTTGCAAAGTTAGTTAGCCAAATGGTTCTTGGTGTGATGGAGTAGTCCTCTTCGCCGGCAGGATTAACAATAAAAATGGCGGCGAGCAGTGCTTTCAGGAGAAAAGTTGAAACCGGGAGTGGCTCCTTTGAGAGCTCGAATTTGTTGTGAGTTCCATACAAAAAGGTTCTATGAAACATGATTTATGGCCGGTTTAATGTTGGATGATTTAGGTCTTTAGAGAATTTCGCTTTTTAGTACCAGTTGCCGTTGCCGTTGCAGTTGCTGAATGAAGCAAAAAGCCACAAATTCTGCTCAAATTTTTTCCTTTTGCAGCAACGATAAACATTTTAATTGTTGTTGCCGCTACCCGCAGTCGTTCTATACATATATATCTTGGCAGCAGCTGCATCTGGAATGTCGGCGGACATGTGCCAAGTGCCAAGGAGCAGGCAGCATGAAATGGCAGCTAAGAGCCGCCAAAAGTGGAGACGTTCACTGCATGACAATGAGCGGCAAAGAAGCCGAGCTTTTTCCTTCGTTAATAACGAGGAAAGTTATGCAGAATATTGGAAGGTGAAAGGGTTGTACGTACATAAAAATGATTGGAAACAAGCTATTTATGATTTTGGTTCCTTCAAATACATTTTATTATATATTTTTATAATTCCAAATGGGGTACTTATAGAATTTTCAAGATCTTCAGAAGAATTTCAACGAAAAGTTAAGAATTTTAAGGCACCTAAAATTCATTTTTCTAATGTAAGGCAAACCAAGATAAACAATAAATGGAACTTTTATAAGAGCAAAACAAATTAAGAACGAAATCCCATTTAAAATACCACTTTTTTCACACCCCATCCCAGCTTTATTAAAACCAATGTATCACCATTAATTAAAAAATGCCTATCAAATGGCAGATATGCAAATTGTAAAGCTTATTTTATATTAAAGCCATAGAGAAATAGATGTGAGCATTTCCCGTATGACTGATTATAATCTGTTCGCGTTTGTCACCATTAATTTATATGTGTCATACAGAAAATTCTCCTTTGAAAGGGGGAATAACAGAATATGAAAAAAGTTCTGAAAGAACACTTTTCCCATTCCCATCTGAAGGTTTTATCCCCTGTTGTCCGCAGAGCTGCCCGATCATTTATCAAATAACACAGCTTTGGCTTGTCAAGAGGACGAAAGGAAACGCTTTCCGTGCCACATGCATCGAATTATGCATAAAATTAGATTCCTTTTTTGTTCTCATTTTGATTTGTATTGTTCAATAAGTCCATCAATCATTACTTTCACTTTGCACTTTAATTTCCATGAGTTTCGCGTCAATTTCCTCTCACTTTCACTTTATTTCCCGTATTTCCGCTTCCGGTTTCGTCCGACTTCGATGCTGTTCACTTGACGGTTTATCACCGGCTTCTGGCGCCTTTTCGCCACATCCCGACTCGGCTGAGGGCTTCGTTCTCGTTTCGATATCGAAGCATTCGGATCTGTGTGCAACCGGCATTTTTGGCCAGCCAGCAGCTGATGTGGCAAGCTGCACGTGGCATGGCCATAAAGCTTTTGCAGGGTCCTGGGGGTATGGCAGGGACTTGTTTATGTTTTGCACATAGCGAGGTGTGAAAGGAAGGTTATTCGGGTTATTTTTGTGATTTTTTAATTGTGTTTTTCATATTAAAAAAAAAGACTTGTAAAACTTAAACTTAACATTGGTTATTCTTTTTAAGATCTCAAGTATGTTATGCTTAGAATAACCAAATATGTAGAATGCAATCATAAAATGGAATATATAATATTCTAAATACTTCCACTTTTTGTGGAAAATAATACAAATTGCCGGAATCATAAGATCTTTATACAGAATTTACTGCATTAAGAGTAAATAATATTTACTAAATATATGGAACATTAATATCAAGCATACGCCATGGTGACCCCCTAAGAAAGCTACATAAGCCAAGTTTTACACTCGCATTGCACTCGCTGCGCGGTTCTTGCCTCGACTATGGGGTGTTGGTGAAACAGCTCTGTTAGGCAATCTCCTATGTTAGATAACAGGAATAGGCGCTGTTACTCACTTGCATGTTTATTTCCAATTTCTCGACGCATTTCCTCCGTGCGATTTGTCAAGTTGGGCTCAAGTGGAAACTGGGAGAATGTCATGTTCTCGTTGCGCATTTGTTTTCCCAAGGATTTCATCATGAGGAAGCAGGTGTGCATACCCGCCACGCTCCGCTGACCGTCCCGTTCGTAATAGAAGATGGAATGCGACCAATTGTGCCTGGAAACCGGAAACTGTGTTAGCTGAAATGGCTTTAAGTGTCACTCCAATGGCACTTACCGCTTCATCACGTTTATGGTCAGCTCGGAAATGGTCTCGAAGCTGAGCATTCCCGTGCGGAGCAGCATGTAGAACTCGTCGTTGCAATCCGTTTTCTTTTGCTCAAAGTCATAGGTGGAACCGCCCACCGAGATCAAGGGAGTTCCCTGGCTGTTGAAGTACTTGGTAATCCGGCTAACAGCAGCTGTAGGAAAATAATTGATTAAATGTATACAATAAATTGTCATAGCTGTACCCACCCAGAGAATAATCACAGACGGGACCGAAGATCACCTGGGCGCACTGCTTGATGATCCCGTCCATGGCCTTAATCACGCCCAGCGAGGCATCGCACTTGGTGTCGTGGGCCAGCCACTCGAAGTCGATATGCGGCGGGATGAGCGCCTTGGCGCGGATCTGTTGCTCGGCCACCTTCAGGATGGGCAGGACGCGTGGCAGTGAGGCCTGATACATGTTGTCATCGGGCAGCAGAACCAGAGCCCGGATAGAGCAATTATTGCCACTCGCGTCGCAGATGGCCTCACAGTCGCGTGCCGGCTCCTCGCGGCAGTTGGCCAAACAGCCCTCAGGACCGAGCATAAGGCCAACAGCGACAAGGAGGAGCACGGCTCTGCTCATTTGAATATTGTTTACACTTGCCACCTGAAAGCTGGATATTGCAATCAAATTGCGTGAGTCGCAGTTCTCGGTGTGTTCGGGCGTGTTCTCATTGTATAAATCGAATCTGAATCTGCCTTGCGTTTTGGTTTGGCTCATTTGCATAATCTCAGATCTCAATTAGACTTCTCAGCGGTGCGGTTTTCCTCTTCCTCCCTCACCCTCTTTTCCACTATAATTCTCTATCCTTCACTGTGTCTTGTGTTTGCTGGATGACTCTCGGGTAATTAAGTTGCTTTGATTGCTTTCATAATTAGGCCAGAGTTTGGCCGCTGCATGCTTGCTGCTCCGAATCCTTTTCTGCTTCTGCGAATGGTGTGAGCCAAGTGATTGAAGTCATTAGCAGCTTCCAGGCAATTTGTGAATAAATAAATCATAGAAGTTCTGATGGCTGAATAGTGGGTGGGGAGTTAATGACTTGAACTAATGCTTAAATGTGGGATGTGTGGTAGAGTTTTGCTTGTGTGGCAACCAATGTTCCTTGAAGGAAATTTCTTACTAAGAATTACCTAAAATATTCTCATAATTTCTTTAAAATTTAAGCTGAATCATGGTGATTTACGTTTTGTTTTATGAATGGAATATTTCCACATAGACCTCCCCCAGAGGTGATTTATCATTTCTTTATAAGCGTCACTCTATTTTTAATCAATGTCTTAATTTATTTTATAAACAATTCGCTCCTATTTGTATCTTGAATATTTTTATCAAAGTGCCATAAATATAGTTAAGAGCTTTCCCCTCTCCAAAGTCAATTATTTAATAATTTCCAAATTTATCAATTGTTAAGATCCCGAGTCATAAATATCACAGTCTTGGCCTGTTCGTAAATATCTTTATTTTCCGTTCCGGCTATCATATTCTCAGGCAGATAGGCAGTTTATATGATAGGAAAGGAAGCAACAAAGAAACTTTATCTCTCATCGAACTGCAATTGTCACTGCAAAAGTAAACAAAGCCATCGAATGCATAACCTCTCCGGTGTATTAATCAAATATATTTATATTTATGATCCCCGCCTTAATAACATTACATCGACAAGCAATGCTGGCTGAATGGTTTGTGGCTTTTACGATTGGCTGCTGACTCATTGCTTCTGCTGCCAAATAATTTGTCCAATTTCCATCGAACTTGATGCAGTAGATAATGAACATGGAGCCGATTGTTTATGGCTAGTTCCCTGGAATGGCAGGATCGCTGCATGTGTCCACTGATAAGGCTGTCCGGAATATTCATGGAATTCTCGCCCAAAACTAACTAATCGAGCGTCTTGAACTTCTGGCGTCACAACAGTTCCGGCGGTAATCTGCTGAAACGTCATTAAGGTGGCAAACCGACCGAAAAACAAGCGAAAACTTCGACATTGCAACAATAAAAACAAAAACATGTCAAATGGTAGTCAACATGCTGCCATGTCTAGTTAGTCGTTCGGCGATTAATAATCTAATCGTGACAAGCGGCAAACGTGTGATGGTTGTGTATCGCTGAGAGTTCTTTGAGTTACTCATGCGGTTTGCTGTCAGAGCCACTCTTTATGGTGTGAACTTTGAACTTGATAGAAAGGAGACAAAAAAAAGGAACTCAAGGTGCCAGTGATCCAAGAGTTTTGTATTTTAATAGAAATTATATTAAATATAATGTTTAACTTTGGTTGAATGGTATTTGAATAAATCTATGGTGTTTTGAACTTGAATTAAAATGAATTTTAATTAAAATTAATTATTCTAAGAGTTTTTAATATTGTAAGATTCTTTTAAATAAATGGTTTCATCCCAACCTTAATTAATGGGGAAATCCCATTCGCTTTCCGTATGATTTGATTAAGAACTATCACTTAATATTTCAAGTAATTGTTGACTGTAATGTTTATCATTTATAAATAATTGATTTAATATAAATTGAAGCAAAAAATGTTGTTATGTGAAGTAATAAAATATTATTATATAAGAAAAAGGTTAATTTTCAAGGGAATTTATGTGCAATTTATACCCAATCATACCCATCCCTATTCAGAGTATACAGAGTATATATAATAACCCATTCCGGATATAGTCGAAAAAGACCACCGGACAGTAAACTATTTTCGTATTTCATTGGGTGCCAGACAAGAGCATAAGCACTTTATCTGGTTTCCGATAAAGCGACCTGTGTAGGCTGAACTTGAGATTGCGTATACGCAGATTGGCCAACTTCGATTGCGGGTGGAAAGTCCCGAATGGAACCCCGGCCAGATGATATGATGATGATGATGATGGAACGGGGAAGCCGCCGGGCCAATCGCTGGGCAAACACCGAGCAGCTGCAATCAAACATTCGCTGGCAATCGGACCTGTCGCCAATTAATAAGAATTCATCACTTGGCCCGCGGCACTCGACACGGCCGGTGACAATCTAGAAAAACAGAAAATAGAAAACGGAAAACCGAAAACAGAATGCCAAATGCCAGGGAGATATCAACACTCTGTGGGTCATGTGCCTGCCAGCGATAGTAGCGATTGGTAGATCGCTGGATAGGTGGTTCCGGGGATCCGGGGATCGAAGGAGTTACTAATTTCATTGGCCAAACCAGTGGCAACATCAATCATACTGAAGCACACTATTTGCATTGATATTGAAAGCCAGAAATAGAAGCGAAGCCAATATTTTCAGCGCTCGCCACTCAAGGCGAATCAAATAAATGTATTAACAAATTGGCATGGACATCATCGGCGACTCTTATCAGTTTCTGGGCCAGCCTTCAGTCGAACGTCAGTTTATTTTTAGCCTTCTGATTAAGATCGCGCCGCCCGAAAGCCGTAGGACCGCAGTGCTGGAGAGGGCCTGGCGAATCAATCATGCCCGCCACCACCATAGGCACCACTGGTTTTTTTCCCGGAGCCTGTCCGTAAGCCCGTCGACGGTCGACGCTGCTAAGCCCCGCACTCAGGAACCCAGACACACACATGGAGGCGGGCCGTGCTCGTATTTACCGAACCTTTATTCATGCTCCTCAGTCTCAGTCCCCTGCCTCTGCGCCTGCCTCCGTTTTATCAAGCACTCGATGTGTAAAGCAAACAAATCTAAATCGAGGGTTTTGGGGTTTTGCATGCCTGCTGTAACTGAGACCCGCCAAAACAAACTTGTTGACCAAGAAAATGCCTTTGGGCTGAAACTCTAAACTGTGTATTCAGTGTGTTATTGCCTTTCAAAGGGGAGCATCTTTTCAATTACTTATCAAAGCAAATATGTATGTTTTTGGGGTTATATTTCAAATTAGGATTGATCCTAATTAACAGGTCTAAGAAATAAATTAAATAAAACGGAAATTATATTACCAATTTTCAATTGTTAATTCCAAATACCGAGCTTAGTATCTTAGTAACCAAGATTAATGGTTTTAATAATTTCAGTACTGTAAAGAAATCATATATTTCAAGCTTATTTCCGATTTATGGGTATTTTATTCCGCCACTTCAACTTACCCTTCCAGTTAGCCAGTTATCTAACGCAATTTCTATTTTTACCAAGAGTAACTCAATGCCAGTAACAAGTACAAATAGAATGAAATGTAAACTTGTACATGGAGTAGAACACTCAATTAATTGTCGCACTTCAATCCCGGCTGCTACTTCATATTTTTTATGTTCAATATCACCTATTTTTATAGGGGCCATATAACCTTTGGCAAATAGACGCACCGATCGAATGGAAATGAACAAGAAGACAAACCGTCTACGATTGGGCCTTTTCTTTGTCTATTTATAGGCATTTGTTTATATTTAATGTGCAATCAAGCCGCCTTTTTTGCCTTCTGTCGTCTGTCGTCTGCCTGCCCTGCTCGATAAGATTACGGAAAAGTCCATAATAAACACACTAACGATATTCTGCCCCTGCAACGCGTGCGAATCCATACGGACATCAGTCGAGACAGTTGCCAACCCCAATTTCAATATCTTACTGCAATATCGGCCCATAGCCTACTCGAAAATATATAAATCGGTTTTAGATCTCCTCCATTTGCATGGAAACTTAAATATCCATTTGTCACCCGGGTATAATTCGAAGGGCTTTGACAATGCTAAATATATATTATTTATGAATTTTTAATGCCGGCTTAGTTTCAATTAAATTTAAAAAAGCAAACGGGGTAAAAATAATTAAAGTTTTGGGCTGGGATTTGTGGGATTCCCTTGATGCTTTTGTCCCCGTTTTTATTCATTGTCTAAACACCGCAGCAATGTCCTCAACTCTGACCCCAAAGCCTTGGCCAAACACTTTTACAAGTGGCCATGCAGTGGCCCTTGGGGCGAACGTGTTAAAGTCCAGGGAACGGGTTGTGCAGCTCGACTGCGGTTTAACGAACCGTAATTAAATCTCAGCTTAAATGGATTTAATTAATTTCGATGGTGTTTAAAGAGCCTGGAGTGAAATGGCACCACATGGCAGGGCATTAAACGAGCTTTAATCCATAGCCATAGATGCAATATTTTGTGGGGCACATAAACCCGTGTAAAGTGTGGAATTAGCGCCACAAAATGTGCAATTTGCAGTGACACTTCGAATTGTGTTTTCCTATTCTCATATCAAAATGCTGATTAGTGTCTAAACTTTCCTCCTTACCACTGCACATCAAAACACTTTCGGTGGCAAGACAAACTTGCTGCGAACTTGGTAGGAAAATAAACTTTACGGCTTTCATTCAACTTTAAGCTGATTCGGCAAGGAAAGTTTTGCCTAACCCCTTTGTTGAAAACATGCTGATGTTTGCTTGGGTATTGGCTTACCAATTGATTAGTGAATATTTACGTTATCATGTGGCTAGAGCTGTGCATATGCCAGACGGGGGTGTGTCCGCAGGTTTCGCCCCTTTTTTTTGAGGGTATTACGTATACGCAGCGTGGTGTTTGCCTTACTTAATGCTGCCTACTTAATAGCATCGACCTCGGCAGTGTCACTTCCATGCGAGTGGCTCTAAATTTATGCCAGGCATGGCCTGATGCCGGCAGGAGGGAAAAGAGGAAATGGATAATTTATATTTTTGAACTACCCGCAAGAAGGAAAAACATTCACTGATTTAATGAGCATTTTTCGCCGAAGCATGACCGTAGGAGAAACGATTTAATATTGCTGCAACTCAAAGCTGCTAATGCCATTGCGGATTTATAAGTTGGATCCTAGTTGCCCCGGGCAGGATATCCTCTTTGGTGTGGCCACAGAAATCTCGATCCGGCGAAGCAGTAAAGAATCCGCCTCAATGATTTATGCAAATGCAATAATAACAGAATGCGGCGTGTGCGCTACAAAGTCAACTGGGGGCTCCTCTCACCCCTTTCTCGGTGCCTGCTTACTTTCCCACACACACACACATGCCCAACCCAACCCCATGGGAATTTGCGTTTAGGTATTTTATTTTAATTTCGTAACTAGGCGGAGGAAACTTTGCCATATTTGCCCCGGAGAAAAGTGATGTTTTGCAATCATTTGCTTTTATCAAAGAAGGAGAATCAGTCGTCTACTCCTCCTCTTCAGTGTGAGAAATTTGCATGAATTACTCCTGGAGGGCGGGGGTATAATCCGGACCAGCAGCAGCCTCTGGCCAGGAACATGTTTTGTAAGAGGTTATAAGGACTTGTCAATGTCCGGAATGCCTTATACAAGCTGCTTCTCCAGAGGAGAATATTCATGAAGCTGGCTCACCTTTGCCTTTGTCCTGGATTAGAATTTCAAACGTTCAGATTTTCAATACACAAAATTGTCCCCCTCTTTGTGGGGATTTTAAACTATTTTTGGCTTTTAGATATTTGATTTTTTCAATTTATTCACATTTGTTTTCACCAGGTTAGTTTGCGGGAAATGAAAAACACCCAAGATATACTATATATTTAGAACACTCAGCCGTATAGGAAAATATAATTTTTGGGAGAATCATACAAAAATATTTCGCGCGAAATTTATTGCCTTTAAAAGTGAATTTCACGACCGCTTGAACGTGCGCGTCGCCGGGATTGAACTGAAATTGGCGGTCGCTTTGGTAAACTGTTCACTTTGTTATTTTTTCCTCTTCATTATTGGCCAAACTATGGAAAAGCTCGGCCACGGCGTTTCTGCGGAGCGTTTCACCAATGCAGCACGCACACAGCCCCGCCGAAACTCACCAATACCCGATGTTGTGTGATAAGAACCTCTGGCGATAACAGGCGGACCCTAACAGAGCTGTTAGGTCAGCGGGGTCTGTTATCCGGAGACGCAGTCAATTGGCCAACGACCTGGAAGTATCCGCCAAGAAACGCCCACAATTAGCGGGTTTACAGAGCCTCTAAGGCGGGAAAGTGAAATTCATAATCGAATTATACTAAGCATCCGGTATGCCTACAAAAACATAAGTCCAAGTAAGAATGTAACTTTCAAATTTAGAATTTCGCTTAATACATTAATTTTATTAAGCAAATAGATCCTTTTAAGATGTGTTTTATTGCTTGCTTGTTATGACTTTCATTTTGTATGGAATTTATGGTTAGTTATGCCATAAGGAATATCTGATTTTGCTTAATTTTTATCAACTGATTTATTTTCAACTGAAGCAATTTTAAAATCAAACAATTCAACCGTTTTCCCCCTGTTTTTGTAATTTTCTAACACTTTGCAGCGGTCTTAACGCGCTTTTGCATTTGGACATTCATGGCGTATACGCAATGTCATCATGCGCGCATTGCTCATACGCCCCACATTGTTTGCCAGGACACGCATCTCGGCTAAAATCAGCAGCAGCTGCTTTTCCAGCATTTTCCGCCACTTTTCCCCCTTTGTGCTGTTAAGTGTGGAAAAATTAATAGCATTTTCAGGGAGGCAGCAAGCCGCTGAGCGATGTTTGCCATTGTTTGCCCAACTTTTAGTGCGAGTTGCGGTTGGAAAAAATCAGGCGGAGCGGAAATGGTTTTCAAGTGAGCTTAAATGCTTTTTCCGTTGTCCTATTTATGAACGAGTGAGCAATTATTGTAATTATGATTTTATGTGGATTTGCAAAACAAAAAAGTGGAGAGCCACAGAAACTGCAAAACAATTTAAATCAGAAAAGTAAAGTGATATAGGGATTAAAAGGGATTAAAAGGGATTAAAAGGGATAGTAAGGAATAGGGCAATACAGAGACTATAATTTAGAATATAATTAAAAATTACAATTAGGCTGCAGATCAATTCTTTAAATCGTAATCACGGAATTCCAGAAATTGAATATAAAAACCTTTGCTATATAATTAAATTCTGAAACTTATAAAAAACCTTTTACTTCTTATATGAGAAAATGAAAACAAGTCAAGTATAAATAATTTATTAAATGAATTTTATTTAAAAAGTGATATTATTTCTCTCTTGCTGATTTCATTTATTCCTTTTGTTATCAAGTGCTTAAGGCTGACAATGGGTTAAAGCTTTACAGAGCAATGCAAGTGCGGGTGTGGGTGTGTGTTTTGTTGTGTGTGAATAGCTCTACGTAGACATACGTTTTGGGTGTTTGTTTTTAGGTTTTTGGTTTTTGGACATTCGCATTCATTATTACAAAACGAGAATAGCTAACATTTATCAATTACTTAGAACTACATAAGCTGTGCATGTGTTGCATGTGCCACCGCCGGCATCAGTAGCATCCGCTGTAGGTTCCTTCACCTCTACTTGGCATTGCCGTCGTCGTCGATCGCCTTGAAGATGATGTCGTAGACATGGTTCACCAGCTTGGCCCACGTGGCCGCTTGGCTCTCGTCCAGACTGCAGGCCGCGGTCAAGACATCCAGGATCACGCCTTTCAGTTGCTGCCAATCGGTAAATAATATTGTTATTCATTGATTTAATTTAATATTTTTGAACCAAGGCTTACATTGTACGACTCCTTGGTAATGGTTCGCGGTATGTGACTGAGCGCCACCTTGGTCCAGATCTCGTCCAGTTTCTCCAGATCGCCATCCTGCCCAAGAACCTGGATGGACTCATCAAACACTCGGATGATTCTGCCAGCATGCGCCCTAAAGCGTGCATTTCCCTAAAACCAGAAAATGAATCGAAAAATCGTTCTCTAAACTGGCTTAAAATGAAGATTTAATTCAACTTACGGGCAGCTCCTCTAGGGGAACATCACGGAAGGGGAACTTCTCCAAGTTGGACGGATAGAGGTTGAAGAACTGCGTCAGTATCGCCGCTCCAGAATCTGTGGGTGTTGCCACGGGAATCTCCCAGGTCTTTTTGATCAATTGCACCTCATCGCTGTTCATGGTTGCGCTTCGTTTTCCTCAGTTTTCACTCTTTGACTCTCTCTTAAAGTTCGACGCGGCTTTCAAGCTGAAAATGTGGATGGGAAAAAAAGTGAAAATAGAATTAAGTCAATTTCGGTCGTCCTCTCTTTTGTAATTGAAATTGACAGTTTTACAATGTTGCGGGGCGGGCAGAAACGAAATCAAAACAACAGACTATAACAGTGGCTTATATAAATGTGCGCACAGCACGTGCTAAAAGTCAATGCCTTCGCCATCGAGCGGCAAATAGCAAAAATAAAATCTTCATCATCCTCATCATCATCATCATCGTTATATCCAAGCGCAAATTAACGTCTGTCAGTTGCGCCAAAGCTAAAGGCAAAAACACAGCATACCCCCCAAAACCCCAATTACTCATACAATTTTAAACATCAATCATGTTCTGGCGATGGCAGTGTAATTTGCGATTAATATTAAGGGCTTAAATCAAGTAAAGGAAATTTTAAAAATGTAAAAATACATATAGAAAAATTTCCATTGTGAAAAAGAATCAGAAACATGCTAAAATCACGTATTTTTTCTTTGTAATCTGTTTAAGAATATAAAAAATTAAGAAAGTTAATGAAGAGTTCTTCTGAAATCCCTTTAAAGTATGCACCTTTTTGAATAATATTTAAAATATAATTATTTTTATCATTACATCATATTAAATCGACACATTGGCTTATGCAATGACCACCTCTAGTCACCTCTCAGCCAGCATGGTCTGCTCTCGAGTTCATTAGCTGACCCAGCCTGCCCGCCCATTCCCCGACTCCCTGCGGCTGCTATATGCTGGCAAAAATTATAATGCCCCCCCCGTCTGTGCTCACCCAGAGAAATGCAGAGATTGGGAAAGGCATTGAGAATGACAGAGTGCGGGAGAATTCTCTGCACAAAAAGCGGAAATGTAAACAGAGCGCACAGAAATGTGCCAAAAATCATGATAATGTAGCAAATTCAACTATAAAATGAAGCAAACATTATTTTTGAAAAACAAATTAAACGCACATCAATTTAAAAATGAAAAATAAATAAATATTTATGACAAGACAAAAACAAAAAAGTTATATTGCCAATCCAAAAGTGAAAAATAAATATTTATGAGACCACAGGAAAATGCCCATTTAGGCAACGGAATTTGATGAATAATAAATAAAGTGGAATTTTTGCATTAAGCTTTTCTGTCTTAAGTTTTCCCCTTCCCTCCAATGACAGTAGAATCATTTCCAAGCAGGGAAAAAGCAATGACAGCAAAGTCAGGCCAAATAAAAGTATTCTCGGCAAATATAACAAAAAGAAACAAAGCCACAAACTTATTAAAAATTTACAAGCTGACAAACAGAGAGACAGTCCGTCGGTATACAAACAAATGGGGCAAAGGCGAGGGGGTGGCGGCGGGTAATAAACAGGCAGATATTCCAGGAAAATGGACTCAAGTGCAGCCGCAGCAGGTGGCCGCCATGTTATTGTTGCCTTTCGTTGCGGTTAAAATCGAGCATGCGAAGTGGGCGGCGGGTGGCGGGCAGTGCAGGCAGAGATCCCACTATGAGCACTATAAAAAATGTGCCATCTCTCCAGTAACCTTGTCTACAAGACCCCCCGCCCCCTCTCGGGGGGCACCAGCAATGCCCTGCCGGCACCATGTGAACTTGTTCCGTGGTCGGGACGGTCCTGCCTGTGTGTGAGTCCTGTAATATCCTTCGTGCCCAAATGGCCTGTGGCTTTTGCGGTTTGAAGTCTCGGCCTGTAAGTGTATAAGTGCTGTGTTTCCCTGTGTATGGGTGTGGTGTATGTCTGTGTGTGAGAGCCTGCTGCAGTCAAGAGTGAAAAAAGGCAGCCACAAATCAAGCGTTGCCTTGTATCTGTTCACTGGCAGAAAACTTGACACTAAATTAAACACAAATTTTCTTAAAGCATTCAAACTGAATTAAATATATTTATTGTGTTAAGGAAAATATAATTTATATAGAAATAATTAATAATATTTACTTCCTCAAAACACTAAATGTTTCTGGTTTAAAGAATTAATTATGTTGCATTTTATTTAACAACCTTTTTTCCCTCTGGCCGACTTGTGAGTGTGTGTGCGGCAGAGTGTTGCCAGTAAGGACATTGAGCGCTTAATTAAATTAAGGAAAACTTGATGGACAGCTACTAGACAGCCAGCCGAAAGGGGCGTGGGGCGGTGGGTGGCTGGGTAGGCAGTTCGGTTGAAGGGACAAGTGTGAACGGAGCGCCGGAAGGCAGTCAGTCAGTCAGGCAGCCAGGCAGGCAGGCAGGTCAGGTGTTGCCAAAGTGCCTTGTACAGGACTGCCTCTGTGTCTGTGTCTGTGTGGAGGAGAGTGTACCTGTATATTTGTTTTGTGATGCTGCCACTCAAGTGTCGCTATGGATTCGGTTGCAATTTCCGCCCCTCACGCTTTTCCCCGCGATCTGTGTATTTATTTTATGGAACTCAAAAACAACATTCTGTCGGTTGCCAAGTGCCAGGATGAGAAGTGCTGCGAACTCTTGAAATATGAGCTCGGCTATAACCACTTACAAAACAGTGTTCAATGGCTGAAAAGTTCATGCCAGCGTAACGAATTTCAAATAGAGAAATTTAGAGCATTGAAATCTGATTTGGATCAGGTTTAGCACAAATTAAATAGAAAGGAAAGTAAAGCTTATTGTTTTTGATGAAATTTAACTAATTCAACTTATGAAAGACCTAGAAAGGGTGCAAAGATGATTTCTAGTATTATTTGTATTAGTTGTAAATGTTATTTAACTTATTCCAAAATGGTCCCAAAACCAATGTTTGTTGGAAAATTAAAGAACACTTTTCTGGTCCAGAAACCCCTCCAATAATTTGTTCTTGAAGGACATTCGTGCCAAAGAAGAAAGCTAGTTTTAATATTCAAAAACTCCTAACGATTTCTTTAAATTTTAATGTACATACTTTTATAGCAATTTAAGTCTTTATAAATTCAAAACAAATTCGATTTAAATAATAAATTATACACTTAAGAGTCCTTTAAATTGTTTTAAAGCCGCAGCCTGTGAATGCCAGGATTCCCACAGTCACACACTCGAACATACACACGGATGCACATTCATGGTGCTCATCACAGGACATTAAGGATAATGACTGCCACAACAACAAATGGTAATCACAAACAACAACAATAACAATCTGCTGCTGCCGCTGCTGCTTGCCAGAGGCGACACTTGTTTGCAAGGACACCACAGAAATCCATAAATTCCAAGTCCGCCACTGTGCGCCTTTTTTATGGTTTACACAGCGGATATCGCCTGTGGACCGATGGAATTTAAATATATATAAACATATATGAACGTAAAGTTGGGTGAGGGGTAGGGAAACGCACGGAAAGAGGCGTTAATCAGCTGTTGCCTGTTGAGCGCGGCAGATGCGGAAGATAGATAAACGCAACGCGTATTTACAGTTCGTTTGCGTTTGCCTTTGCCGTATGCTTTTTTATTCACCCAATTCTTTCATAATTCCGCTAGCGTTCCACTATCGTTCAATTGTTGCTCGCACTTTCGTTATTCAATTTATTTATGTTTTATTTCCTGGTCCCGCTTTGGCTAGATTTGGTTTATTATTTTCCTCTTTTTATGCGTTTTTGTTTCAAACAAAAAATAATACAAAATTGGGACTGAAGATTCGCACTTTTTTAAAATATTTAAGATGTAATTAAACAATTAATTTGAACCGCTGCTGTATTTGTTTACAATTTTTCTCTTTTATATATTTTTCTGGCTAGTTTTTACGCCCGGAGACCGACGACCAAAAATCGGGACTGAAAGTTAGGTTGCGTTTACACTCGGTCGGTCTCTCGGTCTCAGAATAGAAATAAAGCTTAAATTTGTACTTGATTTTTCATTCTCAGAGCGCATTCTGTTAGATTTTTGTATCTAACAGATTTTCTGAATAATAGGTGACGCTGCTTTGTCCAGTCGAAGAACTATAAAAAAGCATTGAGAGCTGTGAATGTTTTTACAATTTCATAATTTAATTTATTTGGAAAAAATAGTTATATTGACAGTAAAGATTGAGTAAAATTTAAAATAAAAAACCTTAGGTTTAGGCATGCCTTCTTTGAAAATCCCTCCTTTGATATTACCCTAAATACGCCCCCTGTTGCTCATGCCTCATGCTCTGTATCTCATGCTCATGTATCTCATGCTAATGTATCTTTATGTTAGTTAACAGCTTCGAGCGAATTCTGTTACAATGAGCGCTTCCTAGTTGCAACTTGAGCGAGGTCAAAAAATTGGTTTTCAGTCTGAGCCAAAGAGCGTATAGTGTTCTCCTTGCCGGCAAAGAACGATTTTGAGTGCCCGCCAAAACCACATTGAGCAAAAGCTGCCAGAAAACGAGAGATAGAGTGAGCCCCTGCAGAGGCGTAGCCTAGGGGGAGTGCCACCTGTCCTCTTAATTGACATTCCGCTCAGGCAAAGCACACACCTGTGAGTGCATTACCTATAAGGCATACCCATCTAATAATAAGTGCCATATTCGGTTGCAGCTAGAAGTCATGCAGGCCCAAGTCCGTATGGGCCAAAATGCCACCTGTAGACCCTAAGTTATAAAAAGAGAGACGTCCAAAGCAGGCTTTGTCAAAGTTCTCTCTCAGAAGCTGAAACTGAAGCTAAAAGTGGCGGAAAGCTAAAGCTTACGTATCTGTTTTATTCAAAATAAAATAAATCTAAAAAAAAAACGTTACAGAAAAAGGTAGCAAACCTGCCAAAAGTGGTAATTTAATTATGAAACCTTTCACAGAAATTCACTAATTTAAACTAACATAAATTTTTATTTAATAATCATGTTCTCCATCACGGATCTTGCATCTTTTATGTCTTAAAAATTCTAAAATGTAGCGCAAGTCAAAGAAACTAACGAATAATGTTTATCATCAAGTGAAACAAGTTAAATATACGCATGGTCCTTGCCTTTGACATTTACCTTCAGAAAATACAACTAAATACAATTGTCATTTTATTAATGTTTATAGACGAACTTATTAGTTTCTTTGTTGTTTTTAAGAAAACCTATCTTTATGTCTCTAATTGTTTCATCTTCTATTGATTTTAAGTATATTCTTTAAATATAAATATCAGATTATGACAGTGATCTTCACTAACATAAGCAAATTATTTATATTTTTTGTGATTGCTTTTCAATTAAATGTAAAAATAACTAATAACTATTATCGAAGAAAGCGATTAAGCCAAATACTCTCAGAATTCCTGACAACCTACTACGCTTTACCTTATCAATTGTATAATCGATGTGCTCTACTATTTTTATAACTTTTGCAATTCACTATCACTACCTGAACAGAACCCACCATTTGATACCCAATAACACCCGGGAAGCATAGCAAATAAACAAACAAAGCCGATTCAAATATCACACCACACAATACCACAGTAATTGTTTATTGTCCACTCATTGGGACTGACAATTGGGGAGTGTAATCAGCCCAATTAAAATTATTTGCATCTAGGGATACGATGGAACACTAGATTTCAATTGACACTCACGGGTTCGTTCCGATTAGAATGTCGAGCAACTGCACACGACGCCGTTAAAATTCAAACTGAACAGAATGCCTGACCCGCGGGGGCCTTATAAAAGATTCCCGAATGGCGGCGGCGACACAACGCAGCCACCAAGCGACGCCTTTGTATACAAAAGTTCCCGAACTGGTAATCATCGGTTACTATCTATGAAGACGAAGCCGAGGCACTGCGATAGATGAGGGGTCTTGGGGTCGGCTTGGGTGAAAGTAAACAAAGACTTGGTCTCTGATATTTCCCCAGTGGAGGGGTATATTGCGTGAGAATGTTTGGGGGACATTTTAAAACATAATTAATGCACTAATCAATGGAACGAACACGCGCTCTGAGCCCTGGGGCTGATCGAAGCTCCCAGACGTTGGTGGAACGAAAGAGGAACAGGTTCCCAAAGTGTTTCAAGATATACATAGATGTGTCATAAATATGATCTTAACCTGAAAATGCTGCCTGCATTGCTAAGCTGAAGATAGTTTTTCTTTTGAAATACTAAATAAAATCTCATTTAAATGCTTATCTGTGAAACTTTTACAGTGGCAGCTGAAATATTTTATTGTTGGAAAACTGTTTTGATTTCAGCTCTATCTTTCTCTATATTTTCGTGATTACTTCTAAAGATTCTAGAAGAAATACGAAAGATAATAATAACAAATGGAAAATTTTAAATCATAGATGAAATTTCATGATTTACCATTGACGACACTCGTAAGGCAATCTCTAATATAAAAACATAGTAAACTCAAGTGAAATTCAAATGATCAGCGTATAAAAGCAAATAATAATCACAGTTTAGGAAACTCAAACATGAAATGCAAATTTGCATTCTAACACAAGCTAATTTTTCTTATATTTCAAACAGACTTATTTGTGTTGACAATATAGAAGATGATTTCCTTTACAGGGTGCCTTGAATGCTAATAAAAATTTAGCCAAATCAAATAAATAATTCTCAAGCCAGCGACAATTTGTTACCTATGTCAATTATTATATATTTTCGTGTCAAGCCATTTGTTTGCCTTTTCATTGAGGCAACTTTAACGATAATTAAAGTTTTGCATGTTGCAGCCACAAAAATAGACGCCATGACATTAAGTAATAAATGTTACTTGTACAATAATGATATTATTATAATTTATTATAATTTAATTTAAAAAAAATTTTGACTGGAAGCTAAGAAGCCTGTAACTTAAATTTGATATAAAAGAAACATTACCATACAAAACGAATTCATTGACAAATCTAGCTTTCACACTTATTCTTTAATTGTACAATTATGCAACATTTTGTACAAAAATGTATATGTTAATAGTGTTTCTTGTCACGTCACAGCTTCCTGTTGGTTGCTTTTTGTGCGACGGACCATTGTTTAGACCCCATTTGGGGGTAATTATATTGCCGTCGAGACGGCAATACAAATGACGCGATATTTGGTCGAACAAACAAATTGATAATTGCGCGATTAAATTATTTGCCGTAGTTACTTATTCTACTCACGTTGTGGCGAATTCTTAATAAGTTGTATTATTTTAAGGGCTTGCCACCTGCCGAATGTCTATGTTTGCTGATATAAAGTAACATATTCAGCATCTTATGCCCTGAGAAATATTTACATTCCACAAATCTATATTTATAAAACATTATCATAAGGTTAATAAATCGGAAAGTACAAACCTAAAAATTAAAAAAGCAGTTCTGATGATTTTTTGGCAACTTTCCCTTTCTAAGTCTTGCCTTGGCTGTTGATTAAATATATTTTTTTGATACATAACTCTGATGAATTTTATTTTTGGGTTGAAAAACATGAAACCAAGTATATTTTAATGTGTGAAATTAGTTTATTAAAGTCTCAATTATACTGTAGGTATAATTTCACACGAATCCGTAAAATATAATAGAAAATATAATGAAGTCATACATTAATGTATTCACACACAAGTTCACAACCTAAGCTCACCCAGTCTCTCTTTAACTCTCTTTAACTGGAAAAGTGCCATATGTTATAATATACATTTTAATTGTTGAAACTCCGGCCTTAGCAAATATATACACAAAACACACGGAGGGACCATGAGTCCGCTCCTGGACGGCAAAAACAACACACTGCTGGCGAAGCAAATGGCCGAAAACAAACAGCAGATGATCCCCAAGAGAACGGGAATGCCCGAGTTTTATCCACATGCTCTCATGCTCTCAAGCTCACATGCTCACGTATTGGATCCAAGTTGGAGCAGTCCATTCAGTGGGCACTTGGCCGCGAAAGCGTTCGGAATAAGCTGTGGTGTATAGCGATCGGCAGCGGAGAGGAGAGCGTATGGAGCTTCTGGCCAAGATAAACAGCCCAAAACAAATGTTTGCCCAATTGCCATTAGATAATTAGATTACTCCGCCATGGACGCAGTGCAGCAAACAGCCAACAACAACAGCAGCAACATCGACAGCGACAAATGCCAGAAGCTGAAGAGATTCGTGATCGTTGGCCTGTTGATCACCATCGGCATCTTGAGTTGGCATTTCTACGGTGAGCACTTGTTCTCTTGCCAAAGAGAACCGGTAGCCAAATGAATGTTTTCTGGTCTTGTCTCTTAGAGTACTTCCACAGCAAACCGCTGCCCAGAACGCCCGACGACGTTTTGACCCTCTCCAAGAATCTCTACGCGGAAGAGACTGAGGTCAGTCCGTATCTCTACAAGGTGAATCTCCAGGGGAAGACCACATCCGGCGCCCACGATGACCGGGCCCCAAGGAAGTGAGTGCACTCAAAATTAAGGTTAATAATTAATTGGTAATTGAATTCAATTTATTTCAGTCTCTTTGAATTACATCAAGATCTGCTGGCCAGAGATGCCAACTCCACGGCAGCCCTTCTCATGCGTCTCTTCGACAACTACGAGCTGGATGTGGCTGTGGCAGATGTCTCTACGCCGGAGCACCTGCAGGAGCAGCATGATTTCCTCAGGACTGTAATGAACACCCGCGTGATGAAGCTGACCATGCGATATTTGGTAAACAAAGGTAAGTCAGCTCCAGTTGGAATTGAACTCTGAACTTATGCTCCTCTTTGTATTCCCTCCCAGATATTGTGAGCACTGAATATGACGATCAGCTGCGCCTGCTGCAGGAACTCTGGTTCACACCCTACTCCCGGGGACGCGGCATTGTGGGCAGCTCCAGCTTCGAGCATGTTTTCATGGCAGAGCTGCGAGATCAGAAGGTCCTGGGGCTGCACAACTGGCTGTACTTTGCTGACCAGGAGCAGCGAGGCAATGTGGACTACAAGGGCTGGCTGAGCTACCAGGAAATGGGAAAGGTTAGTTCTAGGTGGTTAATAAAAACCCAACTAAATTCTTTCTTTTTAAATCTCTTTTAGAAAAACCAAATGCTGCTTAGTCTGCGGCACACGTTCCACAACATTCGAAAGCCGGTCAACAGCTTCTTTGTGGGCATCTCGCCGGAGCTGGAGTTGAGCCTGTACACCGCCTGCTTCCTGACCACGAAGGAGGAGGAGCCCTGTCACATTCAGCTGGGCCGAGCCCATGCCACCATAGTCTCACACGTATGGAACTGGAATGGGATGCGCCTGATAGCCACCGCTTATCCCGACGGCTCCTAAATCATCCCTCCCACTCCGCAAACTCAATAAAACTAGTTACATTCATCGGAAACGCAAGGCCCAAAACGCAAAGCTCCAAAGTCAAAGTCAAGTTCATTTTATTTCGGCACTTTATGAGTATGCCTGGCCCGGTTGTCGCTGGCAATTGACGAGCCTGTCAGTCAGGCTATGAAGAATGTCCGCCAGGATGTCCTTGCCGGCTATTGTTCGAGTTGTTTTGACAGCGTTGCGTGGCCCAACATCATGGAGTTGTTTATTAGTTCCAACATTAATAGTTATTACTGGCGGAAATTAAGCAAGAGGAAAAGTCAATTATTGCGAAAGTGTTTGCCAAGTTTAGTTGATTATGACGTTTGAGTATTATGCAATCACAAGTAGGCAGTCCTTCAATTATTCATTCATTACTTAGTTCGATGAGCGATAGGAGCGATCCATCCTCATATCCTAGGGAAAAATCAACTTCGTTTTTTTTATATTCACACTTTAATAAATAAATATATTTAGTAAAACCCAGAAATTCCATGATAAACTATTTTCAGCTTTAATTTTGATTTCGAATTTATTTATTAGTTAAAAAACATGAATGTCCTTTATTGTTTTGTCCTGGAACACATGAGTAGAAGTACGTATGTTGACTGAAGAAACTGTTTGCTGGAGAACTCGGTGCTGATCCCTATCCGTGGGCATCTAAATGGCGCTCGATGATGACAGTTTCGTTGATTGCTTCCTCCTGCTGGACCACGGCCGGAGCACTCGACCTCCTCGCCGTTATGATGGTGGTGTGGGCCGGAGATAGACTCTCCTCGGAGCCTGTGTCGGGCAGGACCAGATATGTCTCGCTGAGATCGGCCAGCTCTGAGCAGGTCTCATCGTTGGAGGAGCGCATTAGGCTGGGACTGCTAATCGAGCACTCCAGGGGCAGCTGGTCCTCGCAATCGGGACTCCAGCTACTTCTTGCCGGCGGCTGTCGGGGCAGACTGTTGTGGCAGAGTGGATTTTCCGCCGGCGACTGCTCCAGCAACAGCTGCTGACCCCAAAGCTCCGCTGCTCGGGCGCGGTTGTGGTCGGCTCGCTCCGGCAGATGATGGCTGTACTGCTGTTGCTGCTCCCGACCCGGCACCTGCTCCTGCTCCTGCTGCTCCTCCTGCTGATCCAGTGGCTGTGCCTGGCGGGGACGTGATGCCCGCTGTCGCCGTTGCCAGCGGCGGTGGCGATCTGTTGTAGTCCGTGGCCACTCGCTGGGGTGCAACTGGCGCCTGGTACTGCTGCGGCTGGGACTGAGGCTGAACGGCAGCGGTGGTTGCCGGCGAGGCGTCATACTGGTATCCAGACTGTCCATAGTCAGTTGCTCCATAGTCGTAGGCTCCACCGGCATCGCCATAGTCATACTGCTGGCCCTCGTACTGCTGCTGGCCATAGGCATTGGGATCGTAGGCTCCGGCCTCGTACTGCTGCTGGTCGTAGGCACTGTAGTCGGTGTTGTAGGCGGCCAGATTGGCGCTGCCGGCGTTGGCGATGCTGCTCTCCCCGAGTGCTGGTGCCGGCTGCTGCTCCGCCTGCTGCTGCTCGGCCTGTTCCCGTTCCCGCTCCCGTTCGCGCTCCCTTTCGCGCTTCTCCCGCTGTTCACGTAGTTGCTGCAGCTCCCGGTCGCGCTCCTCTCGTTCCCGTTGCCGTTCCTGCTCCTGCTGCTGCTGCTGTTGCTGTTGCTGCTTCTCGCCCAGGCCAAGGTTGTCTTTGAGATTCTCGTCATCGTTATCGTGGAGTCCATAGTCGGAGAGCAGGCCCTTGCCGTTGCTGAGGCTGCTCTTGCGGCCTGTTGCCGCTGCAGCTGCAGCAGCTGCTCCCGCAGCAATGCTGGCTGCAGCTGTTGCTGCTGCTGAAGCACTGGCTCCGGCGCCAGCAGCTGTTCCTGCTGCGGATCCAGCTCCGCTGCCTGATCCTGCTCCTGGTCCTGCTCCAACCGTGTAGTCATCGTCGGCGCTGTTGTGTGGTTGTGGGGTGCTTTGTATGGGTTCGATTGTGGTGCCATATGTCGCTGCCTGGTAGTCGTAAGCGGCTGTGTGAGTACAAGAATTTTGATTAGAGTGGCGCCAATCACATGCTAAAAGTGTGGAAGTGGAAAGTGTCTATGAATCTAGATCTGACTCGGTATCGGTATTGGGTTTGCGATCTCTTCATTTCCGGGCTCATCCGCCGCATCCTCGACTTGGGCTTCGGGCTCTGATGGAGTGATGAAATCGGGTTAGGTCTTGTACCATTGCAGGTGTCTGTGTGGGCAGTGCTTTCTTTGGCATAATGCCACCGAAGATAAGATACATATCCTACCCCAAAGGGAATTCTAAGCATTTAATGTTTAAAACCCAGATTTAAATCCCCTTTGGAATAGAATTTTTCTCTAATTTTCTTCGGTGTCCTGACTCAGGACTCTATCTTTACCTTTTCCGGGAACTAAGCTAGTATAATCATGTGGTGAGGTATCTAATTTACTCATATGCTCCTCATTACTCAACATGCGATTGGACAGATACTCTAGATTCGACTGTAAAGCGGATATTTCCTCTCTTTGAAGTGGAAGAGATAAAGGAGTTGGAGACAGATGAAGGGAAAAATAGAGAAAGACAGGAAGAAAAATAGAGGGAAGAAAGAAGAAGGGAAAAACTCATATTAGTTAACTTCTGTTTCGAATCCTTACCGTCGGTGCATCTAGTGGGTGCCTGGTCTCGGAGCTAGGCTCTGGGGATCCCTGGTGCACTGGCAACTGTGATTTAAACTTGGCCCAAAGCTGTCTGAGACGCGACATCAGCTGCTCGTTTGTGGCACGCAGCTGCTGCTTCTCCTGGCTGGGAGTTCAGCAAAAGCAAAGTAAAGAAAAATTATTTAAATAAATTATAAATTTAAATTAGAAAACGATATGATTTTAAAAATCTTTTTCAATATATCCTTTTGTTCAATTTTTTAAGATAATGAATGTTGATAATATTCTATAAATTATTTAAAACAAACCTTAATAAATAAATAACAAAAAATAACAAGAAATATATATAAATAAGTTTTTAAAACCTTTAAAAATCTGAATAATCTTAGTTTTCTTGAAAAATTACAAAATAAAAACATATTTCCCCCCTTTTATTTTGGGCAACACCTAGGCTTTCCCCAAAAAAGAAAAGCATTTTATATGTGCTGGTGAAATTTCTTGCAATTAGTTTTCATAAATAAACATAAGCAAGCCCTGAAAAAGGATTATATACCTTAAACTTAAGACTATTTAGTGGACTAGAAAAAAACACTATCAAAGCTTCGTGGCCTGCTCCTGCTCATCCGCATCCTCCTCGTCCTCCTGTTGCTCTCGATCCCGAACGTTCTCCAGCTCCGCCAGCTGCTCATCGATGTGAGCCAACAACTCCGGCGAGGTCGTCTCCTTGACGAATGTCTCGTTCAGGGCCTGGGCCACTGCGTCCACCTCCTTTACGAAAGTCTCGTTCAGGGCGCGCGGGACCTTAGTCTTGGGCTGCTTGGGCACCAGTCGCACATTGACATCCACTTTGACCGGAGGTCTTGGCTTCTTGTGGCAGCCGTATCCATCCCGCTGCAGAAGCTGCTCAAAGTACAGCTTGGGCTTGATGCTGGCACTCAGGGCATTGCTGCCGGGACCTCTACAGCTCAATGGTGCTTCGGCCGTGGTGGCTCCCGCCATGCTGCCAGCATCCACCGTCAAGTGCTGGGCTTGACACGTGGCCTGGCAGGCGGTGGCACTGCTGAGGGTCTGATTCAAAACTAGACGCTGTTGCAGCCAAGGCAACGGCTCCGTTTTGCAGGGATGGCAGCAGCTTCCTGGATGCAGCTGCTCCTGGGGCTGCAGCTGCCTGGAGTCGGTTTCGGTGGTGCGCTGGTGTTGTTTCTGTGGCGAGTGCTGCGTGTGGTGCGTTTCTAGGGTGAACTCGTGCCCGTGACAATGCATGCTCTGGCTGTGAGTGGTTTGTGTACGCGATTTGTTGGCTGCTGCTACTGATGTTGCTGCTGCAGATTGCCTGCTGCTGCTGTTGCGACTGCGGCAACATGCTGCACCAGCTTCGCTGTTGCTGCCACTGCTGCGTCTGCGTGGCTCATGCTCGTGTCTGTGCCGCATAAAACTGGGGCAAAAGCATTTGGACTTCGATGTTGCCGCTGTCGCTGATGTTGCTGCTGTTGCAGATGATGATGATGATGCTGCTGGTGTCTCCGCTCTGCCCTTGGGCTTCTTGTAGCTGGAGAGCTTCGGCAGCGGCGGCATCTTGGCCAGCTCCTTGGCCAGGCGCTCGTTGCTCCTGATTATGTTCTGCAGGATCTCGTCGCCATCGACGACGGCAGCAGCAACTTCGCCGGCAGCTGGCCTAATGAATTCGGGTATTTCCAAGTCAGGCAGCAAAGTGAACTCGTTTGCGCTTTCTTTTATTGCTGTTGTAGAGGTTGATATTGCTGTTGTTGTGGCTGTCAAAGGCTCGCTTGCCGTAGTTATTGTTGCTGGCATCGCAAGATCGCAAATTGGTTCTAATTACCACGAAAAATTGCAATTGCATTGCAGGCGGGCAGCAAAAGAAAGGTTTGAAGAAGTACAAGTACAGCGTGTTAATCCAGTCTCAAGCTAGGTCTTGGTTTTTGCTTTTTGCATTTTGCTTTTTGCTTTTGGTGTGGAACGAATCTCGGAAAAGGAAAAATTGGTGTCGGAAAACTGGTGGGAATAACTTTGAGTTTTAGCCTTGAATTTCATATTGCGCAGTGCGGTGGGCTTTCCATATCTCAAGAACACAACACAGACTTTCAATTAAACATTTCACATACCATTCTAAGGGGGTGTTTATTATAAAATTAGAGGTGTTTGCGAACTAAACTAAATGAAACTGCAATTATTTTTGCCATCAGAATCGAGGGGCAGCTGGCTAACCGGCTACCCATAATTGCAGCTTCTCAGTGGCAATTAGCTAATGGTACTTATTATGATCATAATTACTTGTGCTTGTAGGTCGTATCCTCTAATTTGCCCGTTAGGGTCTTGCACTCGCTCGTCAGTTTATCCATGAGTTGCTTCTGAGATGTTATCATTTCCTCAAGCTCATTTACCGTTCCCGCTACAAACAGACATTGGATCGGTTTAGTTATATGATGGATATATATTTGATAAAGATATTAAATGCAACGCGCTACAGAACAAAACTCATGGATAAACTATTGAACACTTTTCTGTAGGTGATATTCAGTTCGAATTTTTAGGGATAATCTTGTGAGGTTTTTTTTATTTTTAATTTATATTAGAACGCACGCAGAGACACAATATGAGCTTCAATAGCTTAACCAGAGTTTATAGATAGGACAGAGACAGTGACAGGTGAAGAAGATAGAGTGAGGATGAGGAATTCCTACAAAACATACCATGCTTATCCTGCATCTCTGAGATCCTCTTATCCAGGTCCTTCTTGGTGGGTCTTATCTCGTTCTTTAGCTCTCCATAAGCCAGCTGAGAAGAGAAGGAGTTAGAGCAAGTGCTTAGAACAAGGATAGCCTAGAAATTAAGTATCAGTGGGCTCACCTCCTTTTCCAGGTTGGCTATCTCATCGTTGAGTCTCAGGACCTCCCTCTTCGAGTGCAGCAGGTCGGCATCCCCGCGATCCAGGCGCTGCCTCAGCGAGTTAATCTCGGCGGTGAGGCGAGCCGCCTCCGTCTTGGTCTCCCTGGCAGCCCGGTCCAGCTGGAGACGCAGCGAGGTGATGTCCTGCTCCAGGGACTGCTTCTCCGCATTCACCTGCGCCATGTCCGCCAGGAAGGTCGTCCTATTGGCCCTCAGTTCCATTTTGAGTTCCTCAATCTGCGAATTGCGACTGGCCACATCCCGCTTAAGATCGGTCTCGTAGCGTTTCTGGCGCTCCAAGTCCAACTGCAGCTTGGCCACCTGCTCCCACTGGCAACTGAGATCGCCACCCAGTTGATCCACCTGGCTGTTGTAGCGCCTCTCAGCGCTGGCCCGTTCCTCGGCCAGACGGCGGGCCATCTCGTGCTGCAGCTCCCGAACACGCTCGTGTTGGCGGTCCAACTCGTCGCGGAGGTGACGCACCTCCAGCTCCGCTTGCGAGCGCTCCATCTGCACCAGATCGTTGATATAACGCTTGGAGGAGGCGCTACCCTGGCTGTGGGCCTTGGCCTCGTCCAGGAGACGCTGCAGTTGGCGTACACTCTCCTCGAGATTGAGCTTGTCCTGCTGCAGAGTCTCCAGCTGCTTGCGGTGCAGCTCGCAATTGGATCCCCCAGTAGAGCCTAAAGTGGCCACCGCGGAGAGGGGATCGGTGTGGGCCAGCTTCCGCTTGAGCTCTTCATTTTCGGTGCGGAGACGCCGCAGATCGATGCTTGCCTGCATCAGCTCTGCCTCCAATTCGCTAATCCTGGCCTCGTAAACAATGTTGGGTGCACTCGCGTAGCGGGGACTCTGCACCTGCCCCTTGGAAGCACCCTTTCTTGGAGTTGTAGGAGTTTTCCGGCCACTGGCGTACACCAGATGCTCATCACTGTCCGAGGAAGGACTGGTAGTGGCCAACGGCTGCTGGGTCTTTCCTGAGCCAAGGGCCACCAGCTCGGATCGTGCATTCTCCGTGAGCTGCTCATTCTCGTTGATCACGTCCTTGACCTTGCCCAGTAGATTGGTCAACTCGCTGCGGCAGTACTTGGATTCCTTTTCCAACTGCTCGATGTAGTCCTCCTGCTTCTCAATGAAACTGAAAATCTCCACTGGAGCCGAGACACTGTCCGCTGGAAGAGGAGCAGACGGAATGGAGGTGCTTGTATAGTGAACCGACGGTGAGGCCAGGTTCTCCTTGGAAGCCGAGAGATACCCCGAGGTGTAGCTCTTCTTGGGGCGATACGAGGTCATTCGCGTCTTCTGGCTAGGCGACAAGTACTTGGAAATGTCTGAGAAGACGGGACGCTCAATTACCTGGATGAGAATGGTTGGTTATAGAATATATTTCCTAGAATATATTTTAGAGTCCTCTGAAATCTGTCGGCACGATCCGTGCCACGGAGTCCAACTTTAAGATCATACACCCACCGATAAATTATCCGAGAAATTGTCCCCAGAATCCTCGTTGAAGTTGCGCAAATAGGAGGACACACCTCCTCCCAGCTTGGGAGCCACGTAGGAGTTGTCCGCCAGCATCACCTTGAGGCGGCCCACGGCCTCGTTGTAGGCGTAGTTGGTGTAATCCATGGTCTTGCTCTTCTTGCTGATCCCGCCCTTTGAGGACTTCATCGGGAAGTTTCTAAAGTTTACAGAGAAGGACGACACAGGATTTTTGAAAGTTTTTCATCTGGGATCACATTTTAACTGGGAATTTGACAAGGAAACCGAGTTGCTGAGCAACTGAAAGGAAATACTGAACTGAGCCGGTAAGAAAAAAGCAGAACTGTGGCTATCCTTTGGGGTGACAATTGGACTTGGTGTTGCAGTCGTTGCCAGGACAACAGGTTGGCCAAAATACAAAATTAACCCTGCTTATTGGGACCGAGTGCATGCGTCATGGTTGAGCTAACACCTCTGCGGGGTTGTTAAATCCTGGCACCCCTACAGCAAGTGTGTTAATATCAGGAAAAGGCTACCTATGATACATATGCTGGCATTATTTTGGAGCGTATTTCTTACACATAACCCAATAAACAAGGCTGTCACGGAAATCGCTGTGGTTTTGAAATCAATTGATCAGGGCTTCTCAAGGATGTTCCTCAAAAAATAACATAAATAAAAAATGTTGCATTTTTTAACACCTTTTTAATTAATTTCAAATGCACTTTGTTATATATATTATTTTTCTATTTATTCTGAATAAATTGCGATTTCTATTTTTATTTTTATTTTGGAATTTCAATTTGTTATTGTTATTATTTGAATTCAGACAAAAAAAAAAAAAACATTTTTTTATTGATAAGAAAACCATTTTTGCCTCTATTGGCATAAATTAGATTTTCATCAAGCTTGAAGCCATTTAAAAATTATGAATGCTAAGAAATCTTCATTTAATGTGCTTAAATAATTTTAAAAACTTTAAAAAATTGATAATTTAAAGTCTTACATTTATTTATCGCATTTCAAAGCAAAGACAAAGACAAAGACAAAGCAAAGACAAAGACAAATGAAGTCCATTTAATGTAACATTTAAAATAGTAAACTATTTCTAAAAAATCGAATAAAAGCCAAAGTTTATTACAAATATTACGCGGTTGTATTTTTAGCTAACTTTATATTAAGCAAATGCCTAATTTAAATATTCCCTGATTTACTTTATATTTCCTTTTTCTTTATAAACATAACAACACTTCTGTTAAATTGTAACCACTTTCACTCAAGTGTCTTCTAACTTTTACTGAACTTTTTGCAAATGTTGCAACTTGACTTTGTTATGCAATTGCCTTGTTTTTCACCCCGAGAACTTGAGATAAACTGTTTTTGTCAGTTTGCAGTTGAAAAAGTTCAGGACACAACTAAAGGCAGTTTGACAGTTGGATGAGGAGGAAGCAAGGGATTACCTTGATCGACGCTTAATGCGGCCTCCCGCACTGCTCACGCTGGCGATGCTCTCGCGGTCAGAGTATCCTGTGGAGCGCTGCTGGGCGAGATGACGCAGGTCGTCGCTCGTCAGCAGCGAGGACGTTGTCAGATGGCCGATGTTGCCGATGTGGGCCTGCGGTTGGTTCTGCGAGTGGCTCCTGGAAGTGGAACTCTTCGGTTGGTACAAAGGGGCGCCGTACTTGAGGTTGAAGTTGTCCGCTTTCATTTTACTTTGCAGGGGCCAACATGTGCGCCTAACAGGGGTCTTGGGGAGGGGACTTGGCTAAAAGTTAGTGCCACAATCCGACATGCAACTCGGCTCGGTGGAGACGTAGCAGGGGCAGGGGAAACACTTGTGGTATGCACTTCCTTCCGCCTTGCGGTTTGCACTTTAATTGTTTCTTTGCTTCTGCAAAAGAGTTGAGCGACAGGACGACAGGACGACGACGCGATAAAGTTGAACTGAAACCTCCTCTGGAGCAGGCCAAAGCTTTTATAGACTCGCCGGGCCCATATATATCCCATATATGTATATGGTTTAGTGTGCCTCCATAATGTGTTTGGTGCCATGTCGTGCCCTGTCAGCGAGATTCCAAAACACAGACATTATTAGCATTTCCCCTGCTGCAGTGCAAGTGTGTCGCCATGGCAGCTCGGCGGCTCCAAGGGGGGAACGCTAAGGAATCTCTCCTGTAAGTATACGTTTCCTGTTTGGTCGATACGGAACTCGGGGAAGTCGAAGTCGTCAATGCACCGAAGACACGCTCATTTGTGCCAATATTTGGTCATATAACCTCCTCCTGCCCTACCTCTTCTGCTCCTCCCCATCCCCCTTTAGATTTGGCTCTGGGTTGTTCAACTCGGCAGGCTTGCCTGTGCCGAATCGAGGCCAAAAACGTTTGTATTGCATATTTTAGGGCCCACTATCTGGGTTTATGTCTGCAGCTATATTTGGTTCCGAGCAATGCGGTTTACCCTTAAGTGGAGTAATTTAATTATAATCAATTAAAACACACAAATGACTGCAACAAGGTCAAAGTGTCAGGACAGTCGCAACGAATTTTTTAGTAGATTGTGTCCTTTAAATGTATGTAATCCAGTCGGGCTTTTAGGAAAAGTAAAAAAGTCAAGAACTTATAGTTAGGAAAAGAGAAATAATTGAAAGCAAGAAGAATACAGATTTCCAAAATGTTTTGTTTTTCTAAATAAACTTCAGGATTTCCGCCAGCTTTAACAGTTTTTGCCAAGTTCAAAATACCAATAGCAGCCACCCAGAAGCTCTGGGAATGCAGTCTTTAAACTAATCTCCAATGGACTCTCCTGTTCATAGAAGCAATAAAATACGATTTTGGTAAAATTATTGGCCATATTCCTCCTTTGACTACGCTTCCCGAATTCCACTCGAAGACTATTAAGTTTCAGAATTCAGTTGCCAGGGGCCAGCTACTGCCACATGTGGTAACCGCCTAGACCCGCCAACAATTGATTGTCGATGTTCCTATAACTTATGGCCAAATCACAGACATTTAATGGCCCAAATAACTCAGGCTCGGCAGCCGTCCAAGCAGTGAAGATCCCCAATCCCCGATCCCCGGAGCCTGCCCGGGCGATCCGCGGCGAACCCATCCCGAGTGCAGCCACACAATCAATCAATGCAATCTCTGTTATCATGAATAATTTCCTAGCGGGCAAATGTACAGCAGCAACTGAAGCAACAGCAGGAGCCAGAAACCCTTTTGGCCAAAAAAAAAGAAGCACAGGGCAAAAAAATAAACCATTTTCCCCTACACTTTGAGCCCTTTTCCATATATTATCAGCTTCTTGCGATTTAATTACCCCGACTATGGAAAACAGCAGCAGTTGCTGCAGTTGCAGCAACAATAAGAGTGGCGGGCAGCGAAATTAACCCTCTGAGATAAACGCATAATTCCGTGTGCAGAAATCTGCAGCACAATTCATAAACATAACCTACACGAACCTCTTACCCAGCTGCGTCAGTGTGTGTGAGCCTTATCGATCGTGGTCAAGAGCAGCGGCGGCCGGAGACCGAGACCCGAGCCATGTCCAGTCGCAATCCAAGTTGCAGGCCCTCGGGGCGCTCTCAGCAATTTTCATTGCTCCAGCTTTGGCCTCAGCTCCGGCAACAGCAAAACGCTTCACCTACACTGGAAAATGTGGGAGAAAGAAATTCTTTCAATAAACTAGAGGTCACAGGACGGTGAATACAAATGTTTTGAGTGCTACAAGTAATTTCTTCAGTGTCATTTCCGGGATGCTGGACTAACAACAAAATTTGTTAATCTATTAAAGTTTTTAATAGTTTTAAATAACTAATTTTTATTCACCTTTGACTGCAGACAAATCAAAATTGTTTCGAATATATTTATAAAATATATTTTTAAAATATCCGTGATTTCTTTTTTTCAATTTTGCCAATATTAATTATCTGTTATAAATATATTCCTAGAGGTTGGGTAAGATTTTAAGAAAAACTCTTTTATGCAGCCATTACAGAGGTTGTTGTTGTAAACTAAAAAGGTATTCAAAACTATATTATTTTATATTTATTCCTTTAATGCCAAATCCCCAAATATAAGACTTAAATATTTTTGTAATTCCCTATAAAAGGCAAGCAGCATCTTAACCTAATTAAAGACTGAAAAAGAACCTTTTTGCTTCCATTTCTAACAGTGCAAGGCTGCAGCTCCAGCTCCCAGTTCTCAGGCCAAGCTCTTCTCTGCGGTGATCGTTGTCGCGATCTTAGCAGCGACTTGCTCTGATTCTGCGGCCAACAACTACAACAACAATCTGGCCCCAACCGCTTGCAGTCGCTGCTGGCTTCGCAGTCGCGTTGCAGCAGCCTCAGCTATTTACAACACTGCATTCCAGCGCCGCAGTCATTCAAGAAGCGGAGCTCAAGCTGAAGCTGAAGCTGAAGCTGGAGCCGAGGCAGAGCCTCCGCGGAGAGCCAAGAGCCGTCGAGCTGTCGAGCGCGCTGAACTTGTTTCATGCCACTTTGGCTTAGTGTGTGCTCCTCCGCCGCCAGCTACCCCCGGCTCTCTTGGCCCGTAAATGCTGTAATAAGCCAACAACAGCGGCCAGAAACATGTTTATGAAAAGAAAGAAATTCCATTGCAAACAAAAGAGGCGAGCGTGCGAGGGACAGGGCGCAAGGCGTGCGCTGAGCATGCGCGCCTGTAATCCAGCTCACAGCCACAGATACTCTTTCTCTCCGTATCTGTGGGTAGAGTATGCTCTTAAGGAGTTATTATTGGCTCTCTTTTCGTATGCCAGTTTAGCCCACAGGCATATTTAGTTATGCCAAGGTGGAAATTTTTTAGCAAACTCCAATGTGAAGCAACAAAAACATAAAAGTAGCACAACACGTTCAACAGGCGGCGAGGCGGCCGGGGTGGAGGAGTGGGATGAGAGAGCAAGGAGCCTGGGAATGAGGTGAATAGAGTCCAAAATATGGTGAATTATGTTTATGAATACTAAAAGTATTCAACACTTTAAAAATATTTAAGTTTAAACAATTTTTTTTCTCTAAGATATTTTTAAATTAATTATGGTGACTCTTGAGAAAACTTTAAATTAAAATATAAATCAAATATCTCACAATATTTATAATTTCTAATAATTGAAGAGGGTTAATTTTCAAATATCAAAATTTATTGGAAAGCCAGTAAAAAATACAGTCATAAATAAGAAAATCAATTTCGAGATTACATTTCATTTCATACTTTTGGAGACTTTTTCAATAAATTTAAAATTTCAAATTAATAATTCTTTTTTCTCGTAAAAAATAAAATAAAATTTAAATATTTAATAACGCTGTAAATTTATTCCTTACAAAATAAATTCACTGCTTGCTAAATTTCAAAATTTTAAACTGTCTTTGAAATGCAACAAGTTTGTTGCCTGAGTCTTTCGATTTGCGCTCTACGCTGCCTGAGCGCAACGCTCTCTTTCGTGGCCTGAGCGATCGCTGGCACTCTGTGGGCCGCCGAGAGTGGCTTAGAGCTCAGTTGCCATTTACCTGTCGTCGTCGTCGCTGTGGTCATCCAGGTGTTCCGGCGTCGAAGCGGACGCAACTGGAACGGACTGAGTCTCAAGGCGCCGCATCGCGTTGCGTGCCCGCTGCTGCCTACGTGTCCCTGTGTGTGCCCAGTGCCAAGTGCGAGTGAGACAGTGCCAGTGCCTGTGAGTCAGTGAGCGCAAAAAAGATAACACTGCGGTTAAAGCAGTGGAAGAAAAAGAAGGAGCCAAAGCAGGCAAAGAGAAAGAAGACGCACACACTCCCAAGCGACCTGCAGTGAAAATAAAGTAGAGAAAAGTGTGCTGTGGAATAACAGAGAATAGGTAGATGGAGAAGGAATAAGCGAAAATAAATGGAAATTAAATGAAGCTGCAAAAACTGCCAAATAAACAAAGTGCTATGCGATGCATAAATGAGAACCCAAAGGGAGTTACGTGTATAATCATCAAGGTAGAGGAGACTGATCACAACTTATTAAATTGCAATTCCAGTTTCAGGTTTTTCAGCCCCCTCCCCTCCATCTCTGTGTTTTCCTCTCGCTCGCCTTTGCCTTTGTAGGGTTTCTTGTGAACATGCATATACCTTAGTTTTCTTTATTAATATTGCACGATCGTAAAACTTTAATGGAATTATTCGTACACGAACGCCTCTATGTGTTCCCTGTGACACCTCGCAAAAAGAGTGGAAAACTCCTGTCGAACGAACCCGAACGAACGAACGAACGCACGAACCAGTTGCAAAAGTTGTCACATTAAAATCACACCTCTGGAGATATATATTTATTGTTGTTGTCGTCGCTGGTGCTGCACCACTTTGGTATATAACTCGTTCGCACCACCACAGAGGCAGTTACCTATGCCGATGCAGATACAGATGGAGATAGAGATAGAGATACAGATACGGATGCAGATTCAGATACACCCTCTCGGCGCAGCAGTTGCATGCAAATTATAGCCGTTGAGGAAGTCGGGATGCCTCGGCTGGTCATTAACTCAACTAGGAGTTGCTGCAGCGGATATGTTTATGGCCAACTGATTGAATTTCGCCTGGCAATTATCCGCCAAACGACTTTCCTTTTTCCCCCGCAAAGATGGCCTTCATATTTTTTTCCTGGAACTCCCAGATCGAAAATAGTTTCTGGGCTTTAGTTCAAGCCATGTTCCACACGTGTCTGGCAAATGTCTTCGGCTATTCACATCATTAGCGAAATGCCCAAGGGGATTCCCCTTGAAACCATATGGATACTCAAACCCAAACCGACAGAAAACCAGCAGGCAAACGTTTATTGTGTCTGCTTCTCCCTTGTAATTTTTGCATGTTAAATGATTACAAATTGGTCATTTGATATCTGTCAGTCGGCTTGCCACAACAGTTTGGCAGACAGACCCACACTTTCCTTGCCAGCGGCAAATCGAAAGCGCCGAAAGCCTCCATTTATTTATGCATTTACCCAACAATTCAAAGTATTTCCCGCAAAAATGTCAACATATGCGCAGTGCAGTGACAGCGTCCAGCAGCCAGCATCCAGCAGCCGGCCAGTTGGCCACTCGGCGAGTCAGCCATGGCCCGAAGCCCCAATCCCAATCCCAATCCCAATCCGAGTTCCAAGCATAAACCCAAAGCTGGCAATCAGAGCCAAAAAGCTTTCAAGCCAAAAGGCTGCCGCCGTCGCAGACATGGAAAAGCCATGAGATTTTCAACAGTTTTTGTCGTTATTTATCTTGTATTTATATATTTTTAACTTTACTCTTGGGAGTATATTAACTGAGGGGTTAAGTTAAGTGATTAATATTCCAAATTTAAAATAATCAAATGGAAATACTCAACACTTTTCCCCAACTTGTTTTCCTTAAACATGTAATTGTTTATTGATGGAATTAATAAAAACGTTAGTTAAAATTGTAGGCATTATTTTAATGAATATATTATCTAAGATCATTTATCAAAAATGTAGCTTAAATTAAAGAAAAGGTAGTAAAATATCGGAGCTTATATCATTCCATCCCATTTATTCTTAAATAGTTTTAAAATAAAGACCTTAAACTACTTGTTTTCTTTCTAGTTTGTCTAGATTAAAGCTGAAGCCTCTCTTAAGCTAAGAATTAAATACAGACGCAAAGAAGAATATAATTTAAAACCCACCAGAAAAGGTCACAAACAATTATATGTGAAGCCTAAAGTATGCCATTTATTTAATATTTGATTATTTTTGTGTTCATTATCTTTCCATTTATATTTGAAAGCAGGCCTAGAAGTTAATGCCTCTATTTGGCAACTTGATTAGCAATTGTTAGCCACAGGGTATTTCCCATTCGATGTTCACCTCCGGCTAATCGACTTTCCTTTCTTGTCCACAACTTTTATTGTATGTCTCCCGCCGGTGTGCCAGTACGGGTTGCGGGTATTTATGTGTCTGTTTGTATGATTTCATAGCTCTTGCAACAGCGCAATCAGCAAATACTAAAATGCAATGCGACGTATTTTTTATTATTTATATTTTTTTCCTTTTCCATTATTTTTATTTTCATTTTTTTGTTATTTTGCCGTGGAGCCAGAGCCAAAGCTCGACGCAAATCGTGGCCAAGAGAGCTGGTCTCGCGCGGTCTCTCACGCCACAAGCGACAGTTTTGTATTAGAAACTGCAACTTGTAGCTGCAGCTAGTTACGGACTTGACGAGGGGGGACAGGTTGAGGCAGGGAGGAGCAGGGGGACAGGGGGCAGGAGGCAGCTGGAATGTTGTTTCGCCTGCTAGTTGGCAATGTTGCCGAGTGACTGACATAGTTGCTGCTTTAGTTGCAGTCGCAATTGCGGCTGTTGCTGTTGTCGCAGGGCATTGCGGGCTGAACTTTAAAATTGAATTTGTTAACAAATTTATGTGTGGCATATTAGATGGCAGAAAGAGCCGAGCTGAGTCTCTGTGTTGGTCTCTTCAGCAGTCACCGCCTGTTGTCTATGCGGGCGTCTTATGGCCTCCAGCATGCGGGCGACCGGAGATAAACCAGTTTCTTAGTCTCTTGGCTCGTCTCTTTCTCCGGGTGAAAAGCTGCCAAAGAGTGAGCCAAAACGGTGCTTTACATTCGCTGGATTTTCTCTTCCACTTATCACCCGATCATCGCCTCATCTCTCTCTATACGAATCTCTTGCTCTCTGTCTAATGAAATGTAATTTGAAAAATTGCGCGCGGCAAATTGTTGGCTTCTTGTTAGAGAGACCTCGTTGCCTTGTGCAGAATCTCAAATATTTTGTCTTAATTAAAATTTTCCGATCTCCCCCTTGGCTCTCTTTTTCGGCTTTGAAAAGTCGGGCAAAGCTTTTAGATAAATTAACTGTGACATTTGGTCCGTCAAGCATTTGTCGCTTTTTGCATTTGCTCGACATTTTTATTGGTCTCTGACTTGGCCTGGATTTATGTGTCTTGGATTTGGGAATCTGGGGACCTGGGATTGGGGGATTCGGCGATCCGGGGATTTGCCGTGCCATCATTCACGTCCGAAACTGTGCTGGCCTCGTCAACGTCAGCGCTCCACCACAGCCTCGCTCCCCTTTTATGGAACAGCATGTAATTTGCAATGAGTTCGCCTCGTTTCTGTGTCTTATTTTGTGATTTATTCCGCTCTGACCGCCCTGGCTGCCTTGGCTGCCCTGGCTGGGTATTTAATTTCGGGCTAAGCCACGCTTTATCTGCAGTTTGCTGCCAAAACTGCGGGGCTGGTTCTTGCCTTTCGGGGCCACGGCCAGAACAAAAGACTGAAGCAACGAACTGGTTCGCCTGGAATTTGAATTATGCCTGAGAGAGAGCCGGCGGAGAAGCTCCACAAGAATTTGCGTTTGATTGATGACAGTCTCAATGTTTCAATCGCCATCGCCATCGCCATGTTCGCCTTCCTCCCTGGCCGTTTCGTTCACGGTTCATTAAATAGGATTCGGTTTAATTAGTTTGACTAAAATGCTGCGCGTTCCCCTTTAATGGGTCCGGTGAAATCTCTGGTTACAGATAATGACGAAAGAAATGGCACAAAACCATTAAGGCGACTTAACACAAAAACGAGAAGCGAAGCCACAAATTGTGGCAAGTCCAATTTTGATGGATAGCCGCGCAGTCATCAAGAAATCAATTTCTAGATATATATATTTAATATTTTTTGCACTATCAAATCAATCAGCTTTCGACAAAAAAAGTAGCAAAAATTGAGCGATGGCAAAGTGGAAATCTAAACGAGTTTTTCCACAGTCACTGAGCAGCTTCCTGAGAAAGTTTTTTGCCCAAGTAATTGAGATTGCAGAATCTACAAATTGAGACAAAATTCCAATAATTTACAGTTAGCAGCGGGGTGGGGGGGGGGGGGGGGGGGGAGTCAGAGCCGAGAGAAGAATATGCAGACATCCGCAGATATCGCCTAGCTCCGAGCCCGGCTGAATGCTCTAATTAATTCCGCTACCACAATGAATCTTCATTCGTTCCATTCAATACTTTCTACCCAGATCGATCTCTTTCACCGGTTCGCCATCAGCGAGCCTATTGAGCTGGAACCCTACCCATAATGAGTGCCTATTTATGCATTCATACGCAAAGATACAAACATACTTATCGTATATCCCATTCGCAATCGCCGCCCATACAAAACATTTTTAATAAAGCCAACACATTCTCTTCTCACCCCTTTTCAAATATGTAGATATTTGCGAAGAATTTCCAATTCTTTGTGAACTGTGTCAACTTTCAATTCGTTTCTTTGCATATTTGCATAGACACAACAGCAACACGAGGAGCCACCGAGCGAAATATGAATAAAGTTCATTTAACTTAGATGTACGGTTAGCCGAGTTCATTTCATTTGTTTTGGCGGCAAATTAAATGTGTTAAAATAAATATTTAAGTATTTAGATAGCGCTTAATTGCCGCAGAATGCCATAAAATATATTTTCGACTTTTTATAGGTAATAAGTGGGGTAAGCTTGCTTTTAGATTAGACTAAACAATATTCGGCCATAAAATAACCAACTGATTATTTAAAATGTTAAATAAAAAGGCGCCTCGTTAACGTTTTAAGGTTTATAGGGTGTTTAATTCGAGACTTGTCTATGGCTTATTAATTCCCCTATAAAAGCGGGTTAATATTCGTACCTCTTGCATTTATCAGCTTACAACAAGTCAGTCCCACATAAATCATGCTGTTTAAATGGTTATATCTCTATCTGATCTTAATGGTCTCTACACCACCCAGCAGCAGTCGTAAGTAGAGCTCTATAAAATATACTATATTTTTTCTCAAGATTTTGGTTAATCTCTTCACTACTTAGAATCACTTCGCTGCTTTTATCCGAGGAAAACTGGGATAGGTAAAACTTGTACAAACCGCTGGTACTATAACTGGAATAAAAACAAATGCATTATGTTTACCTTTTGTGGAACTAATTATGCGAATGAAAATAACTTTCTGACTAGATTGAAGTGCATAAAGCAATGTAAGAGGCCTTAGGCATGAACGAGTGTTTCTTAAGTGATATTTTGTAACTTATTTGGTTTTCCAAATGCATATTGTAATTTGCTCAACACCAGAGTAACACCTGCTACCCTTTCATAGTTTAGCCACATTCTGTTGACACTTCACCATAAAAGAGACAAAGTTTAAATAAAAAGCAGATGATTTCAAACAACCAACTATCAAAATATTTGTTTATGTTTCAAAGGCAAATAAGTTTTGCCTTGTGCCACCTGATTTAATAATTGCTGATAGTTTGACAAGTATTTTAAATGCTATAAAAGCTAACCTAATGTATTTCCCATGTTAGTTGTAACGCAATGTTGTTGAAAATTTCATGGCTGCTTATGCTCTTGGTGCTCTGCCTACACCCGAGTTATTCAAGTAAGTCGAGTCTAGCCCAAAAAATATATAGAAACTAATGGAAGTTCAGTCAAACCCAGATGCCTTCAGCCGCTAAAGAAGGGTTCCGGGAAGGCTTACCTGCCCAATTGGTTCTACAATTCCACCTCGCAGAGCTGCCAGAGATTCATCTTCTATGGCGGCAGGGGGAATGGGAACAACTTCGAGACCAAAGCGCGTTGCCGAAAGGTTTGCCTTAGCAATTAACTTAAAAACCAGCAAAGATGAAGCTTAAATAGAACAAAGATTGCAATCAAGGTAACATAATGTTATAGCGAATACAAAAATAATAAATGAGACTTAAGTTAGTTAAGGCAATCCTGGCTAATTGCATTTTCTGCGAAATCGCTGAGAAAATCAAATAGATGCTGCGCCCAGTTTGTATTTCGCTGGCATGCTCAAGAAATATTTTTTTTATGAATTTTTCTTATTTTTCAAAAGGCAAACAAAAAAAACCAACTAAATAAAAACTTGTCAGCGCCACCCACTTTCTAGGCAGCGCCGTGCTGTCCGCGTGTGTGGGTGTCTATGTGCCCAGGAGGTGTTAGGCGGGTGCGCTGACAGCCGCTGGAGCCGCTGGAGCTGCTGCAGCAACAAGAAAAGCAACTCCCATAGCAAAGGCAACATTTTGCTAAATCAAAATTGACACTATGCAAAAAGCCAACCCACAGAGCGGCAATTGCTGCAGAATACAGTAGCCACACACAGATACTCGTTCGCACACTAACGTCCACTTAGAGAAAGATCTCTGAGTCCCCGAATAAATAAGGAGAAAATTACTTTAGATTTGTTACAGCTTTTAACAATGAATTAATTATATTAATCCAATTTCTAAGTACTTTATTACGATCTGCTTTCAGCCTTGAAGATTTAGGAATATTTTTAAGTACTAGACAAGTATTTATCTAAGTGCATACACGCTTTGGGGCCAGACTTGCGGACTTTGGGGCCAGGCCAGCCGCTCAGCATGCCGAGGCATGGAGGCCAAAAGGTGCTCACTCTGCATGGTTGCTGTTGTTGCCCTCGGTGTGGCGCCAAGCTGTTACTGCTGTTGTTGTTGTTACTGGCTTTCGGCGTTAGATTTCAACCATGTGCAGACAACGGTCGCCACACAGAAACGTAGAAAATAGTAGTTATTAGTTTGACACAGCGCACAGTGTGGCCAATGGGATCTACCAGCACAGAGATTGCCTCGGAAAAGTTAATCGCTGAGGTGGAGAAAATTGTTGATTTGTTCATTGAGTTTGTTGCGAAAGTACTTACAAATTTGACACACTATTGAGTTTTCTGAAAGAAATTAAAAGCTAGCAAAATTATTCAACAAAAAGGGTTATTTAAAAGGGTTTTTTTTCAGTTTATTTATTAGGTTTCCTGAAAGAAATTAAAAGCTAGCAAAATTATTTAACAAAAAGGGTTGTTTAAAAGGGTTTTTTTCTAGTTTATTTATTAAGTTTTCTGAAAGAAATTAAAAGCTAGCAGAATTATTTAACAAAAAGGTTTATTTAAAAGGTTTTTTTCAAGTTTATTTTTTAAGTTTCCTGAAAGAAATTAAAAACTAGACAAATTATTATAAAAGAAAGAGGTAAGAGTTAGCAGTTATTTGAAATTTATTTATTGATCTTTGATAACAATAGAGATTCACCTGAAATTACTGCTTCTGTGCGAGTTATTGATTTAGAACTAATAAAGAAATATATATTAACTTATTGAGAAAGATATACAGCTTCTAAATTAATAGCCTTTCAAATAACTTCATCCTAAAAAGTCTCAAAGACTGTTAATAAATCAATTAATAGACTTAATTTAATACCAAAAATTTACCTATTATGATTTGAAACAATACTCCCCACCTCTTTGCCGAAACTTGAGTCCAAATGTAATACTATTATTAAACATGACCTGTAGTTATGCCTTACAACTTTCCCACTGCAACCCCCACTGTGCCGAGGCTGGCTCGCCTTGTTCGAGTGCACTGTGGGCAACCAGCATGGCGACATTTGCTCATTAAGCATATTAAATAATTAGTACTTGTTGTTGTCATATTTTATGTGCTCGTTTGTGTGCTCGTTGAGCGCACTTGAAGAGGCTTGGCTCCGGCTCTCGGACGGGGAAATATGAACAAGCACGTAAAGATGGAGATAGGAACATCGACTCGGATCGCGATAGATGCGGACATGGACCAGTTTCCAACAGATGATGGCCGGACGCCGAGCGTTTTGGCCTTTGCTGTGGATTCTCAATTTTTATTTGCTTCATAAAATTGTGAAATATATACATATATGTATGCGGTTTAATTGAATGGCAATTGATTGGGCACCTTGACAGATATGAAGGTAATCCGGGATATAAAATTAATTGTGAGAACATGAAAAGTTATCTTTGATTGCCGATAAGACGGCGAATATTTGCACAAACATAATTAGTTAAAGTGTTTTAAATAGTCATTTAATAATATCTGAAATTATAGATAAAGCAATTAAAACCCGCTCAAATATATATATTCATAGCTTAAAGAAATTTAAATAAATGTATTTAGACACTAAATGGAACTAATTATAATAGACAACTTTCTCCGTTTCATTATATTTATAGATTTTGTTAATATTTTAATCTCAGCCTAAAGTGTTGGCCAACAAGAACTCAACCAGCTCCGTGTAGGTTGTTTACAACGCTTAATGCGTTACTAATGATATTTCAGCCCTCTGGCCGCAGACAAAGAATAAAAAAACAAACAGTATGAATTACATTTGCATGTAAATTTATGCAAATTCCATGCTGTGTTGCCCAATGAACCATTTGACACTTTTGTCCACACACCGAGCGTGCTTTATTAATTATTTATTGTCCAACTATTGTGAATTATGGCAACGCACAGCCGTGGCCTAGGAGAAAATCAAATGCCTCTCTCGAGTGGAGTGGAGTGATCTCTGGCTCGGAGCATTTTCCTTTCTTTACCCCTGATTTTTTCTTCATTTTTTTCGTTGGGATTTTCGAACCAGTTGAGCGACATTCCATATGAGGCGCGACAGGCGACAGGCGGCGGCTCCACTTCACATCGGATTCGGCTTTGGTTTTCGTTTTGGTTTTGGTTATGGTATTGGTCTGGTTATGGGGGTTTGGTCTCGGTTTCGGTTTCGGAGATGCTAAGATTAATCAGCTGCCATAAGCCAAATGACAAGACATATTTCTGTCGGCTCTCCTCCGAATGTGCTAGGCCCCAGTGTTATTATTGCTGCCTATTTGTGTTTATTTATGGCGCGGCCAGAAATGATACAACACAAAAATCGAAATTAATTTCAAATTTGATTACAATAAAAATAAAGCCAAAGCCACACAGAGATCGCTAGGCGGAGTGGAGCGGAGGCTCCACTTGTGAGCTGCTATTTTTTGACTTACTCGTCCCAAAGATCCGAAGTGTGCCGCTCCAGTCCCCGTTTTCCGTGGGTGTGCCCCGTGCCCGGATCCGGCCAAGACCCCACCCAGAAATGCCGGGGAAGACTTGGCCACGAAAAATGTGATATGAATTTATGGTTTTCTATTTAGATAGCTGGCCGAGTAAATTATGCAGAGCCCCCGAGAATCTGTAAAGAGAATGGTTATGGCTTCTGCGGGAACAAGAGATCTCTTGTTCCCCCCGCCCAGTCGAATTGGGTTACTTTCGGCTTAATTTAAGGTCTTAAGGTTAGGCCAATAACAGCGGGCCAAATTGCGGATGGCCACAAGCCAGCCCACGCCTTCTGCTGCTTCCTCGATGGCTCCAACTCCTCCGCGGGTCCCCACCTGCAGCAAACTGGTTCCACACGATGAATGGAGAAGCCAGTCTGCCAGCCAGCCAGGGCTCAATGGAAATGACAGCATACGTGTGGCCAAATAAAATACATAAAGCAGCCCCCAAAAAACTAACCAATGATTTCAAATTCAGAGATCGGAGCGTGGGCGATCCTCTTATTAATTGTAAGAAAATATATACGTGCGCCGAGCGATTTGTTTGGCAACAGTCCCAAGCTCATTTCACCCACAAATTGCCAGAGAGCTTTGAATGCTGAATGGTTCCGAAAGGTCAACTGCAGTAAACTTTTGGGAGGAGTGGCCCAAGTAGAAACACACTTTATGACTCCCAGTTATGACTCTCCAGCGCCAGTGCATTTCCTCTAATAATTGCCAGTGGTATGCAGACCCACAAAATGCTACCCACACGCGTTCACAATACATTCCGTGTTCCCATGGCCATCGCAGATATAAATTCCGTTTGCCAGGCTGAGAGACACCAGCTCAGGCCATCGATAAATGGCTGTTTCTATGTGTCTGACTTCGATATGGGTTTACGACCTTAAAGAATTCTATGATTAATTGTATTCAACATCAAGTTTGGTATATATTTTAGGGGAAATTGGGATTTATTAAAGCTTTGTAAGGTGTGGCAGTCAAAAATGGAAGACGTGTTTAACTAAGTTCTACGCTTATGGATCTCGTTTTAATACGTTGCCTTTTTAATTTTTAATATTTATGATTTATTTCCAACTTAAAATCAAATACTCACCAATATGTTTCAATCTTCTCGCTTCACCAGATTGTCTTGCCATTCTAGAGGCCACTGGCTGACAGCTTAGTCCCCAAAAAGATCCAAAAATGTCCCACAAAACAGGCAGCCGTCGCACTAGCGACCTGGAGTGTCCACTAGCCTCCTTGGGCCGCAACAGCAATGCTGTGCGCGATCATTACCATCACCCGCATCCGTTGAGCTCCAGTCCGCTGGATCCGCAAGCCTACAAAATGATGTCTCGGAAGTCACCCAATCCCGGCATGGATTCCACGTCGCCTAACGAACAAGCCTCTGCCTCATCAACAGCTGCAGCAGTGCTTCACATGGTGCAGCAAAAGGCTGCCACCTTCGAGCTAAGAAGTCGCCATTCCCGACCGGAACAGACCAGCTTTGGAGCCCACTCCACGGCCTCCGTGGGACGGCACGCAAAGAAGTCACCCGAACTGCCCGCTCCGGCCACGAGAAATGTGGCGCCTGTACCGCAGCCGCGGAATTTCCTCACTCTGGAGCATGTCCTGCAATTTGGAACCCAGAGACCCAGTTGGATGCACGGCAACAGTGCGGATACGGAGGATTCAAGTGACAATAATGCGGGCGGAGGCACGGGCAGTGGCAGCGGTGGCGCAGGAGGAGCCGGACGAAGACGCGTCCAAGGCGGACGCTGCAGTGTGCCCACTGTGCTGGGCACCAATGGCAGTGGCAGCAGCGGTGCCCAGTATCTGCTGGACAAGAAGATGGAGTCACTGTATCTTGGCAACGCCCTGCGAGCCCTGCCCTTAGGAGCCGAAGCAAGTCAGTACCAAAACGAGCGCTACTACCTGGAGGACTACAGCAGCGGCAGCGGGACCGAGCGACTGCCAGGTGCGGAATTAAATTTGTAATTGCTTAAATAATTTATTAACCCGAATTCCTTGATTACCCTTTAGAACGCCTGCATCATCCGCGCACCTCCAGTCCCAGCGAGACAAGCGGCTCGGACCGCTACCTGCTGAACCGGAGCACCAATTCGCCCGCCAATGCCTTCCAGCTAGACCATCACCACACCAAAGGCCAGAGCCTGTCGGACGGCCTGTGCAACCTAGGTCGCTTCTCGCCAAGCCTGGACCAGGGCTATGCCACATTGGTTTCGCCCTCACCCACAGGCCACCATTCGAGTGGCACGGGCAATGTGACCGGCTCCACCACTGCCAGTGGAGCGGGAATCATGGCCAGCAGCACACCAGCCACGACACCGCGGCGAGGAGTGTCCAGCAACGGAGGTCCTGGCACTGCCATCGGACCGCCGCCCTGGAATCGCAAGGGTCCCTTCCGTTGCGGCCCGCTCTTCGATCGCTTGCCGGACGAAGCTGTCGTCAAGATCTTCTCCTGGCTGGACAGCTGTGAATTATGCAACGTGGCGAGGGTTTGCCGGAGATTTGAGCACCTCGCCTGGCGGCCCGTGCTGTGGAAGGTGATATCGCTGCGGGGCGAGCACCTTAATGGCGACAAAACGCTAAAGATGATCTTCCGGCAACTGTGCGGCCAGAGTTGTAACGGCGCCTGTCCGGAAGTGGAACGCGTCATGCTTGGCGACGGCTGTCGCATTACGGACAAGGGTCTCCAGCTACTTACGCGCCGCTGCCCGGAACTGACTCACCTGCAGCTCCAGACCTGCGTGGATGTCTCCAATCAGGCGCTGGTGGAGGCCCTGACCAAGTGCAGCAACCTGCAGCATCTGGATGTGACTGGTGAGTGGGAACTGATAGGTAAATAAAGCGCTAATAATGTTACTAAAAATGTAATTTATTTCCAGGCTGCAGTCAAGTGAGCAGCATCAGTCCCAATCCGCATGTGGAGCCACCGCGACGCCTTCTGCTGCAATATTTGGACCTCACCGATTGCATGGCTATTGACGACATGGGTCTGAAGATTGTGGTAAAAAACTGTCCCCAGCTGGTGTATCTGTACCTGCGGCGCTGCATACAAATCACGGGTAAGTTTTCCCGTAAATCTGAATCCGAATTGTATTAATTATTCTTCTTCCTATCCTTAGATGCGGGTCTGAAGTTTGTACCCAGCTTCTGCGTCTCACTGAAGGAGTTGAGCGTCTCCGACTGCCTAAATATCACCGACTTTGGCCTGTACGAGCTGGCAAAGCTGGGAGCAGCTCTTCGCTACCTCTCCGTGGCCAAGTGTGAACGTGTCTCGGATGCTGGGTTGAAAGTCATCGCCAGGCGGTGCTACAAGCTCAGGTATTTGAACGCCCGAGGATGCGAGGCCGTCAGCGATGACTCCATCACGGTCCTTGCCCGCTCCTGTCCCCGGCTGAGGGCACTGGATATTGGCAAGTGTGATGTCAGCGACGCGGGACTGCGAGCCTTGGCCGAAAGCTGTCCAAACCTGAAGAAGTTAAGCCTGCGCAGCTGCGACATGATCACGGATCGGGGGGTTCAGTGCATCGCCTACTACTGCCGCGGCCTGCAGCAGCTGAACATCCAGGACTGCCCGGTGTCCATCGAGGGCTACCGGGCGGTCAAGAAGTACTGCAAGCGCTGCATCATCGAGCACACCAATCCGGGATTCTGTTAGGATGCCCGGAAAGAAGCCACCATAAAGCACAGAGGCAGGCCATAAGAGCAGAGATCGTTGGGAACGAGCAGCTGCACAAAATCCGAGATTAGCAGAAGTTCGGGGTGTCCGTTGAGAGGGAGATCCAATACAAGTGCCACGCAAAGGAGCCAAGCCCCGGAACTTCAGTTCAATGATCCTCCTGCAGAGTGGTGGGAGCTGCAAATGATTTAAATGTTGATTCCCACCCTCGGCTATGGATGACCACAGAGCTAAGTTGTTATTGTAAATTGTAAATATCAAACGGAAGCTGGACAGGATTAGCGTAGCATAGAACATGTTAATTTAGACTATCTTTAAGTAGACTAATTCTTGGCATAATAAATTATTGTCCCCACCAGAGAAGCAAAAAGTTCAGTGTTTGCGCTTCGAATTCATCTCCAGAAATTTAAAGGTGTCGGGCTTGAGTTGCCGCACATGCTCAAGAATGAACGGCGGCCTGATATCCAATTTTTCCCGGATCCGGAAGTTTCGGTTCCTTCGAGTTATGGCGATGGTGGCTTTTATATCCGTTGGATGAGCTTTCTTTAAATCTAAGGAACTAAGGCGAACCACATATGGAGCGATTTTAACACTTGTGCCACTCATCAGACGTTGAACGATGGACTTCAGGACGCGTATATCAGCCATAGTGTCCACGGTCTCCTGATTGATTCTTCGTAATGCTTGCAAATCAGCATTAATCCTGTCCAGCCGCTTGTCCACCTTTGGTTGGGTTTTAGGATCACAGAGCTTCTGTTGAGAATTCACAGTAAACGTGGAGTTTTCCAGGTCCATCTTTGCTTTCCCAACAGGAGCTTCATTGCACGGCTTGGCTATCAATTTTTCGGACACTTCCATAAGTCGCACCCTGTCTTCGAATCTGTCCTTTGGAATTTGTAGCAGGATCTGCTGCAACAGCTTTCTATTCTTAGGTGTTAGCTGATCCCTCTGCCTCCAAACACGCTCCATCTCCCCACGAATGTTGGATATCTTCCACATCCATACTTCAGTGTTGTGGCTCTCATGCTCAATTTTCTTATGCAGGAGATGCCGCTTCTTCGTAAACCGCCGCAGTTGCCGCTGCAGGATTTTCGCCTGCCGCTGGTCATCGTAGTGCGCCCGAACCAATCGCTCATATTTTTTTTCCCATTTCGGACTCAGCGCCATGTCATCTGTTTAGCTAACGAATTTTTGAATTTTCAAAAAGCTGCCGCCAACTTTGACAAACGATAACTTAAGTTAGCTAGATTTTTTAATAATACATTTGATTTGAAATGTTGTTTTGTCTTCTCGTGCTTATTAACTTTTTATATACTATAAAATTTATCTTAATATTTATAAAAAATGTTTCCCCTTCTACACCTAATATTTATTTTACTAAATAGTTCGGAGGTTTATTTTATTCATTTTTTGGGAAAATAATTATTTATGTGAGAATTTAACTTTTTAAATGTCAATATTTGTGACAGTATTTTAAAAGAATTTTATTTAGCATTTCTGTTTCCGTCACACATTAAAAAAAAACTCTATAAATATCGATATTTGGGTGCCATATCCATCGCCAAGCTTCGACGCTGCCAACTTGTTCTTTAACAGCTGACTCGTGCTTTCGCCGCTAACAAACCTCGGAAATTTACCTGGCGACCGTAATAATTTCATTTCACCTGCTGGTAATTAAATAATTATATTTATCAATGCATTTATCCTTATAGGAGCTGTTTATCTTTGTTTTCAGCAAAGCTAAAACCAACTTGGAAGCGGCAGAACCAGTGGTAATTCAGCTGTTGCGTAATTTGACCGACACGTTTTCGAGGCATCCCAAATTCTGCGGGATCCCAGCTTGCCACAAGTTAGACGTTCAAGGCCGAGCAGCCAACGGGACAAAAGCACAGACGCCATGGCCAAGTACATTGCACAGATCATCGTCTTGGGCGCTCAAGCGGTGGGACGGGCCTTCACCAAGGCCCTGCGGCAGGAGATTGCCGCCTCACAGGAAGCCGCTCGGCGGGCGGGTGGCGGCAAGCAGGGCGAAAAGAGCGCAGAGTCCAATTTGCGTACAGGTAAGGAGGTCGAATTTCCAAACACAGCTGAACTACTACTTCATTTCTTTTTTTTAGGCATGACGCTGGAGGAGGCCAAGCAGATACTGAACATAGATGACACCAAGAACGTGGAAGGCGTCGTCAAGAACTATGAGCATCTGTTTAACGTTAACGAGCGGTCCAAGGGCGGCTCCTTCTACCTCCAGTCTAAAGTCTTCCGAGCCAAGGAACGGATAGATCACGAGATTAAAGCCCAGCAGACGCCAAAATCGAAGGCCACGGAAGCTGCTGCAGAAGCGCCAGAGGAGGGGGTGTCACAGAGCAGGGCGCGGCAGCGTCGCTGAGCCTCAAAATTGCCTCCCATCGAACCTAATTAGCTGATAATTGATATACAAACTATGTTAAGTACAAAAACTGAAAGTCTGTTGGTGTAAATAGAGTTTTACGAACATGATGTTGAGCGTATTTCAATTTATGAGATTATTGTAAAAACCCTAAGCCTTGAAGCATATAAGTAGCTTCAACACGTAGCTCGCTGAGTGATGTAGGATGTAGTAACTCCTTTGGGGTCTATTGTTGCGGCTATCTTGGCTATATTTTGTTGTTTTATATTGGAAAAGTAATTCCAAACAGGCGCTTAAAGTTTAGATGGTAATCGATAGTCCCCAGCGGTCATCGATGCGCCGATATTTCATTGATTCCCATTTATCGTCAGCTGTTCGAAACTCAAACAATAACCAAGACAGATTCTTGCTGCGTAGCTATTTGTTTTTATACGTGTCAATTGTTTTGTCTAATTGCGAGTTAAGAACGCTAAAAAAACAGCTGGCACATGCGCACACCCAACGACGGACATTCCAGTGCACAAAGGAAAACCCACCACCGGCCAAGAAAGACAGCGGAAGCAGGCGGAGTGGGAAATCTGCGCTTTTCCAGGAGAAAGCGAAGCTAGAGAGAGGACGCCCGACGCCATAGCAGCAAGCAGCTCGCTATTTGAGCCAACGACATTCCGCTGCTCCGTCAGTTTTCAGAGGACCTTCGAAGTGGGCAGCCGAGAATCCAACGTCTCCTTGAACGCAAACAAAATCCACATTTCTGGCAGGGAGAAAAGCTCAAGTGGTAATTGGCTGCGACGCAGAGATTGCTTTTGTTGTCATTGTTGTTGTGCAAAAAGAAAAGAAAAACTCGAGCGTGTCCATGTGGAAAATCGATCGAATCGTAGCGTAGTACATAGTATCGTGTAATTGTGCCCCGTTTTTCAGGCCGTTCAAAATTTATGCCCGTTTTATTGATTTTCCCCACCGCCGCCACGCACAACGCTGTGCAACGTCATTTTGCAACTAAACCTGAGCTCGGCTCTTTTCTTCCCTTCCATTGATTCATCCATTCATCTTGCTGCAGCGTGAAAAGCGAATCTCAAAAAGTTAAATGCGAGAATTTACATAACGCCGAGCGTTGAAAGTGAAACTTCTGTGGTGCGAAACACTGAACGAAAAGCAGCAAACCCATTACAAAATACATTCTGCCCAGTGTGTAATAAAGTTGGCGCAAGGAGCGGGAGAGCATCTGCCAGGCAAAAGAGAGCCAGAGACCGAGCGACGAGAGACCCGAACGTGCGCACGTTTTCTGGTTGGGAGCAACCTCTCACACACGCAGGCAGCAGCAAGCCAACACACAACCAGCGAGAAGGCTAATCCTTGGCAGCAGGAGCAGCACCAGTAACCAGTAGCGAACATGTTTTCGGGCCTAACAAATCAATTTACGTCGCTGGTGGGCGCCGTGAAGGGCGGCGCTGGGGACGAGGACGTACCCGCGCCCACAGGAGAGGCTGCCGCAGCCGCACCAGCAGCCGCCTCCACATCCTCGGAGGCGGTGGCCGCCGCTGTTGATCCGGAGGCAGCAGCCGCCGGCGGCGAGGGACTCGAAGGCGAGGAAGCTGGCAAAAGGTGAGTAGTGTTTACTTGACTCCATATTCTTTTCCCTGTAGAATCATCCTTCGTCTAGTCTCTTCTAGTCTTTCGTGACTCCGAATCCTGACTTTTCCCCGAGTCTTGGCATGGCGTGCCAATGTGACCTTGCAATTTGTACCTTTTAACATTTGGCCCAACACTGCACTGGGCAGAGGCGGCGGTCCTGCCCTCCGTGCCACATTTATCATAGCTGGCACTCGGCGGTGGCTCCTCCTGCATATTTCATTGCATTCCGCACGCTCTCACGTGACTGAACATAATTGCTTAAACTGCAAAACCAAAACCCCGATAATTTCGTTTCTTCTCCTATATATATCATATATCCCGTATATATACGGCTCCGTTTCTGCACGGACCACGTTGATTTATTTGCTTGACTGGCCTTAAATTTTATGGCAACCAATTTCTATTTCCTCTTCTCCTTTTAAATGCAAAGAAATTGCTTTTGAATTGCAATGGCTTGTGGAATTCTTAATAGAGTTGTGAGGAGCATTCTAAAGTTGAGATTCAATTTCATTATTTCTGCAATTTAGTATAATGTGCATTTGGTTTTAAACAAAACCTATGATTACTAAGCGTTCTTTCCTTTAAAAATGTATTTTGTGGAAGGGTTTCTTAAAATTCCTAAGCTCAAATAAGAAGGTTAGCTTTAGTCATTAGTTCCTTAGTAAATAAATAATTTCTAGGACTTTATAAAGTACCAAGTTTAATTTTCGTCTTTTTGTGAGAACATCATTGGCTGACTTAATGAAAAAACCCCTTGACATATCCTTGAACTGTCTCTGCAAACCACATATTTGCTGTGTGTTCATTGTTTCTTACGCCCCAAGTTGACTGATTGTATTGCCCCATTTTCACTCCCTTTCCTATTCTCCGTATCATTTGACCTTCTCCGCCCCTGCTGTTACTGCTGGGGCAGCACTTCATCAATCTCTGGCAAATAATCCGCACCCAAAAATTCAGTTTAGCTTCTTCCGTTCGGTGTCAACAAAAGAGGCACCTCAATTCCTGCCACCACGGAGACAAAAATGAAAGTGAAATCCAATTATTCGGCTGCTTTTTTCGACAAGTTAAGCTCGGAGTGATGGCCTGTTAATGCCACAAGTTGCGCTGGCTAATCCTTTTGACAAGCCCAAGTCAACTAATGCCCTTGCCGTTTTTCACTTAATTTCGCGCATTAATATTTAATTGTGTGAGTGTGTGTGCCTCTGCTGTGCCAGAATGTCAATCCTGGGAGCACGTTTCCTAGCCAGCTGCCAACAGCTGCTGCTCGCTGTCTTTGAGTTTAGCGGAGTCCATGATGTGTCACGCCTAGCACGCCCCATCCTCCATCTGCTCCTCGCTCGCTTTCACTATCAATTGACATTGACAAGTTGGGCCAGCTTTCCTCGTGTTTGGTTTTGGTTCATCTTTTTTTTTTTGTATTTCTATAAAAATAATTTGCACGTGGCTCCTGCATAACCACAAAATGTTGAGTCATTCTAAGCTCGGCCCTCCACCCATCCTCCCTTGGCTTTGTACACTCAGTTTTTTGACCAGAGAAAAACTGTCACCAATGTCAGCGGCAAGGAGGCGAGAGAAGGACTCGGACTCAGACTCGTACCGTACTCGGTTTCGGTCTCGGTCTCTGTTTCGGTTTGGATTTCGTTTTTGCCTGGGGAGGCATGGAGCAGGATGTTCTGCTTCTTTTCGGTGGTTGCTTTCCAGTTTCCAGTTGACTTTTGCTCGTTTTGCGGATCGATACGAGAGAGCCAGGAGCAGCGCTCTCGAGTGCTCTCTGCGAAATGTGCACATGTGATGTGGCCAAAACGAGTAAAAACGACGCCATGTCCTTTGCTGTCTCCTCCCGTTCCCTGCTCTCTACTGTACTCCACTCCCACTCCCGGATACCCCGTCAGCCTTTTGTCAGCCTATTTAATAATTGTGCATTCAGAAAACGTGTGTCGCTCAGCAACACGCTGGCTTGTTGCCTGTCTGTCCTATGTCCTGCGTCCTGTCATTTCCCCTGGTTTCCCGGCAATCAGCGCTAAATCTCTATAATTTTCTATGAATTAATTTATTCAATTTTAGCTGCTGTGCATACCCCAGTTTAGCTCGTTATGGCGAAAAATTGCTTTGGCCGCAAAATCGATGGCGCTGCCTGCCTGGTGTTGCTCCGAAAAGTGTGCTATGCCTTGGAGTAACTTCATCATTTAATCGTGTAAATCCTTCACCTGTACATGCGCTTCTTGGCTCCCTTTTCTGTGTTTTCCTTTTTCCTTTGATTTTTGTTGCAAGCAGGCGCCAGGGCCAAAGTTGTTGGCTCTTTCAAGGACATTTACACTATTTGCACTTGCTCTCTGCGACTCGGATGTGTGTACGAATGTATGTGTCTGTGTGCATGCCCTTGCCTTTGTTGCTAAAATTATGCCAAAAAAAAGAAAATACAAAATACAAAAGAGTAAGAACTATTTCATCTTGCGCCCAAATTGCTTGGCAAACAAACAGGCAGGACAAGCGAGCAGGCCAGGCGACAAGCGCTCCTGAAGAAAAGTGCACAATGCATTTTTAACGCCGCTTGACACAATTTGCTCTCAACACACGCAACTTTTGATTGCAGGACCAAAAGTTGCCCACTCTATATATAGAAGTATGTACATATATGTATGCTCCTTTTCATCATCATTAGCAAAACAAAGGCTCTGGCAAGCACAAAAGTTAAGAAACAAATATTTGCACATGTCGCTCGTCTCGGATTTGGCCTGATTGAAATATGCTTTCTGTATGCAAATAGAAATCCCTCTGTCGGCGCAATTCTGCTGAAATTATATAAATATTATATTTGGGTGAAATGCCATCGCCAAGGGAATCAAAGGCCAAACTGGGGTTCCTTCTTTTTTTTCTGTCTTTGGTTTGTTTGTGGGCCGCCCACCTGGAGACGGCGGCAAACATAATAAAATCAAAGCAACGGCGGCCTCAATATAAATAAATAAATCGGAGTCAGCCAAAGGCGGCGAATCCACAAGAAATTTATCGACGCGACATTTGGCCTCCTGAACACACACACACACACTGACACATTTCCCAAGGATATACAAATATAAATAAAGAAGGGAAAATAAAAAGGGAAAGTCCAATTGAAACGCTGCCAAGAGCTGAATGCAAAAACCTCGCTGGGCTACTTAAATTTAAAGGCGATATTAAAATTTCATGTCAAGGCAGGACACGGCCGGACATATCGCCATCGCCATAGCCATTGCCAGAATATAGCCCTACAGCGTGGGTGCTAACGATGCCTCGTTCGACCGCTCGCCATTTGACATTTGCCATTTTACCATTTGCCAGCGAAATTAACGTTCTCCTCCGGGCCGCCCAAAAGCAACAATTTCTGTGGTCAGCCCAGCGCGGTGTGTCTGCAATTTCACTCCGGGCTGCTCGGGTCCGGCTCCTTAATTGCCGCCTGCGTCGTGGGTGGGCACCAGCCCTCGGCCCCCCCAGTCGAAACTATTTGTTTTGTGTATATTATTTCAGCTGTCGCATTTAATTCAATTTGCACTGACCTTTTTTTAGACTCTATTTTCTTGGTATTAAAACTGTGTTTAAATCAAGACCACTGGTGTTTGTGTGTGTGCGGCTTTGTGTGTGCCATTGTTTGTGCCACAAATTAATATTTATAGCTCTGGGCATTTGTTGTTTCGTGCCGCGTTTAAATACTAATTTTTATGCAAATTAAGTGGTTATCACGAATTTTTCACTACTTAATTGTTAGCCAGAGAATTTTTCACGCCCACTCAGACCATTAATGAAATGGCAAGTAGTTTAATTTAGTGTTGGCTCACGCTAGATTAGTTTGTGGAATTTAAATGGGTTTTTAAAGTTTAAAAATGATTTATGGGCGAGAATAGCGAGATTTATGGTGTATAAATAGCAGATACTATCAAAGGATTCAAGTTTGCTGTAGAATTATAATAATTATAGCTTGCTGTTTAGCATATGGTCTTACCAACATGCAATTAGTAGCAAAAATAATTTTTATAAAATATGCAGAATAATTATTTAAATTAAAAGTTTACTTTAAAGCAAACAAATATAGATTTTAATCGATTATTTATCTATTTGTGCATATACAAATATTCGTTATTCGGAGGTAGAAAGGTCTCCTCTCATAAAGATTCAATTTTCTGACTTACCTCCTATTATTTTGCCAATATCTCCAGTAATTTGCAAAAAAAAAAAAAAAACAAAACAAGATTTCCTTTACCATTGCTGGCCATTGCTAATCAGAGAGCCCATCTAAGGGCCCAATCAACTTAACACCGATTTTATTGATGCACTTCTCGACCTCGTGTCGTCCCACTCCCCTTTTGCCGTGCCAATTGGCGGTCAATTAGGACAGAACGCAGGGTGTTTTGCCAGGGGTTTTGGCAAGCGCACTTTTTTTATGGCCCAAATCGCTGCCAAAGCGAAACGTAGAAAATATATAAAATTTAATGGTCGCTCGTAAAGTGACCCCAAGGCTGGCCAAGGTGCGAACGATGCTCGACCGACCGACCTATTGACCAATTTAAATTCTAATGAAATCAGGACACGAGCCTGGACCATATGGTAATGGCGGAAACCGGGGGCGGGAAACATATGTTAGCAGTTTGCCTTTCGCTCGAATAAAGATAAATTGAATGTCCGCCGGACGGCAAAGTGCACGGCCGGAAGTCAACTAAAGCGAGGCAGAGCAGGAAGCCCAGTCACTGGCAAAAGTTTCTGTTTGAGCCCTTCACGATAATGTTGCGATGCTGTGCCCAGGCTCCCAGGTTCCCGGGCTCTGCTCATTCCTGCTGTCGACGTAGACGATGATAAAGTTGCGTTAAGAGCGAAGACAAGCGTTGGCAAAACATAAATATTAACGGAGCGCGGAAGTGACAGGCCAGGCGGGTAATGGCAACAAACGATGCAACAGACGTGGAACCGAGAAGAGGACACGGTGGCACAGCGGGAACGGAACTGGGCGCAGCACGCACACACATAAAAGCAGCCGTATCCTCCTGGCTCCTGGCAGCTCTCAGGAATTGCCTCAAAGTAGCAAATTACGCCGTATCGTAAAAACGGCAGCCGGGCAGACGACTACGTACGTACGTGTTTTGTTTCTATTTCTACGCTTGCTCGCGCCGCATGAGAAATGTTCTGCCAGAAAAGTTTCGTGGGTGTCACTGGAGCTGGGAGCCAGCATCTTTCAGTTTTTAAATTCATGTGTGCCAACGGAAGTCTAAAACTCAAATAACCGGCTTCCGTTTCGGGTTGGAAGTCTATAAACAAGTGTGTTTATGACTTTAAATTCTTAAATCTCGCTTGGACCTTGCCAAAAGAAATCTTAAAGAGCCTTAAGACATGCTTCTTAAAGCGTGCATATTTCTTAAGAGCATTTTTTTTTGTTAAAATGTATTTGTTATGTTTATATATAAATCAATCAGTTTTCCTATTCACTTAAAGACTTATAACCTAATAATAACACCTTAAAACTGTTATTTTTCAGGACTATCTCTTAAAGCACACCTCGCTTATCTGCAGCATTTTGTAGCTCATTTAGTACACATCCTGCAGTGCTTATCCAACTATGCAAATGGTCGTATATATCACACATCATTCCCCAGGATCCCTTCCCGCCTGTCATTCGCAGTCATAAAGCCAATGGTTCCAGCAAATAAACCGCCTCTTGAGTAATATTTAAAATTTACATAAAACTGGCACGCTCTATAAAATGCCAGCAAAACGAACTGCAAAAAAAGGAACGAAAAATGTAATAACACACAAAAAGGCGAAAGTAGAAAACATCAACGTTTGATAAGCAGCCAACGGCAAGGGCAGGCAGCATTTGGGACAAAGGAGGAGGGTTCTATTTGCATTGCGTTAATGGCAGCTCAGTTGCCAGTTTTAAAAGCCAGTCCCAATTGCTCATGTGTCTGGGCTGGAGCTCCCCTTCTCTCCCACTCTCCCCTTATCCCCTGCAGGGGGTGTTTGGGTGTGTGCGATGATTTGGTCGAGTGTAAAACACATAGCCCTTAGCTTTCACGGCGGCCATTTTGTTTTGTGCCGTGGTTCATAAATTTCTGCTCGGCTCTGCAGTTGAAATTTATGGCTGGGCTTTTTCGGGGGCTCTGGCCTAATCACAATGACGGTGCGTATACGTAATGCGGAGTGTAGGCAGCCGGAAGAGCCATCTGGCTTGTGGCAGGAAAATCTGCTCTCGTCTGTCGGCAACTCTCGTTGTCTCCGGTCATCAGTTGAGCCCCTCTCCGTCCATTATTGGTTAGCCCATGTACCACCGCCACTGCTGTGGCTTTTGTTGCCCGCTTTGCTTGTTGGCCTAATGCAATTCTGTGGCTGGAAGAGGGAGTGAAAAACAAGCGTAATTCAATTTCTGGCCATGCTGCAGCCGGCAGGCAGGCAGCTGGCGATATTCCTACATCCTGCTGGCTGCTTGGCAGCATCCTTTGCTAGCCACGTACCGGGCCACCGATTCAATTTTCGGCTTCCGCTGCGAGGCGGCGCGCTAACGTGCCCAATTAATACTGTCAACAACAGCAGGCTCTAACGGGGTCCGTCAGTTTAGAAGAAAGGCTCGTGGCTATGGTTGGTTTTTGGTTCCTCGCTTTTCTACGCCGCACAATTTGCAAATTAAATGGCACACCAACGGAAGGACCGCCAGGCTAGAGCGGTGACATTTCAACTCTTTCGGGGCTGCTGCTTCTCGGATCTAATCCAATTTTGGCCATTTTCGGGGACCTTTTTCAGAGGGGAAAATATAACTTTTAATGAGCATAGCTTGTGATTTGGCGGCGATTGTAATCAAGTTTCCTCGGTACGCCGTATCCTTGCAACTTTCCCTCTCGCGGCTTTTCAATAAACAAAATTACTCAAGTTTACTGCTAATGACATTATCCAATGTTGTTTGCCTTCGCAGCTTCCGAAAATGTTGCCGATAAGGCAATCCTTTAAGTGAAAATTCACACATTCCCGGGGCTGTACGTGACAGGCAAGAACCTTTTACTTACCCCACCAACTTAAACGACCTTCTTAAAAGGTTTCCCCTGACTTTATCTATAAAATGGCTGGCAAAGTTGTGGCCCGAAGCCAAATTAAAGTCACGCCTTCGAGCTTTTGCACAAAATGGTATACAGAAATGAACTAAAACGTTGAAAAGTTTGTTTTTAAATACTAAAAGTGTTTGTTAAATGCTTTACTATGTTCATTAGGAACTTCTTTTTCATCCTGCGGCAGAATTTCTATAGAATAAACTCCTGTTGATTACCAAAGTTTCCTTGAAATATTATCGACTTGTGCAGATTACTAGAAATTTTCCACTTGTTGGCTTGAAAGCCGAGCTGGCATACCAGAGTCAAAGCATTTCTTAATTAAATGAAGACCTCGGTTCGGTGTGGGTGTCCTTTGCATTAGATCAGGGCCAACACGCCCATTCAGCCATATTGCATCTTTCATTAAATCGGCGCTGTGTTAGTGCCTTCATTCATTCAAACGATTCTGGGTGTGCTATATGTGTTTCTGTGAATTGTGCAGCTTGTCCGTTAATTGAAAATAGCAAACGGCTTAGTCCTGCCGTTTGACTCGCTGGCCCCTTCAAACAGTTTTCTTTGTAATTGAGTAATGAAATATGCCAAGTCACACAGAGCCGGGCCAACAACGTCAATACCTATGTATATAGTTTCCCCGGCATACCAATTAAGCTAATGCCAGAGAGTGAGGCTGAGAGTCAGAGACAGATTGCTGCGGAGAGTGTGCTAAAGGTCAACGCGTTGCCGCATCATGTCGCAGTCCTTGGCTGCTGCTCCATCGTCGGGGTGCGCCAATTTGGATTACGCGGCGTATGGGTAATATTCGCCACCACCGAATCCGTCTTGCCCAATTGGTTACTTTCATAAGAAAACTATTTCCTATTTCCCTCAAATTTGGCTTTTATAGAGACATCTCTACTGCCTTTAATTTATATTAAAATTTTCTTTACAAATTTGTCAAATTAAATTAGATTGCATTCATTGTTTATGTATAAATCATATTCCTGTTAAGTTTGCCGCTTATCTAGGAACCGTTGTAAGTAGGACTTATATCTTGTAGGAAAATCCATTATTTTACTTTGTTAATTAAATATTATTCTGCTTAAAATCTGTTTTTTCGGTATTTTAAACTAATTTTTACACATTTTAAAAAGATAAACCGAAATTTGTCTTGACGCAAAAGTGTAGCATACTTTTTTGGGCATTTTCCTAAGATCAGTTTTTATTTATTTTCTAAATCATACGGAGAACTTCCTTTAATACAGAACTTTCTGAATCATTCTTCAAATGAACTCCTGACCTTTTTATATTTATTTCTTTACTTTTCATAGTACTTTTGTATTTTTTAAATGCCACAATACTGGCTTAGATTTACTTATTGCTCTCCATTAATTAATTCCCTAAAAGCTTTTACTTGATACTTTTATATTTAAAATTATTGTTTACAAACATTTCGCCAGTGCACTTTTCGTGCAGTGACGATAATCCATATGGACGCATCAACTTCAACAACCTTGTTCCAGTTGAAGGATCTGCCTGTTTGCGCCATATTTATCAAGCGCAATAAACCATATTATTATCTCATCACTCCCAGGCGTAAACTCGTCAAAACTACAACGTTGCTGCCATATGCTCTCTCGCCACTATTGGATCTGGCCCGAGAATAACACCAGACAGCAACAAAACAACTTCAGGGCTTGCACCGAGTGCTGTATCGCACAACATGGCGTATACTTAATTAGCCCTGTAATGAATGCGCGCTACATTATGTAAAAAAGACGCAGCTCGAAAACTGGCGAAGGATGTGCACGCTTGCTCTCCTCGTTTCGTTGCTGTGTCTGACAATTTGCCATAAACAAGCACGTTGGTGGCGGCGGCAGCAAGGAAGGAAGAAATGCAGAGCTTCGCTTAATTGAATAAAATTTGCAGTTGCCGCCGCGGCATCGGTTGGCATAAATTACGCATGGTTGGGTCAGGCGTAAGGCGTAAGGAGTCGGGCGTTGGGACACTCCCCATCATTGTCGCTTCATTACCAACACCGCTGGCCTTGCCGCTGGCATGCATTTTGCTGCATTACGTATACGCTATGTGTGCCGCCAGCTTAGACTTTTATCTTGGCTTTGCCCTTTGCAAGTTGTACGAACAAAACCAGCAATGTTGTTTTGCTTCGTTTCAATGCCTGTATCACAGGACACGAGGCGCGAATCGTGTGGCATTTGCACTGGGTCAAGGTCAGGGCGCGCGCGATTTGCATTATATTTCGATTGGAAAGTTCTGTTGTTGTCCCTTTTGTCTGTGTATCCAACCCACCTGCAATTCAATTCAATTCAATTCGATTCGTATTGTTTATCAATGGCTGGCTGGTTGTCCTTGCCGGTAAATCGCTACATAAATATTCGAGAGAACACACATCCACACACACAATTCCCCCGTTGAGTTGATTTATGTTAAGAAATTGTTTTCCTTTGCTCAGCTTAAGATTTACGAGAATAAATATATATATAAAATAAAGTATATGTGCGTACGAATGGCCCACTGGGTCCGCTTGGCGCGTGAACTTTGGTATTTTATTTCGCTTTCATGTTGCTCTTGCCCTTGCCCCCCACCACCACAGTTGTAATCATATCCCTTGGCTTAATTAGAGGGTCAGGTCAGGAAGCGCTTTGGGTCGACTGGGCGTTTCTTTTAGACCCAACACGAAATTGTCTAATTAATTTGCCTAACACATTCAAAATCGCTGGCGATATACATCTTCATTAACTTTTGAAAACTTTTCACTCTTTTTTCCAGGTAATTATGCCAACGAGATGTGAACAAAACGGGAAGTGGAAAATGTATCAAGACGAAACGAAGGAAATTAAATGAGTTTATTAGTGTTTGCAAAGCGGGTAACAAAGAATAGTATGTTAAAGACTGAAAATATTATTTAGAATGTGTTCTTTGCCCAGCTTATCTGACCATCTTTTATGATTTTCTTAAACAACTTTCAACTATTTAATCTTTTAATTATTTTTATTTCTTATATTTATTATTATTATTGTTTTTATTTTTTTAGTATTCCCAAGTCCACATCCATGGTTGATTCATTTGTCACAGAAGCCACGTAAGTTTTCATTTATACTTTTATTTTTCCTACATTTTTACGTTTATACTTTTGTAATTATACCTAATTAGAGGCCATTATCCAGCTCCTTGGGCGCAGCAGCAATCAAAACTATTTTTCCACAACAGTGAGAGCAAAAGTTAAGCTGGCAGCAGTCGTAAAATCATTAACACAGAAACTTTTCCTGCCAGCTCAGCCACCAGAATAGTTTAAAAAATAAGGGAGAAGCAAAAAATAAAACCAAAGGGATCCTGCGAGCGAAAGCCTCGACATAATCGTTGGGGTAAGAGTCTAACTCGGCAACTTTAATTGCGCCAAAAGTGGCAAACCACCGAGTGGTGAGCCCTCACATGCGAGTGACACTCGCGAATCCCCCTGGAGCGCTACCTACCAAATCGCCGTGGGAAACTCGAGCCGCCAGTGTAATGGCTCGCCCACGTGTTGAGCATTAAGCGGAGCATTGTCCTGCCCCTTCCTTTGATATTCATTTCAAGTTAATTCATCTCAATCAGCTTAAATATCAAGCTAAATAATTCATTTGCATTTTCGGGGGCGTGCTCTTGCTGCGTATAATTAATGCGCATAAAATTCCCAGCACTTTGCACCTTTTTGCTTTTTGCACAAGTTTATTTCCGCCGAGCGCCCTTTGAGGCCGCCTCCTGGGCACCGTTCGGCTTGTGATTGAGCTCTAAAGCCGTGGGAGTAGGGAGTAGCCAGGTGACGGGAAACGTGAGCCATATCCCCATGGCAACAATTGTCCCGAAACCTTTCACCTCGGGATGTTTATCATTTCGTCGGGGACCAGTGTTGTGTCGCCGTCACTTGCCTTACACATTCGAGGGATGGTCAGCTAAGGGCTATAAATAAATGTTTGTATAAGCTGAAATTGTTGCATGAAGCAGTTAATCAGACCCGGGCGCCGAAAGGGATATCCGCTGACAGTGGAAGGACAATTGTTTGACAGCCTTCTATTTATATTACATTTTCAATCAGATCGTTTTATTATTGACCGAATGCCAGCCATTGTGTTTGCTTAACAGCATAGTTCTTTAAAAGGAAGGGTTTTTTATAAAGGAAATGAAAGGATAAAGAGATAGCTTTAAAATGGAAAGAAGTTTTTACGTAAAGTTTAAAGAATGCAGAGATAATATGTTTATCAAATTTCATAGCAGTTCGAGGGTAGCTGTGATTTATGTCACTGGACATCTAGCTTTATTTGCTTGGCGACTTTAAGTGCATTTGGTAGTCATATGTCCCTAGTATGGAATTTCAAATGTGCAGTCGCTGTATCTGTCTTATTTTCTCCTGTCAATAATTGTGGTCTACAAAGTAAGATTCCGCCTCTTGGCTTATCATGTATCTAACAATAGGGGGATTCCTGTGTTGTTTCCAGCTATTTCTGACCACAACCACCTCCTCCGGCCGTTTCAATACCCTTTGTTTCGAAATCCAAATGGAAGCCAGAGAAAGGCCACAATTGGCGTTTACCACAGGTGTGCGTGTCTCCGGCAAATGTGAGATATCTTGCCGAACCAGAAACCAATGCGAAATGGACCTCAACTGGGCCAAGTGTATACATACATACCTTTACCTGTCCGTCCACCTGTCACTTGCATGCTGAGCGATATTGTTATTTCCGTTTCCTATTTTTAGACAGTGCCTTCGTCAGCATTTAGCCTAATTAACCTTGTTCATCTTCATTATGTTTGGCAAAAGAGCACCGTATCCACTTAGTTCTTGTTCACCCCTAAAAGGTTTAAAGTGTTGAATCTCACACCCACTTTCGAGTCACCTACTCGTAATATTTTTATGTGCTTCCCCAACCAGCTCCCTTTGATGATTACGCTCCTTTGTCGTATTTCGGAGCTTATCGCGTAGTCCTTTTAAATGGATATGGTTTAGGTGCTCGTTTCCTTTAATGTCACAGCCACAATCGCCGCTGCGACAGGGCGGTTAGGCAATCATATTAAGTGGCATAATGGCGTAGACGAGGCACTTAATTATACAAGTATGATTATGTCCAACGAATGGCGGCAACTATTCGAGTTTACGGAGGCGTGTAAATGCCAACTGCGAGTTCTGTAATTATCCTGCTTGAAACATGAAAGGCATACAAAGAAGGCAAAGCCAAAGTTAAATAATCCAAGGCCTTAACCCTAAATAAACGTGTCCGACTTTATAATCAATTAAAAGTTGATTTATTTTCAAATCATTGTGGGCAAACGGATTGCCAATTTGGTGTCCGGCGGCTCTGCTTTACGTTGATCGGACTAATTCCAACTTCAATCTCTGCTGGCCAGTTTGTTCATCAATTCTCGTCTTGAATAATTTATGCTCGGCATTTTGCCTGCTCCCCTCCTCGCTTGGCCATTAATATTTGATGGCGCACTTCCCGGAAAATATTTATATTTGAACAACTCGCTTTAATTGAAAATAAAATCAACTGAAAAAAACGCATAAAGTAAATAAACATGGTCGTGCTCAAAGGAAAATTTTCAAATGAAAATCTGTTAAGCACGAAAAGTCAAATGTCACATGCCCAAATCATAAATACGGCGGGCGTTTCGATGGATGGATGATTCACATTTATGCAGGCGTTTAATGTTGCGTTCATCTTTTATTAATAGCTTCACATGGTCATGCTTATGTATAGATGGTCGGCGGCGGGCCAGGCTGCGTAGTCCTCCTTAGCTATCCTGGCTCCTCGTTTGGTTCCCCCGCCTGTGGCTTTTCCGCAGTCTCGCTTTTCAGGGCAGGGCTTATCCGCCTTCTGTTTACGTTTACCTGCCTGCTGGTAATTTGTCAAATGTGGATTTTTCTTGGCGTTACCTCGCTGGCTGTTGCGCCTCTGACAGAGTGCGGCATTTGCTAAATGGCGAGGGCAGCTCTTAGAGTATTCCAAAAGTAGCTCAGTTTTAGTAGCTGCTAAAGAACAACTAAAAGAGATATATTACTTCAAAAAAACCATTAATAATAAAATATTAGATGTAATTTTTTTTTAAAATACGAGCCAACGTAAACTAAAATCTTTAATATTAAAGACTTTTTAATATCCCTCCAAGATAATACTCATGTAGCTACCCACCAAATAAGCCTGCTTGTTGTGCGTGGGTGTTGGGGGTTACTGATGAAAATGATGATGGCGGAGATTCTTTGGCAGCTACTGAGCTTGGTGGATGGGGGAGAAATGGAAGCTCAGCAGGTGCCTTTTGCCGGGGTATCATTTATTTTTGCTTTATACACGCATTTAGCTTTATTTCGCTGCTGCTTTTTTCGCCTTCGTTGCGGGGCAAATGTAATAAATTTCCTATAAGCATTATCTTTAAATACAGGGCCATTGTGTGACGAGGCAGTGGAGTAGGAGGAACCGGAAGATGGAAGAGGGATCAGCATGACAACGGATGGCGTTGCCAGGGCCTTTAGTTATTGGCTGTTAGTTGCGTGTCTCGTCCCGATTTAGACCCTTTGAAACTGGAGAAATCTCTCTCGCTATCTGGAAAATCTCAATCCAATTACAAGAGGGAACGGGAGTTGCGGCACCAGTGCTACATGGTACTCCAATTATCAGCTGGTGCAACAATTAAAATGGTCGTCCCAACGCCCGGAGAAGCCGTAAAAAACTGTGCGCGGGCACAAAAGGAGCAACTGCAACAGTTGACGCCATTCTAAGCTGACAGTGCAATTTTCGCATCAGCGAACTGGGATCCGACGGGGTGGGGGTGTGGTTTCTTCTCCACCACCTCCTCCAGAGACGGGGTAGTGGTGTCAAGCCATGTCAAATGCAGCCAAACACCCGAAATCCCTTGTCGCCCTTTTGCCACATTTGCACTTCTCCGTTTGGCAGTGGCAATTGCGCATCCCCCTGTCTCCGTTGCACGCTCCTCCTCTTCCTCCGCCTATCCCTGTCGCCGGAATGAAGCCCACTTCTCGTAGCTCGCTTTCCCGGGCATACTGCAATTTACATAAGTGCCATGTGCGTGGATCGTTGTTTTGTCATTCACTTTTTCGAAGGGTATCCGCACCATGACTCTCGTCACAACAAAAATGCTGAAGCGAGAAATATTCTGGAAAATTCAGCATGAAAAATGTGTAACAACTAGTGATGCCATTTTGAAATATTAAAGAGTATTTCATTTTTTAGTATTGAACATTTAAATAATCCGATTTGTTTGATTCATTCTACTGCTTAGTAAATCCCATTTAATCCTTTTGTTTTTATGCGGAATATTTTTAGCTGGCAGCATTTATCTTGGGAAAACAATTTCCATTTCCATCGATTGCTGGTGCCACAGGAAAGGCAATTAATTATTTTTCACTGGCCTTGTCTACTCCCTTAATGTTTATGATGAAGATGTCTGGAGAATTGAGGTCACCCTGCTCTGCTTTATGGAAAAATCTTTACCTTACACTTTTCTCTCTTCTTTTTTTCTTGCATTTCTGTATTGCTGCGGCATGTCGTATTTCTCGTTCTATGCGTTTGCCGCAGCAGCACTGGTCCAAACTTTTATAATTAAAACTTTTCGCTGGAAAAAATCCAGCGGGAAGACAAAAAAAAGGGATGTGAGAGTGCCAGCCACAGAAAGTCGATATGAATTTTCGAGCCAAAAATATGCGTGTCAAATAATGGCAGCAGATGAAAAATGTGTGATCTTTATAAAGGAATTCCCTAGAAATTCCCTGAGTGAATGAAAGCTTAAAGTATACCCCTCCTGCCTCAAGAGAGTGATGGCCAACCACTTATCGGCTGGCTCCTGGCTAAGTTATGCAATGCCCAAATGGGAATCCTTGGAGCCATAAATAAGAACGGAAAACTGTTGCCGCTGCGTAAAAGCCAACCCCTCCGCCATTCTGTCCTCATCGCCAATGACGAGGACATAAATCACAAAGGGCTGGGGCAGGGATGCCCCGCCAGCTTCCCTTAGAGGCTGGCCAATTGCTAATGATAAGCTCCACGGACGAGGCGATAGTCGTCCCACTGATACGTAATAACTTTTTCTTTATGTCCTATCGAGTTTTTGTCCTAATTGGGCCGACTGGCCAACATGACGTATGCTGCTATATGTACATATTATGTTGCCCCCAACATATGCTTCTTTAATCTGTTGACCCAGTTGAGTAAATTAAATTTGACGCCGCAATTAAGTGCAGTCGAGGGTAATTTAAAAAAAAACTCCGCAAATTTAATGGCGTTTTCTGCAGTATTATTCGATTTACGGCTGCGATTTCATTCCACATCGTTGGGACCTCGCACTCGCAGCACGTGACGTATACGCAATACCTCGGCTGGCCTTGCCCTGTCATAATGAAGCATAATGCATATGGATCCATAGATATGTACATATAAGTGGAGCAGCAGCATTACCCGAGTCGCATAGCGATTGAAATCCTTTGCTTGTCATTGTGAGTTTTATTTTATTTCGTTCGCCCTCCTTCTGTGGGGGAATGTGCGCGTGCCCTGTATGCACCATCATCACCATCATCATCATCTATGTGGCAGGCTCAGAGGGGGCGTGTCCTTCTATTCATTCCACGTCAGTCGTCCCTTTTGCCTTGTGCCGCCGCAGGCCGAGCATTCAATATTGCAATATGTGCATGGAATTTCTGAGCGAGAAAAGCGCACCAAACAAAAAGAAAAGGAGAGAGCAGACCCTAAGAGGATGAGTCTCCAATCGATTGTTGTTAAGCAGTAGGGGCATGGGGCTTAAAAGGCTTTGTCAGCAGCTAAGTCTAAAGGTTCAACCTAAGCCATTTTATCAGTTTTTAAAGTTTTCCGGCTTTTTCATCTATTTCAAAATTTGCAAAATACACTCCTTGCCTTGATTAACGCAACACAATTCAAACAATTTATTTAAAACAACGATATTTAAATTTTGTACAATTAACTGAAACAATAACACTGGCAATTAAAACAAACAAACAAATTTTGTGTATTTGGTATGGGCAACTAGCCTTGGTGTCGAGTTCAAAATCGTCGATCATTTTCTTTAAGCTAAGTGAAGAATACGATCCGTATGCCATTGTTCCTTTTACGCTGCGGAGGAGTATGACATTGGAATGTAGTTCATGGACGGTAATCAGCAGCTGGGACTTACCACGTAGTACTCGAAGGGATCACGGCACATTGGACAAGTGTTAGAGGAGCACATTCGGTAAACGTTGCAGAGGCAGCGCTTGCAAAATTGGTGCTTGCAGGGCGTGCACACCCTGCTTCTCATCCGGCCTCGGCACACAGGACAGGGATCTCGAGCCATATCACTTTTATTCAGTTTTGTAGTTAGTTTTCGTATGATTTTTTTGTTTTTATTTTTTTTATTTCGACTCGACAAAGGTGTTGACAGTTTCGACAAATGACTATGTTTGAGGTTTGATAGATGTATGCAAGGTGTCCAAGATTTTCCTAAAAGTTTTGTTAAACAAAATACATAAACTTAAAAAAAAGAAGTTTCGACCTCCAAGGGCATCTTTTATAGCAAAGGAAACACACCACATCTCGTCATTGGAATCGCCTTCGTATTTTAGATGGTGTCAGCGGGACCTTATTTATGACACCGTAAAAATGGTTCACTGAATCGGACATGACTATTAACGTAGCGGGGAAGTCAGATTGCAAACAGGGTGACTTCTTAAAGAGTTCAAGTGCTGTACCTACCTATCTCTTAAGAATAAACCATGGGGACCTCAATAAATACATAGTTATGAGCAAACACGACACCCTGTTTATGCCAGATTACATAAGCACAAGCGGCTGGCAAGTGGAGGTGCCGCCTGCTTATTGTTTCACATGGTACATTATAGATTTTTATCAGGCCCTCATCCAGCGCCAGCGCCAAGCACAAGCATGCATTGAATATTGTCAAATTAGGGCAAAGATTGATTGTCATTTTGTCAGTCAGTCACTCAATCGCCAAGGACCAAGCCCGACTAATGCTCCCATTCCTTTTCTCTTTCTTTCATGTTTCCTTCCTCCTTCAGCGGTTGGCTGGGCAGCGCCAAGGGATGGTTGGGTAACGCCTCGATACCGTCGATGCCAGCCATGCCGTCGATGCCATCGATGCCAGCCATGCCAGCGATGCCGTCGATACCATCGATTCCGGGACTTCGCAAAACGGGAGGAGCCGACGGAGCCGAGGGCGCCGAGGGAGCTGCCGCCGGAGAGGGCGGCGCTGCTGCCAGCGGAGCCGTGAGTGGTGGCGAGGATGACGACAAGTCGAGGTATATTAGGTATGGGTGCCAGCTTAACAATGACGGAATTAAATACGAAGCAGCCGCAGAAACAAAACAAAAAATAATTTATGAAATGAAGATGAGAAGCGCGTTTGTATTTTAGTTTCCCTTTATTTGGTCTTCGGTTAACCTCTCTTTAGGCTTAGCCTTTTGTTTAACTTTTTTCGGGTGCCTTTTGTTTGAAGTCGAAGTTGCTGGAAAACTTTTTCCTTCCCTTAAACGGAGCCAAGGGAACAAAGTTTTCTCTGGTTTTATTTTTCATTAGTTTGCCAAAACCAACCGTTGAAGCCGCCTTTTTCACACAATTTACCTAAAAACTAACCAATATAATACCATACACGAGTTTCTTCAACTACTTTATATGAACTATTTACTATTTACAATTTACCTATATACTCCACACCTCAATGAGACTCTTTCTAACATTTAGTTGAGATATTGTTGCGCAGTTTCACTCTTAACCAATATATATTTATATTTGCCTATTTATTTAACACTATTTCTCTTGTGCTGATTCAAAGTTCCACCATTTCACATATATATTAATAACTTTTTGTACAAAGCAAAATGCGATACTCTGTCTCTCTATAAACCCATTTAATCTTGACTCCAATCTATATCTTTCCCATCTGTAATACAATACTAACCACATATGTAAGTCGTTTCAACGTTTTTGTATATAAAACTGAATAATTGCGACCTGAAATTGGCAAAAGAAAACTATTAAAAATTTTGTCCCTTTACAAGGAAGTTGGAAACGTTTTAAATAAGTTATTAAATCGTTTTTCAAGCTTTTACCAACTTGAGGTTCTGATACTTTAGTTATAATATCTGGTAAGTTTCGCCCGGTTCCAACCTTGAAATGGACACAATTTTGTTGAAAATTCCAAACACAAATAAATAACTGAAATTTCCATCAACTCACTTCATTCAGTTCATTAAAATCAAAGAACAATTTCCATATGATTTAGGTCTCCTTTTGAACACGGACCACACATAAGCCATAAAACATAAATACATTTAGCAATTCCATCTTTACCTCGCTTATTTTGAGTCATTTCATTTCAATTTATTTATCGAACGCTTCGATGATCCAAATGAAAAAAAAGTGTTTAACCTTCACTGATAAGATTGCCCAAAGTATCAGATTCCATCATTTTTGAGCGGCCCATCAAACCAGGTCAAGAAACCCATATAAACCTATCTGGAACAATGTCCTGTGGCTACGTACAGAGTAGATAAAAAATAAACCCAAGCTCAAACCTAATTGTTGTTGGTAGATGTTTATCATTGTCATTATTCCGAGATCATTATCCATCTCATAATAATCACTGTGCTTTGATTTCCTGGTCTCCCATGCATCACCATCTCGCTGTTTTTTTGCTGTGTAGCTCTCTCCTTCTGTGTATTATTTTGGTTTTCTTTTTTTCTCCATCCTGGCCTTGTCATCGTGTAGCTGCCAAGAGCATCCTTCCGACCACCCACTCTCTGTCTTTGTTGTATCTATCTGTCTTTCCCGGGGACCGACTTAAAAGTCCTGAAAATGGCATATGAATAGAAGTATTATGAATTCATGAAGATGCTAATTAGTGTCCTTGCATGACGTCTTAGTGTACTCTCTTACCGGTTTACTTTCCTTTTTCTGTTATCTCTCCGCGTAGTCCCCATTTTTGGCATTAAACATCCGAACAATCATAGTTTCTATCATTTCATTTTGCATTCACGAATCAAACTAATCAATTACACTATAAATAAATATCTCTGTATACAAAAACAAATGAATACGTGTAAATTACACATAGGTGTACATATATATTCAAATTTAAAAATGAAATTAACAATAATTTACAAAGTACTATGAGATTATATAATGCTGTGCTTGAAAAGAACATGCTAGTCCTTTGGAAATAGAGCCAAATATAAGCATTTGTTGTTCAAATTAAATTTTCTTAGCTGGATAAGAGAGACAGAACCAACCCACCCGTCAATATTAAGTTTTCTTTGTCAAGCATGGAGCATAAATTGCTGGCTTAGCATGAACTGTACCCTTTTTGATTTTTTTATAAGCGTAGCTTTTAATCTATATGTCAATTTTATCGATGCACGTAAATGCGCCAAGTGTCATAACGACCTCAGCTTCTAGAAAGTCCTTAAAAAAATTGATCATTATTTTAGCTGTCTAAAAAAATGTTCAAAATTATGTTTTTTTTTTATTTTTCATTCAATTAAAACGACAATTCGTGGACTTTATGGCACTGAGCGGTGTGGCATGTACCCTATCGTTTACTTTTTTAAGCCTGCTGCCTGCTGCTTGCAATAATCCTAGAGCTATGACACTTTAACTATATAAAAGTATAGCTTAAAACTGAAATTGTAATAACAATTGTATCCTTTTTTTCCCTTCTCGTTTATCTTCACCTCTGCAGCGCCACAGAGGGTGCGGACTCGCATCCTGCATCCGGCGGTGGCACGCCCACCGGCGACGAGGGTCAAATCGGACAGGGTAAGGGCGATGAAGTCAAAAGTACGTGTCACACTTTGATTGGTAACAAAAAAAATAAAAATAAAAATAATAAAAACATTTACAAAAGAGATAACTTTAAAAACCAAATTCAATTCAAAAATAATTGAGATAGAAAGCGGTGACAGGTTACTAACCCCAAGTTACTTGTAGTTTACTCTTAAACCCAGTTGAATGTCCAGATATTTCCCTCCCTTTACGTCATCCTCCCACTCAGAGCTCCCTAGTGAATGAATCGTTTGCTTTGTAGTCTAGTTTAGTTTTGGTTTGCAACCGCGATTATGTGGTTGTCTTTGATGATAGCAATATAGTTGGAACTTTCTGCTAACCTTTTACGATCTTGAATCCGTCCCCGACAGTTACCACGAAAGTAACACAGCAGGCCAAACACTTTGGATCCTTCTTGTCATCGGCCATCAGCAAGGCTGGCAGCAAAATCAAGGAAACAGTCAAGGATAATGTGAGTGCACTTCCACCCGTTGATGAACCTTTATTTAACTGTGAACATTACATTTTATAGACCATTCTCGACTCGTTCAACAAGGAGCAGGAGGCCTTTATCAAGGGACAAGGCGGTGTTGGCAACGGGGCAGCCCCCTGGATTGGACACGCCAACGAGGCCAAGATCAAGGAGGAGATCCTGGGCCTGTCACAGGATCGCCGCAACTTTGTGCGCGCCCCGCCCGCCGGTGTGGACTTTGAGTTTAGCTATGACACCGCCTACCCTACGGCCATAGCCATTATGGCCGAGGACAAGGCGCTGGAGACGATGCGATTTGAGCTGGTGCCCAAGATGTGAGTTGAATGGGTTTCAACTACCCTAAATGGGGACAGATTGTAATTTTCCTGCATTTGAACAGCATCACTGAGGAGAACTTCTGGCGGAATTACTTCTACCGCGTCTCACTAATCATCCAGGCCGCCGAGCTGGGCACTCTGGGCGCCGATGGCGTGGGTCAGGCCTCCAGCGGTGAAGATGGTAAGTGATTGTAGCTCCTAGCCGCTCGCGGGAAAGGAAAAGCAGGGAAACAGACTGTCCAAGCTCACGAAAACACTTACACTCGTTACTCGCGCGCTCTATCTCGATCTATCTATCTGTACCCGTATCTCTGTATCTATCTGCCCCACCAACCTCTGTCTATCTTTCTGTACGTCTAAGTCTTTCGTTTTTGGTTCACTTTAGCCACACGCGCCTGTTTAACATATGATTTCCTCTTAGTCCTTTTCACACACGCTAGCTGTATCGATATCGAATCTTTTCCGTTCTCTCGCTCCTCTATATCTATCTCTCTAACTCTTATACATACTACTACTATATCCCCCAAGTCTCGAATCAACTAACTTGGCTAGCGTCTGTACTACACCGCCTAAGAGTTTGCTCCAGTTTTTAGTTATATTAAACCCTTTGATTTGTACTCGTCCCTTGTCCCTCCACCACCTGCACTGGACCCGAGTGTCCCTGGCTTTCGGTTATTCCTCCTCACTCTTCCCTGAAAAAAAAAGATCATCTCAATTGCGTCGCCTCGAAGCTCAATTTAAAATCGCTCCACGAACGTCGCCAGCCGCCCAGCGCCTCACCTCAAATCGAATTACTTTTATTTTACTTTTATATAGTACTATCTTTCTTTAGTTGTTATATTTATTTTCTTTTGTTATTCCTTTTGTATTATTTTTTATGAATTAAAACCAAAACATGAAATTAAACTTGACAACTGAAAAACTCAACTGTATCGAACGATGGGTCAATCAGCCAAAGAAGTGACCACTAAGGACAAGAGCAAATCCAAGACTGCCAAATCAGCTAAGAGCGATTCTGACTTGGAGAAACCCATTGCCGACCAGCCGAAGGCCGTTGTAGAGTCGCAGGAGGCCCAGAAGCAGCCTGAAGCCAAGGCTCGTGCCACCGGCAATGAGTTGGATCAGAAAATCTCCGAATCGGAATTCGTTTCGGATGACTTTCAGACCACCAGCGAATCGGACTTGGCTGAGATCCAAGCCGGCATGCGCAAGCTGGGCATAGACAGCATGACCCAACAGGCCTTAGCCACGACTGATGGTAAGACTTATCTTTTATTTATTTATTATAAATTTCCTTTTGTTTTGTTTTAATTTGGTTCCAAGACTAACATTTATTGTACATACATTGGCCGTCCCATGAAATTGATCAACTGAATTTCATTGGTGTTCTGGAACACACACAAAACATTCATTCATACATACACATGCCACAGACACACACAGAACACTGGAAAGCCTAACGTGTAGTATAGATTATGAAATTGCTTAGCCAGCGATATACATCTGCATCCTAGAGATTCATGATGGCCAACCAGTATCCGGACACCTTCATATTAGCATCTCTCTGAACACGATAATGATGTCTCTTGTCTGAGTCGCGTGTATCAATTTCAATTCTCATTCTCATTCTATATTTGCAAGCAAAGCCAACACATCAAATATATATGTTTTTTTTTCGTAAACAAAACAAAAACAAACAAACAGAACAAATAATATAAAAAAAAAACATGAAAACAAAACAAAAATGTGTGTACAAATCAAGTGTAAAAACCGAACAATTCTCTTTTTTCTCCTCTGCTCTGTTTCTTTCTTTTGTGTAAATTACATTTTGTATGAAAATCGTTTTTACTTATATATATATCTATTATGTGACGACCAACTCAAGCTCTGGCATTTAATTACTAAAGCGAATCTATCAATATCGAAGCGAATATAAAACGAATAAACCGAATCACTTAAATAAATAAATATAGAAGTAAATCAACTAAAGGATAACAAAAGTATTATATAAATTATTTAAACACGTATAAATATATTAAAGATATATCCTGGATTAAATCGAACTCGGGTCAAAAATTTCGTTTGCCATTTAGCAAATTAAAGAATAAATAAAACACAATTTGATTTCAAGTATCGAACGGTCTCAGAATGCGCTAACTAAAAGCCACACAAATCAAATTTCGAACAAGTTGAGTATGACCAAACTGATCAAGAAATTCCTATATACTACATATATATCCTATTGATACAACTTTCGCTCTCTATCTTTGCAATTTCGTGCTCTCTCCTCCTTTTTATTCAATTCCAATTAATTTATGAAAAATTAGCTAGATGTATTTTTGTTCTTTCCCCCTCTCTATTTCTTTCGTCCCAATTTTCCCTTTTGCATTTTATTTTTACACATTTCTTCACAACAAAAAAAGAAAAGAAAAAAAGCCTTAACTGGTCGCGACACAAAAATCAAACCTCCTCTCCTAGAAATACAAAAAATTTGTTCCAAAATATAATATTTGATAATGAATTTGTATGGGAAAACATTTTTAACCAAAAACATTTATTTTTCTTCATGTATTTCTTGATTTATTTACAAATCGAATCATCTTCCAGAAGATTGAATGGATTAAAACCAAAAAACAAAATGCTAAATCTAAATTTCAAACGCAAAAACAAAGAACAAATACAACTAACAAAATAAACAAGAACAAAATTATACAAAAACAAAAAAAAAAGAAAGAAAAGAAAAACTAATACTACAAAATTGCCCACAAGAAAGAAAAGAAATTGTTAAGCGAAACAAAAGAAAAAGTACTACAACAAACAAAATTATATAAATACTTATAAATATTCACTTGACAACAAAATGATAATTTGAGTTGAACCCAGAAAACGCATTATTTATACATATAAACCGAAGAAAGAAAGAACCCCTCAAAAAAGTTACTAAAACCGAAACAAAATTTTGTGTGGTAAGTTAGAAATTGTTGGTTGAATAAAAACAAAAACAAAACAAAAAGAAAATATACAAAATGGCAAAAAGTTTTAGTTGTGATTCTTTTCGTTTCCATGTTGGTTTTTAATTGCATAAAGTTTCTGTTCAGCAATATATATTAATTGTATGTAAATATTATCCAACAATTCAAAGTAGTTGCAATTTCAATCATTTCCCTCTATGCTCCTGTCTGTGTCTATGATAACTACTCGTTGTTGTGTATGTTTAGTATGTGTGTGTCCTTAAATTTTATTAGTTTATTAGTTGTTTTAGCTGAACCAGGCCTAAATCTTTAGTTTGGCATATTCAGAGTATACTATTTAGTGTTTTATTAATGTGCGTGGTCTGCCGGAGGGGAAGAAGAAAGAAAGAAATAAACCTTTAATGGACACCTTTAATGGTGCTTATTTCGAAAAATTAAATGCTTTTTTATACTGCACAAATATATAATACATATGGAAGATAACATTTTATGGTCCAACTCACCACACAAAATCTATATGAAAAAGCGTTCAAAAACGATAGAAATTAAACTTGGCAAAAGGAAAATAAGAAATACCTGAATAAGCCTTAGACCTCTTTACTCAATTTCTTTCCCCTGCCTCTCTCTCTATCTCTATCTGTACATGGCATTTTAAGTTAATTATTGTTCAAATCATATTCTTTGCCAGCTTAATAGAAAATTTCATATTTGGCAAGCTTCGTCGATTAACAAGTGTGTAAATAAGTATTATTACCCTAAGTTTGCTTGCTTTTTATGCGTAAATGCTGTAAATACACACGAAATATATATTATCTTTGGTTAAAATCATTTTATTAATTGATGGAGTGTGATAAAACCATAATAAATAAACCAAACCAAACACAAATTGGTGTTTCGGGACTACAAGCAAGTCATGGACTGGGACTGGGCCACTTTTGGGTGCACGCTATCCGTTAATTACTGCTAGAGCCTGCCCGCCCCTGCCGCCCTGGGACTCTAACCCATAAATTGGTGTCTGACAACTCTCTCTGATGATTGACTAAGTGAAAAAATAAACAACAAATTTCCAACTATTTTTGTAGACGGCTATTATTCTGTTACGGTGCGCATACCCAAACGTATTACAGTGTGTGAAAGTCTATGTCTTAGCTATAACCCCAGAGACTAGCCGCAGGTAAACGCAAACGAAAGATGATTGAAAACCGAGAACAACCATGTACTTGCTTGGGATGGTCACCTAACCACAATTCAATTGCTTGCCTATAGACACCTTTGATATACTAAAACCTATATATATATATACTATACGATATATATGTAAACCATGTATGCTAATCCAATATTATATATGCCAATATATATCTGTTGCCGAACTTCTAAGCCACGCAAATTCTAATCGAAAATCTGCTTGTTGCTACGTCTTTTGAACAGAGGAACAATGGGAAAAGGATCTGGAAGCTGAACTCAAAGACTACGAGGTGGTGGACGAAGGCGGCACTGCCGGCGGTGGAGGACGCAGGAAAGGAAGAAAGGCCACACAGGAGGAAACTCAGGCGGAGGAGGAGGATGAACCGACAATATCAAACTTGCGCACACGCTCGACTAACAACGATTGGGAGGAGTACGCCGATTTAATTGAGGATACCGATGATTTAAAGTAATTAAGAGCTTATATCGTAGTTTCTTCTAAGTTGGCTCTAAGTTTATAACTATCTTTACTTTATCTTTCTTTCCATTCCTTTCTACCCTTGTTTCCTCCTTGATTGATTACCCAACAAAAAAAATATATATATTGTTAACCCTAACCAATCTAAAAAATACAAATACTTTCGAAACCACAGAACTTTGAAGTGCCTAAAGCGCACCATGTTGGGCTATCCATGAGACGAGGCCGTCCCAGCGCTCTTCTAGTGCCGGCGGTGGTCCACGGCCCCAGGGGCCTGCCTTGTGGTGGCCTATTGGAAAAGTTGGTTGAGATATGTACCTAACACCCACTCCATTATTGGCCCTCCAGAGCAAAGCGTTCTATTCAGTTTCCTTTTGACATGATATAAGACACTAAAACCAAATAAAACGATTTTATTCAACCTTAACGTTTTAATCCAACAACAAAAGATAAACAAGCAACCAAGCCCAAGCCAATCCGGTATTAAAATATAATATCCACTAAATATTCTCTTTTATTTGGTTGAAGAACACCGCGTGGCAGCGGAGTGTAGGGAGACGGAATTACTTGCCAATTGTTCAGCACACGAAATCCGAGAATCTGGCAGTCAGTAACCTATCAATAAGTACTTGCAGGCTAATCGGGAAACTGGCTAATGCTATATAGATGCAGAGATCATATTTGAATATATAGTGACTAACAGTTGAAAAGTAAAGCAAACCAACAGAAAGTCGAAAACAAATAAAGCTTCAAAGGGAAAATTTTGTTATTTATATTTATAAATAAATTATATATATATAAACTATATATATATACATATATATATATATATACAGATAAATTAATGCATTTGAATTTAATGTGTAAAAATTATTATAATAAAGATATAGATATAAAATATGTAAAAATACGAAAGACACCCAAAATAAAAGTTTGCAACGTTTTGAGTTGAGAATTAGTTCTCAAAGTGATCTTTTCTTTACGAATTTGTAATCGAGAAACAAGCGAAATAAAACCTAGCAATTCATTAGTTTTGAGATCAAGAAAATTAACGACGCATTCGAAAGTATTATTTCTCCCTCGACAAATAGTTGATAGTCAAACGAAGAAGATATTAAACGTTAAATAAATCATCATTGATTGATATATGCTTAAACGACATGTTGAAGAATAAATAAATAACAATGCATATAAATATAAAATATTTATTGTTTAGCTCAATTTAAGGCGCGCCAACAAGTTTTCTTTTCTGAACCGTTTTCGTTCGTCTAAATATTCTCAAATATTTTTGATTTTTCTCCTAACAACTCTCACCTTGCTGTTCCATTAACGAGACACAAAACTAAAAACAAAACAAAAGAAAACAAAAATGCCAAAACAATAATATTCTGAATTGGACTAAAACCGCAATTAACAATTAACAAATTACAAATGACAAATGAAAAGTAAACACGCAATTATAAACAATAAGCAGTTCAAAACCTTTTGAAACAAATATATACACATATATATTTATATATATTTCACTAGACAAATTTTTATGCATAAACTAAAAACAAAACAAATTCTATATTATCAATGTTTTTGCTCTAAATGTCTAACTAATTGTTAATAAAACCAAAAATCAAATTATTTTCCGCAGACAAACACGTTAAATGAGAATGCTATATAAATATGTATCATTATTTGTTAGCAGTGGCAAATATAAATATTTAAAAGATCAAGCTGACGAGGCGATGATGAAACGGAAAAGTAAAAGTTATGACATTAAACTGTATATTGTACATTTACTTTTAAAAACAAATGAAATGTATTTACACACGAGAAACGGCATGGAATATGATGATGATACGAAACTAAAGAAATTTTAAAATTTATATTTACTTTGTGCGTTTTTAACATGTTGGCGACACAATGACAAACAGATTAGTGCATAAACCTAACTAATAATAATAATAACAATAAATATTAATTAATGGTAAATAATGTAATGACGTTGACAACATGCATATGTATTTTACAAAGCAGAACAACCCAAATCAACCTTGACCCGATCCACACCGAACCCCAAAAGATATATATCAAATTCCTGGCAAATTTCACATATTTTATTGTCTGCTAAAACCGTTTATTAACCAAACAGAAAGCAACCCCAATTCAATTAAACCGTTTACTAAAGTTTGTTGAGCAGCAGCAGCAGCATTCCATTAATATAACATTGCAAAATGAACTAAATATATGTATATGTACTAATTAAAGTATATCACCCGGAAAAAAACCCCAAGAAAGGAAAACAAAATGTATAATTTAGTTGTTTAATGATTGATAATATTTAGACACATCAGAGGATGCCCCAAGCATCGTCCGGATGCAAGTTTAGTCATCTGAGACAGCAGAGAAACACTCCTCGAAATGCCATAGAACATTTTCCACTCCAATGTAGAGCGCAGAAGAAAGTGGAGTTTCTCTGAAGAGAACACACACGAAAACCCTGAAAACCAAACACAGAAATACTGTAAAGTTCGATGACAGACCGACCGAAGACAACACCATAAACACACACGAGTATATACATAATAAAAATATATATGAGAACAATTTAACGAGATTAAAATCAACTAACGTAATAAAGGGAAAGTGTATAACTATTAAAACTAAACGACAACCCACCATAGTCTTTCATTTCGGCTTTCGCTAATATATTGCATTCATTTATTCACACAAATTTACAATATAACGCTAAATTGGTTTAAAAAAAACACAAGTACAATTTTTTGAACAATACACAATGAATTAACAGTGGGTGTTAATAAGCATGCGATCGTCTGCCAAAGGCGGCAGGCCAATAAAATAATTTAGAATATTGCATTTGGTTTAGATCAGGAAATCTCATAGGTGTACTTTCTACCTTGGGATATGATGTGGGGGCAGAGGCTTCGCTTGGCTTACGGCTAATAACACAATGACATTGACCTAATGCCCTTCCACCTTGGACTAATTATTTATATAGCTAGATGCCACACTTGGGCCTTGCTATTGGTAATCACCAGCGTTGGCTCCTCCGGTGCGGCTCTGAACGCTCGTAGGCGATGCTCTTGAAACGTGTGCTTGCCTCCAGCTGCTGCTGCTTCGTAACAGGCTGGCCACGATTTATGATGTCCTTCCATATCATGGTGAGTAGTATGAAGAAAGCGCCCACAATTTTGTTTAGAAACTCGAGCACCTTGAACACGATCGGCGTGGCGGTGTGGGTGAAGCGACTCAGTTCAAACAGAAAGCGCACAGCAAAAACGCCAAGGAATCGCAACGCCATCGCCGCTCCGCCAATGGCCGAGAAGATGAGAAGGCCAAGAAACCTGATAGTGCCCATTATGTTTCTCTTATTCATATCGTTAGCCATAAAGTCGTAGACAGTCTGCTTGACGCCGTCTCCCCACTGCTGCACCACGGCCAGGAAGTCGTTCAGGCCTAGTTGGACCTGATCCGCGACGTCATCGGCCGGTGAGAGTCCGTCGCCTGCGGTTATTGCCTTGCTTTTGCTATTGATGCTCCGGTTAAGAGAAAGGGATCGTCTCGGAGTTACCAGCGGCTCTGGTTCTACGGCGCGCACCATTTTTAGTTTCAATTGGACTTCCTGGTCCCGGAAACGTATAGTTTTTATGCTGAACCAGTATTCACCGAAGGCCAGATCGTTCAGCTCTGTCCAAATGCAAGTCTCCAGCTGCGCCGGATGCGATGCATGCTTGTATGTGCCATAGCTCCCGCTGGTTATTCCCACCCACATGTTGGGCACGAAGCGCTGGTAGAACATCCGCAGTTGGCCTGCGCTATTGTGCAGCAGCTTCTCCAGCTCCCGCTCGCTGCGCTGCAGAACCACCACGTCCCGGTAGCCACCCACCTGCTCCACCAAACAGCGCTCTTGATAGTGGCCGCGGAAGAGACGCGACTTGTACAGCTGCTTGGTGAGCGACTGCATCGCCAGCTCCTCGGGAGGCATGGGACGTGCGGTTGCCATCGGTACGATCATTTCGCTGGTGTCCATTGGAAGCTGCTCGAAATAAGTCCAACTATTAGGGGGAGTATGTTACCTGCAATGGTGATCTTACCAGTTGATAGTACTTGGACTTTGCTGCAACCACTTTCGCCGCTTAGTCAGCACACCGAGTTTTGTTATTGTTTGGAAATCCAAAGTGTCACCATCAAATACTGAGCTCCAAAATAGGAGGAAAATATCTGGGATTTGTTGATTTTCACATAGGTTTAGCTACCTGCATATTGACAACGTACTTTGTATATAAGTCTTAATGTCCTGAGTTTACAAAATTAAACAACAACCAGGTGTAGACAGACGTTGGGCAAGCAGCAGCTGTCTTGATTAGAGATGGGCTGTGTCATCGTGCCACGAGCACGAGCACAGCTATTTGGAAAACTCATTTTTGTCAGGGAAAACTATCCTGGAAAATCACCCAGAAACATATTTTCTTCGAAAATATATTTCTAGAGCACAAAAAGCGCCCTGTTTTTTGAACAAAATATTATAAATAATTCGATATATAGTAACTGAATCGTGCTTGTTCCATCTCTAGACTCAATAAGCGACAGTTACCCATCGCTAATGTGACGAAAAAAATTATTAAAAATCTTTTTGATACTCATTTTTCCAAGCGTTTTCACCCCAGGCCACGTTCGTTTACTTCCTTGTCAAAATTTCCTCCCGGCAGCGACTGGAAGAGTGCTTAAGGATGACTTTGGTGGGTCTAGCAGCCCGCAAGCTGGCACAGAAGCAAAGGTAAGACTGCTTTTGGAGCCCAGCCGGCATTTATCCCTAACCTTGTATGTTGTCTTACTCTTTCCGCAGGTCGGCCAAGTTGGCGGCCGCATTTCCGAACGGGGTGCGGTGCCAGAAGTGCCTTCAGATGGGCCACTGGAGTTACGAGTGCAAGGAGAAGCGCAAGTTTGTGCACCGCAGCTCACGGACCAAGCAGCTGAGCAAGCACTTGGCCGAAAAGGAAGCACAGGCAACCAAAGACGTTGCGTCCGGTCAGGCGGGCGAGAACTCTCTGGACGTCAGTTCTCCGGGCAGTAAGAAAGCCAGACGCAAGCGTAAGCCCAGTAGGAGTTCCTCCTCTTCATCCAGTTCGTCAGACAGTTCGGACAGCAGCAGCGGGTCAGACTCTTCCTCCGCATCGGACTCAAGCGACTCTAGCTCGGACTCTGATGACAGCTCCTCGGAATCCAGTGGCAGCGGTTCCAGCGGCTCCGAAAGCGACAGCAGTGAAGACCAGGATCAGGGGGCACCCCAGAAGAAGAAAAAACGGGACGAAAGTTCGGCGGATTCTTCCGATGACCAGGAGTAGGAGTTGAGAGCGCAGTCTCGCTTCTATAGTGCATAGCTTTAGTAGTTTAGTTCTCCCCCTTTAGCCGTGCCCCAAAATGTGGACTTTTAACCGAATATAATTGTAATATTACGTATTTATTATTTAAGTTCCCCCATGTGCATGTAAATGAATGGTCTGGCAGAGATTCCTAGCCAGAGTGCTAACAATAAAAATTTCAGTCAGTCCGAGTCAACCTCCTCGTCGTACTGCTCCAGCTTATGGAATACGTTGAGATCCATCAGCTGCTGGTTGTTGATGTGCTCAGGCTCCGGGACCGGGACTGGTTGCATTATCGGCCCGTCTAGATCTACGTGCAGTGGATCCCGAGCCGGGACAATGCTGCTCTGCAGTTCCAGTGACTTTAGATGCAGTTCCTCTACCTGCAACGTAAAATGTTAAATGTCGTGGGGAAAACGAACCAACGATGATACCTTCAGTGAATTTAGGGCCTCCTGGATGACCGGAAGGACTTTCTCCAGCTTCTTTTGGATGGCAAACAGGTCAGTCTGCTCCTTTTGCAGGACGTGGTTGGATTGCAACATTTTAAAACAACAAAAAAGGAATCAACCTACCGATAACAGCAGCTATCGAAATTTTTTCTTTTTTATTTGATTGATACTAATTAACGTTTATGATCCAGAATTTTATTATTAACTAAATTTTACAAATGCAATAAATTTACGAAATAAATTCTACGATAACCGATTACTGCCAGGGCTGAAACTGGATGGCAAGCCGGGTAATGCTGCTATCGGAATCGTTCGCGCCTTTGCACAATTTTTATTTTGTACAGTCAAAACATTTATTAAAGAAAAAATCCATTTAAAAATAAACAAACAGAAGTTTAGATACCCACGGGACATCCGAGAGCAATGGACGCGTGCGAGTCCATAGAGGTCGTGGCGCTGTTGAAGCGATTCTCAGTCAGTTGCGAGCAGTTGGAGCTGGACTCGCGGATCCAGCAGAGCGCCTTCGAAACCTTCCGTCGATTGGCAGCAGACGGCGGACTAGCCAGCACCGGAGACGAGGCACAGGAGTGGCTCTGCTGCGCCGTATACAGTGAATTGCAACTAGCGAAGATCCAGGACATTAAGACGGAGTTGGAAGCAACTGGAAACCGTTGCTGGAACCTGTCGCTTACACGGTTACTGCGCAGTTTCAAGGTGAATGGATCAGTGTTCCTGCGCCGCATGGAGCACTGGAACTGGCTGGCCCAGAACAAAAAGGTTTTCCAGCTGGAGGTGGAGGAGCTGCGCCACAGGTACAGTGTCACGCTGATCCTGTTGCAGCACTACAAACGCATCTTTCGGAGCCTTTTCAGCCAGCCCTCTGATGAGGCAGACGCAGATGCACTGGCCCTCTACCATTCGGTCTACGAGTTCGGCTGGCTCCTCTTTCTTGTCGTACGCAATGAGCTGCCCGGCTTTGCCACCGAGAACTTGGTGAACGGCTGTCAGGTGCTCGTATGCAGCATGGACCTACTCTATGTGAACATGCTGGAGGTGCAAAATTCCGCGATTATTAGCAGAGATTTTCCGGGCTTACCCTCGATGTGGGGCACCAAGGGCTTCGACTTCAAAATCTTAAACAAATATAGCGCCTTACAGGCCATCGGAGCCCTGGTCCCCCAGCTGCCAGAGAAGGGGGTGCTGCAGATGAAGAACGCCTTTTTCCAAAAGGCCCTTATAGTGCTGTTTATGGACCAGACGCTGCTAGGTAACGACTCCCACATGCGGGAGATTGTGAAGGAGGGAATGTTGGACGTCAACTTGGCAGCCCTTAATCGAAAATACTCAAGCCATGTGGCTGACATCGGCGAAATGGATGAAAGAGTCATGTTGAGTCACCAGGATGCGAAAGAGCGGACCAAGGCCTCCAAGAGCAGTCAACAGCCGGTCTCTCAATCAAACTCCTCCTGCTCTTCACCACATAAAAAGCTACTAGACCACAAACTGCCACAAAGCCTGCCTTCTATTATTAAAGCACTGGGTGAAGGAGAGAATTATGACACGATAGTTCACTCTATGGAGAAGTTGATACTCATGATGGGCCATACGTTTTCCACTGCCGTCAAGGATCATATGAATGAACAGGTGGCTGATGAGCGATTTCACCTGGCTAGGGGCCTTTTCTATAGGTTCCTGCAAAAGATCGTGGCCTCAGAATTGGCCCTGAAGCCCCAACTTAAGCTAGGTAACTTACTGAAGCAATGCACCCTGACCACAGCTTTGATTGCTTGCTGCCTAGAACTAGCTCTGCATATCCATGATGAGCACGTCGATAAACTGCGGTTTCCCTTCGTCCTAGACTGCTATTCACTGAATGCCTACGAATTCCAAAAGATTTTAGAGATTGTGGTTCGACACGATGAAGGCTTGCTGGGCAAGGAGCTGGTTAGGCACCTGCACACGTTGGAGGACAAGTGTCTCGGAACACTGATTTTTCGAGCCAACTCGCACCTGTGGCGAAATTTGGGAAAAAACGATCGGCTTCCCAGCTACCAAGAAGTCCAAACTAGGGCAGAGGACAAGGAGAACCCGTCGAGCGGCGCAGGTATCTGCCTACGAAAGTTCTATGCCCTGGCCCACCGGCGACTAGTTGGACTCTGCAAAAGGCTATCCCTAGTAGATGCATATCCACGTATCTGGCATCTGGCCGAGTACTCCTTCACTCTCAGAGGCAGCAAACTGCTGCGTCAACGCAATCTGGACCTGCTTCTGCTCTGCGCCATCCATCTGCACGCTCGTTTGGAGGATCTGCGACTCACCTTTAGCGAAATTATTCAAGAGTATCGTCGCCAGCCACATGCAGAGAGCAGCATCTACCGACAGGTCAGCCTGGGCAACGGTCAGACCGCAGATATTATCCGCTTCTACAACACAACATACGTGAGGAGTATGAGCCACTTCGGGCTGCACCTGCGGTGCGACCAATCATCACCTGCCAAGTCTCTGTCGGACTCTATAAAGAACGTGACCGTTCTGCAGAAGGCGTCGACCAACGAGCTGCGCATACGTGGAAACATAAGCGTATCATCGCCACCACCGCCGAAGATCTGCCTTAGTGGATCCTGCTCCAGCGTAGATCTGACAGAATCCATCGGATCTCCATTAACCATAACTAAAAAAGAGAATTTGAATTTAAAGCGCAGTGTCTCTAGCAATGAAATCCATGCTGATAAGCCCAACATCCTTCGCCGTCGCACCTGCTTACATTGATCCAAATAAGTTTCTCTGGAGGCAAGAAACTCCCTTTAGCTTCCTACATTTTACGAATCTGCCCTACATATATATTATAAGAATTCACTGAAACGCACCTCGCTCATTGTAAATGAATCCTGCTACATAAATGAACTTTATCTCAAATAAATTGAACATACCAAGCGTATACATTTATTGTAATGTACAAAGTGTTCATTTTCTTTTAAAAGCAATTGTGGCCATTCTATTAATTCAAACATTTCACTGATCTAAGTCGTTCAAATTCATGAGATCGCATCGCAATATTATTAAATAACTTTTAATAAGACGATTCAAGCATTAGGTCGTGGTCCGAGCTTAAACGTCTCTTTGATGCAGTTTTCATTCAAGTCCGCAAGTTGGGAAATACGTAAAACGCAAAGCAACCTGCGAGGCCTAAAATATTAGAATTGAATTAAAACTCCCGTACTCTTTAGTTTTAAATAGATTTTAATTTAATGCAATTTTTTCGGGACTTGGAAACTTGGTACTTAAGAATTGTGCAATTGCGACCAGACATGAAACGAGTCTTACATGTAATACAGAGGACACGAATGTATGTTCGTCAAGCTGGGGTTCGAATGTAGACTGGTTGGGCTTAGAGAGTGGAGTATACATATTACATACTGAGAGCGTACGACTTAAAACTAATTACTTTAACGCTTGTTGCTGGCTTAAAAGTAGGAGTTAAGAAGGAGGAGCGGCGCCGGCGACTGGAGCAATGCTTGCGGGAGGAATGCTGGCGGCGGCGGCAGGGGGCACTGATCCCGGTGGGGCGCCCCCGGTCTCTGCAACTGGGACGTTGCTTGGCGGTGTAGTATCTGTAGAATAAAATTAATTAATAACATATATAACGATTATTTCCATTTAAAGTTTACCCATTGGTGTGGGTCCCTGAGATTGCGCTGTGGTTGCTGCTGCTGTTACACCTGCCTGCTCGCTGGGTGTCGCGGCCATGGACGATGGTACTCCAGGTGGTGGGGGACCACCTGCGGCTACAGCTGTTGGTGCTGGGAAAGGCGCACCGTTTGGTGGGGGAGCTACGGAGCCGGCTATATGCGGAGGTAGCGGCTGGTGTTGAGCGGTGGGCCCAGCAAGTGGCTGCGACTGCGGCGGCAGCTGGTGCGGATGTGGTGGAAGTGGCTGCTGCTGTTGCGAAAGGTGCGGATGCAACGGCAACGGTTGCTGTTGTTGCAGTTGCTGCGCCTGCTGTTGTGGCTGTGGCAGCTGCTGTTGCTGCTGGAGGATCATTGTGCCGGCGGCCGCCGCTTGTCCCTGCAGCTCTTGCTGGAGGCGATGATGCGCCTGCTGGCGGGCCCGAAATTCGGCTGCCTTTAGCTGCTCCAAGTGAAATTGCTGGCGCTCCGTAATTAGCTGCTGGCGCTGATACTCCAGGCCTTCGCGCTCCCTCTCCATGGTGGCCTCCAGCTCTTCAAAGTGCCGCAATTTGATCTCCAGCTTCTTCATTTGGGTCTCAACGAGCAGGGCCACCAGGGACTTAATCTTGCGCTCCTCCAAAGCGGCTAAATGCTTGGCCTTGACTGCTGCGGATGCTAGAGCTGCCGCCGCCGCCGTTTGCATATTGTTTTCGCTAAAGGCTCCTTCCTTGGACGCAGCCCCAGTACCAGCGCCCGTTCCTGGTCCCTCCTTTCCGTCGCTCCCGCCATCCTTGGTCTCACCATCTCCACTGCTGTCCTCCGTCTTGATGTCAACATCGGCGGCTCCGCCGGCAGAAGCAGCTGGGTCTGTGGGTGAGGATTTGTTTGTTGATTTGTCTGACTTGCTAGCCGACTTGTCGCCCGAAGGCGAGGAGGCGGACGACTCTTTCAGTTTTTTGTCGGTGTTGTTGGTGTTGCCTGACGCTGACGATGATGATGTGGAACTCGAGTCTGTGTTCGTGTTGGTCTTATCCGATTTCGTTTTGTCTTTGGACTTGCCATCGTCTGTTGTGGTTTGGTATTTTGGTTTGGTGATGGTGTTGATGTGGTTTTTTGGTAGCAGATTTTGGTAGATTTGGGCGCAACACAAAAACGAAACAAAATACAAAAGTACAGTGCCAAATGGAGACATGTTGCAAATTTTGAGTACAAGTAACAAAAGAGTTTACAAAAACAAAAACGATGAAGAGATACAGTTCCGAAACAGTTATTCAAATAAACAGCTTTACAGATAAATTAAAAGGTAAATAACCCAAAAAGACAACATAGCTAATATCACTCTTGATAAACCTTCAAGAAACCATCTTATTTTGTATTTTCTATGATATCTTACCGTCTTTTTTGCTTAAATCCTTCATATCCTCATCTGATCCGCCGGCAGCTGCTGCAGCGGCTCCCTCCTTGCCGTCCTCGTCCTCCTTATCATTGCCTGTTCCAGCGATTCCACTGTTGGCCAGACCAAAGTTGGGATTGAATTTTCCGGCCGCGGAGGCTTTCTCCACATTCTTCATGTGATTGTCCATAATGGTGGCGGGCACCTCGTCCTAAGAGAAGAAATTTACATATTATGTCAATATTTTCCGGTAATTGGGAGTTAGTCTTAAATTACCTTAATGGCAGCAAACTCCTCCATGGCAGCCTTAGCGGCTGCAGCAGCGACACGAGGATCGACCACAGAGGCCAGGAAGGCCACGGTGGACATAATGGGGTTGCCACTTTTGCTGAATGGGATAGGCTGGCAGCCCAACGGGCCCAAGAAGCCACCATCATCCTCTAAATACGGATCTTCGATGGGCAGCCGTAGGAAGTGAAGGATGCACTCATCCTGGGTTCGCGAGCCGACGTGCTCACACACCTTATTCCAGTCGTCCTTGTGCATCTCAAGTCCTTCAAGCAGCAGTAGTGTTTCCTGGTCAGTCCACTCTCGCGCCATGCTGGCCGCTGTGCGATTTCTCATGGCCGCCGGCTTCTTGGCATACTGATCCAGCTTCAGGCCAAACTGGCTGACCCCAGAACTCAATCCTCCAGCACCTCCGTTCTCTAGAGTCTCTGTTTTAATGCCAGCCAGGCCACCCTTGTCGCCCAGTTCCAAACCTCCATCCTTTCCTAGTGGTTTTTTGTCTAGATCGAGCAGAGTCTTGGCCGCCGACGGCTGTTGTGTCTTCTGTGGGTTAATAGACTGCAGACCTGACGGTGTATCCGAAAGAATGTGGAAGTGGGAGGTCGGAGGCGGACCCATTGGCGTCGGACGTAGATCCGCATCGATCTGGTAGTTTATCAGTCCCCATTGTTCAAGGAATGCGTGAACCCGCATAATAGCGCACACATCTCCGGCCAAATTGCGGCGACAGGCGGTGCTCGTTAAGTACTCCGTTGGATTGAGCCTGAAAACAAAGCAAGCGCAATAAGAAAAGTGTTCCGGGAAAAAGTTTAAGCTCAACCCACCTGTAGGTGTCGATCATGAAGTTCCTGTACGCCATGTAGATCTCTGGCGTCTTGGACTTGTTCTTGCTGTTAAAGAACTCTGGCATGGCTCGCTTCTCGATGACGTGAATAGAGTTGTAGTCGAACCAGGCCGAGTACGACGGCACAATGATGTGGTGCGTCTGCTCGGTGACGTTATCCTCCATGTCCTCCTTGGCCGACGAGAACTCCTGTGTGTTGCTGTTATCGCTTGTCTTGCCCGTCTGCGAATTGTCCCCATCTCCGGTGGACATGGCTTGAGCGGCGCTTCCTCCAGTCATTTCGTCGTCCAGGTCGGTCATGGTGCCACCTATATACATGGTAAAATAGTCAGAAATCTAGAAGAAAAGCACATTTTCATAGGCACTTACCCTTAATAGGCATCATATCGTTGTCGCCACGAGATTTTCCACCTGGAGCAGGGCTGGCCGTCGACTGCAGCGCAGCGTTAGCTTTGTGCACCTCCTGGACATTGGGCTCGGCCGGCGGATCGTCCAGGTCGCGTGTAAGATCTTCGTCGTCATCATCGTTGCGGGACTTTTTGTGCACAACGGCGGGGGATCGCTTACGCTTGCCCGGCTTCGAGGATGAGGTGGATGCAGAAGTGGCCGGTGATGGCGAGCGGCGTCGCTTCTGTTTTCCACCACCGGAGCTGGTAGCAGGCTTTTTCTTTTCGTCGCCAAAGGACATGATGTCGTCAATGGACATCCGCTGCTTGTGCGTCTTCTTCTTGCCATGCTCGTCCACCTCGTAGTCCTCCTCAGCCATCCATTCGTTGTACTGCTCCAGGTCCAAGATCCACGAGGCTGAAACGCGCCAGCGCTCCGCCGGCGATTCGGGATTCTCCGGAATGTGATCCGGCAGGTCAAAGCTGTTCACAGCCCAGGAGTCGTAGGACTCCGGGAAGTAGTACCAGTGCAGCATTACATGACCGCCGCGTTTGAAGATAGGTCGCGCGTACTCGTCGGGATGCGGATCCACGATGGGATAGACAATGTGGGTGGATTCCTCCTCGTCGGAAACGATCTCCACCCGCCGGTTGTCAAGGATCTCGCGAAGCCGCCCCTCGAAGCTCTTCTCGATCTCAGGCCGGATGTAAATGTACGGAATGCGGTAAAGGTCCGCCTCCACAAGGGCCTGTTCGATCTCGATCAGCAGTTGAATGTTGGGATCCTTGCGCGTGGGGTTCTTTCCGATAGAAAAGTCGAACTTTTTGCCACGCTGCTCTGCCCGAAAGCGGAACATGGTTGAAAAGATGATGCACAGGCCACCTCCGCTCTTGAAGTCCAGAAAGCAGCGCATCTGGAGAGGAAATATACATTTTAAATTAGTTATGCTGTGTTAACTTATTCAGTTAGCTTCAATCGCTATCACGGTTAGCAATGAATATATAATATATAATATATAACTCGATATATACTCAGAAATTATCAGAAACTTATATATGTTACTTTCAGAAGTTTTTGATAATTTTTTGTCTTAATTTACATTTTCCTTTCTTGCTATTGCATCGCATGAACACATTGGGTCAATATTTACGTGTACACACGCGACACAGGGCACCCGATACCACGCACACAATCACACTAATACCAACCGGAATTCTGGTCGCCGGCGGCTCTGCCGAATTCTTGCCGAGCTTCGCCTCCACATACTGCAAAAAGTGGATCAGCAGTTGGGCCAGAGACTCCTTCGTGATGGGCTCCGAGCTGTGAGCCAAATACTGTAAAAAAAAAGAATTGTAGTATTTATTGTTTTTTTCGCGGCGGACAAGCGCCATTTTTGTTTGCGGCGGCGTTGTTGTTGGGGTACGCACCTTCTTGCAGTTCTTCTGCAGCCACTGTCTGATAGATTCGAAGCCCTGCAACGTCTCCGGAGATTGGAAAAAGTCAATATTCGGACTTCCGTCCTTCTTAGGACCCAGTGTGTTCATGGCTCAGCACTTTTTACAGGCTTTTTCTTAATTTTCTTTTCAGTTTTCCACGCCAAAAGCCAATATTGAACGCTAGAGCTGGAACCACGGCGATAGTTTGATGGTAGTGCATTATTTCATTATATCGCGATATTTTTTATCGTTTTCGTAGGCACTATTAAAAATTGTTTACAACATAAATTAAAGATATAATTATATAATTAATTCTTATACAGCCTTTGTTTTTTTTTACAGCTACAGTACATAGTACTAGATATTTTTGATGTTTTCAATAAATCATTAAACATTTTCTATGTACTTTAAAATAAATATATGATATATTTTATAATATCGCGATATTTTGATCGTTTTCGTAGTCATTACTAAAAATGTTTACGAAATAAATTAGAGATATAATTATATCAATAATTCTTACACAGGCTTTGTTTTCTGAAAGGTAATTTTGTATATTTTATTAGCCAGAATTTAATTACGTTACAGCAACAGTACATATGTGAACATAGATATTTTCATCATTAAATCATAAAACATTTTCTATGTACTTTAGAATATATAAAAATAAATATATGAGATATTTTATAGTATTGCTATGCTTTGATCGTTTACCAAATTATAATTATTACTTACACGGCTTTGTTTTTCTAATAGAGAATTTTGGAAGGAGTAATTTTTGGCACCATAAACCCTATTTATCCTTGATACGAATTAATAGGAGAATCAATCTAGCCAGGTTTCAAAGTTTTAATTGGTAAATTGTAGATTTGAAAAATCTGAATTTGGCCAAAAATACGCCACTTTCAAATCGGAAAGCATTTTTATGTATGTTTCTGTTTTCTTAGCCATGTTCTAAACAAAAAAATTTGTTCCGAATATGAAATTGATCGTAACTTATCAAAATGTATGGTTCATTTGCGTCATTTAGTGAATTAAAACAATAAAAATATCGTCGTTTCCAAACATTTTTAAAACATCGATATTTTGCCCATAGTTTGATGTCAGCCAAGCTGCCACCAGACTCGTTTTATAAAATGTATCTACCCTTCTCGCTTACCGCTATCGCCGTCCCGCTCGGGCAGCCTCAAAACCGTATGTTCCCACTCTGTCTGCCTACACTATAAATGTAACTCGCGACGGGGTAACATGGCTCCTGGTAAATTTCGAAAATTGAAAAATATAGTGCGGTCGGAGTGTGTTTGCATCAGCGTAAAGCCCAATGTTAAGTTAAAACATTGACCGCCCACGCCCACCAACGACAATTGCCGTTATTTTAGAAGAATTCGTTCGCCCGAGGCTGTGACCGCGTGTGACAGTGTGCGTGAAAAATCAATGTGCGTGCATAAGTGCGAGTGAGTGGGAAGGTGATTGTTAGTTGGTGCTACTAAAAGAAATAGGCAAATAGGCAAACGTTGCAGTAGAGCCCGTGCCCCAATACATACGCAAATCGCCGTAGTAACGCAGCATCGATTGTACATTTTAGAGCAAAAACAAATCAATTAGAAAATGTGGGCGTCCCACAAAAGCTGACTGCTGCCACACCGGAAACGGAACCATTGCCAAAGGTGGGTGATCCAACACGTACATATTTTATATTACTTAAAAAAGCCTAAAACATTAAAGTTTAAACTGTAACTGCTACCATTATCATCGAAGATATAGCTTATTTAAAAATATATTCAGATCCAGCTTCCTCAGGAAGAATTGACATCAATGACAGGGAGTGGGGATTCATGCACCGTATAGAACATCACAGAAACTCGCTTATCTCTTGCGCTTTGTTTTAGCTGCTTCCTCTATTCTTGGCAGCCTCGTTCTAGTGCGCGTATTTTTAGTCACAGCACATTGCTCAATTTGCTTGCCGTCCGCTATTTGTGTCGTCCATTCATTGGTCTCTTTTTCCGATTTCAGTGGGCGGAATGCATGGAATAATCCACCCATCCAGCGTCCACGTTGCGCGCTCGCCAAGAAAAACACAAACACAATACGATATTTAGGCGGCACATGTACAAGCGAGCACCTGTATTTATTTATGGTCCGCTGCCGTAATCGACTGCAGCCCCCGCCGACCCCTCTTTGACTTGGGGTAGGGCATTTGAACTAGTTTCAATCGGGGGAGCTTGGCTTTTTCAGCGCTTTAACGCTGTGCTTTGTGTGCTCTTTTTGCTTTTCGCATTTCATGTTTGCCATTTTCCCCAAGTTCGCAACATTTCAGACTGTTTTCAGTGTTTGTCGTCACAGTTTGTTCGTCGAGAACATTTAAATACGTAAAGTTCACTTGCAGAACTTGACTGGGGGGCGAAACGACGATCATGATGATTATACTGATGATGCTTAAATTAAACACCTCTGCAGAGTCGTTAATCATTCGGTTTCGAGCAGTGTGCTGCGCAAACAACAGCAGATCCCTCAATAAATTCGATCTCGATCTCGATCCGAGCTGCATTGTGCGAAATATGTATGTATGCAACGGCCAGCTGTCACAATATTAGTCAAATACCATTGAAAATATATAAATATTGAACTCTGCGGAGTTCAAACACAAATAGTACTAACTTCGCCGAAATGTGGCAATTTAAACTTAACAAAGCGATAATACAGATGACCCAAGAAACCCAGAAAAACACTATGAAACATTAAACAATTCTCGAAGTATAAAAATCATGAAAACAGCTGAAGCGCATTATAATGTTAATATTCGCGTTTAAAATTATTTAATATTTTTTAAACTTAGCATATAAAAGCAATATTGCCTTGTCGGTTTTAGAGGTTTGCTAGGGAACTCTGTAATTTAAAACATTAAATAAAATAGAGGACAAGACGGTATACAAAACAATCAATTTTAATAAAAGCATATGCTTAATTAAGCACTTTATTGGTTTAAATTCCGATTAGATTCTAAACTCTAGAGCCTTTTTCATGTGAATCATGGCCATAAACTGTGGGCTTATGTAAAAAAAAAAACTATTTATTTGTACTATGGGCAATACCCGATGGAAATAACATAGAATGAATGTCTTAACCCCAATATAAAATTCTGTACACCAGAAACCTTCTATAGCTAAAACTATAAAAACACGCCAAGCGTGTCTCAACGAAAAATACAAAAATCGAAATACATTTGTCCCCCATTTAATCGTCATTCAACCATATTGGTGATAATGAAAAAGTGTGTGCACATTCATGGCTTATCTTTGGTTGGAAAATGTATAAATAAATGCGCAACGCGACCCAGCGGCAGCAGCAGCAGCGACACACAGAACAATTGGTAAAATCGATGATTGTGATTGCAAAATTTCGCCTCCATCGATGTTCATCTAATGGATATTTAATTTCCCGGTCTGAGTGGAATTTTCCTAAATCCAGAGGTCCATGTCAAGCCGATCATCCGATTCCCCCAGTGGGTGGGAGCTAGTGGTGGCGTCAACGAGGCCGTTGACAAATCGAAGTACAGCAGATTTGTGGGCAATAGATTGGCTTTATGGTTGGTCGGTCAGTTAGTCAAATACATGCGACATGCCATACAAATGTTTTCATTATTATTTCGTTGTTATTTATGCAACATTTTCTGCTTTATTAATAAGGGCTTGATTATTTATGTGATAAACATTGACAATAAATTTACACGTGCCTCGCAAACATTGTGGCTCATTCTAAGCGTAGGTGTTGTTTGTTTCCCACCTGTGACTCTGTGACTCTGCAACTGACTTGGTTCTTGGCCCCGGTTCAGTGAACCTGTGATTTTGACGATTGCTTATCTGGCACACAGAACACACGACGACGATGCATTGATAAGAAAACCAAAACCTGAACGCTTAGAGAGTAAAAGTACTTGTCACTCTGAAATATCGGTATCAGTGGAGGAGAACGATCTCTAGAGCCGGTTTCAGTCCTCGTCAAATTGGATTTACCGTAGACTTACGTACGTACGTAATACGGTTGCGCTTGTCCGGAATATACATATGGAAATGGCGTAATTTGCTCAATTGTCACGTTCTGCCCCGAGCTGTTAAGAACGCTTCAGCGGCAACAAAACGAAACCATTATTCGCCACTCGCGTTGAGTGACTCAATTTACACAGCCTTTTCCCCTAATCTGCCCAGGAAGTCCTACCCAACCCACTGGGTCTCCTCCGACCACGTGTCCGGCGCTTATTGGTCGATTGGGCTACGCTCTGAGAAGGGTTTGCTTTCTGATTGCACGAGACGCTCGGCTATATGCGGTCATTGTACAGTCCGTCACTGCCAAATGGCCCCAACAGTTAATAACAGTCCGAAGAATCTTAATCACAGGCTTTCCATCAATTGAGATCAGCAGTAGTCGAGCTTCACAATTAATTACCATGGATTAAATTATTAATGTAGCTTAATTAAACTAGACAATAAAGCTTGTGGTTTAGATTTCTCAGAAAAATTGCGAAACGCACTGTACTCGTGGTTGATTTTGATAGGTTGCTATGGCATCTCCAAGCGACGTTTCTGTATTATAATAAAGTAAGTACTGGCCAGTATTTAGTGGCGTTATCACGACAGAAACCCCTTTTTCTGGAAACGAGAACATAAACACTAGGGTTGCTATCATTTGAACTTTGCTGTAAGTAGTAATATGGAAAACAATTTTAAAACAATGAAATCCTGGGCACTATCGATAGATTTGAAAATATTTTCTTCAGTCGTGAAGTAGAATCACTAAGAGGAAAAGCTAATTGTAATGACTAATGACATTTAATTTATCTTGCGTTTTTATTTTCAGATTAGTTACATAGAGTAGATCTGACCGATCACAAAGCGTATCACAAATAACCATTGTATAATGACATCAAGGTAAATACATCTATTCAAGAGCCTAACGCAGCTAAGTAACCCATATTTTTCCCCCAGACTCGACCGTCTTTTCATTTTACTGGAATCGGGCTCCACAGCGGCCACACGTCAGGCGGCCGCCAAGCAAATCGGCGAAGTCCAGAAGCTTTATCCACAAGAGCTGCATGCCCTGCTCAACCGGCTGGTGGGCTTCCTCCACAGCTCGTCCTGGGAGACGCGCATTGCGGCGGCCCAGACCGTTGAGGCCATCTTAAAGCAGGTGCCGCCCTGGCAGCCGGAACAGCAGCTGGTTCCGAAGAAGGAACGCACAGGCAGCGATGCTAACACTGCTGCAGTCGAAGAGGATAGCTGTCAATCGAGTGGCTCAAGTTCAACGACAGCCAGCGAGCGTCTGCTGAACTTCGACGAGTTCGACCTGCAGCACATTTTGCACAAAGGAGCTCGCCTCATCGGCTCCGAGGGCAACGAGTTTGATGTGCAGGAAGAGCAGCCGGCCAGCGGAGGCGGAGCAGAGGAGCACAGCGTCGCCAGCCGCCTCAGTCGACAGCGGGCTGTCCTCAACGATAAACTGGGTCTAACAACGGCCGCCAAGCTGGGCGTCAATTTGACCGACATGATCACCGACGAGGACGTGGCCTTGGCAAGGAGCGGCAGTAGCTATAATGTCAATGCCGAGAAAACGCCCGTGGAGCAAATTCTAAACATAAAAACTGCAGCCAATGGTTCGGGGCAAGCGCAACTCAGCTGCCGAGAAATGAACAGGGCCAAGCGCAAGGCCCGGCAAAACACCACAGCCTCAGCCTCCTCCGTGGTCACGCCCACATGCAGCCGGCGGAACTCAAATAGCAATCACAGTACGGGCAGCAACCACAGCAACAACGGTGGACCCACATCAGCCATATCTGCGCTAGATGAACCAGAAAAGAAAAAGCTGAAGGCAACGGATCGTCAGGAAATCTTCTACAGCCTAAATGGTGAGTCGATAGGTCAATCATTGAAGCTGCAGTCCAAGTAATTCAAGAGTTTTCTTTCATTTGCAGCTGCCGTGCCAGATGTCACGGGCACTTGGGTGGATGCCGTCTCCTGGCCACTGGAGAACTTCTGCTCGCGCCTCTTTATCGATCTCTTTCATGCCAAATGGGAGGTCCGCCACGGAGCGGCCACCGCGCTGCGGGAGCTAATTAATCAGCATGCCCAGGGAGCTGGCAAGGCGGTAAACCAAAGCCGTGAACAAATGGATGAAGCACACAGCCGCTGGCTTGAGGATGCTGCTCTACGCCTGCTCTGCGTATTGTGCCTAGATCGATTCGGGGACTTTGTCTCGGATCAGGTGGTAGCGCCGGTGCGCGAGACATGCGCCCAGGTGTTGGGCACCCTGGTGAAAGAGATCGAGGCGGCAAAGGTGCAGCGGATTGTGGATATCCTGCTAAAGCTGATCCAGCATAAAAACGAGTGGGAGGTGCGACATGGCGGACTATTGGGACTGAAATATGTGTTTGTGGTTCGTGAGGAACTGCTGCCAGTCTACCTGCCGCTGTCCATTAACAACATTCTCATCGGCCTGCTGGACGCTGTCGACGATGTGGGAGCCGTGGCTGCGGCCACTCTTATACCAGTCTCCTCCTGGCTGCCCAAGCTGCTAACTCCTCCGCAAGTCTCCTCGATCGTAAAAATGCTGTGGGATCTGCTTTTGGACCAGGACGAGCTCACATCGGCTTGCAACAGTTTTATGGGCCTGCTGGCCGCTATTCTCTGCCTGCCAAATGCCGCCAGTTGGGTGCAAATGGAGCCCATGGCCACACTGGTGCCCCGCCTGTGGCCTTTCCTTTCGCACAGCACCAGCTCGGTGCGAAGGTCCACCCTGAAGACACTTCTGACCCTAACGTCTGGTCACGATAAAGTAAAGTTTGAACCGAAGAAGGAGGAGGAGGAAACGAAGGATCAGGTCAACGCGGATCAAAAAATGAAGCTAAACTTTGGAGTAGGCGATTGGAAGTGGGAGCTGTTGCAACAGGCGCTGCGGCATATATATCAGCGCATTTTAGTGGAGCCACAGGCGGATATACAGGCTCTGGCCCGCCAAGTTTGGTCCAATCTCATCGAGCATGCGGATTTGAGCGCTCTGCTGCACGCTGCCTGCCCGTATGTCTCATCCTGGATATGCCTTTCTATGCAGCCGCCCAGACTTGCCTTCGATCCGGGTGTGCTGATCAGAGCTGGAGGAGATCCAAGCACCTCGAGGAAACGAACGCCCCGCATTGGAGACGACTTGGGTGGTGCCACCTTGGCACACTCAAATGCCACCCTTAAGTTGTATTTGGGCGGCAGCGAGGCGACACCTTTGGAAGTACGAGAAGCGAACTTCATGCGGGCGCGGATCTCCTCATCGCGGGCACTGGGAGCCCTCTCACATTACCTAGTGCAGCCGGCTCCGGGAGTGGTGTACACGCCGCAGACTGAGAGTCCCACAGACTGTTATACCAAGGTGCTGTTGGGTCATCTCAATGCCCATTCGGCTGTCCAGAGGATAGTGTGCAGCCTAATTATTGCATTTTGGGCACTGGAGGATGAGCCAGTGCGTCCAGGGCCACCTAATCTCCAGGAGAAGCTGCACCAGTGTGTGAGCGAGTATGTTTACTACGACGAAGTGGCCGTCTCGCTGACCCGATTGCTACAAGAGGCGCAGGACTTTATAGCAACGCTCAAGCAGAACAAGATCCCGATCAATGACTTCAACAACGCCAAGATATTGACTCTGGAGCAGATCGAAGCAGTAGCCACTACTCTGACCGAAAATATACGCATCTATCCTCTCAAACCCAAGTTGCTGGACATGCTGGAGGACCGGCGACGCAGCCTGTATGCCTCTTACAAGCAGACGACCACCGAGCAGAGTGCATACCATGTCAGTGCCCAGGCAGCTCTGGCTGGCGCCATCTGTGCGCTACACTGCCTGCCCGAGAAGTTGAATCCGGTCGTAAAGCCACTGATGGAGTCAATCAAACGAGAGCAGTGTCTGCAGCTGCAGCAGCTTTCGGCAGAATTCCTGGTCCATCTGATGGATCAGGTTTGTGATAGAAATCCTAGTCCAAACAACAAGATCTTGGGCAACCTCTGCACTCTACTGAGGAGCGATGCCGAGCACACGCCCATGCTGGTAATGCCGCTCCAGACGCTGCAGCAAACGTCGCCATCGCCGGGAGTGACCAACACCTGTGCCTACTACGGCATCCTGACCCTGGCTCTGCAACAGGCGGTGGCAACCACCAGTTCTCGGGGAGGCGGTACCGGAGCCGCAACACCAACGTCCACCACTCCTGCTCGTGGTCCGGGACGACCGCCTGCCGGCGAGGTTCTAGCCACAGCCCTCATCGCCGCTTCCAGCATTGAGTTGAAGCAAGCCCAGCAGGCCAAGGAGGCAGAGGCCAGACAGTGTCGGATCCAACGCCTGGGAGCCACCTGCGCAATTGAGAAGCTGTGCAGCACCTTCGGCGAGCACATAGTGGACAAGGTGACTGTTTTTCAGCAGCTGATGTTCGGCAAGGTTCCGCAGTTTGTGCAGGAAATGGACATGGTGCGGTTGGCCAATACTCTGCCCGAGCTGGGAGCTTGCAACGAGCTGATCACCTCCCTCCAGTTGATTGAGACAGCCGCCCCGCATCTGCATGCCGCCCTGCACTCCCAGATGTTTGACCTACTTTCGCCACTTGGATACATTGTTCGTCATCCCCTGAAAGCGGTTCGCCACATGGCCGCCCGATGCGTTGCCGCTCTGGCGGATATCGATGCCTGTATGACGATGCAGTTTGTGGTGCAGGATATGGTACCGCAGCTGGGGAAGATCGAGTATCTGATTGACCGGCAGGGAGCAATGGAGGCCATCGAACGGGTGGTCAGTCGCCTGCAGATCAAAGTGGTGCCCTACATCGTGCTGCTGGTGGTCCCCCTGCTAGGAGCTATGAGCGATCCAGATGAGTCGGTGCGCCTGCTTGCGACCCACTGTTTTGCCAATCTTGTCCAGCTAATGCCGTTGGACGGCAAGGCGGAACAGCTGAAGAGTGAGCCGCTGCAGGCGCGAAAGTCCCGCGACCGCGAATTCCTAGACTATTTGTTTAACCCAAAGAGCATTCCCGACTACCAGGTCCCAGTGCCGATCAGCGTGGATTTACGCTGCTACCAGCAGGCGGGCATAAACTGGCTGTGGTTCCTTAACAAGTACAATCTGCACGGTATTCTCTGCGACGATATGGGTCTGGGCAAGACACTGCAGACCATCTGCATCCTGGCCGGCGATCATCTGCACCGCCAGGCGGCCAAACAGGCCAATCTGCCTAGTTTGGTCATCTGCCCGCCTACCCTTACAGGTCATTGGGTGTACGAAGTGGAGAAATTCCTCACGCAAAACTCCGTCCTGCGTCCTCTGCACTACTTTGGATTCCCGGTGGGTAGGGAGAAGCTGAGGAGCGAGATCGGTACGAGCTGCAACCTTGTGGTGGCTTCCTACGACACTGTGCGGAAGGATATTGATTTTTTTAGCAGCATTCACTTCAACTACTGCGTCTTGGACGAAGGGCACATCATTAAGAACGGCAAGACCAAGAGCTCCAAGGCCATCAAACTGCTAAAGGCCAACCACAGATTAATACTCTCCGGCACACCCATCCAGAACAACGTTCTAGAGCTGTGGTCGCTTTTCGATTTCCTGATGCCGGGCTTCCTCGGCACCGAGAAACAGTTCATTCAACGATTCTCACGCCCCATTCTGGCCTCGAGGGACGCCAAGAGCTCGGCCAAGGAACAGGAGGCCGGGGTGCTGGCCATGGAGGCGCTTCATCGCCAGGTTCTGCCCTTCCTGCTGCGACGCGTCAAGGAGGATGTGCTTAAGGACCTGCCACCGAAAATTACCCAGGATCTGCTCTGCGAATTGAGTCCGCTCCAGCTGCGCCTTTACGAAGACTTTAGTAATAAGCATCTGAAAGACTGTTTGGACAAGCTGGGTGACTCGTCGACCCCGGCGAGGGTGACGCAGAATCTCAGTTCCCAGACGCACATCTTCCAGGCACTGCGCTACCTTCAGAACGTGTGCAATCATCCCAAGTTGGTGCTACGGCAGTCCGAGGAGCTCACCCAGGTGGCCGCTCAGTTGGCACAGGGCAACAGTTCGCTGGACGACATCGAGCATTCGGCTAAGCTGCCGGCACTGAAGTGAGTCTACATTTTTGAATGTTCATGTGATTCCATTATTCTAATTGAAATATTTAAATTATTTTTTTGCAGGCAACTCCTTCTCGACTGCGGCATTGGTGTACAGACAGAGTCAGTTAGCCAGCATCGTGCACTTATCTTCTGTCAGTTGAAGGCTATGCTGGATATTGTTGAGCACGATCTGCTGCGACGCCACCTGCCCAGCGTCACATATCTGCGGCTGGATGGCAGTGTGCCTGCCTCCCAGCGCCAGGACATTGTTAACAATTTCAACAGCGACCCGAGCATTGATGTCCTGCTCCTGACCACCCTGGTGCGTAATCTATTAATCTTCTCATTTCAAAGCCAGAGATTTACTGTTTAATTTCTTAGGTCGGTGGTCTTGGTCTGAATTTAACAGGAGCCGATACTGTCATATTTGTGGAGCATGACTGGAACCCCATGAAAGATCTGCAGGCCATGGACCGTGCCCATCGCATTGGCCAGAAGAAGGTGGTTAATGTCTATCGGTTAATAACGCGTAACTCGCTCGAGGAGAAGATTATGGGGCTGCAAAAGTTCAAGCTACTCACCGCCAATACGGTGGTGAGTGCGGAGAATGCCTCGCTCCAGACTATGGGCACATCGCAGATCTTTGACCTCTTCAACGGCAGCAAAGACAACGCAGGCAAGCCGCAGGGAGCAACTGTGTCCGGATCAACCAGCGTGTCCATGAACACCATTATCGAGAACCTGCCGGAGCTGTGGTCTGAGCATCAATACGAAGAGGAATACGATTTGGGCAACTTTGTGCAGGCACTGAAAAAGTAGAGTCGACCGCTTCCCACTCAAAGACTTCCAGTAAAGAATTCTGTTCTAGGCTACTTTAAAAAGCTAAAATGCAGCTGAATATTTTTATTTTTCGGCAGCATTTTGGGATGTCTTTTTTATTTTGTTCCTTTGTAATCGCAAAACAGGAATGTTTAGAAATAAATAATGCAATAAATATGTAAAACTAAATTGATGTTTTAATCAGTGTTGAAACGTTTTGTTGAGAAGGAAAGGCATCTTAAATTTAGACAAGAAGGAGCAGTAGTGATGCATAATTTTGGGCGCGAATGAAATAACAGTCGTTGCCTAACAATAGCCACAGGTTTTATGATTTTGTAAATACGAAAATAGTTTTAAAATGCTTCTGCGATGATTAGAGTAGACTATAATGAACTTTCGTAGAAAACTGCTTGTAAATAATGGAAACATTGAAGCACATTTCTTATCATGATGAATGCAAATGTTTATCAAATAGATTTATTATTTGTCAGCAAATATTTATTCCCATCTCATACAATAAGGCGCCACAATTGGGCGCCTATCATTTGTTTGTCTCTCTCGCTACGGAATTTCTTTGCTAATGGCCCGGGAATAATGTCACAACTTATCTGATCAGTTGGGTTCAATTCTGTATTTCATTTATCGATGGCACTGTTTGCTTGGCTAGCTCTCGCTCGGATCGGATCGTCTCTGACCCGAGCACCTTGAATTTGATGGGGCTATCAACCATTAAGGGTGCCTTTAGTTAGTAAATGAAGTCAAACTCTTACCCCACAGCATCCACAGTTTCTGTAGTATTTGTATATATATATATATTTTTTTATTTTTTTGTATAAATCCCGGCTTATCTCTGGGCCGTCACGATGATGTGGCTTCGGACTATTTCATATAATTCAAATCCATATTATTTATGTCTGTGCGGGGCGCTTAGCGCGACCCGATCGTAATGGAGCCTGTTTTTCAATTTTCCTATAGCATCCAAGATTCCTACACGCTTAAGTTGGATGCTGTGCGCTTGGTCCAGGACAGGCTTATCTCGACACTATCGGCTTGCCCGTTTCCCCCATTTTTTTTTTTAAATATATGAATTCCCTTTAAATGGCCCTTAATATGGTGTATTTAAATGCTCAGCTCAGTTCAAACAAAACAAAAGCAAAGCCAAGCCAAAGTCAGAGGCAGATAAGCCACAATAATTCTCTTGCCACTGCTACACTGAAAGAACTGTCAAGAAACTACAAACAACAAATTATAAACAATTTCTACTTTATATAAATACACAAAATAAATATAATAGAAAAAATATATGTTATAAAATTAGATTAATTTAATATTATGTTTTGAGGCTTACTTAGGATTTGAAATAAAATTAAAAGGTGACAAAGAGTAACAATCTAATACATTTATATTTATACAAAATTAATTACCTTTTTAATTCGGGTTTGAATTTACTATTTTATTTTGCTATATCTTTAAATGTATTTTCATCGATATATCCTTCCAAAATACACAATAACTCATTATATGTTGATATCTAAAATATTTAAGCATAACCCGAATAAACTTCTTCCAGTGCATTCACTTGCCCACTCTCTGGCGTTTTTATCTTTCGACCAAAAGGCATCTTCCGGACTTTGCTACTGCTTCTGCTGATAACCACGAACTATAGCCAACACCCACACCCGCACCAGAGTACCCTTGCATCTTTATCGCTCGGCGTCCTCATCCTTCTGCGCTGGCTGGCTCCTCCCCGCATGCGCGACCCGCAGCACCCCAGGGTCAGCCCCTCCTCCGGCCAGGGTCGGTTCTGGGATAGGATCGGGGATCTGGCTCAGTGGACGACGGACGGCGCCGGCTTAAAGTTTTCGACCAGGTTGTTTACCTCCTTATCGCACCAGCATTGTCCTCTTCTCGCTTGTGATTCGTTCGGTTTTTATCAATGTTGCTGTTTGCAATATGTTTGTTCTCTGCTTTTTTGTTTTTGTTTAATATTTTTTTCTTTTCTTTGCTGATTATTGTGGCTCTTATCAAACCGCGTGACGTCACAAGAACCGGCATTTTGTTATTTGATAGGAATTTCTTGACACTTTTTTATCGTTGGTTTTTTTTTAGGAACTTGCTTATTTTGTATTTTTTTTTTTTGTAAACCCAACCAGACAGTTTGGCGTTCTCCTGGTGGAATTTTTGTTTATATTTTATTGTAGTTGTTGTTGCACTTTATCGCTAGGGGAGTGAGCCAGAAAAGGGAGTGCGATAGACTTAGGCAAGGTCATTTACTTGGCAGCTTGGTTATCAGTACTAGGAAGGGGATGGGATTTATTGAGTTCTAGATAGAAATTTTGTTTATATTTTGTATGATATCTTAACTTTCTGATTTTAAAACTTTAACTTTAATCGCTTATTCAACTCTAAGCAATGAGTTAATTATTTTTCTTTACAAATAAAAATTATAATAAAAAGGTACTCGAATTTATGTTTATGAGGATTTGTGGATATTTACACATAATAAAGTTCTTAAATCTTAACTATAAAAGATATAAAGATAAAAGATTACAGCATGATCAATGCCTTTTTTCAGAGGTTTAAGTTTATTTTTTTTAATTTAGTTAAGATTTATAAAATATAAAGTTCTATAGACTTGGGGTTATAGCTTCTGAAAGAGAATTTGTAGTCTGATCTGAGAGTCCTGTCTAAACCCTTGAGCCTTGTTGTAGGCTAACCAAAAATGTGCTCAAAAGAGTGTGAAACTGTAAATATTAACAGAATGGGAAACTCCAAGATATATAATCATCAAAATCAGTATAGCTTTATAAATACTTTCTGAGTTTCAATAAACAATTTCTTTAAAATGAACTTGGCACTGATGCCTGGTAAATCTCTCATTTACATAAGATATTCTCCTTTCTGAAGACCCACATCGATTCCTCCATTCCCTTCCCTATAGAAATGATTAACAGGAGCCTGCTAGCCGGAGTGATAGTGGCAATCGGCTGGGGTTTGTCGTCACCAAATCGAAATCTGGCCAAACGTGTACGGTGGCGTTGATAGGGATTCGACGCCTGGCGGCATATACTCCGGCTATGCCGGAGAGTTGCGTTGGTGCCCCGATAAGGATAGTCGCGCGACCGGCTCGTGATGCAACTTAATCAAATCGGGCCTTGGTATCGCCCATAGTCGCCCGCGCCCGATCCACTCGCTCTATCTCTGGCGTGGTCCTGCCCGCTCTCTGCTCTGGGAATGGCGTCGATGGGGCTGCGGCTACCGGTCTGAGAGCTGGACCCGGCTCAGATAGCCATATCTTGGCAGGGGCCGTCCAATCAGCGGCCAAACTATGCCAAAGTGCGAGTACACGGGGCGCAATGAGTAGTACCGACGGTTGCGTCGCCGATAATAAGTACAATCGTTACTTTGCTGTTGTCGTTGCTGATGTGTAATTGTTGTTGCTGTTGTTGCGTTTTTGAAAAGGTGATATGAAATGTGCTCTGATAAGTTTTAATCAAGAATATTTTACTCGCATATTGCTTTGGGTGGCTCCGGGCCGGACCGAGTAGCATTTGAAAAGTTGTAGTAGTAGGTCGGAGCTCGGATGTGGATGCGGGTCCAGTCGAGTCCGTTCCGAAACGGTACGTTATCCGTGGGGCGTGGCCGGCGATAATCACAGTGATCTCTCCGAATCGCTGCCTCACGCTGGGCGTGAAACCAAAGAAAATCCAACAGAAAAAAAAATGAAATAAATCGGAAAAGCAGCAGGAAAGTTGCGCCGGCGCATGGAAAATCCTTTAAATGTGTTTACCCACCAAAAGCGACGTGAGTTTAACCAACACAACGGGCTAGGAGATGGGCCAAGCCGGGCGCCCGGGAAGTTCCCCGTTTCCGTTCCCGGAGCGGGCTCACCGCCCCCGAAAGAGTTGTGATCTGTCGGCGTGACCTGTGTGACACTTTCATTTGGCGGGTTGCCGCCCACTTGAGGTCGAAATCGAAATTTAACGGATGCTTACTGCGGCAGCCAGATGCCCCGGCCTCCGAGCCGGATTTCGGTCATCATTGCGGTAAGCCACATGTGCCGAACGCCCCTCATAATGAGCGCAGCGAGATCACGGGCTCGATCGTTGTCGCTCTCGGAATGTGGAATAGGGAATCCGGACAGCTCCCATGTGAACCACACCGCCACAAACATATGTAAGTTACCCATAGCTGGACATTGGTATTGATAAGTTTTATTTTATGTATCATAGCTTAATAAACGTATAACTTATAATAATGGAAAGATCTTGACTTGGCTTAACATTATTCTCGGAGCAATTGATATTTATATTTAATGATTTCTAGGAATTTTTTAATGGTTTATGATTTTTTTTAGAAATCCCAAAGTTGAATAATAGTGAGTTGATTAAAAAAGTCGTCTAAAATCTTGAGTTAGTTTTTGCTTTTACAAAACAAAACCAAAACTAGAAAAAGAGGCATACATATATAAAACTCTTAAAGCAAGACTCTTTTGCTATTAATTTCTTAGAGAATCTAAAAGAATTGGAATTAGCCTTTCGTAACTACACATATCTTTGGGAAAACCATGAAACAGTAGCCATGGAAACCTAAGGAAAAACTGGGGGAGAGCCAAGGAAGAGCTGGGAGAATTATGACGATTACATGAAACCAGCATGACGATCAACGAACCCAAAAAGCACAAAACTCTGGGTCTGGGCCCCGTCCATTCCTCGTCCAAAGGGGCGGGGGCAATGCCTCCGGGCTCCAGGCAGTGTCACCCAACAAGTGGCCATATATACACACTTATATACCATATACGGCGGTATATAGAGCGCTGGCAGTGTGTACGAACATTGCTTGTGCCCATAACAGAAAAACAAAATGCGAGTCAAATGCTGGGGCCTCGATCCCCGATCCCCACTGCCCACTGCCCTCCACTCCTTGGTGGCTACACTTTGCTGTGCGGTCGTTGAGTTGCGACGACGACGACAACAACGCAGGCCTTATCAACAGCCCCTACAACTCACATAATATATGGGGAAAAAAATAAAAAGAAATACTTATTGAAGAATATAAGCGTTTGCGAAGAGAATTTCAAAACAAAAGAAATAAATGTAGTGGGGCCTTTATACAATATATAAATTTATACTTATATGTATGCACACACCCATGACTTCCTGCCATAGGTCAGCCATATTGGAAATTAATTATATAAAAAAATATATATATATATAACTTAATTGTCGCATTTAGCAACCGACAATTGCCTTTTGTTGTTCAGCCTGGTGATTTTCCAGGGAAACCAGCTCCTCTTAGAACTCCCCCTTTGGACACGTGCATCTACGTGGCGAAATGCATCCGCAAACAGGCGAAGTTTGCTTTTGGGTTCCAGGGAGGAGGAAACCGCGACCAAACACCGCAAAAACCGAAAACCAAAACCAAGAACAAACAACCGACAATGACAGACAGTCACATACATTAAACATTAACAAAAAACACAAATTGTAGTATAAAAGGAATTTTGTGAAATTCCGAAACGCAAACATAATGCACGGTAAACAACAATCGGCCAAAGACAAGATACAAGATACAAGACACTTGTGTTTGTCTTAATCGTTAATTGCTCTGGTCATGTCCCGGTCCCCTGTCCCCTGTCCCCGGTACCAGTGCCTGTTCCAGTTCCATTCCCTCTGCACACATCCAGCCAGAGCCAGAGAGTGCGCCAAAGTCTAGGAAAAACCGCACCTACTCCATATAAACATAGCCTAGAGTATGTGCTCAGGGCGGAGGAGGATGAGCGGTATCAGCGCGTGTCTCTTAACTGGGTCTTCAGCGAGTACCTGTTGCCGGGGTACCTGGGTTACCTGTCCACCTTCGACGTAAACGTAATGTGTGTTTGACAGGATATGCCCAGGCCCAATCCCAGTTCCCCGTTGCCAGTTCCAGCCGCCGACCCAGACCCAGGCCCAGTCCCAGTCCAGACCCGTGCCCCGTCACCGTTCCGACTTGCATTGTTCTACACTGCGGAACTTTAATTGCCCAACCTTACTTTCACTGTCCGCATTTGTTTGCCGCATAAAAATTAATGAGTTTAGGACTCGGTTCCTGGTGTCCGGGCTTCCATTCATAAATTTCGGGTTTCGGCTGGGAAATTCCCGACTGCTGAATCATTTGCCATTCGTTTCATGAATGGGAACGCTATTTTTTCATCTATTTTGGATAGGTTTTTAATGGGGAAAGTCCATTTGCCCGATTGATAAATTCCCAGCGGTGGCAGCCTATCCTTAAGGATATAGGATATGGGTTATTAAACACTTCATGTAGGACTTGGCTGCACCTAAACTATATTGAATCATATTATAAATGATATGATCTTCATGCAAGATCTCTGAAGAATCATATAAATATGAAAATAAAAAGAAAGGTAACAGGAATGACAATTTGAAAAATGTAGTAAGCGTTTTCAGTTCATTAAAATTTAAAAATATATAAATATAAAAGATACAAAGATAGTAGATACTATAAAAATATAAATTTTATCAAAAACCTTAAAACATCAACTTATTCATGAAGCTCCCCGTAGCGAATGTCATCACCCGGACAGCCCATTAAAAAATCATCAAACAAGAAGTTGGAAATATTTTTTAAGTGGACGCCCTAATTAGAAAGCGCCAGCGCCAGGTACGTGACAAAGGGCGAGGATGAAGATGAAGGAAAGTAAAAACATATTTTCCAAAAATTATATAACCCAACATGGCCAGCAAAAACATATTCATAAGCGTCTTGTTGTTTATTTGCTGAAGACGGGCGAGGGCGAAGGGACCGCACGAGATGCGGCAACCATCATAACAATAACAACATCCTTTGAGAGTGTCGTCCTCTTCCTTTGTCACCATCAATTTGTATCGTGTCGGCTCGTGTTTCCATTTTGTCCTTGTTTACCTTCTACCACCACAAGCCATCCTCGCTTACCTGGGGGATGTTATGATGATGACCCGGCCACAAGAGATATCTTCTACCTGAGCGGACATCGGGGCAAATGGCAGCCGTCTGCGGCTTGGCCGGGATGATTAGCACTGATCAGTGCGGCTTAATCGTGGCTTCTTGACAGTTTCCAATATAAAGTCTATTTAAATAGGTTCAATTGTCAATCCTGGCGGTGGGAAACATCTTTTCAGGGTCGCAGGAAATGTGCAGGAAATATGTTCTTACCAGGATTGTTGCATCAAATGCTCCTGACCATATTACTTAATGGTGGCCTAAGTGTTTACTTAGTTAATTCAGCCGCATGTGCCAGAGTTTACTTAACCAATTAGCTGAGAAAATCGTGTAAGATTAAAGAACTCTGACTTCATGGAGGACATATGGTTAGAATGGGATTTTTTATATTCACAAATTATTTCTTTATTTGTTTTAGGATCAAATATAATACATTTTAAAATATATAATTATGGTGATGATTAAATATTTATTATTCTTTAGTTGGAATGAGAAAGTACTAATTTGCATCTCACATTCTTTTTAAGCTTAGTAATATTTTAAAAATATTTCTAAAGAAACCATAAAAACATCTGAGACATTAAAGCAATTAAACTTTAATTAATGTAGTCCGAACTTCATGAATATACTTTCCTATACACCAGCAGGTTCCCCAGATAAAGCAAAACAATTGACTTTGTTATCGCTGTATTTAAAGAGTGTTAAAGACATGTTCTCGATGGCCATTAAATGGCTTTTGATAAGACCAGCAACTCTTTGGCAGACCGCAGGGCACTTGAATTGGATGCCGATGCCTCTCCGGTTTATGGCAAGAGTTTTATTCGAATTCCTACCACATAACGATTCTGATAATTGGCGCTTAAGGACTCTATCCACTAGGCAAGGATAAGGCACTTTCTCGACCGAGTGAGCCTGCCATGAAATGGATCCGTGGTGTATTGAATTACCATGGCAATATTTATGTACACGAAAATATTAAAAATGCATAAATACATCGGCACCGAAGCCATCCTGATATGTGAGACACTGCCCGCCGCAGTTGACACTTGCTTGTTTGAGCGCAGCAACACAACCCATTTTCGGGCACTATAAATATGTCAAAATAATTTCAAGCCAAACTTTGTACCACGGAGAACACTCCGGCTCGTGGGTACGTGATCGTTTGGTTTTGGTCTCGTGGGATATACAAATACTATGTATGTATGGTTGCTGTTTGAATTGGCCCTCAGCGGTTTACTAATGCTCTGGGTACTTCTCCATCCATATGAACATACATCCATATATAAAACTTATTAAACGACTTTTCGCCATAAACATCTCGGGCATTCGATATGTTTGGCCTGGAGTTCCCCTTGACAAAACCGGAGAACTCCGCCACGGCCCATTGACAGTCGGAGATCGAGTGTGAAACAGGGCACCTCCTTGCCCGCAGCAGACCCACAAGATTATCCTTTTTATGAGGACTTGTAATAAATCACATCATTAGCATAGCATCGCCATGGCTGGCTGCGTGATTTATAGGTTCGGGAGAGGACTATGAGGGATTCTCTTGTTTGTTGACACTCTGCTCCTCCGAGTCCCCGCCACACACACACGCGCGGATCCGTACTCCGTTTTCTATGTTTTTTTGGAATTCCAAACCCGGCATGGGCACTCAGCCCTGACTCACATTTTGATGCTTATTCTAGTTGGGGTTTTCAGGCCGCTAACCGTTATTTGCATTTGTACTCAATGCATTTCGTTTATAGAGTCGCAACTTATCAGACTTAACTAAGCATAACATAGCCAGCTTGGGGTAACAGGAGGAACAAAGAGTGGTCTTGCTGGGCATTACCAGAAGGTGGAGTTGGAAGGCAAAGTGTGAGAAAGTTTGTAGTTTCTGTATTGAAATATTGTTGTTTAGGTAGCTTAAGAAGGCTAAATATAAGCTGAACATAAGTCAAAAGCCCTTAAAACCCATAAAATTCCTTAAGGAGCATTGCCTACTTCTTAGGGAATAGGCTTAGAGCCCCAGCGAAAAGATAAATATAATAAACTCTCTTACGAAAAATATATTTCTTTATTCTAAACAAGTTGAACTTTGGGGGTGAATAAATATAAGAAAAAGCCAAGACCTTTGCAAAGTCATGAGTTTTTATAACTATTAAACTTTACTTTTTAATAATTATCTAAAAGTTAAGATTATAATTTAATGCTTCTCCTTGTTATATCTCAAAAAATAAATTTAAATATTTTCTAGGAAAATTACAGAAACATTCCAAAATATTAAAATAAATATTTAATAAAATATTTATTCGTGTTACTTTTAGGCGGTCGACATGCGCGAGTCGCATGCTGCTATACTGGGTCGAGCACCCTTGTGACGTCCATGCAAGTTTTTCAAGCTTAGCATTTATTAAATTCAAGGTCAAAGGTCCCCATGGAGCCCAGACACATGCAACAGACGAGCTGAAATTGAACATTTTAAAATACTTGTTTTTGATTTATTAAATAAATACAAAAAATATTCGAGAGTTCGAGAGTGTTGAGGCAATCGAAAGCGAATAGAAATATATGTAGGAAACAAATGAAAAAAATTGTATTATAAATGGCGAGGCGTCAACCTCAGTCCCCATGTGTCTAGGGAAAGGTCCGGTCTAGTCCCCCACTTCGGTGCGGAGCTGAAGCGATCCCAAGAGCACGTTATCAGCTCGGTTCTTCGAATATTTAATAACATACACTTATTTGGTTTTAATGGCCACAAAGGTTATGCGATCTATGTCTATGTACGAGTACGCATGTCAAGATGTCTACTATATGTACGTCGGCGCGTTCAATTCGAATTCGTATTCTGATTTGTTTTGGAGCCGCGCCGACCCACTTGACAGTCGCCTACTTTTCTACTTTGACCAGCAATCGTTAAAATCGTAAAAATGTTCTCAAAATGTCCAAACAGATCGTTGGTGCCGCCTATTCAAATGACGATAAAAATGCCATAAAATCACCGAGCGAGCCTCCCCAGTTTCCACTCGAAAATCGTTTTACGACTCCTGGTCCTGGTTCAACTATAACAATTTTTTAATCCAGCCATTAGGGCCCAGCTCAAGTTCGTAATTTTACGATCTTCTTTTTGGATATATTTTTTTGGCGTGTCGCCTCGGGAATTTGCAATCGAAAACGGAGCCACTAAGATCCAACGTCGAGACTTAGTCTGGAGTCTCGGTGAAAGGACTTTCCCCGGGATTTTCTCACGGCGCGGCAACAGCGATCACTTGTCTTGCCTTGGGCCTAGTCCTGAAATTCTACACGCGTCTCGTATGGATTTTAATGTTCGCGTCCTCGTGATAGGCATGAAAGTGTTTTTAGGATCCTTTTCTCCCCTCCATCCTACACGCATGTTATTTTGAAATTTAAAGAAATTTTCATATTGGTTTCTGGGTGTGCTTTACTCATAACTCGATCTGATTTATGCGTAGATTTCACATTCGATTAGCAGGATTTACCATGGAGAGGGGTTATTGTTCACAACGAAAGTAATGGGCTGAGGGGGGGGGATCGATTAATTTTCCGTAATCAACTATAACTTAGTGTAACAAAACTGAGCTGCTAAAGCTATTAAACTATTAAATTATTTATAAATTAGCTTTCAGATTTTTGTATATTCAGGGTTATCATTTTATATAGTTATTAATTAATTTACAGATACATTTATTACACCCATGAACGAGTATCTAACGAATTTTTGCAGCTTGATCTCATGCCGAATTCCATTCCATACCTCCCCCCTCTATGTAGCTTTCTAATTATTTCGAATGTAGATTTGAGGCTATATTTAAAATATTTCTTGGCATTTTTATAGTTTCTTTAGTCGTGGTTGCATTCGTACTTTCCAGATTTGCGGTCGGGCTCTGGGCAACTGCTAGCCAACCACAACAACAGTGCGGCACAACAACACCAATCGAGCAACAGTTGAGGCCGCAACAACAACCATCTGGCATGGCCTCTGCTTCGGCCTGCCCCCCGCCTGTCCGCCCCCTTCCTGGCCAGCGTTTGGCTGTTGTTGTTGCTGTGCGTTGAGAGGCGTAGCTAAAAACTGGCAACCAGCTGGGACACACACTAGCCAGAGCGAGAGGCAGCCAGCACCCGTAGGCGCTGGCAATGCGAGCGATAAGGTTGGCAACAGCAGACGCAGGCCCCGAGGCACAGGGAGAGTGTGCACCCATCCAAGCGAGAGAGATTGGGAGAGCCCCCAAAATGAGTAGCGTTTTGGAGACTGGGAGAGCTCCAGCATTTGAAGCTGGACATGATGATTATGATTGTGAGTGGCGCTTGTGTAACGGCATGTGGAGCACCACAACTGTAATCGACTGAATGGGGAGAGCTGGAGAGGATGCGCTCTGGGATTTGTTCTCGTTTGCTGAGCAGTGCGGGAATCTAAAAAAACATTTTTTACGATTTTATTATATTTTGTTGTTCCGTATTTTGAAATTTAAAGCGCACGCCGCCGCCGCACTCGTCGATCGCTCAAATCAAATCGGTTTCAGTTTGTGTAAAAAACGCGCCGGACACGGACACGTACGTGGATTGCGGCGGACAGTCCCGGAGAATTGATCGAATCGGAATCGGTGTCGGCATCAAAGCAAGGTGCCCCTAACAAGGTGGTTCGCGGTAGTGCCAGTGGCTTGGAAATATGACCAAGACCAGCAAGCCCAAGGACAAGGGGCCCAAAGCGGGGGGAAATCTTCTGAAGAAGGCGGCCGATATGAAGATCCTCACGGCCAAGTCCAACAATAACAACAAGCAGCAGCAGCAGCAGCAGCAGCAACAGGCTAAGCAGCAAGGACGAGCAACAATGGTATCCGCTCCGGCAGCAGGATCAACGGCAGGGGCGAAAGAGACGGCACTTGCGATCGTTACGGAGCCTCAGCCCGTGGCAGCGACGCCGGCAGCGACAGTGACAGCGACGCAGGCAGAGCCACAGGCAGAGCCAGCAGCGGCGAATTTATCGTTACTTGAGTCCGCTCGTTCACAGGCTCACACATCAGTTGTCAGCGGAACAGCGAAGCAGCCGGTTAATGCCACAGAACCAGCAACAGAAACAGCAACAGAAACAGCAACAGAAACAGCAACAGAATCTGTAGCGGCAATCAATGACGATCGAAGTGTGATAAATCCTAATCAGCCGGAGAACGACGCGAGTGAAAGTGTTGATAATAAAATCAAAGTGATCAACTATGCGCATCAGCAACTGACCGAGGCAGAGGAGCAGCAGAACCATCAGATATACGAACAAAAGCAGTTCCTTAGCCAGCAACTTCTAAGCCAACAAGAACATCAGGCAGCCCAGCAACTTGTCCAGGAGCAACAACAGCCCCAGCCCCAGCATCAGCACCAGGCTCATCCGGTAGCCAGTTGGCTGGCCTACGATCTGACCAGCGGCTCAGCGGCAGCAGCAGCGGGAGCCGGAGCAGGAACGGTATCGGTACCAGGAGCGGACAAGCCGGACCTGTACGCCTTGGCCGCCTCACATCATCTATTTGGCCACTTTTCCCACTATCCGTCAAGTCATCCGCCCGGCCAGCTCTACGAGCACTACGCCGCCAGCACGGATCCCATAATGAGGAACAACTTTGCGCTATACAGCTTCTACGGAGGAGGTGGCGGCGGCGGAGGGGGAGGCGTTAGCGATCCCAGTCATGAGTCCCTGCCACAGCATGTGGTGGCAGCAGCCCAGGCCGCGGCAGCGGCAGCAGCAGCCGCCCAAAACTCCACATCCAACATTGACGAAGTGATCCAGGATACGCTCAAGGATGAGTGCTTTGACGATGGGCACAGCAGCAATTACCATGTACTGACCTCCGTCTCGGATCTGCACGCGCTCAAGGAGGCCAGTCCAGTGCCCGGGATTTCCTATGCGCTCACCCACGACCAGATTTTGCAGCAACAACAGCAACAAATCTTCCACCAACAGCAGCAGAATCAGCACAACAACTCCGCCAGCTCCGTGGGAGGCGACTCTCTCTCATCATCTCATGCGCTATCCACGCTGCAGAGCTTCACCCAGCTGACCAGCGCCACCCACCGCGAAAGCCTCTCGCCGGCGGAGCACAGTGGCTACTTCGGGGGGACGCAGTTAAGCCCCAGCTTGCAGAACAGGTGAGTCTTCCCGGCCAGCAATGAGCTCACTATCACGAAGCCGCCAGCGCACGTGCCTTTCGAGCGCTTCGCGACACCGCCAAAAGTCATGATCGGGAGCGCCGATCAGCGATCAGCGATCACCTAACACAGAGAACCGCCACCGGCTGATTCATGTTTCTCCCGCTGCGGATCGGTTTCTCTGGCGGAGTGACGAACCACCACCCAACTAACCAACCCACGGGAGGGCCCATGAGTTGTGCTCATTGTTCCGGGGACTTTGCTCAGCCACAGATCCGAGCCCGAGTCCGAGTCTGAGTCCGAATCCCAGTCCAAATATCCGTTCCAAACACATTCGGTTATGGTTAGCATTATGACATTCTCAGGTGGTTTCCTCAATGTGCGGAATGCAAAAATCTGTTCCACTTGCGACTTGCTAGTTACTACTTAGTTGGTTAGTTGCGTCCGCGGAATGTGTTCCGAGCGCTCGGAATGAAAACATAAACAAAACACAGTTGGGTTCTCATCGCAGATGTCCCATGGGGAGAATGGTTCAAGCCATGACGTCTCCTCAGCCGGCAGTGAGGGGTTTTAGTGGGCCAAGACTAATAAAGTAAATATGTAAAAACCAGGTATCTAGAAATTGTTGGAGGAATATTTTGATTTATTTATTACATTAGTTCTCTTTTTTATTTACTTAAAATCTTCTCTGATCTATCCGTCTCATTTTATTTGTTTAAAATCTTGTCATATTTGCATCTTTTGTGATTTCTGTGTTATTTTGATTTCGTATTGTGTGTCTATATCAAAAATAACCTTGTCCAAGTCAAGAGTAAACAATGCAAAAACATAAATACTATTTTTGCAGCCTTTTCTGGGCCCGCACTTTGCAGTTTAGAGTCGTCTCATCCAAGCCCTGGTCAAGAAATCTTCTTCTGCAAGCCCGAAACTCAGCAAAAAAATATACAAATTGCCGCTCAAATTTCGTAAACAAGAATATGCAATGTCTTAATTATTGACGTAAGGGACGCATGGCTTTTCTGACTCATGAGTTTTCCCGTAGGCCGATCTCTGTCCGAGCAGAACCAAGGGTCCCAAGTGTTCCTCTCTGTTGCTACCAACCAGCATTAGATGTGGCCCAGACTGTGGCCAACACGTGTCCAGGTTGTTGCCACCTTTGGCTTCGAACTAACACGTGCCACAAACTGAGGCAGCGACCCATCGAAACACCTAAAGAAAAGGGGGCGTGACCCGCATTTGATCGAGTCGAGTCAAAATTCTGTAACTTTTAGAGCCGCAACGAAAATACAAACTGCAATTGTAGCGCATTTTTCTAGATTGTTTTGGGTATTCGGTTGCAAGCTCTATTCGACGAGAGGACACCTCTGTGTGCCCTGTGCTGGGGTAATCCAAACCGATCCCGTGACATAGAAACCCCCGAGCGAAACTAAAACTCAGAACCCGGGCGAAGCAGCTCCAAATGCCACACTCAACTCCACGGCTTGGGTTCTGGTGCTCTCCCAGGGTAGCCGGGAGCTGACTCAGCAACCCTTTGGCTCGGAGTGTTTGGGTTTGAGAAGGGGCCTGAAACGGGGAAAATGGGGTAATTATCCAGCGATCACTAGGAGGCAGCGGACCCAAAGCACCCGCACATTCATCGCTTTTCCACCTTTTGCACCTCACTTGGCTGTTTTGTTTGCCGTTCTTATGTTGTTATTTAAATTGAAAACGTGTTTTGCATATATGAAAACAGGCATGAATGCACATTGAGTTGAAATTTATGAAGTCAAGGGAGGAATTCAAGTGGGGGAAAACTGCAGAAAGTGAGCTTAATTTATTGACTAATTGAAGCAAATTTAAGGGAAACTTTCTAGTATTTTGTTAACTTTAAAGAGGGCTATAAATAAATTTGCATAATTCTTGAAATTAAAGTACAGCTTAAAGAGTTAAATGTTTAAAATTTTTTCTTCGAATTTTCTGATTTTATTCTTTGTATAAATATAAAAGAGCAATCTTACTGAGAAATTACAAACATTTTCTTCATAAAAATATATAAAAATATCTTTCTGTTTAATTTTCAATTTATTCCTCTCAGTTTGCCCAATATTTCTCTCATTTTCTCCGCAATTTCAACGGTTTTGCATAGACGGAAATATGCATATCTGGTGACAGAGCCAATGATCTCCGGATGGATGATGATGTGCTCGCCATTTCGTATGTGACTTTTTGGCCAGTTTCGCTTCGCGGCGGCAAGAAACCAGAAGAAGATATCACGGCTCACATGCCGTATGTGAAAAACAAGAAGTTAATGCAAAATACTCACCTGCAACAAACAGTAGCAACAACAATACACCAGAGCCCAGCTCAGCCCAGAACTGAACTGAACAGAAACGGTGATAAAACTATATCGTTGTCGTGCATTTTTTGTTGTCACTCAGACTTCCTATATGGTCGCATATAACACATATACATATGGGCACATATATTGGCCGTAGCTGGGGCATCTGGGCTGTTATCGGGGAGCGTGAGCATCTGCTGGAAAGTCTTTGGTCGTATTAATAATTCTGGCAACAAAGAGTGAATTATTTGCAAGCCATTTGCCAGCTTGTTTGATAGTCGAGTACACATGACGATAGGGGTTTCTTTCTTTTTCTTTTTTTTTTTTTTTTTTTTGGCTTAGTTTACTCTGTCACATTATCGGCGAGATTTCTTTTGGGCCAACAGTCATCGCAGAGTAAAGTAACGCAGCAGCAGCAGCCGCAGCAGCGTCGACAACTGCAACTGCAACTGCATTGGCATAAAACTAAACCCGACTCAAGTCATTATGCAAACGCGCGTGCCCCGATTCGGTTGTGGTTTCTTCTCCGTTCCGACTCCGTCTCCCAGCCTCGTCCAGAGAACTAAGCCAGAAGCAAAACTGAAAACTTAAAACTAAAAAACCGAAATAAAAATAAATCAAAGCGAAAATGAAACTGCTAAATTCGAGCTGAGAACTTCCGCGTTCGATCACAAATATAATATTGTATTTTTTTTGCAAAAACACAAAACAAGAAAAATAAAACAGGGTGGTACAAGGCAATAGAGAATATTCATAAATGGATTTTAAACTGTTTCCAAGTGCAAAACTGAGAACCTTTGTTGTTGAGCGTGTGACTAATGGCCTGATTTTATAAAAAGAAGAAAACAACTACATTATCAACTACATCCGGTCTTCAACCCAAAAAAAAATCTCAACAATTTAATTATATATGTGAAGTGATAAAAGAAAGGAGAAAATACAGTAAAAATAATAATAAACCAATTTTAAAAGTCTAAATTGTGCAGCATATTTCGTAATTCTTGATCCTAAATCACAAGTTTTTCAAGATCTCTCAAAGCTCTTGGAATTGCCTTCTAAAAATATCCTCTAAACATTGTCCTTGCCGAGTTTTTGCCAAAATATTTGCACAGGCTTCTGTGAAGAAAGACAAACAAACAAAAGGAAAGCAAAATAATACACAGAAGAGAGACCAACAAGCGTTACGTAAATTTTTGTGTAAACAAAGCTGCAAACACTTTTATTTTTTAATTAAGAGTTTTATGGCCAAACCCCCATCGCAGGCACAACTGCAAACATGCCAAAAACTGGACGCTGGTGGTCCGCCAACAACCACAGAGACAGTCACAACACCCACACCAACTCATTCTTGTAAAGTAAACAAAAACAAGGAATTGTTAATAGCGTCTCGTATTCCTAACAGTGACAGTGCGACGATAACAGCGGCCACTTAACAGAAGCTGTTAAAGCAAAACGCCCCCGAAACGCGAGCGTTTTAAAACGCCCCGAAAGTTAGCATTTGAAAAAGGGAAAATAAAGACGGATTAAAAATGTTTTTCTCCAACTACAATAACATGTATCTGAAGAATTATTGCTATAGGTAAAACATGCAAAGCTAAAAATTAAAAATTATTATATATCAAACTAATTTTATTAAATTTTTGTTACTTCTTTGTTGCAAACAGAATTCATAAAAAGTTTTAAGTGATTACAGTTCACTTTAATGAGTAAAATTATTAATTTAGAAGTCCGGTTTCAATTCCTGGAAAGTAAATTTCTTTTGATTTTTTTTTTATTTATGGAAAGAACTGCTGATAAAATGGGTGGGATTTCACGAAATAAATTCATAGCTTTATTTTTTAAAAGAAAAGAGAAACCCTCTTGGCTGGAATTTGACCTTCATCATCTCCTTCAAAAGTTTTTATTTTGCTAGACCCCTCTTTGTTCTAAGTATTTACCCAGAGTTTAACACTATAACAAATTTTTATATCACGTTTTTCGCATTTATTAATAATATCCTAAATTTGTTGTCCTCTTTTTTTCAGCTCTGTCTATGCGGGTCCTTTGCTCACCCAGGCGGCCAATGGCATGCAGTATGGAATGCAGTCACCCAATCACAACCATGCCCACCTGCAGCAGCAACATCATCAGCAGCAGCAGCAACACCAACACCATCAGCAGCAGCAACATCATCACCACCAGCATCACCCCAACTCTAGCAGCAGCAGCCCCGGGCCAGTGGGTCTGATCCATTCGAGTTCTTCGGCGGCAGCGGCAGTAGCAGCGGCCACGGCGGCGGTCAATGGCCACAACAGTTCCTTGGAGGACGGCTACGGATCGCCGAGGAGCAGCCACAGCGGGGGCGGAGGCAGTGGTAATGGCAGTGGAGGCACCTTACCCGGCTTCCAGCGCATTGTGGCCGGCAGCAGTGGATACGGCAGCAGCGTGGCCAATGGCTCAGTCAGTGGCGCCGATCGTTACGCACCGCTGGCCAATTACCGCGGTCAGGTGAGTCTCTAGCCTGCCAAAGATTCCCCTTTGTCACTAACTAACCACTAACTAAACGCGTTTCCACATTCTCAATTGCAGAACGAGGGCTGGTTCGATCCCATTAGTTACACACAAGCAGCTGGACAGGCCCAGCTGGGCGTGGGAGTTGGAGCCGGAGTGGTCACCAATGTGATACGGAACGGACGAGCCATCTCGGCAGCCAATGCAGCAGCCGCAGCGGCGGGTGACGGGAGCACGGGTCGCGCCGATCCGGGTTCCTTCCTGTCCGCCTCGGCCTCGCTTTCAGCAAGTAAGTGTTGACTGAGATTGTAGAAGAAACACTAAGGCTAGGATTACTTACTCTTTGCACTCACCGAACTATGCACTTCGGGCTCTAGATCCTTTCCGCCTGCCTGCCACAGGGTTTTAGGTAGAACGTTCGTACCTCGTGAGCAAGCACACAAGGCGGGAAGGAAACCCATCTCTTGGCCGGTAGTTATTTGCACAAGCTGAGCAAACGCAGCTGTTGTCCAAATAACTCATAAGCCACCATTCCATAACCTACATTTCACTAGACTAGCTGTAAGGCAACATATCCTTATTTAGTTGTAAGCCTACGTCTTTATAATAAATTCAATTAATTTTATTTCAACTCTTGAGATAAAAGCAAACCAAAAACACCACAAAAGCCAACCAACCACCCATAGAAATACAATTCTAAATATTAAACACACACAAAAAACAAACGCAACAGCAACAAATACAAAACACATAGCCAAAATGTATGACTTATTCCAAATATTTCTATGTAAATCTTTGAAGCATTTCTCGATGCCGATTATTTCACTGAGGGGCGCGAATGTGTCAATTGTGGTGCGATTTCAACCCCATTATGGCGACGCGATAACACGGGACACTATCTGTGCAATGCCTGCGGCTTGTACATGAAAATGAACGGCATGAATCGACCCCTAATTAAACAGCCTAGAAGATTGGTAAATCAAAAAATAAAAATAAAAATAAAAACAATATAAAACCAAACACCAAACCAAACAAACTACCAACAATTGTTACTAACCAAAAACCAATCAAATCGAAACGCTTTTGTGTGGAACAAAATTTCTGTGTGCGAACCTAGTGTCCCTAGTCTCTTAGTGGGAGAAGCCTTATAGAAATCCGCATCCGCCAGAGTCAGCCCGCCCCCTTTAGGGGCCCCCCTCAAGGGTCTCCAGAGAGAGAAACGAAAAAAAAAATTAATTGAATTTATTATATTACGAAATGCCAATTAGTTTAATATGCGAAAACCAATCAATCGAATCGAATCGAAACGAAACGAGACATTGTAGACACCTCTGCTCCTTGTGTATTACAACCAACAACAACCATTCTGATTGCTCAATTCCAGTGGCCGCTGAATCAGGCGGGGATTTCTATAAGAACTACTCATTTAATGTGGCCGGCGGTGGCCGTAGTAAGGCCACCACGAGCGCCGCCAGCTCGCAGGCCTCCGGCTCCTGTCCAGCCTCGGGTGCGACCTCGGCAACGGCGGCTGCGGCGTCGGGAACGGGAGCGGGAACGACAGCAGCCACAACGCTCGACGAGCATGTTAGTCGCGCCAATTCGAGACGCTTGGTAGGTCGCTCATTAATAACCGATACCGAAACCAAAGAACCCAAGCCAAACCCAACCAAACCAACCGAAACTCCCCACCGTACCCCCCAGAAGCCATCCCACTAACAGAAAAAGAGTAGAACGAGTAGAACTAACCTAGCCCGCCCCACTGACTAACCTGTAAATCCGTAAACCCATTCTAGCCACCACCGGTGTTGCTATAGAAAAGTTGTTCCACACGAAAGCTACTACGAACTGCTTAAATGTACAGAATGAAACTAATTCTTCGATCCTTTCCCACCTCCAGAGCGCCACAAAGCGAGCCGGACTGTCCTGCTCCAACTGCCTCACCACCTACACATCGCTTTGGCGCCGCAATCCCGCCGGGGAGCCCGTTTGCAATGCCTGCGGTCTGTACTTTAAGCTGCACAGCGTAGCCAGACCTCTGACCATGAAGAAGGACACCATACAGGTAAGCTCCCTGAACTAGCTTGGTCCAAAGAATAAGATTAGGGTTTAATAACTTTTATTTATTCCACCAAAAAATAAATAAAAATAATATTAATATTAACTTTGAATTCCTCTCGATTTACAGAAACGCAAGCGTAAACCGAAGGGTACCAAAGGTGAAAAGTCCAAGTCCAAGATGAAGAACGCTCTAAACTCCACGCTGGAGAGCGGCTCCTTGTCGGCCAATTGCCACAATGTTGGCCTGGGAATGGACACCAGCCAGATGGATGTGAATGATGGTAAGTGTTCTCAGTGATTTTCCATTCTGTCTGCATGCCTAATTTGTGATGTTTGCTTTCTCTTTGTTCCCCGCTCTCACGTTCACCTGGTCAGATATGAAAGCACAGACAGAATTGAAACCATACATGCCATACTCATCGCAGCAGCAGCAGCAACTCCAGCAACAGCAGCACCAATTGCTCGCTGACCAGCACTCATCGGCGGCCAGCTCGCCTCATAGCATGGCATCCTCATTATCGCCCTCAGGCACATCACATCAGACGCATCCGCTCCAGCATCATCAGCAGCAGCAGCTCTGCTCCGGACTGGACATGTCGCCCACTTCGTCCTATCAAATGTCACCCATCAACATGCAGCAGCAACATAATCATCATCAGCAGCAGCAATCCTGCACGCCCGGCACACCCACTTCCATCTATAATACATCCTCGCCCACACATCACCTCCACCATAACAACAACAATAACACACTCTTCAACAACAACAACAACAACCATAGTAGCAATGAGAATAACAACAAAATTATACAGAAATATCTGCAAGCTCAGCAGCTGAGCAGCGGGACCGGGAACGGGAGCGGGAGCAGCGAGCACCAGCTGTTGGCGCACCTAATGCCGAGCTCGATTACGGCGGCAGCAGCAGCAGCGGCAGCGGCGGCGGCGGCGATCAACACAATCAAGTCGGAGGCCTTGTCGCTCACCTCGCAGGCAGCGTCGTCCACGGCGGTGTCGGCGGCGGCAGTGGGCAACACCACGTCAACACCGACCACGGCATCGACCACATTATCCTCGCTGAGCCTCAACAGCGGCAACACCATTATTAGCCTGCAGAATCCCTATCATCAGCTGGGGCTAGGTCAGGCGGCGATGCCACTGTGTAAGCCGGGACATGCCTCACCGCCCTACTACCTGACGGCAGAGGAGGACGAGCAGCCGGCCCTCATCAAGCAGGAGCAGATTGATCAGCAGCATCAGCACCACCAACACCACCATCAGCAGCAACAACAGCAGCACGGAGAGCTAATGCTCAGCCGGTCGACCTCGCTGGACGAGCACTACGAGCTGGCGGCCTTCCAGAGGCAGCAGCAGCAGCAGCATCTCCAGCACCAACAGCAGCAGATGGGACACCACGACCAGCATGTGGCTGCCACCACCTATGCCATGCATGCTGCACAGCAGCAGCTGCAGGAGATGGAGCGCAAGTTTGGCGTGGAGCGGGAAACGGTGGTCAAGATGGAGTAGGCCGCGCTGCACGAGAGGAGGCAGCGAGGACTGCCCCGCACCAGGACCAAAGAATCTGCTGTTACATCATAAATCTCATAGCTCCAAAGAATTTATAGCCCTAAGTTTCGCGCGTATACCAAGGAAGTCGTTCTTCAAGAACCCTCCGTCGCCTATCGAAAACTCTATCTGTACATAGCGCTTAAGCAAGTTAATTGACATTTCCACTTTTGGCGAAGAATGTATCGCCTACTACTCGAAATTTGTTATTTAAAAACTAGTTTAATTATTAGCACAAAAAATGATTCGATCCCTAGATTAGTCCAAATTTGTTATCCAATCGAATACCCTTTGAGATTTCCCACAATCAAATTCCACCTAGATATTAGCCGCTAATATTAGTTAAGCCAGAAAACAAAGACAAAAAAAAGACCCACAAAATTTACAGAAATGCGAAAACAAAAACAATCGAAGTAACCAACAATCTCATGCAATTTAGTTATTAATTTATATATTTTTTTATACCTTTATTGATATAAATATTTAAAGCAATTTAAGTTTTAGCCCCTTACATTCTCTTTTACATTATATTTGCAATATTAATTTTATTTCTTTTGAACAAATAAACGACGACTATCACATTATTTCCCAACCAAGAGCACCTTCATTTGTACTACTTTAAAATAAATAAAGGTAACCGGTAGTCAACGTGGCGTATGTGGAATATGCTTTCGATGGGTTGCTGCTTAAGTGTTGGTAAGCGTTGATGCGTTTGACACACCCCTGTAGGTAGGCAACACCATTTGTAACGCTCAAGAGTAGCCGCAAAAGCAGGCTACACATTTTACAAATAATTATGTATGTTTTCATTTTATATTTAATTAATGTTATTTATAGAAATCCCTGTTACAAATTGGTATTTAAAAGTAATAAATAAAGTAAAAAATATTCAAAGTATAATTTTAGCAGCCATTTCTATATATCTGTAAAAAGGTCGTATATGTCTGTGATAGAGGTCGCTAATGTTCTTTACGTTGAGCATTTAAAAATATTAAACATGTAAAAAGGAAATAATTAAAAGCGAAATATTTTGTACTTTCCTTTTTTATAAACCTAAAATGAAAGGCCCAAGAAAAGTATATATTTGTAAAAAGGATCTTTAGTTGTCCAATAATTATTATAATTATTATAGGGTATTGATAAACAATATCTTTATTTTCAATAGCAAACATAAAGGGGATACAAATTCTTTTCCTTCTACTAACTATATTATACATATTTTTATATAGTGTTTTTTTATATAGTATATATGTATAATGCTTAAATCTAAAACAAAAAAGTATGCATTGCCATGGAAAAAATATATTTTTTGGTTGGCCTTCCCTTTTTACAGACATTTAAATAATATTATTGTTATCCTAACAAATTTCAGGAAATAAAGGATTCCCAATATTTAAAACCCATTGAAAGTCTCCTTTGCTATGGCTGGCTATGCAAACCTTTAGTCTAAGCTACCCAAATATATAAATTAATATAATAATAATATTTATACAATTATTAAGTTATTATTTGCTACTAAATAGGGACGATTTCGATGGAACCCCTGAAAAGGAGTCACCCAAGTACCACCCTAGAATTGTACAATTACAGGCAGGAACAAAACAATGTAGCGGCGTGTGTTTGCTTAATTGTGTTTATATGTATGTAAAAGTGTGTTGTGCGATGTGTGTGGGGGCTGTGTGTGTATTATATTATTTTGTGCGCCGCCATTTACGAAAGCGACATTTTCAGTGATAAGATAAAGTCGCATTGCTGAGGCCCCTCCGCTCTGTCTCTGTCACTCCCTCACCTTCTCTCCTCCACCCTCATGGTCTCCCCCTATTTATATTTTTTTGCTCTATTTCTTTTTTTAATAAACTTTCAGTACGTTGGTGTTTTTTGTTGCTGCTTTTTTTATATAGGAGTCACGCGTTACAAAACGACAACAGCAACAAAATCTGAAAGTCATTTCATATGGCAAAACAGTTTTTGTTTATTGCTAGGGTTGTTCGCCTGTCGAGGGTGGGGATTCACAGAGGGTAGGAGGGTCTGCAGCGCTGGCGGGGATTGGGGTTTTGGTGGTTCGCGGACTACCTCGTTCGGAGAACCGCGCCTGGCTACGTGACTGTACAAAAGTGCCGCATGCCGCTGGGACCGCTCGTGCACCGCTCAAGTGGTGGTGTGCGCCGAGGTGGAGGTACCCTGCTCCGTCCAGCGGTCTGATTGATACCTCCACCGATAAGCCTTCGTCCGCGTGAAAATGTCCATATGATAACCAATTTCAATTCGATTCACCATCTGTCCGACGTCAGCTGTTCTCATTTAATAATTGGCCCACCTCATCGCCTTTCTGGCTAAGAACATAATCTTTAACTAATCAGTTGTGGCACAGATTTATTCGCAAAAAACTCCCACTAACAAGATTTGTTATTTTTTGGCGCTGGGTCAAAGAGAGAGGGGGAGCATGGGCCAGATAAAGCATTGATAGTGCCAACCATATAGCCCTGTCTTTTAACACGTAAGATATCAAATTCTGATAAGATATGTGCAGTTTTTATGTATGTTTTGAGTTTTAATCTCAAGAAAATTTGTATATATTAAATATAGTACATAAATAAAAGATCTAAAAAAAGAACTACAAAGAACAGAATAAGCAGAGGCTGCAATTGTTTTAAAAGCAAACTCTTAGAAACGTAAGCTTGTTTATTTGATAATTAATTTAAAGTTTACTAATGTATCTTGAATGTAACCCTGCAGGAAATTGTACAGCTTCCAGTTATAGCTACAATATAGTTGGATATTATGGCCTTGGTATTTACTTAGTTATATTTTTTGTAGATTCAAGAAACATTGAATCATTGTTTGGCCATCGTTAGCCTGCAGCCAGAATCTGTTGACTTTAATTTCATGAGAGCTTAGACATTAATGTTTGCTTTTGGCAAACAAGTCAGCGATTCGTGCGCAAACTAGGCCAGCTAGATACAAAGGGTATACGTGTTACACATATATGTACATATATTTATAAGAATCTGGTGAATATAGGAAAAATATTGGCAATAACTACAAGAGATTCAGAAATACATTTTATCACGCTTTTGCCACATAAGTTCTTATCGGTTGAGTTCTTGGAAAACGAACACTGGCACTGAATACCAACCATCTGATGCATACAGAAATCATTGGGGGGACGTTTTTATATTTATTAATTTCTCTGACAATTCCAGGGGTTTCACTGATATCAAAAGGATATATGCTGTCAGAATTGTAAGCTCTTGGCCAACTATATTATAATTCACACTCCCGCCTTTGCTTAAATAGAGTACACACACTTTTGTAGTCCGTAATTTACGATGATTTCATGTGCGGCCTGACGCTCGCCATTTTATGGCTCCATTTTTGTTTTTTTATTAGAAGCGTTTTGTTGTTTCCCCTCAGCTCGCTTTTATATTCGCACTTTTCTGGTTCGTCACTTTACGATCTGGGTCCGCCTCCTCCCCCGCCAGGGTTATAATCCATAATTATTATTATTTTTTGTACAAATGCGCCACCGACTTGGACTGGGAACGCAGCGCGTTTTAATGGAAAGTGCAAAACTTACTGTGCCAGCCACGAAATAACCACACTCGGTAAGATATCTGAGTATATATGATTTTTTTACATGCCCATTCCATAGATAGGCAATCTGTATCTGTGGCACGATAATGCTTATAAATAAGATAATATGATTTGATAATGGTATTTACCATATGCAGAAACCGAAGCAGCCTGAGGTTATGTAAGTCGCTGCGAGTTTCTGCAAGGGATTTCTATAGTATATAAGAGATTCCTTGGGTTTCCCGCAGGATTTTCCTTGTGGTGCACCTAACTAAATGTTTGAGATTTTTTTAGCGTGAAAATGTTATGATTCCGGGACGTGTAGGTATAGTACACAGCATATATATAGCGGCTATAGTGCGGTATGCGTTCCGGGTCTGAGTTGTGCAAACAGATTGCATTTAGAGCATATATTTCCCCGCCCCTCGTACCGTCCGTCTCAGTTCTTTTCTGTTTGTTGTTGACTTGACTGCTTTTTGATGTCTTCTTCGGGTGGTTACGTTGCCGTTGCTGTTGCTGTTTTTTTCGAGACCTTATCGCCAACTGACGTTTGTACTTCAGAATGTGTACTTAAGATAATGAAATCGAGGCAGAAGCACAGGCAACAGTCGAGGGTACACGGTACACGTTCACATCGGACTCGAATGAAAATGCTGGTAATAATGTCAACGCTGAACGCGGGAAATACAACCCTGCCAGGGGCTAGACAGCGACCTCGATCGGCCATAGATCCACCGGGTTGGATAAGATCGATAGGAGCTTTTTTTCGGCACTGAAACTGCACCGCGGGGCACCTTAGTTTTGGCGATTTCTTCGGAATTCTTGGCCGGGTGCCGTTCGGGTACTTTTCTGGTATCAGCAGCAGGCAGCACAGTTAATAAGCATATTCTAATCTAATCAGCGGATCGTTAATTAACTTCCAAAGTTGACTTTCGCTTTCTCAAGTATTACTTGAGCGCTGCTTTGGCAGCTGAAATTTATACGCACACAGAAGTATAGTATCTTATCGAGGAGCCAAAGATCAAATTTTCCATTCCCCAAAAAGCAATAACTGTCCATTTGGCTCTTACATAAAGTGCTGATTTTGGCTTTTTTTCACACTTTTTAGATAGCTTAAAACTGGTATTCCAAATTGGTAAAATTGGTCACAATTCACTTTACACTTATGGATATCATACTATATTTCCTGGGATATGCACAGATCTCTCGAATAGATCCGTAAATGAGCACCATTTCTTAGATTTATTTCATTGGGAGGAACGCGCGCAGAGCCAATGTTTCCATGTTGAAAATCCCAGTTACACTCACCAACTGTGATTAGATTCCATGCCGCTGGGCGTCCAAACTTAAGGAATTACTGAAAAATTCAAATTATTATCGCTTATTATCTTGGGACATTATCAGTTCAAACACTGATATACTGATACAGACCGCGGAGAGAGCGCCATGCCCACGGCCCATGTGCCCAGAGCCCGAACCCGACCTGGAACTGGAACTGGGACTGGAGCCGGAGCTCTAACTGGCTGCAGATACCCAAACTGATACCGATATCCTACCAGCAGCAACAACAGCAAAGGCCAACGCCAGGAATTGATAGCAAATCTTCATTATCTTATAAATGCGCCTGCATTGGTGGTTGTGTATCGCTAAAAAGCCAAGATTAGATACTTTTATCTAGCTGGGTCAACCCCGGCCATGTCCCCATCCCCCCAAGAAATCGGCGACGTCACAGATAGAGTTCTCCCCCCCCCGTCAAGCATTATCGGTTAAGCAAATGCTCCAGCTGCCTTCTGCCTGCTGCTCCTCCTGCCCTCCAGCTGGATGTTTGTCCACGCGGAGGAGCAGCACCTGGGTTAAGTAGCTGCCACCGATTGACTTACGATTTGGGTTTGTTGGGGGCCTGGCACCGCCACCATAGTTGGGGAGTCGAAATCTGCGGTAAGATACGTTAACTTATCTAAGGCCACTATCTATTCTCAGATATTCGATATGTTCGTACACCCATGTATATATACGGCTGTATTATATGCGGGGCAACGATAGGAAAAATCACTTTGCTTGATAGGAGCAATCAGCGCTGGTGTTTCCCTGGTTTCCCGGCTTTCCGGAGGAGCATTTCCTCGGGCAGGCGCGGAAAAGTCACATCGCTCGACTCCAAATCGGTGGCAGTAACAGCAAAAGTCCGGCCATAAATCTCTCAGGGCTAAAAACATCTCGGTTTTATCGTTCGACTCGGTTCGGTTTGGTTTTTGGAGGCTTCAATAGAAACAAAAGGCGAACAACCACAAAATGACGGCTCTCATAAGTAATAAATAATGTTTTTTTGAGGTCGCCCGAGTCGTCGCTTAACCGGCTACCAACTCTACCCCAGCACCCACTCCCAGTGGCGATCCCAATCAACCCCAGTAGCCATGATTGTTAACGTTAATGGCGTCGATGTCGCCTCTCTGGCACGTCCCGCTTCCCACTTCCCATGTCTGTGGCTCGTGCAAAAGCAACAGCAGCAGCCACCGCTCCGCACCGAGCTCCTCTTACGGATTATTGTGGATTGCCATTGCCGGTTATAATGATGAGTCACATCGGCCTGGCCTCGCTGGCAAACAAAGGTGCGTAAATTGAACACACACAGCCGAGGGGAGAGGGTTTTTGCATCGAAGAGGAGGCGCTGCCAATGACAGAGGAGTACGGAGCCATCTCTCAGGGCACCAGGGGAACCTGTATGGAGTCTATTTTCGCACAGAAACATATGTAAATCCACATTTATAGCATACTAAGTCAGCGCTAAATAGATATAGCTGGAACAGGAATTAATGTACATACGTCAATAGGCGTTTTTTATTTATTAAAAGTATAGTTTAATTTATATAGTTTAATTAGCTTAATATTTTTGTGAATATTTGCATAATTAATTTTATTTCGGGATGTATTTTTAGTTCTCAAAACAATTTTGTTGCCATTAATATTAATTTATCTATACATTTAATTATATGGTAAATATGGCTTATAAGGATTTATTTCCTAATTTTCTGAAAGATGTCTAGATTTTAAAATTATATATATCCTATCATATTCGTTTAAATACTGATAAACAAAACCCTCACAAGATACATATATTATAAAATATATTTACTTGCTTTTATCAAGAATATGATTTTCCCTTGACTTTAATCAAGAACTTGCAACAATAACTCTCCTTTCTTCTTTGATATCTGAACTTTCTCCTGAGTCACCCGAAAGATACATCACTGTCCGAGTGCCCCCCAATCCATAAATATACGAATGAAGGTTCGTTAACCAAGTGACAACCCTGCGGAGCGAAAACAAAGAAAGCTTTACTTTCGGCTCCTCCCGAAGAACCGATTTTCCAGCTCCTGCTCCTCCTGGCTTCCTGGTTTCATACCAATCTTCATAACTCATGTCCGAAATGTCGGTAGCGTGCCTTGGGCCGGATGATTTATGAGCCCGGCCAGACCCAGGCGGGTTAATAGAATTTACTTGAACCCAATTTGCCAGCGTCCAGAAGCGCAGAATGCAGGCGGCCATCGAGGGGGAGAGCCATTACAGCTCCTCCGCTTCCATTTCCATTCCCATTTCCATTTCCATTTTATTTGATTGAGCCACGCCATTGCGGCCTGGCCGGGATTGGGCAACAAATCGGGGTGGGATCGGTACGTACAATACGTTGGTTCCACCCCTGCCGTCGGCTATAATTAAAACTATGGCGCACGCCTTTGTTGGCGCTCGGCGTTTAATTTCCAAAGAGTTCTTCCCCTTATCGGCCGCCAAACAAAGTGGAAGAAGGCAAAAAAAGAAACAAAAATATAATATTATTATGACAGAAGAACACAAGTGAGGCAAATTGTACAATATATAAATTAAATTCCTCAGCGTCATTCCAGCCACTGATCGGTGATACTGTCAACTGGCCAAGAACACTTATATGGCCAGATAACTTTTGGGCTTTAGCTTCGCTGGCTTGCTGTGGCGCACCACTTGAAACTGCACGGATGTGGACAAGTTGAAGGGTGTGCGATTTCCCGGACACGATACGGAGTGGAGCGGCACGGAGCGGAGCGGTCAGCAATCTTAAGTCTCCGTCTCTGTCTGGTTCGCCGCCCCTAAGTCCTGTGGCTTAGGGTCGTAAATTCGCTGGCAAAGCGTTAAAAGCTAGGCAAGGCGGTGCCATCAATTAGGGTATTAATTGCCCGGCTTCGCCAGTTTAAAGCCTAGGCAGTGAGTCAGTTCTGGTTTTCCGGATTTTCACCTAGAGGATGACCAAAGTCAAGTTCTACACAGAAGAAAATACAAATTTATTTTTTAATTTACAACGAAAAGAACACTTGAAAATGCGAATGGACTGAACCTTTATGTTAAAAATGTATTTAAATTTATTTAAATATATATTAAGAATAATATATTTTACATTTTTCATAGAGAGAGAGATAAATATCCATTTCAAAATATATATTTCTTTAGGTGCAACTTTTTTTAGGGGCCTCTGAAGTCGATTCCTACTCCGGTATTAATCGCTTGTAATGTTGAATTCGTGTAGCGCCATTTGTAAGGCGACTTGGGGCTGTCAGGCTTGGGGATCGAATGAGCGAATGATTCGGGTACGACGGGGGCCTGGTTTGCATTGCTGTCAGCTTTTTGAGTGATTAATCACTGCGAAGATATTTCGCGACACGCAGCAGCAGCTACTACTTGCAACGGCAAGCTATTAGATACTTTTTGTCTGCCGGCTCTGCTCTTAAGATTTGCCCATGATTTATGCGCCACATGAGTTGCAACAATTAAAATTATCGCACCAAGTGATTTCCATTCGCGGGAGGAGAAGGAGGAGGAGGAGCTGCCCGTAATTGTGGCATTATAAGCAACTCTTTGGGGGGACGTCTCTTGCATGTTAATGGCCGTCATATATCTGCTTGCTTTATGGCTTTAACTATAAACAATTTATGATTTGCTGGGCCGGAGCTGTGCCAGCTTGGCTGAGTGTCCCAGATATGTGGGTAACGCTGAGATTGCGGATGTTCCAAGGAGTGAAAGCTGGCCAGTCCAAGTATTAAATGGATAATAAAGGTAAAGATTTAAGCAGAGAAAAGTCTATGAAAGTTTACAACAAAGTATCTTTATAGATACAGTTCAGCTCTAATTCACTGTCCCAAGTTGAAATCGCCAGCTTCGATCTGACATTTCAGGGGTTTCGCAATATATATGATATGTGTTCCCAGCACCTGATCCTCGACCACGTGTGCCTGTCCCGATCGATTCGAGTATATGCATCTGTCGATTTCATTAGTTACAACACTTGAGAGCCGAACGATTGTGCTGAAGTGGGAAAGTGGAGCGGAGCGTTGTTGTCAAAGCGGCCCACATTCGAGAGCGTGCAGGAAGGGGTCATATAAGGCCCCAGACGGCGACAGGTCCCCCTGTGGAGACCCACTTTTCCGGACCCCAGGCCCAAGCCCAAGCCAAAGGCATTCTGTTGACGTTGACTAACGCCTGGTTGTGTGTTTATTAGTTTGCCAGAAAAGTGTTTTATGGGCGCAATTAGAAAATGCGCTAGACTAAATTGCACAATTGACAAACAGGGTGGATGGGAATGTGGCTACGGATGGGGCTGGGGATGGGGATGGGTTCTATACCGGCTGGTTGGTGCCTCTTGACGCCACTCTTCGGAACGTCAACTTCGTAGCTCGTAACTGGTAACTCGTAGCTCGGAGCCGAGCACGCAGGCGCAATTTGTAGCTCACGGATACTTATCTCTCGCACCTTATCTGCTCCGGCTGCGGTGTGCGGCGATAAGATAACCAATACCGCTCGGAATAAATCATAACGCACGCACACGGACGCAGAGTGGCACCCACACAGGTGTGGGTCCGCCCAACCGCAGAGGTGCTATGTGCGCGACGGTACCACGTCTGTGTGTGCGCCTAATTGGGCGGCAAAGGCGAACGCGCGGCGGGCACCGCAGTGCGTTGTCGTCGTTTCCATCGTCGTCGTTGTTGTCGTCGCCAGTCGTAGCCAGCGAGGAGGTGCTCAGCCAGCCCGGGCCCAGAACCCACCAGCACCCAGAACCCAGAAAAAACCGAGCCCCTAACTCAGAACCCGGCCAGAGTTGGTCTCGAAAAAATAGCAATCGCTAAAGGTTGCGCGCGGGCTGAAAACGAATCCGCTCCACGGATAATACAATCGAGATCGCAGCTCCCACAACGATTTCTTCGCATTTTCGCGCCACTTTTTAGCCCCGCCGAATTGATAAAGGCAGCAGTGCCGCCAAAACACTGGACACCCCCAAGCACCAAACACCACACACGGCAGTGCATGTGATAATTTTCTAAAAGAAAAGGAAAAAAAACGAGTAAAGAAACACAACACTCAAGTGATAAAGACCAAACTTAGATAAAACGCTGGCAGGAACAATCCCCGAAAAAAAAATAGCGAACGCAATTTGATGGTCTGCAAAACTATCTCTACGAGTGTTACAATGCAGCTTAAGGTGGGTACTACACCAAATCATAAATAATTAAAAAAAAAACAGTTAAAATAAGTGTTTAAATGATGATATAAGTAACAGCAAAAAACCCCAAGAAATGTACATAAAATCATAAAGAAAGTTTGAATTAAAAAAAGAAAGAACTGCTTCTCTTGCTGGTTTTCTTGTGGAATTAATTTTTCGTTTTTGTTAATATCTCTCCATGAATTTTTTAATAACAAAATTAATGTAAAACCGTCGTTAATGAGGCGAGAATCCAAAGTGGCTCATTTGAGAAAATTAAGCAACTAATCGTGAACTCTTTTAACGCACATTTAAATACCTTTTTGAGGCTCAATTTACGAGATCTCTATAAGCCTATCTATCATTTCAACTTTGTTAAAAAGACAAGATCATAAAAAGTTTTTAACGTTTTCTCACACAAGTTCATTAAGCTAAAGAGACAAGCCATATATATATATAGAGTCATAAAAACCAGACTCTTAACGTTTATAGATCAGCCGCCAAGCTCCAATAAATAAATAATAATTGAAGTATTAATTCATTGATTATAAAGGGCTTTCAAAGGAGTCTCAAGTTAAGAGCAGTGTCCTTTTTGTGTAATAAATCTGAAAACGATTTCGGGCCTTTTAATTTAACTCCTGGCCCGTAAACGGCAGCTGGCTGGGATTTTTCAGGTTTAGCGCCGGGAACGGGGCTCATCAACGAGATAAGACAAATTGATTTATAATGAATGACTCATCTAACTGAACGCAACTGGGATGCAGCAGCAAAACTGCGACACTTACCTTTTTTTTTTGTTGGTTTGCTCTTGAAAGAAGAAAACCGAACCGAATAGAACCCATTAAGGCAACGAAACCCAAAACGAGGCAACAAAAAAGTGAGTTAAATGTGGAAAGATGGCTAATCTTTATTAGGCCAAAATTCAGCTGCGATCGGCGGAGGAGGTGGCGTCAAAATACCTTTGACAAAACTAACGAAAAAAACGAAAAGTAAAATGTGAAACACGCTAGCCCTGTCGGTCAGTTGTTTCATTCATGAAAAAAGGACAATTCTTTGTTGGGCCTTACCTAACGCCAGCACGGATAATGTAGAATTTATGTCAATCTTATCACCTCTCCTTCGTCCTGGTCCTGGTCCTGGCTCCGAGCCTATCCTTCGGAGTTGGGGTGGTTTTTTGTGAATGAATGCAGGCCCATTTGGGGTTACTTTCCCAGCCGGAAGTGCCCAGTTGGCCAATGGCAGGCCAGTCCCTTAACTGACGCTCAATGGCGGCATCGATAGTTGCATTTCCAGTTGCAGATACTTTTATTAGACACGCGTCGCCAGTTGACGGGGCTAACTGATAGCGATAGGAGAGGGCTCTCGGGGCAAAGGTTGCGATGCGATGCAATTGATGGCCCTTTAATAGAGCTGTAAATGCAGCTGTCCAAGGGTTACCGCTTATCGCTCAGTTCTTTCATTATCCAACTGCAATGGACTTTAATTAATCGAAGGGATCTTTCAGCGTTCAGCCGATAGAGCAGCGCCATGTCTGTCTTTTGACTGAAAAGTGAATTGGTTTCACTTTATCGAAGAATAATTCTTAGAGTTTTTGTACATAAATTCAAATTTAGAATGGAAATCGTTGGTATTTGTTAGATTTCTCTGGCAAACATCAAAGTATTTCTATATACCTGCAGAGGATTATTTTTTGAGTCAAAAGTTTGCAACCTAATAAAGGAGTTACTTCCAACAGAATAAAGAATATATTCCATCAGTAAAAAGAATATATTTTAAATTAATAAATTTGAATTAAAAACTGCAAAGTCTTTAACACATCTTTCTTGTTTTAACTTATTAAAACAATTAATTGTATTCGCTGTGTTAAAACAAAACTAAGATGGGTTTAAATAATTTATTACACAATAATTGTACAGAATGTACAATCATTTTTAAGTTCTCTTCCAAAACTAATCATAATAAAAATCAGATAAAATTGTTTAATACTTATTTCTTACATTGAAAATAAAATTGTTTAATACTTGTTTCTTAAATTGAAAATAAAATTGTTTAATACTTATTTTTAACATTGAAAATTGAGGCTTTTGAACACTGATAAAATATTACATAAAAAAAATATAAAAGCTAGCTTAAAATATAAAAGAAATTGTTAGAATTTATATATGTTATAATCAGATTTATTATAAATAATAGATTAGTCAAAATTTGGTTTAAAATAACCTTTCGTTAAAGAAAATTATAAAGGAAACTTTTTGCTTTTTAATTGCTAATACAAGTGAAGCTTTAATCATATTATTTTTATTACTTTTGTAGCTAAACTATTATTATAAAATTATATTTAGACATTACCATATAGTCTGAAGACATTACATTAAAATATAGTAACATTAGCAGCCTTGGGTCAGACCTGCAATTTTGCCCTCGAGATTTGCTAACCGCAAACCCAAGCTCAACGAAAGCGAAACGAGGTGCGATTACATATAGCCAATATCTTTTGTTTATATAGATAAAGTCCGGGCATACGAATGTACCTGTGTGGCTGTAGCTGTGGGTGTGACTGGGCCGATTTCATTCATAAGTTGGGGCACTCCCTCGAAGGGGAGTCTTGACTAAGCCAAGCAAATAGCACATGCCACTCGCCTCGAGAGGTGACGGAGCTTGCCCAACTTATTGTAATTCTTGGATTTATCTGTGCCCATCGATGACGTAGGGAAACCATGACCTCTCAGACTCTGTTTCCAGCAGCAGCAGCAGCAGCTGATTATGTACATTGATAGCGCCGGATAAGATATTGTCCGTATCGTTCGGCCGTAGTATCTTAACTTTTCGCGGTACACGGGCCCAGCGAAGCATGGCACGTGCATACCATACCCTTACCTATCGTACTACTATGTATATACACACACTCAAAGTCGGGTTTATCTGCAGTTGGTCGGCCGATTGTCAGAGTGACGTTTGCACCACTTTATCTCGCGTTCTTGCCATCCAGGGAATTCTCCGAACTTTGGCCAAAGAAGCCTATAACTCGCAATAGGTTCTATGGACGTCATAACCTTACATGCAATATTCCCCCGACCTCCAACTTCTGCCTCATTTCCCCAACTGGAATGGCCAGACTTTGAACTATACTTAGCCAGCGGGTAATTTTTCATTTTTACGACCTGCTAACTCATCCACGAGTTCAATGAATCACGCTTGGTCTTGGGTTGTATCCATCCACGCACACAATATGTATCAATCATCATTTCGGACAAGTCAGCAGAACTTTCCACGTAAAATGAATCAATTATAAATTAAAGGAAGGTCAACAAGGGAAGGGGGGTTACTAAAAAGGGGAGACTTTTCAAGAATGAATTCATTAATTCAGCACTTAAAAATTTACCAAAAACAAATCCAATTACATTACCTGTTATGAAACACTTAATTATTTTATTTAATAATAACTAAAATTTCAAAGCTAGTTTTGGTTTTAGAATTTAATTCTTAAGATGAAATCAAAAAGAGGAAATGGACTATATAACTATTTTTAAAATTGCAATTGTGTTTTAAAAAATATCCTTGTTTCATTGCCGCAAAAAAGAAACACTGATAGATCTCCATTTTCAGCAACTCTAAATTAATATCTATGAAAGTAACAATAGCTGTTAGATTTCGTATAAAACCCATTGAATTGTATATAGATTTCGTTGAAATCATTTTTAGAATTATTTAAAAGTAACAAGACACACAAACATTATGGCAAAGATAAAGTTTTTAAAAAGTAATTGTTTCAATACAATTAATAACATAATTTAAATTAATATCATCCATTAATTTATTTTATGAATTGCTGCAACATTTTGCATTATGTCCAGATAATATTAGAAACATGCTTCCTTTTTTTATAATTATACTCAAACTGGCTGTCCCTGAATATTGCATTGGGTATTCCCGAATTTATATGAACTTAGCATAAACTCAAAAATAGTTTATGGCTGCGCATGTTATAGTTTTGATTGAAAACCATCAGAAAGCCTTTGCTTTTTATGACACCTGTGAAGACCAGGCTGTGGTGAATCAGGTGACAGTGACGATCGCAGGTGTTGACACAAGCTTTGGGATGGTTGTGATGGGGCCGCAGTGGAAGTGGAAGTGCCACCCCCAATGAAATGAGGTCATAAACCGAATGCCAGTGACGTGCGGCGGAGAAGGCAAAACGATTTTATGGCCAGCTTTTATTTCCGCCAAAACCCAATACCAAATACTAAACAAGAGAAGAAAAAAACCCCGAATAGGTACACAAAAAATGAAAACGAAACCGAGGAGACCGGGACGCATTGCGTTTAGGGTTCTGTGAGCAAACATTTCTTCTTCTGGTGGAAATGAAGTGAAATAAAAGTGAAAAATGTGTTCGACAATGTTGACACTGAGCGGGAGAGGCGTTCGTCTCCGTTTTCTGGTACTTTATGGTTGTAGGCGACAAATTGAGCTGTGACTCGAGAGCGGGCGGCGGCTCCGTTTGAAGTCCAGGTCGGGCTCAGAGACGTCTTGGCCTGGGCTTGGGCCGGACCGCGCTTTGTTGACTTTTGTGGCGGAAACCGGGGCGGCCAGTTCGCACTGTGTGGCCGGAACTGGAGCCACACTTTTCAGCCATGTCGAGCGGGGCATTCAACACTTGTCACTTGCTCGTTGCAGATGGAAGCGCAGACAACGCAGCAGCAGCAGCAGCAGCAACAATTGCAACAGCAACAGCAGCAGCAGCAACAGCAGAACTTGACCAAGCAGCAGCTCCAGCTGCTGGACAAGATCAAGCTAGAGGCCAGCAACGGAGCGGAGCAGCTCTCGCAGCAGACAGCCAGCGCCCTGGAGGATCAGCAGGACCAGCAACAGCAGCAGCAGCAAACACCCACATCGGTGGGCGTGGGCGTCGTAGTCCAGACCAGCCAGGCGGGCGTCAGCGAGCCTGAGGAGCAGTACGTGGTGGTGCCGCGGATCCAGAGGCGCATCCTTACAACAGCGGGCACACTGTAAGCAATTCTTGTTTAATTTGAAAGTTCCCTACGCTAGCTTAGCGCCATAATAGGGATTCATATGGAGCTATACAAAAGCAAGCCAAAGCTTCTCTATAATTGTTTCTTTCTCATTGTTTACTCCCATTTCCTTAGTGAACTAAACGAGGCGCGAGAAGGCGAACCGAGTACTAACGCTAGCAACGCCAGCTCGGGATCCGCGCCCGATAGCCACATCGAGTTCCAGCGGAGTTCCCACCACTCGCCCGGGGCCACCCACTACGTCCAGATGGCTCCCCGCAATGCCGAGGTGCCAGAGCAGGTGACCACGGCAGCCGGAGCACCTGCGGGCACCCTATACGCTTACTCCACCGGGCCGATCATCTGCAGCGGGGACGATGTGACGGCCATCAAGATCGAGACGATTGAAAAGGGCGAAGTGACGGGCGAATCGCAGCAGCAGCAACAGCAGCAACAACTCCAACAGCAGCATCAGCAGCAACAACAACAGCAGTGCCCCACCCCCAATGGGGGCAGTTATGGCGAGACCTTGGTGATAAACAGCGAAGCAGAGGCACTGCAGCATCACCACCACCAACAGCAGCAGCAGCACCAGCCACACCAGCACCAGGCGTCCGCCGTGCACATTGCCAGCAGTTCGCACGGTGGCCCTGTGCGATTCGTCACGGAGGATGGACGCTTTGGCACCGCCGGACCTGAAACCTCCACCTCGAGTTTATACTACGAAGCGCCTGTGGTGGAGGGCACTGTTCATGCCAACGAGTCCAAGACATACGCGGACCTGGGCAACGCCTACGCCCCCTTTCCGCCCAGCTCCAGCTTCAGCAGCAACAGCTACGCGGCCGCCCTGCAGCAGACCAACACCATCTACACCGTGCCAGGAACTGGGCAGTTCCTGACCAAGTCCGAGTCGGGACTTAATTCGCTACGTCAGGCCGGACCAACCACCTTCCAGACGATCTCCTTTCCCGAAGGCGGCAATACCATCGAGACTCTGTGGACGTCACCAGCTCCGCCGGAGTACCAGAACGTTTCCTTTGTAAGTATATTCATCGGTATTCACCATATGAGCCATAAACATGTTTCCATTCTATACAGGGCAACTTCCACCCACAGGTGATCGACGAGTATGCGTCCGGCAACATGCCCACCTCCCACTGGTCACCCGCCGGCGGGATCGGTCAGTACGATGCCAGTTTAGTGACCGCCTCGGCCACGTCCTCGCCAAATCACGAGCTGAAGTGTGAGAACTGTCACTCACCTTTCATGCGCAAAGGCACCTCCGAGTACTTCTGCCCCACCTGCCCGCCCTTTATGCGGATGCCACCGAGGATGCCGCAACGGCAGGCAAAGCCCAAGGCCGCCGCTGCCCCCAACAACCGGCGCAATGGGGTCACCTGTGCCAACTGTCAGACCAACTCGACGACTCTGTGGCGTCGCAACAACGAGGGAAATCCCGTGTGCAATGCCTGCGGGCTGTACTTTAAGCTCCACAATATGAACCGGCCGCTGTCGATGAAAAAGGAAGGCATCCAGAAGCGGAAGCGCAAGCCGAAGAATAACGGAGGATCACCCATGCACCGGGCCCCGCTGCCAAGTAAGTGTCCCCATAAAGAGTGTTTAGAAAGTTTCCCTGAAGGAACTCTAAGTGAACCATAGACTAATCCCAACCCCTGGCCTATTCCAATTCCCTTTCACCGCAGGCATGGCGCAGGGTGTCAATCTGATGGCCAACAGTACGCTGTATCCGTCACAGGTGCCGGTGAGCATGCTAGGCGGTGGCCAGCAGAATGCCAGTCCGGAGCTGCACGACATGTCGACGACGGGACCGGCGGGTGGACCCCGGGTGGTGGCCATTCCGAACTCGGCGGCACCGCCCACCTCCGAGGGAACCCTAAACATGTCTGCACGCCACCATGTGACCGGTGAGAGCCATTCGCCGTACAGCCAGCAGTCGACGCCACAGAGCCAGTCGCCGCATCTGCCCAGCACAGTGACCATTAATCGCCAGATAGTCCAGCCGTAAGTCCAAGAAAAATCCCATTTCAGATCAAAATCTTATAGAGCCTTCTCCGCCTTGTAATCCGCAGAGTCACCAGCATTGAGAGCGGGCGCAGTTCCAACAGCGAGCTGACCCCCAGCGTCATTACGCGCACTGGACTGCCGGAGCGATCTTCGAATAACTAAGCTAATCTACGCCTAACTCTGTACTAAAGTAATTTAACGTAAACCTAACCAAAACATCAAGATTGCCAAAATATTTATTTAAGCCCTAGCCTAGAATATAGCGATGTAAAGACCAATGTCCCAGTTAAAAGGAGGAGGAGATGTGGCCCATGGGGAATACTTGAAAAGATTCCTGGTTTCCTTGCCCGGCCTCCTGCTTAGTTAGTCAGCAAATATATGGAAATGATTTGTGCCAACCACTTAGGATCACGTCGGATCGGATGGGATCGAGTACTGTGGAGGTAGTAGCTTAGCGAATGAAGCACGAGCCCATAAAGAAGCCTACGATTTTGTATGTTTAAGATGCTCTTTTTATTCTACAAAATAAATAAGTTGTAAACGCAAGAGGCAGAGGTGGAACGTTGATGGCTCTACCAGGACGCGAAAGCCATTGTCCGTCCGGCCTGGTTATATTTCATTGTCAACAATTTGGCAGCCAGCCAAATTGATCCAAATTAATTTTAATGACCCCCACGGACCACAGAGCGAGACCGTAAAACCCCAACAAGTCTGGACCGAGATCGGTTTGGAGCCAAGATGCCAGTTGCGAGGCCCTGGAGCAGTGTCTAAATAGCGATTTGGTGTCATCGCTTAAAAGCCTGTCGACGCACAACGCCGCCGCCGAGTAACGCCACCGCCTGCAGCCGCTGCCTTTGATCTGCTTTCGGTGGTATGGCAAAAATGCTCTAACTCTGGCTTCGACTTTGACTCTGCCACCCGAAGATGGAGTCCCAATCCAGTTCTCCTCGGAGCCCGAACCCCCAAAAGGAGCCACAATATTAACGCCTTGGCCAGGGGTCTTCGCTCGGACTCGCCGCTCTTTGTCCGAGCCTTCTTTTTGTTTTTGGCGTACGCTCGATCAATTAGGCAAACTTGTTTTACGACCGCTTTTATTAGCGTCCGCTCTGGCCGGCGCTCCAAGCTAACCGAAGCGGAGACGTAGACGGAGAACGAGAAGGAGTCCGAGCTGGAGAGGAGACCTCCGTTGGACAGCGACCGGGTACTGGGTGCGAATGAGTAATGAGATGGCGGTCCCAGCACCCGGCAGCTATGGAATGTGTTGGCAAAAATTATGTGCGCAGCGTCAAGTTGTGCAAGTGGAATGGAATGGAAGAATGGCTTCGAATGTCTTGGAATGGAATGGACTAGCCCGGTCTGGTCTGCTCTGGTGGAGTGCCTTTTTTGGGCATTTCTAGTAAGTTGCTTGAGGAGCACTGAGTGAAACGAAAAGCTCATTATATGTATGTAAATTATTTGTTTATTTTAAGCAGAAATTTTAAGAAAATGGAGTTAAATCTAAAATGAAAAAATACACATAATAGCTTAGAATTTATCTAAAAACTATATAAATTTATCATGAATTGGTAACAATTTTGGATCAATGTTAAAAGGAATGAGGTCAAGACAGGAGCTCGTAGAGTAAATATACCTCTTATTAACTTTAAAAGGCAAAAATAAAATAATTTAATGGAAAATAACAAAATTTTCAAGGGTTTAAAATTAATATTAAACCAATATCAATTTATCTCGATTTATAAAGAATATTTCTTGGCATCTTTATTTATTGAAAGCATAAATATAAATATCTCAACATTTTAAATATTTTTCCTAAAGCTTAATTATTCCTAGTTTTCAAGTTTGTATCTTAAAAATTTGAGCAATTATAACTAAGCATTTTTTTAGAATTTTATAGCCTTGCTTTTAACAATAACTCCAGAAAGAAGTGCTACCGCAATACGTTTGCTAATTAGCCTCGTCGGTGCCATAAAGTATATCGGAATCGCAATTGCATTTATGCTTTAATAACTCGCTGTCCATAATAAGCGTACCACTAATTGCCGCCGCACCTGTGGCCAGGCGGCACATCCTCGGCGGCGTCATCGGATTAAAACATTAGCAACGGACCAGGCCAGGCGAATGCAGGCCAACCTGTTCCATTTCCCAATTGCAGGCGAGGCGGGGAGACCGTAAAATAATAATTCAATGTGACAGGCAACAAGATACGACAGCAGGCGCCATTTTTCAGATGCCACTCCCCGCCAGGCACCGCTCCGCCAAGCTCCCATCACCTGACACACTGCCAACAACGCTCCTCGGACACTATCGCTGGAATTATGACAAACGTGCGACGGCGACGGCAACGGTGACTCGGAGGGAACACGGGAATCCGCTAATCTCCGGAGCCTTGCATGCATTTGAATTTCTATTAAGTTAATTGCAATTGGCCAAGGCGAACGCGCATTTGCTCATGTCCAATAACAGTTAAGCCGCCGCTAATAACGATTGTTTCCAGATATGATCCGGATGGGTTTTCAGATGCACGGTTCACCTCATCTCGGCATAAAAGCCAACATAAAGTTGAAACTGTCAACTCGACTCCCCCATTCCCTCGGTGCATTTAATTAGCCAACGCTGACCACCTAGCACGGCGGCCTCTTGAACCCGCCTCGAAATGGGGCTCAAACTCGAACTCGAACCCGAACCCGATTCCGAGGCGCCACTTAGCCAACATCAAAGGGAGAGCCGCAGCCAGGGCTTGGTTGGTGGCTTAGTGGCTTAGCGGCTCGATGGTGGTTGGCGGGCATTTTCACCGAGGCTGCAAGCTACCATCATCGCCAGCGTCATCTTCATGGCTGGCATTACAAATCGACAAACGACACGAAAATGCGCTTTAACAACGCGCAGTTAAAATAGATAAAAGCCGATAGTCAGACGCCGCCGCAAGCCAGCCACGGCAGGCCCATGCGATGCGTTTTCCAGGGAGCAAGGAGCGGGACGTGGGCCCCGAGATTGGGTGTATAATTTTTTGTTTTTGGCCAAAGCTCGGCCGATCTAATACACGCAGATTAAAATAAAAAATGGTTTCTATTAGTTACCTATATATTTAAGCTTTCCAGACATTCCTCTTGGGATACAAAATATATTGAAGCTGCAGCTAAATTGATTAGATTTCTGATATATAAGCAAAGTGGGTGAGATCTATTCAATATGGCATAACATTAGCCAGATTGATTTTAGATTAAATTGAAACTGGCTGATAATATTTTAAAATATAAGCTAAATATTTATTACAAAAATAAAGAAAACAGTAAAGGTTTTAAGATAACTATTTGGGAAAAGAATTACAAAAGATACTATTTACGAATCAATAATTAACTAATAAATATTTAGCATTGAAAAATATATAGTATATATACAAAGAAACTTTCCTTTTACTTAAAAACTAAATCGTGCTAAATCCCTTTTTGTAATTATTTTCTGAGAAACCATCTCTGAGAAAAACCTACCGAGCTCTTTTCTCATAGTTCCATTATAATTGTTATTAATTTTATTATTATTAATAATAAAATTCTTTACAACGGCTCATAACCACAAGTTCGTTGTCCAATCCTCCAACCAAAGACACACCCAGAGATCAAATGACGTCACAAGAGTTGCAGCCAGAGCAGTTCAGTTCAAGTTCTAGGAAAAAATATCGAAATTCCAAGAATTCACACGAAAGACAAAATGCGATTGCCTTGGATGAGACCGAGAGCCGGGATGGGGGATATGGGTTAAGGTATTCCCTTGTCTCTACGCCCTTATCACAACTCACGCGCGTCTCGTTCCATTTCGGGTTTCGGTTCTCGGCTCTCGGACCCGAAATCACATTATCTGCGTTCTGCGTTCTCCGTTCTCCATTCTCTGTTCCGAGATGGCGACGCAGCTAATGGATATGCCGCATCCCAATCCACATCCACACAGGCAGTCGCTATATGGTATAACATATCACAGATGACGATGATGATGATGGGCCGCTCTCTTGTCGCTTTCCGCAGACGCCGCCGCTGGAGGAAGATTGAAGATGCGGCGCTTATCGAGGAGGAAGGCAGAGACCGAAAAGATGAGACCCGAAAAGAGTTCAGGATAGGAGTCGCAGTCTCAGTCGCAGTGCAAGTCTCAGTCCCATCTCCTCCGCATATTTCTGTGCCTTTGCTTATCGGCCGGGCTGCAGACTTACCCATTCCCCGCCGCCGGCGCATTTGCATCACGGAATGCAACCTGGGCAAAATGAGCTGGAGGCGAGGAGGAAGGGGAAAGGGCGCTCCAGCCCCGAGCCCAGAACTGTGGCGCCAAAGGAAGCGTTGAAAATGGTACTTGATCTTGATCGCGATGACTCCTCTCCCTCTGTCCTTCTCCGGGAGAATCGGGTGACTGTAATTTAGACGGCGCCTCGAGCCTTGTTTCACACTAATGCACTTGCAGCTTTTAAATGTCACCAGGGGCACTCCCTCAGCCGGATCCGAGGCCTGCTGCCCTCCAGCTAGGCCACTTTGCGATCATGTAATCCCCTCGGGTTGGCCTTCACTCGGAGGCACTCGGAGGACAGTTGCTTGTGTTTATTCAATTGGAATAATTAGTGGTATCAGTTCGGATTTGTTCAGGCTGCAGTGCAATTGTCAGCGATGGCTGAGAAATCAATACCAACTTATGGGGGTTATGTAAGCTGAGATATAAAAATAATAAGCATATGCTTATATATAAGTAAAATAAATTAAAATTGGGTTACGTAAATTGGTTATACTAAATGTAGGAATGTTTATTTAATGAACATATTTTAATATAAACTTTTTAATGAATATATTTACTATATATTATCTAAATATACATATTTATTACAAATATTCCTAAGGTATTAATAATATTTATATAAATTACTACACCCATAATAGTTTTTAAAATAATATAATAAAATATTGCAATATTTACTGATCTTTGTGATAAGAAACTATGTTGTACTTAGTAACCCTTTTTCAAATACAATCTAAACACAACCACAAAAGCATTACCCTATTTATTGCCGTTCTAATTGGCTTGCCATTACTTTATAGTCATTTTGTTAAGATCGGCCACTTGGATGATACGGTATTAAGACCATAAGCGATAAATTTTATGATCCTGGCGTATACTTAACAACTTTGTTGGCAGGCGCCACCTTAGCCACACAAACAAGCCCAAAGAGTCCAGATATTGGCCATAACAATTACAATGTATGGCTCCCATCGCTCATATCGGAACTGAGGCCAAATCTATGACTGGCATCCTGCTCAATTAAGCGGCTTGCAGGGCTTTTCATTAGTTTATCGAACGGTCGCGGCTGGGGGGAAATATTTCAAATTGTGCCCCCAAAAGTGGTCCCAACCAGGTGCAATTAAAGGTACCTCCATCCTTCGAATGGGGGCTCTTGGGCAAGTGGCGCCGCCGCTTTTTCGCGGACCCTTCAACGTGAGAAAATTCCGCTCGGAATTATATAGGCAAAATGTCGCGTTATCGAGCGCCAGCATACCTGAACAAAAATGTATGTGCGTATGCTTGAGATAGTGCCAGCAGCGGCCCGAGAACCACTGCCACAGCCAACAAAAAGCGTAAATGTCAAAATGCCAAAATTAATTGCAATGGCAGTGCCGTGGATAAGGCCTCAGATGGAGCCACAAGAGCCAGAGGCCGGGCCATGCTGCCACTTCAAGGAGCTGGAGCTGGAGCTGGTGGCTGGGCTGTAGATGGAGATGGAGTCGCAGCAGGGTCCAGACCTGGCCACAGGCCACAGCCCACTTTTTGTTCGCCACAAAGAAGTGCTTGCAATTGGGTGGTGGTCAGGGGTGGAGTTTAAAAGGGAGCTCAGGGGGATCCAGGGAATTTTTAAATAATTTTTTTTTAATATTTTGTAAGTCTCAATTGAAAGGAAGTTATTTTTGTTTTTATCGTAAATAACATTTTCCCTTTAATGGGTAAATTTATTATCCTAGTTTTAGGAGGCCCTTATTTATTTAATTAAATGCCCCTAAAAAGGGTTATCCCTTCTCCAGACGCCACTGCAGCTCTTTCTTGGCCACCATTACAAATTCTACCACTTCTGACCCGGCTGCGACGAAGTGGCGGCTTCTGCCCCAGCCAGCAACCTCTGCACGCCACACGCCACACCCCAGAGCCAAACCAAAACCGAAACCAAAACCAGACCCGGACCTGGCCCCCGGTTTGGCAGCGGGTCTTCGGTTGTCATGGTTGTCGCGGTGGTTATCGCGCCTGGAAATCAGCAGGACGTCGATGCAGCCCGGCCGGGGAAGCCTGCAACAGAAACCAGTTTCATGTGCCACACAGTGCTGGGCCCCATTTTGAGGTGGAGTCGGCGCTGAGGCAGCCGTGCTGCGATTGGCCAGACATGGGCATGGGAGTGTGCCCCTTCCTCCAATCCCCTTTGGCCCTGCGTCTGGCGTTCGTTTATTAAAGCTTCGCATAAATTTTGTTGCATGTTTGCGGCGCTTTATGTCCGTGCGGCGCGAGTCCGTCCGGGTATCGCACGGCTACACGCATTTCAGGTCCAATTCATTTGCAGCCCGATGTGGCTGGCTTTTTAGAAACCCCTCCACGCCCCTTGAAAGAGGTTTTCCTCATACACCAGGAGAAAATTTCCATTTGAATATTGGAGGTAGCCATGCCTTATTTATTTATAGATTAAAAGTAGCTGTCCAAAATGTAGGAATACATTTTTAACAATTTTAAAGTAATTGTAATAAAAAGAGTATTAATATTTAAGTCATCATGGCAGACAATTTCTTGCAGTGCATCGGAAAACTGGTGGAGGCAAACGCATTTCGTGTCTGTGGCTGCCTTTTTTCTTTATGATTTGGGCTGCTCGTATTTTGGCAGTTCCTATAAATAATTGAACTTTATCGTCCGCCAGCTCACTCGCCATTTAATAAATTTAATTTGTGGTAATTGAACATTTGCCAGTGGCCAGACTCAGACACGAAGAGAAACGGAAAACTTATCATGTTGTCCCCGCCTGAAATTCCAATTGAAATTGTCCATTTTTCAGGGATGACGAGTAATTAATAAAAGCAGGAAGTTTCTGGGTGCGTATGATTCGTACTGAAATCAGATCACATTATTTCGGGGTTTTCTGGGGGAAATGTGTCATGCCGTGACAATCTCAAGAACTGATTCTGCATAATTTATGACTATATATATTGGCCGGAGTGGTATCTCTGCAGATTACTCAGTTGTTATGGAAATCCGACGAATGGCATGATGACATGGAGTGTTCATGAAACTTTCAATGATTACAAGTCACTTAAGTAACGTCAGTAAAATGGTTTATCCTATATAATATGTATTTATAATTTGATTACGTGATTTCCATTGATGTATATAGTTTAATGGAAACCTAAATACATTACACTCAAGGGATATAAGAGTACAAGGGCTAAACTTGTCATCTGACTATATTTAAATGACTTCTAACAGATGCTGATTATTAAATAATTAATTAATAAATTAATTTATTCTAAATTCTAAAGTATATAAAAGTTTAAGGTAGTTCACATTTTAGCACATAATAAAACTGAAATACAAAGTAGAAAAATCTGTAAAAGTAATTGATTTTAAATTATTTTAAATAAAATGTATTCTTCATAATAAAATTGGATCATAATTTTCAATAATAAACTTTTATTATATGAAATTCATTTGGCAAAAAGTCAAACTACTTTTTCTATTCATTAAATAAGATTTATGTTAAGAAAGAGCAAAGCATAGAAAAGGTTTAAGTACAGTTTTTCAACAGGTTTTATGCCAATTCGTAACTTTTGATGTTTTTAATATTAAAGATCTATAATTTTTCCACAACTGTAAACTGTTACAACAAATATTAAATAAAATCAGATTACTTGCTTAGACAACTTAAAAATAACTCCAAAATAAATCATTTTGCAAGATTTTTAATTAAAGAAAATCTATATAATCCTACTTTGAAGAAACACAGTGCAACTAACTTAAATTTATGAATCGGAGCCGACACTAACTGATTGCCTTATCTGCATTATGACAAATGAATGGCACAACTAATTTGTAAATCGAAAAGAATTTGTTTATTCTCACCTCCTGGGTTCATTCCGATCGAATGTATGTAAATGGAATCAACTTAATGAAGACATTATCAGATAAATAAATCACAAGTGGGCGCTAAATTTATAAATTGCAGGCGGCGGGCTAACTATATACATATATAAGTGAGTATATTACATGGCCATTAAATGTGATGTGAGAAGAGTTATGAAAAGGCCAATTAAAGTGCACATAAAACTCGGATTTCACCTTTCGCTAAAATGGAGTATTAAAAGCAGAGGCCATGGTTTATGGCTCTGATATTTTTGTGTTATTTATTTCCTTTATTAGCGCTTATTATTGGCTTGGGGCGATATTGCGCATACGCCGCGTTAGCCGTGCCAAAGTGGGCTGTCCCCAGCGAGTCTCTCTTCCTTTCTCTCTCTCTCTGGCTAGCTCGCTTACTCACACGGACACACACCAATATCTAAACGACAAATCAAGCTAACTTTAATATGGCCACAATTCGATTACAAAAGCCAGGGGAGCGAGTGAGAGCGTTGCAGGCATACTGATACTGAGCTAGAGGGTGATAGAGCGACGTCAAGGAAACACCCACTTCTACAGCGATAGCATGTGTTGCCTGTGTGCGGGAAACTTGTTTGTTTGCCCGCGAGAGAGAACGCGGAGCAGTCGCCTCAGTGCCCATTCAGTCACTCTCTTAGCTCACGTCCAACCGGAAGCCAAAAAAGAACGCGCTCGCTCACTCCATCTTGTATCCCTACGGGTGTGTGTGTGTGTGTGTTTGTGAGCGCTTCCCCATTCCAATCAGAACCCAACCGCAGGGACAAGGAGCTGCCGTCGAAATTCCTTGGCTTCAGTTGGACTTCGAACGTTTATGCGCGAAACGCGAAACGCAGCGAATGAAGCAAGCGAAACGCGAATTGCCGTCGCAAAAAAGCAAAATAAACAGTGAGATCCTCACCAGATCTATAAAAATAATAATAAATATCAATCGAAACTGGAAAACTCACAAGTCTAATGTCCGCATTTTGATTAATTAAACGGGTTGCCGTCTTCAATAGTGCGAGAGTGTATCTGTATCTGTATCTGCAGTTGTGAGTGAATTTTTTGGCATCTTCATGCAAATATATATCCATCAGATATCAGCTGCCTCTGTGAATCGCGTGTGATTTGTGGTGCTTTTGTATGAAACACAGCCATTCAAAATCAAATCAAAGCGCACACCAAACACAAAAACTCACAAAACGATCGCCGCCGCTGTGGAAACAATAAATGCGATTTAAAAGCAGTTTACATTTCTGTTTAAGCGCCCAACAAAAAGGCCATTAGGCGCCATAACTGCCAATTGGCATACGAATCCTCATTAGCATACATCAAACAAAGCAATTGGAGATCCGAACGGAAAGATACATTTACTCGCTTTTAATCCCGAATCAAGTGAGTTGAATTTTATTTGCAAATATTTGTTTTAATATCTAAAGGGTTATTGTGAGCTTATCTCGCAAATTAAATGGTTAGTATGTATTAATTATTGGATGGAGAAAACTATTAAAATTAATTTATTAAAATTTGATGCTTTCTAACACTTTAATTGCGATTATTTGGTAATTATTAATTAAAAATCAAGCAAAAAAGTTTTATAAATTATGTAAAATTGATAGATTATTTGTGATTATAAAACCGGAAAAAAATTGTTAAAGAATAAACATAGAAATTCTAGCCTTTCCTTTTAATAAGTACTAAATTACTTTCTGAGGTTTTCTTATTTTTCTTCATTATTTTTCATTAATTTGGAATTACTTCTCTGCATTCCAATAGTGATCAATAAAAGATTCCAAACTGGTTGTAAGCCGCAGCGTCAAAACACTCATTAGATCGCTGTTAGATGCCATTCTATGATCGATTCCGTTGATTGCAAAAGTGAAACATTGAGTGAGAACAGTTGCAGCTTAAATTAGACATAAACAGTATGATCTGTGATATCAATTAGCCGAGCCGAAGCTTAGCCACAACACAATCTTTATGGATCAACAATGAAATTAGCATCAAACTAATGTTAAGCATGTTCGCATGTTATTAGACATCGCGTTAAGATACAGATCTAACTAAATAAACTCGTTTGCGTTTGATCTCTGGCATCGCCAGGCTATCTTTCAGATGCATTTGCCGATACACAGAAGCCAAGAGGGCGAAAGGGTCGTAAATTCAGCCAACAAAACATTTTGGCAACTAAATCATTTTCCGATTCTCGATTATGCCATTAGCGGCTGAGCGTATATCGCGATTTTATGGCCTTTATTATTATTGTTGTATTGTTCAATAATTTAATTGAATTGTAATTTATGCGCTTCAGTTTTATATATTCAGGCATTAACTGCCGTAAAATATAGCAAGAAAAGCCATAAATTTGTGGTCAACTTTTGAGCTGTCACAGAATATAAAGGAAAGGCAGCGCATATCCATTTGGCTTGATATGAACTTGGCGTCCATTGGCAGTTGACATGAGCGCAGTTTTGTTTTCAATTAGCTGCCCGTTGAAAGACCAAGTGTCAAAAATCTCTCAAGCTTCCATTTCGCCGTCCGTAATTGATGAAGTCAGTTGGAAAACAGTTGAAAACTAAACTTGTTTCTTCAACTCTTTAACACTCGCTCGCACTCACAGTAGTCGGCATAATTACTCGCACAATTGCATTGCAGATACATAAATTGCCAACTCGGGCAGCCCCATCAACAAAAGACTGCGCAGCTACACTCGCTGGCCATTAACATTCGAATTAACATTTACATTAGCTCGTATCACTATTCATTAGGGTCCCGTCTCAGCTCCTGACATGGCCCAAACTCCTTGGTAATGCACATAAATTACAGACACTTCATAACGATGGGGGAAGCAGAAGCAACTTGCTAGAAGCTAGGAATATTCGACAACAATTAGGGAACGCAAGACTCAATCTTGAGTTTAAACTTTAAATCGGTTTCTAAATAGCAGAACTACCCTTAGTTGAATTTATTTGGGAAGTAGGAAAGTTAGTGGCTAAATATTTAACATGATGATGATTTAAAAAAAACGAACGAAAGTCCTTGAACTACAAAAATATGTCCCGTAGGTTGTACCCAATATAGATCTTAATAAAATAAAGAATCCTTTCCATAACCTTGATCTGCATCGCATTCCCAATGTCCTCGCAACCCTTTCGAAGCACTTTCACTCCTAAATCTTTCGATCTAGGTACTAGGAACATGACAAGTGCAGTCCATATAGCAATTAACTGCTGGCGCCACCACTAAGAGGACAACAACAGCGGGACGGGCACGGCTCAATGGGCGAACCAGACGCCGGAATGGCCAGAGAATAGAATCCCGGGGCCGCAGGTTACAGCCCCTGGCCGTGTTGACAATGACACAACATGACGGCAGATTCTCGGCGAGTGCAGGAGAATATTGCAAAAACGAGCTATAAAATCATTAGCTGGAAAACAGTAAAGGCCGGTCCGCAGGGCCCATAAAAGCAGGCCAAAGGTGAGTCCAAGGCCCAGCCTATGCTGTGCCCTTCCCTTGGCCGCCCTCGGAGGAGGTCATGAGTCAAAAGCGCTGCGTGTGACCAGTGGCACAGGTTACATGATCCCGACTTCGAGACGAGGAGAGTGTGTGCGTGTTTAAGCGCCCTTTAATTTATGACACTTTTATGAGGCCAGCAAATGTCATAAAACTGAAATTGGCTTCAAACATCAGGAAGAAGGCAAAACAAAACTAGTTAAACGGCTCTGACTTTGTCTCCGAAGTTAGAGAATCTTTCGGGCAATTGCATCATAAATCTTAACCCAAAATCGTAAGCGAGGGTAAGGTCATCGAATGGCTAGGATTTTCAGATTTTATATTTACATGTTGGAAACCCAAAGCAGTTTAAAAAATATTTTAAAAGGATTTTTAAAACTACTGTAACAGAATTTTGAATCACTGGAAATATTTAATAAATTGTAAAGTTTTATTTGATTTGTAAAGAGTGTTCTTTGATGAAAAATATAATTTATACAGACCTCCATTTGAATCTTAAATAAAATACATATAAAATATATTTTTCCCTCCAAGTCGAAGTCTCACATCTTAAAAGGTCACAAACATATTTTGTACATATTTCACATTCTTGGAAAATAATTTTTGTAGCAGCCTGAAAACTCTGCTCTAGCAACCCCCAGACACACTTGGCTGAAAATGCAAACTTCAACAAGCCAGCCTAATTATGCAATTTTAACACTGGCTCGCCGAGCTGACCACCAGCCTACACAGCACAAACCCAAACCCAAGCCGAGCCGAGCTGAGTTGAGCCCGGCCCGTAGCCATGTCCATATCCATAACCATGTCCACATTCAGGTAGAGCTGGCACGCAAGTGGAAAGTGCTCCGGCAGCAGAAATAACTGTCAGGCCATGATAAATGTCCCTCGATGCACTTTGCATCGAGCAGGTCAACAGGGCCTAAAAGCGGGGCCCAATAGGAAGTGCTGGAGACCCATTGACCCAGCTAAGGGAAGTCCTGCCGTGCCTTGCGAGACGGCGGCTAATTGCGTGTTAGCCAGGGACCAGAACCAGCAGATAGCCAAGATCCTGGCGAGGTCCTATCACTTCTCGGTAGCCGTCGTCTTGGCGTCATCAGTCTGAGCTGCTTGCTGTGCGGGTTATATGACTTTTTTGGCTGTTCCAGAGGAGGAGAAGGGCTATATTTTGGAGGCAATCAATTCAAACTAAAGAAAAACGTATCATAAATGTATTTCAAGCATAAGAAAATATTAAAATATACTATTTTTATGTAATATTTAATCAGAAAAAGAGAAGGAAAGGAAACAATATAATTTATATCTCTAAATAATTGCAAAAGATTGTTGATTTCACCACCAAACAATTGTTTCTAAATTCAGATTTGCTTTAATCAAAATCAGCATTCCAAACCCCAGATTCAGTATGTGGTTTGCCAGATACGTAGACATATTTTCATAAAAATAAAATTACATATAGTATAATTTCTGGCCTGGATATAACGAGTCCGGAGCGATAAGGTTGCCTTATTCGCGGCGACATCAGTATCAGAATGGACTTATCGAAACAAAGCCATGTGGAACCTTCGCGGAGGAGGTATAATCTCAGAACTTATCGTTGGGTCTTAGAGGAAGCTGGGCCCCAACGATAACTGGTTAACTGTACGATTGTGTTAAGGGGAAAACTGATTTCGATTCCGGGTGCAGTTGAACCTTTTCATTGTTTCTCAGGCTTAAGTTCAGTCTCGGGCCCAGGGCGGCGCCAAAGGCTAATAAAAAAAAAACTTTCCAAAAGTCCCCGTTGCCCATTTTCCAGCTCAGACATTTAGGTGGCCATAATTAATTAATTAAAGACTGGGGAAAATTAGGCGACATCTTTTCACAGTCAAGAGCGCCGATTAAATCTTGATTTTTCCATAGCAATTAATTCCACCGGCTCTCTATATATATCCCTCTCTCCTTCTTTTTCTCTGTTTCTCTCTGATCTCACAAATGTAAATGTCACCACAAGGGAAGGAGGGGGGAAGAGAAGACATAAGCCGCGCCGACGCCAAGACACTTAAGAGCTTTGGTCAGAGGCCGCCGGACGGATGGGGGCACCATCGAGACACATTCGCGGCGCATTCGAGGCACATTCCCTCGGAATATGTCTGCCCGCGTGCCGAAAACTTGTCACTGCCACTAGGAAAGCGGCGAGAAGAGAGGCAACAGCCAAGTCCACGGTAATGGGAGTGTGCACCGAGAGAAAAGATGGATTCATTGCTGATAAGGATGAAAAGAAGGGCACTCCAAACAAGGGTTTGGAATTTATAAGAAAAATAAATAAAGTATTGTTAATATTTAATATTTAACATTTGCCCTGTGAATTGGTTTATTATATTCATATTTATTTAATTTATTAAATACTATATCCTTCAAAACTAAAGAATTGGATATATATATATATTTTTCACTCGGATTATGAAGTTACACTTAATTTCACTAAAATAATCTTTGGAAACTTAACTATGTGCATAATTTTTTCAGTGTATAGATAGGGGGACACCTCTCTGGTATCGGCAGAGATCAAATAGCTCGAGCAGAGCTTAATTTAGACGCCATCAATGCTCGGGCGTAAGGACACCCGAATCGAGTTCGTTGCTTAAGTCTTTCGTTATTCACACGCCCTGAACCAAAAAAAAAAACCAGCATAAAAGTGCGCTCGGTGAGCGTAGATACGCTTATCGGGCTAGTAATTAATTATAAAACAAAATGCACACACAAATGGAATATTATCAGTTTACCAGCAACATAAAAAGTTGCAATAAGTCACCATTTCCGCCATCAGTTCCCCGCCGATAAGCGGCACTGCCTTCAGTGCGCCTCTATGCGAGGCGATGTTTATAGACTGACACACACTCAAAATCAGCGATTGGAACAATCATCATCGGAGCGGGGGACTTTGCCTTTACTCGCTTATCTATCGGCATTCAAATTGAGTTCTTCGCCAGTTCTCCACATTTTCACTGAGGAATTTGTAAGTAGCCGTCGCACTTCAATTGCGTTTTGGTTGCCATGTCAAGTGCCTCCTTGAATTGAGTGCGGGCTGTGGCAAGTGGATACTGGAAAGTGGAGCTCGGGGAGTAGCTTTGATGAGTAATTGCCTCGGTTGTCGCCGCTCGAAAGAGCCCCTAATGGCAGTGCGATAAGGCATGCAGATCGGGTCTGTTGTGTCGCCAGGAAAAACCAAAAACCCAAAACATTTAAAAGGCCAATTGTTTTTTTTTTTTGGGCATTTATTTAACTCATTTCCATTTGCAATCAGGTTTATGACTTTAAAGTATTAGTATATAAGAAAAGTATTATTTTAGATCTGAAATAAAGCACATCACTTTTAAACTGTTTCAGAATAACGTTGAATTATCCTCTTTTACTTTAAATGTGAAAAAAATTATGCTCTATTCGTTGAACATCTTCGTTTACCTTCTAATAAAAAAGCACACATTTCCTCTTTTAACCGGCTGTGGAAATGCCATCAAGGAACCCCATTCCACTCCCAGCATCATTCCCCTTCCCCGACTAGATGCGTTTGCGACATTAAAAATGAACCAAAGTCCATAATTACAAGCCCCAAACTGCCTAAAACACTCAAGGGCCGCCGTGGGCCAAGTATGTCTTCGTCTGGCGGACGACAGCTGGAAGATTCTCATAATTACGCATAAAGAAAGAAATAAACATACAAATTTGAATAAAAGCGATATAACCGCGGAGACATCGCAGCCACAAGAACCCAGGGAGACGGAGAAGCGGAGGTTGGGTCTGAATCCGATTCTGGGGCTGGGCTGGCGCACTTGGGCATTAAGAATCGAACCACAAATCCACTTAAAATCACTACAAAAACCAATAAAGATCGCTTTCATCTTTGCCGAGCGGGAGAGCCACATAGCGGGTCCGGGGGAAACAGCCGATGACGATCAATGGAAATTGTGATCATCGCGATGCAATGTATCTCAAGTAAGACTTCATCGGGGTTTCCACTCGGTATTGAGGTGGAAGAAAGCCGGGGAAAGGGGTTGGGTTGCGGTGACGCCACTTTGAAAATTCGGGTGACATTTCCCCGGCCTCAAGAAGGGTTCCTTAGGCCCGGGAACAGGATTAGAATGGAGCCAGGGCAATTATCATTTGTCTGCACGTTATCAGTGGCTCAATGGGCCTGCACTTCACCACTATATATACTCCAATCTCTCCGCCGCATTTCTTCATCCTTTCTCCTGGTCGCTTTTCCATTTCCAGGAAAGCGCGTGCCAGTTCCATTCCATTCTGCGCATTCGGCCGATAAGCTCCATAAAAACTTTATCTCCAGCTCCGCCTTCAACGCCGGGTCGCCGAGAGATCGTGTGGATGATCACATTAACGGTCTGGCGCATGATATATAAAGCTGTTCACAAATTAAGGTCCATTAGCGCAGCAGGATGTGTCAGCGCGGATTGAAATATGCGCATGTCCGCCCCGTCCCAGCTCCTCAACTCGTCCTCCTTGCGGTTTTTGTTTTGACATCTTTCGTACCTCACCTTGGCTTGGCTCTGTGACTGACTTTCGTCGCCCTGCCTTTGTTCCCAGCTCTGCCTTTTGCATTTTAATGGAGCGAATTCAGAACCTTTTTCTTGTTTGGCCAGATTGCCAGAAACTAAGGCAAATTGCTTGATTAATGATGTCTCCTGGGGTCGGGAGAAGTGATTTGTGGTCAAGCCAGGGTTTAAATTAGATTTGGTTTGGTTTGTTTAGGGTAAAATATGGGAATAGGCTCAGAAACTCAGTTTTGTAAATTAAAAATTACACTTGGATATTCAATAGTCAACTTACCCTAAAAATAATAAAACAAATGAGTATTTTACAATAGTTTCCTTAGGAAAAAACAAAGGCAATTACGGAATCCTTTAGCCAGTAAACTCCTACTCCTGTCTATTTTCTTGGCCCATTATTTTACGACATTCCTTCGCCTGAAATATGGGTAATACTCCTAGACACGTAATTGCAATTTGAGTCATCTGGATTAATCGCTGGCCATTAGGAACTATATAAACACAGACCCATGCACACTTGCACTCGGGATGAGCGATCAATTAATCGAGCCTGTCGAGATCCTGCGATCCTTGGCCAGGGACAGACACACGCCCGCGACAGATTCGATTTAATGAGCTGCTGACAATGGGCAGGGCCTTCGGTGCCCACAATATCTCGCCTCGGACTCTGTTTGTCAAGGGTTCAGGGGATTGCGATCGGATTCGGATTCGGGCCGGGTTCGGGGTCTGGAAAAGCGGATTAGAGTGGAGTGGAGTGGCAGAGTGCCTACCGTTCAAGTGAGGACCTGCCTCGATTTCCCGGCTCAAGTGCGTGCGGAGATCATTTCTCAAGACTTACATGAAATTGACTAATTTTTGACTCAGCGCCTCTGCCGACGTCGCTGTCTGCGCCGGGTCTTGAGATGCACCTACAAATTTTTACCTGTCAGCTGTGAGTGCATCTCGCTTCAGCAGGCGCGTTGCGCTGGAGGGGAAGCGAGAGGCGAGACGACGGGCTGCCCATTGATGAAATTGACTTTCTGTGTTGTTGTCGCCGACTACTTGCCTCTGCCGCCGTCGCAGTCGCTGCCTCTGCCGGGAACTGGATCTGGATCTGGATATTTGGGATTAAGTTTTTGTTTACTTTGAGGAGTTTTTTAGTTTGTTTGTTCGCCTCAAGGAAGTCGGTTCGCTGGGCTCCCGCTCTCGAAATAATAAATAAATACAAAACAAAAATAAAACAGAATAACAGAGGCATCGCGGAATCGCTTGAGTGCTCGTAAATGGATTAAAACGAAATTTATCGCTTTATAGGCCGCATTAATCAAACGTCTTACAACAAGGCCCATAAAATGCCATATAAATAATATACAAACTTCGTGCCAACGTGCAATAAAACATTTTTGAATTTGTTGCAATTAATCTGAATGCATTTGTGATACGCTCGTTTATTTATTTACACTTCCCACCGGCAACGACACCGTCAATATCAATTAACCATAGCCGCAGCGTCGGAATCGAGAATCATAATATATCCAGATCGGATTTGAATCCGAATTGGAATCGGCTTCAACCTCAACTTGAACTGAGCTGCGTGCGTGGTCCATTAATCATTCTAAAACGAGCCGCAAATCGCGAATTATTCGGCCATAAATCATGGGCATCCTACTGAGTGATGGCGATGTAAGTTTAGCTCACGTTTTTATCTCAATTCATTGTTCTCGTTTTCTGTAATAATGTCACCAACACGAGCTTAACATCTTCTGTTTTTAATAAAATAATCAACTTAAGAATTCTAGATATCAAATCCCAAAGGAAGTAGTATTTAACGATGGTGATTAATATTTAATTGGGGTGTTCCTTTAGGTGTGTTAAAGTTGCAGATTTCACAATATTTAATAGAATACAGCTTATATTTTCCAAAGACATTTTCAAAGAATAATTATCTGCAAAGTGTATCTAGTTTTTATTAATATATATATATATATTTTTTTAATTTTTTAACATTTGGGAATTATTTCCTCTACTTCCACTTTATTTTGCCTCACTAAGTTGGCTAGCAATTTCAAGTACATAATCTTATCTCGATATTTTCCCCCGATATCCTTAATCGCCTTAACAAGTTATACATCTTAAATGTTAATCTTTAAGCCTTAATCCCAATGCATCTATTAGTTAGAGTAAAAGGATTTTTCTCTTCGACTGGAAGCTTATATGATCAGCCTTGACAGGCGGCAAAACTTAAATGGTTCCGACTTACAATTAAGGAAAAACTAAATCCAAGCGGAAAATCGTTACCACAGAGAAAGCGAAGAGAGAGCCTGGCCAGGCGGAGATCAGTGAATGAATGAGTCAAGTGGCCTCGAGTAGAGAGGATACTGAAGCGACGGCGGCGGCGGCGGCAAAGTGGTGGAGCGAGGGAAAACAGGATCCTCCACTTGACGACGGAGCGCCAGTCCAAGAGAAGCAGGGAAGGGACGACAAGAAAAACACTCAAAGCGCCGCTCATCCTCGTCCACCACTTATCCCCTCCTCCGGCAGGTCCCTGTTCTCCGACTCCATCCTGCTCGGCCGTTCCCGCTCAAGTGGTTTTCTCTGTTTGTTTTGTTCCTTCATTTGCGGTGACAAATTATTAACGTATATGCAGGTATCGCTATCCTCTGCCCTCCACTTATGTGAAATTGATTTTTTATTGCTGTTTATTTCGATTCCTCGCCTTCACCGGGGACGAGACCTCTTCTTCTCGGCCGGCTTGTCCCTTTTTGGCTGATCGCTTTTTAATAAGCGCCAAAGCGCCCTCTCGGCCAGATCCGATCCCTCTGCATCTCTCATCCTTTCCTGCAGCTCGTTGACAATTTTTCGTGTGGTCGCCGCCTCCTTTGATCTTGCTCTTTGCCTCCAACTCCGAATTCGAGTCCAAATCCAGCTCTGCGCTCTCTTTGATCGAGTGATCTTCTAAGGGAAGCGACATCATTATGCACGCGTGGTCAGCTCAGCCCTTTGATTTCTTGGGTCTCCTCCGCCTTCCCAGCTTTCTATCCCTTTCGCTCGCATGCCCCGCTGGAATTTGGGGAATTGCAGCCGAAATTGTTGCAATGATCTTCACTTACCCCTCCCGTCCCGCCCCCTGAACAATTAATTTGTTTTGACAGCAGCGTGTTGAGTCTTAAATATTATTGCTCATACGTCACGTTGCACTCAATCAATCTGCTTAATATCTCATAATTTGGTGTCATTTTAAATTAGCTTTGCTTAAATTAAATTTAAATAAAATTCAATTTATTTTTGGACCTTTAATAAGCTTCACTTTATTTCAAATTATTAATAATTCATTCAATTTAATGTTGCTAAACCAAATAAAATGTTTGGGTATTCGTTTTTAATGCCTTTTAAAATGTTCTGAAATTTATTGACTTGGCATTGCTTTTAAAATAAGTATTTGTAAAAATTTTGGTTTAAGTAATTAACTGCTTAATTAATAATTTATAATTTAACTCTAATCTAAGATATTATTTTAAATTAAATCGATGCAAAAAATATCTTTACAACATTAAAATAAATATCAAGTATATTTATTAAACAATTTTATTGCAACAATATTATTATTTATTTAATTGTGATTTCATTTGACATTCATTTTGCTCGGCTTAAGCTGCCGGCGGCATTTTAATCTGCCGATCAATAATTTTCCTTGATTTCTTGTCGAACAACTTAGCTACATTCGATTCCACTGAACTGTAATTTAAAAACTTTTTATTTCATAAATTCTGCTGAAACATCTCCCGATCCCCCGCCCCTTAAGTGGCCATCTGGTTACAAATAAAATTTACTCGAGGCTCCCTTGGGAGGGAAGGCAGAAAAATTAAAAATTTCATACATCATCGCATTAAATTTGTGGGATAAGATAAAGACGTCAAATGTTTTCCCTCTTTTTTTTTAACTTTGTGCTCAACTGTAAAGGCAATTTGGAAATATATTCGAAAATATCCGCATAAATAAAAATGTGCAATTGGCGCCTTAATTGAAATCGATGTGAAGCACAGATTTCGACGATCGCTGTTGAACTTTTCAAGAAATATAAATAAAAAATCAGAAACTGAATAAATATGTGGAGTGCATGTAGGGGGGGAGAAGCGATCAAAGCCACTTGAAGACTTTTCCCTCATTTGGTGCAAAAATGTTGAATGAACAATGAAAACGTTTTAGTGAAGACAATGACGAGTATGGCAAATGTAGAAAATAGTAAAGATGCTAATTAAAAAATGGCAAAAGTATTAATTTTGTAAATATTAAAATTAACAATTTACAGGTTTAAAAGTTACACTAGAAACCGAAGAAAACCTGCGAAAATTCGCTAATTAAAATTCTTTCATTAAATTCCACCCAATTATAACATCCTTTTGAACCGACTCACATTATCTCTTCTCCATGCAAACGTACTCAGGTACTTCCCCAATTTATAATGTCTGCATGAGTACCAAGTGCCCTCAAATGACACTTTATGGTCACGATTCCGCCTCCTCCTCCTTCTCCAGCCTCTGTTCGGTTACCCTCGCAGAGATCCAGGTGCCTACGCACCAGATAAGTGTGCTGTGGACCGAAAGTTACAGATGCACAGACTCATGGATGCAAAGATACACGAGAAGCTCGAGATGCAGAGAGCGCCATTAAGACCGAAAGGGCGCAGCCTGGAAAAACTGGTTCTTATCCCGGAGAAACTGGGGGGTGGAGGGGGACCATGGTGCAGGGAAGACGCAGGAGTTGCAGCGAGACATAAAACGAAAATGGCTGCCCCATGAGGGGAGTTGCCCAACTGACAGAGCATCCAATGGCAGCGAACGAAGTAAAGATAGGGAATTAGGAATGGGGAAAGGGTATGCCATAGGAATGGGAGGTGGTTGCAGGTTTATTCCCTAAAGTCTATTATATTTTTTATATTATTATTATTATATATTTTATTGGTAACCATTTTCCCACTCTTTTCAGTCTACTTCGGATCAACTGTCAACGCGCGACTATTCCCATTTTAGCGGTGACCATCAGGTTGCCTCCGATTCAGCCTCCGCTTCGGCCTCTGTTTCCGCCGCTGCCGCCGCAAAGATGTACCACAGCAGCGCCGTAGCGGCGTACACGGATCTTGCTGCCGCCGGGAGTGCAGCCAGCGCTGGAGTCGGAGTCGGGGTGTCCGGCTATCACCACCAGCAGGCCGTGAACGCTCCTGTGTATGTGCCCTCCAACCGCCAGTACAACCATGTGGCTGCCCATTTTGGTGGTGCAGCGGCAGCACCAAACGCCTGGACGACGGACACCTTTGGATCGGCGCATGCCCAGCTGCCGGCGCAGTTCTACACACAGAATGTGATGATGGGCCCCTGGCGTAGCGCCTATGACCCCACGGGTTTCCAGCGCTCTTCGCCCTACGAGAGCGCCATGGACTTCCAGTTCGGCGAGGGACGGGAGTGCGTCAACTGCGGCGCCATATCCACACCTTTGTGGCGTCGGGATGGCACTGGCCACTACCTGTGCAACGCCTGCGGACTGTACCACAAGATGAACGGAATGAACCGGCCGCTAATTAAGCCCAGCAAGCGCCTGGTGAGTGCAGTGAGTACAACCCCCTAAACCGCTTCTGTTTCCGTTGCTAATCTGAGAAATCTTTCTCCAGACTGCCACCAGGAGACTGGGCCTTTCCTGCACAAACTGCGGCACCCGCACCACCACCCTCTGGAGACGAAACAACGACGGCGAGCCTGTCTGCAATGCCTGCGGGCTGTACTACAAGCTGCATGGAGTCAACAGGCCACTGGCCATGCGCAAGGATGGCATCCAGACGCGGAAGCGGAAGCCTAAGAAGACGGGCAGTGGCTCGGCGTCAGGAGCTGGAACGGGTTCGGGATCAAGCTCCGCCCTAGAGACCATCAAGGAGTGCAAGGAAGAGCACGGTAAGTGGCCCTGATCTCACGGCGTTTCTGAACCAAGGCACTAATCAAGACTCTTCCTCCCTCAGCAGATCTAAAACCTTCGCTAAGTTTGGAGCGCCACAGCCTCAGCAAGCTGCACTCGGATCTGAAGAGCAGCTCTGGCGCCACCAGCCTGCTTGGTCAGCACCATGCCCAACAGCAGCAGGCGGGACACCAGCAGCAACAACAGCAGGCGGTTCACCAGCAGCAGCAGCAGGCGGGAGGACACCAGCAGTGCTTTCCCCATTACGGACAGACGGCGACGCAGCAGCAGGCACAGCACCAGCAGCACGGACACGGCATGACCCCGTCCTCCGGCCAGTCACAGCTGAGTGCCCGGCAGCTCCACGGAGCGAGCGGTGCGCAGCTCTACACGCCCGGCAGCAGCTCGGGCGGAGGCAGTGCATCGGCTTACACCTCGCACAGTGCCGAGACGCCGGCGTTGAGCAATGGCACTCCCTCGCCGCACTACCAGCACCACCATCATCTGGGTGGATCCCACGGACACCATGTTACGGCGGCGGCGCATCATCATTTGCATGCTGCCGCTGCTGCAGCCGCATACGGGGTGAAGACGGAGGCGAGTGCCACCAACTACGACTATGTGAATAACTGCTACTTTGGCGGTTCCTTTGGGGCGCTGGGTGGAGCAGCCTCGTCGGCTGCCATGGCTGGTGGAACGGCCAGCGAGTTGGCAGGCTATCATCATCAGCACAACGTCATCCAGGCGGCAAAGCTGATGGCCACCTCGTAAGGACAGACGGCCGGGCAATAGAACATTTGGACACCGGCTCCCTGATGTGATCTCCCTCCTCCGCACCCACTGCACCCTACCTTGAAGCCTTAATTGGAATCACCGCATTGAAAAGACTTTAGATCTTAGTCCCCTTAGGCATCCGAGTTAAATAGGAAATAGTAATTGGATTGAAATGGAAATATGCTTAGCAGGGGTGTCTCTAGGTTAATACCTGCCACGTAATCCATATCTGGCACTTAGTTTTAATGTCCTGTAAATAACTACATAGCAATTCTCGTTGTACAAATCTACTAAATGTGTGTGCTTATCGATGTGTAAAGAAATTGTTTATCGCTTTGTTTATGCCTAAGTGTGCGTAGTTCTTTATCATAACTCTTGTTCAATTAGCCTAAATATTCCATATCTACTCCGCACTTCCCCACCCCACACCTTCATAGACCATTTAGAACTAGGATTTAATGGTAAAATAGTATTATTATAACTCTTTAACTCTTTCTTTAAAGTAAATGATGTGAGTAAATAAAGATTATATACAAAAATATCAAACATCATGTAATAAATAAATGTGTTTAAGTATTTGTTAGTGAATCAATCATTTTCGACCCTATAAACTATATTTATTATTGGTCAGCAGAGGAAATCTAGCTGTGCGTTAAAAAAAAAAAATCGGAGCCTCTTTTTATATATTGCAGAAAAGGGTTAAAGTGGTAAAAGGGGTTTACATCACTAAAATTAATTTTAAACAAATATAGTTTTTGAAATTCCAAAGATTCATAGTAAAAACTAGCACAGGGTTAAATTAATTATTTTTTTAAATTCTATATTGTTAAAAAAAACCAACAAACAATAATATTGATATAAAGTCTCTAAAAAATGATACTTTTATATTTTAGTGGCATTAAAATTATTATTTTTCCAAAATATTTAAAGAATAATTATTATTTATATTATTTATATTTATATTTTAAAAAAGTTTACATCGTATTTTGTAAAATTACTGTGTAAAGTCAGAGTCTCTGTATCTTACAAACAATATACATATGTATGTATATTTTACCAAAATCAGATACCTCTACTATTTACCTTACCAATTTTACCTGACAGGTACAATAACTTTTAGCGCCAGTGTGTAAAGTCGTTAAAAATGAATTCAAAAACAAGACTCCATAGTTTATTAATGCCATAAGCAAACTATTTGAACGGTGAGAATCAATTACGAGACTATAAAGGAATATTTATTGGCCATAAACCATAGATAAACCCTACTATTGATCAGCCCTTTTCACAACACTCAGCGACGTCAGGTTATGCGGTCAATGCCAGAGCTTGAGCTGCTGCTGGCGCCTGAATCCAAACTAGAGGCGTGATCTGCATGTTAAGATCCAAATTGAAAAAGTCCCCATCCAAGCTATTGAACTCTTGGCTCCAATTGCACGTGACCAGGTCCGGATTGCGGTTGGGCCTGCTCCAACCGAGAGCACAGTGGGAAAGGCCCTTCCATTATCTGTTTTTGTTTTTCTACTTTTATGACATTGCAAAAATTGATGGAGTTTCGGGTTGATTGCATCACTTGAGAGTGCAGCAATAAAAAAAGAAAATAAAGAAAGGACTGGAATCGAGGAATGCAATGGCAAGTGTGAAAATAAACGCCGATAAAACATCGAGGCTCACGAAAGCTAACCAAATCCAAATAGCGAACATTAAACTCGTTTGTTTAGCGGCCAAAGAAAATAAATTGCTTGTAAATGAATCGAGCCAAAAGTTGCGCAATTCCAGGCGGCTGTGGCGGCGACGACGGTTCGACAGCTGTTCACCCTCCTCCGCGGGACTCCAGCTCTCATCTCCGGGCCTGCCGGGGCGAGGAAGCAGCTATTAAAGATAACGCAATCCCCAGCGAGGTCCGGCGTAATTTTTGGTAGTTTCCGCACGCGACTTTTTGGCCAAAACAGAAACCAAAAAATAAGAGAGAAACGAGATGAACATGAGGATTGCTTGGCTGGGATGGCATTGTCGCAATATGCAACATTGAAATGCGTCGACCCCCGCGGGAGAAAGATTATAATTATTGTAAAAAAGAAAAACCATAAGTCACATAACCATCGAAACCCCAATTTGCATATTCATGTTTTCGTAAACTGCGGCAATTAAGTGACAGCCAAATGCGACAAACGAGCGTTAGCGATGAATGCGTGAACAGAACTACAAGGGGGAACTCCCTTTAATAGTTTGACATTAGTTTAACAGAATCTTAGGATATATTTCCTAGACTTAAAAGCTGTATGTGTAGTATGCCAAGTTAGCGAGATCTTTTCTATTATTGGCTATGAATTTACCAGCAACTTCCAAGTAAATTATCTTAAAGATACATTTACATTCTATCATTTAAGAGCGAGTTCAAAGTACAAAATGACCATAAGGAAATGGATTTTTGTTATTAATACTAAAATAGTAGGATTATTGTGGTCTGGACTGGCCGCTCACGGGTCTCCCGGCCACCACTAGGCCCCCATATTAATTGCGGCGACTGCGTAACAGAGACTTGCAACCCGACAGCACGAGACACCCGCCAAAGGGGAATACTACATGCTGGCCTATGTAAGTCTCCGTGGCCCGAGGCATTGGAGCACGAAGAGCGAGCAAACCGGACAAGATCCGTGACAATGAAGTGGCAAGGCAGCCTCCACCCCAACCCAACTCCAACTCCAGCTCCCGCTGTGGTCGGGCTGCGTCTGCGTAATACCAGAAGTAGTCAACAGGTGAACAGCTTTGGAGGGAACTTCGGTGGTACTGGAAGCAGGCCAGGCGGACTTCGGGTGCGGGCCCGTCCCTCCCGACTCCGTGGCACACATGCTGGCGTATGTGGTATATGGTGTGTGTGGCGCAACGGCCACAAATGTAAACAAGCTGGAAGCGGTGGCGTTTGTGCCTCGAACGAAAGTAAAATTTAAAAGGCGGCATAAAAGTCAAAATAGCAATACAACAAATAAGACATTACAAATATTCGGTCAAGTGGAGCAGCTTCATGCGCTACAGCTGGTAACATGGGGATAATACCTGTGGCAATAAGTCACAATAATTAAAATATTAAGTACCATTTAGCTGTGACCGTAAAAGTATTAAAATTTGGATTTATAGCATTGGTTTCAGCTGCTAATTATGTCGTTAAATTGTACTTTATTGGTTTTAGTTTATTACTAATTATGAAAACAGAAATTGATTTATTTTTAAATGATGAAATCCTTTTACTTTCACTTTAAAGAAAATAATGGGCAAATTAAATGTTAAGGATTTGAAAAGCATCAAAAGAAGTCTTTCGATTATGTCATACATGGTTTTAAAGACCATTCCTCAATTTAAATTATTAAATTTAATGACTAAAACGTATTGAATTAAATATAATTATAATGAATTATCCAATTAAAATTATATACAAATTATTAAGAGAAATTAAAGCTAGATCGCTCCTTAAACTCCTCTCTGTAATTGCAGCGCATCCCAAAACACATTTTTCAACATTTTTCCCGTGGTTAGTTGGTAAGTTGCTGGGCGGGTGAGCGGGTGTAAGCGGGTAAGAGGCACCACCAGTTAAAAAATTGCGGAATACGTAGCCTTAGTTCGGGCAAAAGAGTACGAAAAAAACTGGACGCAGACGATAAAGACAACTATTGTCATTGCCTTCGACGGTTTCGTCCGACATTTCACTGATCGGTCCCGGCACTTGGGCTCCAGCCATCGTCGCCAACGGTCACGCGCAACAGATACCGGACTTAAAACCGCGATTTAAGTGCCTCCTCAAGGATTTTTATATTATCTTTAACATGTTAGCCACAACATACTGGAAGTTGGCCATTAGCCTAGGCAGTATCTCTGCTGTTTTGGTGACACCAGGCTCCGGGGCCTATACGCGGGAGATTGTTAACGACAAACTGCCGTTGCAGGAGAGGCGTAAGTAGCCATAGTCCCAGGTTGATTAAAAAGGATGTTTCGACCTAAGAGGATATTTGGTGTTCAAAGCTAAATGAAGTTTTACAAGACAATCAGGAAAATAATATCGTTTCAGTGTGCTCCATAAAAACTCCATATTAAACGTTTTGGCTTTAAATTCCATAAAAATATATAGCATGTTAGGGACTCAAAATTATTCATTTTTTTTAAAACAAAAGAAAGTTCTCCCTCATACTCATCCCAGTAGGATTTTGAATGCAAATGAAAACATATACATATATAAATAAAAACATATATATAGTTAAATATCTCCCTACCTATTGTATCCGAAAACTTGCAGCTCCGTGGCTGCAGACGTGTAAGCGGTCCAATCCGAACGAGAACAAGTGCTTCCGGCAGCTCTTCGAGGGATGCTTCCCAGCTCTGGCTGCAGGCATTCCCGAGATCGGTGTGAAAAGTTTTGAACCCCTCAACATTGATCAGGTATCCGTGTCGAAGGGGAGTGGCAATCTGGTGCTGTCGGGCGGATTCCAGAATTTGATCATTCGTGGGCCATCCAACGCAACCGTGCGGCGAGCCAGGTAATGGCAAAAAGTCTTTTAAGATACCTTTGCTCATACTAAAAATGATCTGATTTCTTAGCTTGGATCTGGAACGGCGGCTGCTAAACTTCGAGCTGGAGCTACCAAAGCTCCGCATTCGGGCCAAGTACAACCTGAAGGGAAATATTCTGCTGCTGCCGCTGGTCGGTAATGGAGATGTGGCCATGGCGCTGAAGAACGTACATACCACCGTCTACACAAGGATCTCCCTTCGGAACGAGACCCGTACGGGCGATGAGATTATCCACATAGACGAAATGAAGGTGGGCTTTGACGTGGGCGCCATGCGAATCCATTTAAAGAATCTCTTCAACGGCAACGACATCCTTGCGGCCTCGATCAACTCGTTTCTCAATCAGAACGGTAACGAGGTCATAGCCGAGTTGCGGCCGGACTTGGAGCTGGGACTAGCTGACATTTTCCACGGGCTGTGGAACAATGTCTTCTCCAAAATGCCCACCAAACTGTGGCTGGTCTAGTGATCCCTTGGATCTCGTCCGCCGTTTGTGTATTATATTCATAATTTATTTCGCCTTTAATTGTGTGCTTATGTCTAGATTAATCTTTGAACTACGATTAAATAATTAAGATGGAGTGGTTGATGCTTTCCGCTTATTTACCCTTGCCCTTGGGCAGCAGATCATCGTAGCTGAAGGAGGAGAACAGCTTATCCACCGAGGCTCTCAGGATATCCACGAGGGCACTGTTCATCAGCGGACGTACTTCCTCGGCAAGAGCCTTCCAGTTCTCGTTCAGGAACTCGTTCATCTTATCTCCCAGGGCCTTGTCGCCGTTGAACAGGTTGTCAAGGTGGATTTTCACATTGGACAAGTCGTACTTGACATTAACATCGTTGATCTTCAAATAGTTTGCACCGTTCTTCTGATACTCCTGTCCTATCAGCTCCGTACGCATTGTGATGTTTACTGTAAAGATGGATGGTTAAAGCGTCAAGCGGATAATCTTTGTTTATTCCAATATTTCGAAAATATCTTACTCAAATCCACCTGGCAGTGGCCATCGCCCAGCATCGGCATCATCATGATTTTTCCCTATAAGAATCACTTTAATTAAAACTTTGCTTCTTTGGAGTGCTGTCTGCCTCCCTACTTCTCTACTGACCTTAATGCTATACGCCGACTCCATATGCAGTTTGGGGAAGGTCAGAGACACAATGAACTTCAGCTTTGACGGCTCCAAGCGAAGCTCGTTCACCGTGTGCTTGGAGATGCCCGTCACCTTGACGTTACGATACACGGAGTGCAGGTAGATAGCGCCCGAGTCCTGGTCCATTTTCACTTGTGGAACCACCAGCGGCTCCATGGACGGTATAAACAGCTCGGGAACGCCCTCCATCAGCCTCGGTCGCAGCGCCTCAAAGGATTGCCGGGCGCAAGTGTTCAAATTGGGGGAGTCGCGATAGCACACCTTCAGGAATGACGCTGTGAGGATATTAAAAAACTAAGTTTTGGAAACAGAATCCTTATCCTTATACTCACGTAGTTTAGCCGACTCTCCATGTAGGGCAACTCCCAACAGGAGAATCAGTTTGATTACGCAGTTTCGATCCATTCCGTTTTTTTGTTTGTGATTCTCCTGACGCTGTGATTGCGGGCGATGTCAAGAGAATTGTGTTAGCTGCCAAGCTGCACCGGTAGCTTTTATAGTTAAGTCTGGTGTGCCAGCCAGAGGCTGACGCATTCTCAGTTCTGCCGCTTGAGCACTTTCTCGTGGCATTGCAATCCTCAGCAGTTTTACTTCAATTGACCAAGCCAAGCTGTTACCCACACCACTGTACTTACTATATACAGTCGTTCATTTGTATAGTATATAAATGTACCTCGAAATTGGTCTTTTCCCTGAAAAAAAGCCTGTTGCGAATTTTAGAACATAATACATCAGCTGAAATAGAGGCATGACTATAGACAACAAGTGTTTTGTTTGCTTCATCCTATTTCTAAAATGCGCAAAATTAAAATAAGTTCATATCTTGCCACAAATGTGTCTTTATTAAAGTATATAACATTCTTTCTATAAACTATAAATTCGACAGATTTAAAGCCACAATACATTATATACTTGATTAATTGATACATAAAATAATTGTACGGCCATCTGGTAAGAAGGCAATATCAATTTAACGGCTGTTTCAATCGATCATGCCGAAGTGAAAACAAATTACGTTACACATGGGCAGCCCTTTTTTGCACTATGTGAAGTCAAACGAAAAGAAAACAATCATACGTAAACAGACTTTTGTTTAATTCCACTGAGACTACAATAGCATGCATAAATTAAAACAAAATAAACAATTTTCTGCGCATAGTTAGAAAAGTAAGTTATTGCGAAACCCTTAAAGAGAGAGAAGTCCTAATTCGTCAAATATGCGATAACAAACTAAAATAATGTAAAAAATAAATAAAAAAATTGTGATTTCTATTTCAATTAAATTAAGGCACAAATTCTGGAGCGAGCAGAGGGCACTAGACAGAATCGACTTCCATCTCAGTCTGTAGCCTGAAATTGTCAGAGATAATTCTGCGATTCAACAGTTGCGGTGCAAGGGATAAACTTACAGCTGGCTAATCCGTTCTGCCTCAGCGATAACACTGTTTGTGGTAAGGGAATCAAATGGATCCGAATAGGGATGCTCGGTGCTCATTGTCAGTCGACTCATTTCATCGCTCAGCTGAAGCATTGCAGGCGGAGCGGCAAACATCGCCATCGCTGGAGGGGATGCTGCAGATTTCAGCATCTTTAGGAGCAGCTTAGAAATATCTCTCTTAATCTGTTCAAAATTGTCTATTGCAGTCGGGACCGCCGAGCTGCCTGCAGCAAAATGCAAGTGTAAGGTATCTATCATCTTGGCCTCCTTCACCAAAGGGCCGTCGACGTGGAGCTTTTGATAGGTTTCACCGAACTCCATTACAGCTTCCCTGAATTCACCAAGGGAAATATGGCCGCCATTGCGTAAGTACCGACGCTGAAATCCAGTGCTGGGAGATACAATTCCAATGCGAAATTATTAAATGCTTTTTTGCTGACCCTCTTTGGACTTACACATGGAATATATCTTGTTCGCCATACTCCTGCAGTAGCTTCTTGGTGGAATTCACCATGTTGCGGGCTGCCCGTAGGCAGGAGTCAAAATGGGCCAGGAGTTTGTTAGCAGTATCTGTAATGACTTGGTAGCTGCTTTTGAGCTTCTCCCATTCTGCAGAGTCGTTGAGCTGAAAAAAAGTGATTATAGAGTAACGTTAGAGAAACCGTTGGGACTCAATAGCTACCTGTATGGACGGACTCTCCGCTTTAGCTTCTGTTCGAAGTCTCTCCAATTGATTAAAGACGCTGGCAGTGGTCAGCAACTGATTGTTTATCATGTCCTTATACGGGCTAGCGATTATCTCGTCCTCCAGTGTTAGCACATGCTCGTTTATTCCAGAGAGAAACATCTCCACGTTCGCTTGCTCCTTGCTTATTACGAAGTGCATGTCCAGAGCCAGACGCTTAAGCAGCCACCTTTCTTCAGACTTGAACTTGGATCCGGTACAATTTAGCATCAGCGTCGAGAAATCAGGCTCAGGAACGCTGTATTTAGTGTTTTTACCCTGAAACACGAACACCATCACTGGGGGAGTGTTGCGCTTGGTCCATTTACGTGTATCCTTGCTGGTATCTCTCCACTCCTCTACATACAGATCGATAGGCTTGGTGTTTGGCGTGATCTTCTTGTGCGGGTGAAAAGTGGGCAACACAAGGTAAATATCCTCGACCACCATTTTCGTGTCCCGAGCTATCTCTCCAAGCAGGCGCTCCTTGGTCATGTTGTCAGTAACGGCGTACTCCAGCCGTTTGCCGGAGTTCACCGAAAAAATGGTGAGCACCTTGATCTGGAGCAGCTGGTCGAGTGAAGAGAATACGACTGGAACTGATTGTACTTCATCAGATGCCAGTTGCCCACGCCTCTTTTGGTCGCTGTCCAATGACAGGCGGAGCCAATCAGTGAAGTTCTCCGCCCAGGGACGCGACAGATGATGCTCGTTGGGCAAATGTTTCTGGTTTAGGAAGCGGCTAGGATCCGCAGGATCCTCTGTGATGGCAATGACATCTCTGGGCTTCTTTAGAAGACTCATAATGATATTCTTTGGCGTCTGGTGCGGAATGAAGGGCAGCTCGCCTATGGCCACCTCGTAGGCGATGATGCCCAGCGACCAGTAGTCCACAGCCTTGTTATAAATGCCTGACTCCACCACCTCGGGAGCAAAGTAGTTCCGCGTTCCCACCACGCTCTGCAGCATAGTTTTTTCGGGGGTGCCTCGCGCCAAACCAAAGTCAGTTAGCTTGTACACCTTTTTACCGTCCGCTCCGCGCTGGATCACAATATTATCTGGCTTTAAATCACGGTGACAGACTCCACACTTTGAGTGCAGGAAGTGAATAGCCAGGCGTAGAGCCGCCAGGATCTCGCACACCTCAAACTCCACCAGTCCGTTGGCATTCTCCGGGCTCTGCAGCCGCTTGCGCACATCGCCCCCGTTGCAGTACTCCAAAACGATGACAGGCAGCTTGGCAATGTGCCTGCCATTGAGAAAGTCTCTGAAAGCTGGGTCCACTTGGTCAAGAACAACGCCAGCCACGATGTGCGGAAGCTGTTGGAACTCGCGCGTCCAATTGTACTCCTGATTCCAGCGCTCGCTGAGCTTTATCTGCTGATCGGCACTCAGCGAATTCAAGTCCTTGATATGTTTGGTCGCTGTTGTTTTTGGCGATGAAAGATCAACATACAAAAAGGGGTTTTTAGTATCTGCGACGCAGTCTGTCTTTCGGCTGAGTCAGCTACAAGCGGTAGCCTGTGGGATCCGAGCTACGGCTATCGCATCCGGAGTGACCACACACACGCCAAATGCGAGCGGGTGGTCTTTCCTATCAGTGCAGCAGCGGGAAAGCGCTTGCATCAGCCCTTTTTCTTGGAACCGCACACGAGATCCCAACACACGGAAAAAGCATTTCCATATACAGTATATACGTGCGTCGGTGTGCGCACCGAAAAGTTGTTTATAGCTCACCAATTTCCTGGCCTCCGTTCCGGTGCCGCCAGTGGTGCACCTTGCCGAATCCGCCCTGGCCCAGTTCGCCGCACAGCAGCCAGTTCCCCCAGGACTCCATTTTTCCGACCATTTCAATTTACGCAGCACCTTTCGATCGTAACAAAACCTTCCATCCCGGGAGAATCCAAACCTTTAGTAGGGATGTGGAAAAGATTCACCCAGCACATGAATATATCGATTAAAAAAATAAACTAAAAACTTAATTGTTTTTTCGAAAATCCGTCAATATTGTGAATGATTAAATTTTGACATAATTTTTTCATCTTTTGTTTTAATATTATTCATCCATTGGTCCCATTTCAACTGGGTCTTAAAAAATATATAATTTTTAATATAACAAGATGTACCATCGATATAATTTCTTTACAGATTCAGTGTGGCCAAGATCTGATGTTTTGCTTAAAGGGCCATCTCTAATCAAACAGGTTGTAAACAAAAACTGAAAACTGGGAAAAAGGAATAACAAGGTGAAAAAAACCATTCCTGTATGCCCGAGATACAATGCGTTTTCACATGAAGAGCGGCAGCGAGGACAACGACATTGTGGCCACAGCCACGGCCGAGCACATCCGCAAGTTTGTCTTCAGCAGCGGATCACCTGCCGAACGCCTGGAGATCAAAATACCGGAGGTGAGCATGTGATGTCCCCCGGAATCTTCTTTTGCGGCATCTAATCAATGATCCAACGTTCCACAGCTGCTTCAGGGAGCATACTCCTTCTACACATGGCCCTGTGCTCCGGTGCTGGCCCACTTTCTGTGGGAGCGTCGCCAGACTCTGGCTGGTAAACGTATCCTTGAGCTGGGGAGCGGTACCGCCCTGCCCGGTATCCTCGCCGCCAAGTGCCGAGCTCAGGTGGTGCTGACTGATAACTGCATCCTGCCCAAGTCGCTGGCTCACATCCGGAAGTCTTGCCTGGCCAACCAGCTGCAGCCGGGCGTGGACATCGATGTAGTAGGCTTAAGCTGGGGCCTCTTGCTAAACAGCGTGTTTCGGCTGCCGCCACTGGACCTAATCATCGCTGCCGACTGCTTCTACGATCCGAGTGTGTTCGAAGACATCGTGGTCACAGTGGCCTTTCTGCTGGAGCGGAATAACGGTGCCAAGTTTATATTCACGTACCAGGAGCGGAGCGCCGACTGGTCGATTGAGGCCCTGCTCAAAAAGTGGAAGCTGCAGGCGCTGCCCATCAGCATGGACGACATCGGAAAGGAATCGGGCGTGGATCTGCTCGAGTTCATGGGAGGGCACACCATTCACCTGCTGGAAATAACGCGCGTCGAGAGCGCCGGCACAATAAATTCTATATAAATTTATATTCAGATATTGTTTTTAAGTTTGTTAAGGGCGAATTATTTCTTAATTGAAATATTATCTGAAAGAAAACTGTGAATTGTAGGGGATATTAGCGCTAGTAGATAGTTGTTTCAAAATGAAATCAATGAAAACAATGGTTGCGTTCAGAAGGACAACATGATCACTGATCCACCATAAAGGCACAGTTGTCAATTGTTTTATAAGCATAATCAATATGTTCTGCTGAACGCATCCGATGGTTTCCTTTGATTTTCGCGCCTTTTGCTTATTTTATCACAAGGTTTGGATCACCACTGGACTATAAAACTGTTATATGTCCGTATTCTTTAAATTTATATTTATCGACATTTTTAAAAGGAAGTTTTTACAATACAATTTAATTAAAATAAACATTTTTTAGCAATATAAGCAGTTGTGAAAATTTTAAAAATGTTCTCCCAATATTTTATTATTAAACTTTTAGACTTGCTGTATTTTTGTCTAATATTGTGTTCTTGCTTGGTCACACTGCGGGACGACGCTCGAGGAACTGCGAAATTTTTTATTTATTTACCTCGCGCAAAACAAGTTAATTACAGAGCAATCGAGTGGCACAAAGTGTGAAAAAACGCAGTTTATTTATTTATTTTATATTGCTGCAACCGGCGTCTAGCAAACTAAATTATTCGTTGTGTTGCAGACGTGTTTGTGTGCGTGCCTCAGTACTGTGCCGTGTGAGTGTGTTGTGTGTCGCCTGCGAAAAATCGAAGTTATTGCATTGCGCAGCCTTCTTGGCCAGCTGTCCGTCGCCCCAACGCCCCCAGCGGCTCTGATCTACATGCCGATGGTGAGTGTGCCTTTGCTGTGTGCAGTGTGTGTGGTGGAATGCACTTGAGTGCATCGAAATGCAGGGATTCCGTTCCGGCGGTGGGCGTCGCTTGCGGTTGTCGCAGATCTTTATGCTTCTGGGCTCCAAGCTTCGCCATTTTGCACTTCTCCAATGAATAACCCTTGAAATTAATAGCAGCAACAACAACTGGGAGCCCAAACAAACTGTATTCGACGGCATTTTGTTGACGCACATCCCCGCAGGAGAAACATTTGTTGTTGCGATCGATCCGTTAATTTGAACGAGCAAGCCAGAGAGCGCCTATTCGGCGAGCGTAAGCTTGTTGGAGGGCGCGAGAGAGCAGCTGAATCGGCGGTGGTTGACAAAGAAGGCGGCCTATACGACTGCTGTAGTGCTCTACCTGGGGAATATTTATTTAAATCACTCACTGGCTTTGCGTGTGTGTCACCCTCTTAGGAGCTGGAGGTGGGACATCCGATTTATTGTCTCCAGCTCAGAAGCAAATAACTTGCGTGCTTACGCACTGACAGTGCTTACTCAATACTGTAAACCAATAGAAGCGATAATGATTGATGGAAAAGTCAGAGGATTATCCGCCTCCAATTGATTTATTTATTTGAATTAAAATTTGTAAAAAATTTTTAAACTAAACCAATAATTTGCAAAGAAAAAAGGCTTCAGGCTTTAATTTAAATCGAAAAGAAAAATCATTCCACAAAAAAGGGAAGAAATGAAGGGAGTTGACTAATGTGATCCTTTTTGTGATGATTTTATAAATCTAAAATTTTATTTTTTCCATAAATGGCTGTTTATGTTCGCTGTCAACTTCCTTAAGAAGAAATTGTCTACGCCATTACGCAGCCAATTAAATAGATATAATATAATTAAAACGAACTGTCTCAAAAGTCTGAGTTCTCTTTAGACGGCGAGCTCTGTACTTCACCCGCAATGATATCACCCATCCTGGTGACAAGCCCGCAACGAACCTTTCTTGAATGACCGAAATTTGCACGCTCCTATTTCTGCCCAAGTAACTGCACTTAAGTGACGGCATTCTAAATATGGAGCGACCCATTTACTTTTTGGCGCCTCTCCTCTGCCGGCGGCTGCAGTTGCTCGGCCGGAACGGATGATTCCTTCTTGGCCTCTCCGAGATTTCATCGACGATTAAGCTCAATTTTGAAACATTTGCTCGATAGCTCCTGACAACCAGAATAGTTCTGCTTCGTCGGCGTTCAGTTCATTTTTTGTACGAAATTAAGTGTTATTCCGTATTTAATATTTTGTTTGTTTTTTTTTTGTTCTGTAGAATGTTCATTGAGACCACTTTTGGCACCAACGAACACTGAGGAGAACCCGCTCCTCAGACCGTATTGAATAGTATTCAGAACACGACATGGCCGAGGATACCGAGTACAAGAAGCTGCCGGTAGAAGAGAGATGCGTGAACAAGCTATGGAAGGCACGCGTCGATGGATATGAGGAGGCAACCAAGATTTTCCGGGAACTTGATGAGAAGTCGCCTGACTGGTCCAAGTTTGTCGGGCTTATCAAGAAAATGGTGGTGGACTCGAATGCCATGGCCCAGGAAAAGGGTCTTGAGGCGGCGCTGATATTTGTAGAGAACTGCAGTCTCGCTGGGCGCACAGTGGGCGATGTGATGGCCGGTATTGTCCAGAAGTGCATTGCAGCACCGAGAACGAAGACCAAGGAGCTCTCTGTCCAGGTAACGCTTATGTACGTGGAGATAGAGAAGCAGGAGGCTGTCGTCGAAGAGCTGGTCAAGGGTATGGAAGCCAAGAATCCAAAGATCGTCTCTGCCTGTGTGGCAGCCACTACATTGGCCCTCCGGGAATTCGGACATAAAGTAGTCGGTGTAAAGCCGCTGATTAAGAAGCTGGCACCGCTGATGTCAGACCGAGACAAGGCAGTTCGAGATGAGGGCAAACTGCTGGCCGTGGAGATCTACCGCTGGATCGGAGCCGCGATGAAGGCACAGATCACTACATTGCCGCAGGTTACACTCAAAGAACTGGAGGATGAGTTCGATAAGCTAAAGGGTGAACGAGTAGAGCCCTCCAGGTGGGTTTTCCCTTTCTACCGCGCTAGTTTGTACCCATGTTAAATTTAATTGTTAATTTCAGATATCTCAAGTCGCAGCAAGAAAAGCAGGCGAAGATTGCTGATGCCGCTGCCAGCGAAGATGCATACCACGGTAATGACACAACATAAGTATTCCGCTTTCCTCGCATACCCAACTACCCAAAATACTGTTCCCAAAGGATATAACTTGATTTTAACCATTTCAAAATATATATACACGACCATCTTGCCTTTCTTATATTAATTTAATTTGTTTAACTTTTATGATTCATGATTTTAATCATTAAAAAAATATATAACACGAATACCTTCAATCTGTATATTTATTTTTTATTTATATTTATTATTTAGAGTTGGAAAATAAGTAACTTTTATTTTTTATGTTATTTTTTTTATTTGCCATAAATGCAGAAGAGGATGGAGATGCTGGCGCTGAGGAAATCGATCCCATAGATCTTCTCGATCCCGTTGACATACTCTCCAAAATGCCTAAGGACTTCTACGAAAAACTCGAGGAGAAGAAGTGGACACTGCGCAAGGAATCTCTGGAGGCTCTGGAGAAGCTACTAACCGACCATCCCAAGCTGGAAAACGGGGAGTACGGCGCACTGGTGAGCTCCCTGAAGAAGGTGATAACCAAGGACTCGAACGTGGTCCTTGTTGCCATGGCTGGCAAGTGCCTGGCTCTGCTGGCTAAAGGATTGGCCAAGCGCTTCTCCAACTATGCATCGGTAAGAGTTTTCTCGCTGCCAGAGAACTGGACAGAGTCTAATCCCGAAGATCTCAATTATTTCAGGCTTGCGTCCCATCACTCTTGGAGAAATTCAAGGAGAAGAAGCCGAATGTGGTGACCGCCCTGCGGGAGGCCATCGATGCCATCTACGTCTCCACCACACTCGAGGCCCAGCAGGAGTCTATCGTGGAGGCCCTGGCCAACAAAAATCCAAGTGTGAAATCCGAGACGGCCCTGTTCCTGGCCAGAGCATTTAGTCGTACACAGCCGACTGCGCTGAACAAGAAGCTACTAAAGCTACTGACCACAAGTCTGGTGAAGACGCTCAACGAGTCGGATCCCACAGTTCGGGACAGCAGCGCTGAAGCCCTAGGAACTTTAATGAAACTGATCGGCGACAAGGCGTTGAATCCACTGCTGACCGATGTCGATCCGCTCAAGTTGGGCAAGATTAAGGAGTGTCACGACAAGGCGGAGATTAAGATTAAGGTGGCGGGTCCGAAAAAGGAAGCGCGCCCAGCGTCGGCACCTCAAGCGAAGCCCACTGCTCCGGCCAAGGCCACGGGCGGCAGTGCGGATCCCAAGCCAGTAACAAGACCGGCGACTACAGGCGCACGAAAGGTTCTGAAGAAGCCAGCTACAGGCGCTGCGGGAGGGGGCGCATCTGCTCCAGCGGCCGCCAGCAAGGCGTCTGGAAAAGCCCTTGCTACAGAGAGGGAAATGACCCCGGAAGAGGTTCAAGAAAAGGCCGAGGAGATCATACCAGTCGACATACTCAATGGATTGGTGGACGCCAACTGGAAGAACCGCCTCGCCGCCGTGGAGCAGTTGCTTAATGAAATCACTGATTTCGATGTCAAGCAGCCGGGAATTTCACAGATTTTGGTCCGAACCATTAACGGACGCAAGCCAGGCCTTAAGGAGATGAACTTCCAAGTACTCAAGTACAAACTGGACATCATCCGCAGTGTGGCTGAGCACTATCCGCTGACTACGATTACTGTGGACCAGGTTATTAACGAAATAACCGAGAAGCTGGCTGACGCAAAGAACGGATCAGCCGCTGCCGACGTTCTATCCGCCTTCGCAGACGCCACCAAATTGGAGTATATCGTGGTCAAAGTGCTCGGGTTTGCCTTCGAACAAAAGTCACCAAAAGTGCAATCGGAGGCATTCAACTGGGTGAACAAATCCATAATAGAGTTTGGATTTCAGCTGCAGCCCAAGACACTCATCGAAGATGTGCGCAAGGGCGTCCAGAGCACCAATCCAACGGTCCGAGGCGCTGCTATCCAGCTCGTGGGCACGATGTCCATGTACATAGGCAATGCCCTCATGATGTTTTTCGATAGTGAGAAGCCGGCTCTAAAATCCCAGATCCAAGTAGAATTCGATAAGTACGTAGGCCAGAAGCCGGCGAAACCTGTGAGAGGAGTTCAACGGGGAAGCGGAGGAGGAACAGGTGCTGGTAATTCTGCAGACAACGAGGAAGACGATGGAGCAGCCGGGGAGGATGAACCCATTAATATGGCTGATCTACTTCCTCGCGTTGACATTTCGCCGCAGATCACAGAGGCACTGCTGAAGGAGATGTCCGACAAAGACTGGAAGACCCGCAACGAAGGTCTGAACAAGCTGCAGGTCATCATTGCAGACGCGAAGCTAATCAAGCCCAACATCGGAGACTTGGCTCCAGCGCTGGCACTACGCCTGGTGGATTCAAATGCAAAGATTGCACAGACTACGCTCTCCATTTGCGAGCAGCTGGCCACGGCCATGGGCCCTGGGTGCCGGAACCATGTGCGCACCCTTTTTCCCGGATTTCTCCACGCCATGGGCGACAACAAAATTTTCGTGCGAACGGCCGCTCTCAATTGCATAAACAGCTTCGGCGAGAAAGGCGGCTACAAAGAGTTTTTCGAAAGCGAAATGATCGCCGACGCCCTCAAGAGTGGATCGCCGGCCCTGAAGGTCGATCTGTGGGCTTGGTTGGCAAAGAAGCTTCCCGATTTGCCGCCCAAGTCTGTGTCCAAAGAAGACCTCCATTCGATGGTGCCCCATCTCTATGCGCACATTTGCGATCGCAATGCAGACGTGCGGAGGAACGCCAACGAGGCAGTTTTGGGCATTATGATCCATCTGGGATTCGATGCCCTGAATCGCGCGCTTGACAAACAGAAGCCCGCGTCCAAGAAAGACATACAGGCGGCCCTAGAGAAAGCACGGCCCAACCTGCCAGTGAAGCCACTGCCCAAGGGTAAACAGCAAGCTCCCCTTCCCGAGGAGGCCAAACCTAAAACTGTGCGCGGCGGTGGTGCTGGCGGCGCGGTCGGCGTTCAAAAGAGTGCATCCGCACGGGCAGCTGGAGGGCAGGATAAGCTGCCGGCACCAGCACGCAAGAAAGATGAGGATATCGATACTTCTCCGCTTTTGGCCGTTAATAACTCCAAGAATCAGAGGTTGCTGGATGAGCAAAAAATGCGAGTCCTCAAGTGGACATTCACCACACCGCGTGAAGAATTCACAGAACTGCTGCGCGAACAGATGATGGCGGCCAATGTAAACAAGGCGCTGATCGCCAACATGTTCCACGACGATTTTCGGTGAGTACTAAATCGCCACTATATTCCTCAAATATTATTAAAATTATTTTACAATTTCTTAAAAAGCTATCACTTGAAAGTCATTGAACAATTGAGCGAAGATCTGGCTGGGAACAGCAAGGCGTTGCTATGCAATCTTGACCTGATACTCAAGTGGTTGACTCTGCGCTTCTATGATACGAACCCTTCTGTGCTAATTAAGGGCCTCGAATATCTGGTGCAGGTCTTCCAGATGCTGATCGACCTGGAGTACATTCTCGCCGAGAACGAGGGCAGCTGCTTCATACCTCACCTCCTTCTGAAGGCAAGTGTTCATTAATTAAACAATTATATAATTAATTAAGTAATTGCTCAACTGCGCGCTTCTAGATCGGAGATCCAAAGGATGCTGTTCGAAATGGAGTTCGACGAGTGCTGCGGCAAGTTATCCTGGTCTTCCCATACGCAAAGGTCTTCGCTTATGTTATGGAGGGTCTCAAGTCAAAGAACGCCCGGCAGCGTACAGAGTGCCTGGACGAGCTGTCCTTCCTGATCGAGTCCTACGGCATGAATATCTGTCCCCAGGCGTCAGTACGTGAGATTGCGCGTCAGATCTCCGACCGAGATAATTCCGTTCGCAGTGCAGCACTTAACTGCATCGTCCAGGTGTTCTTCCTGTCTGGTGAAAAGACCTACAAGATGATTGGACAGCTTAACGAGAAGGATTTGTCGATGCTCGACGAGCGCATCAAGCGGGCCAAAAAGACAAAGAAGCCAACGCCACCGCCCACAGCTCTCGATATGCCCAGTAGCGGCCGGTCGGCGGCAGTTCAGCAGCAGGACAGCATCGAGATCGAAGACGCTGTGGTGGGCAACGGTTCCGACGAGCTTCCGCCACCAGATGATGAGGGGTAAGTGAATCGGGTAGGACCGGAGGCCGCCACCTATACAACAGTCCATTTAACTGTGTGCCTACAGCCGAGGGTTGGAAACTGCTGCTGCTGCCGGTAATGTTAGTCAGACGCCAAGAATTCCCCAATCCCGACTAAATCCATCCAAAATACCCATACTAAGGAAGAGAGCTTGGTGAAATGTGTATTTTTGAAATATGCGTGAATGTATATTTTGTTATGGAACTAAAAACTCAAAATTAGAAATCCGTGTCTATAGTTGAAGAGCTTACAATACTGCAGGCTTCTATATATTAAAAAAACTGACTGATTCCTGTAATAGTTTATTAAATTGGCTGACTATATCAAACACCTGTATCTTCATGGTCCAGGCAAGAACAGTATATCTGATGTATAGCTGACTTACATTTCAATTGTTTCTGATAGCTACGAAATGCGTGACATACATACATGCAGGCAGAGATAGAACGCTTGAGAATACGTCTTCAGGTGCGGCTGGCTCTGGAACCCTTATTTGGTCGAGGTTAATGGCGACTAAGACAACCTTTCGGCGCAAGTGGTTTCCAGCCTCGGAGTTTCCCAGTATAATATTATTTTTATCCCTTAATATTCTTTGGTTTTTTCGTTGATTTCTGTTGATTTTTGTTTCATTTTTATCGACTCAGTTTGCAGTTAAATGTGCGTGGGCAGAACAACCACCTGACGGAGCGGAGTGCCACGAATGTGGTTGCCTACTTGAACTCCCTGACTCGACAGGCGTAATTGGCTTTCTTTTATAATTTATATGTGTTGTTGCGTTAATTAGTTTTTGTCTTGTCCGTTTTAGTTTTTGTTTGTTAAGTCGGCTCTGCATTTGTTATTATCGTTTATGCTGTTGACTATTATAAATTAAGGCTTTTTTAGAGGTTTAGCTCATATGTACCTATTTTTTCCGAAATTCCATCCGTAGAACCTTTGACCAGGCGCCCTCATCGCAGCTACTTCTCCTCCAGCAGCAACTGCAACATCTACAGCAACAACAGGCCCAGCAAAAGTCCAGCGGACCCTTCGGCTTGGATTCGCAGGTTATAAACGAGATTGAAAAGGACTGGGTACGTGTGGATCAAATAGAGCAGAGGACGTTGCTTAACGTGGACATCTCCGCACTGGATGATCCCATCAGAGTTAAGCCCACACGTGTCGGCGTGCATTATCCGCAAGAGAAGTTCGATCGTCTGATTTCGCGTCAGCACTACATAAACACATCTCCGTCATCCACTGGCACAGTATTGGCCAGTGGCATCTCGCCATATCGCAGTCCCATGAGAATGCAGCACCAACAGTACGCGCCCCAGCAACAGGAGAATAACATGCCGAAGTACGCTATAGATTGACATCCTCCGTGGATATACTCTATTTTGCATTTTCTGTAAACTTTCAGTTTGGCCGATATGCTGCCCAAGCACGATCCGCAACTCATAAAGCTTATCAAGGGAGTGGGCAGCACGGATACCGTGAGGGCGCGTTCTGCCATTACCGAGCTGGCCATCATTGTGGAGTCACCGGAAAAGCAGGCCGTGCTGCGCGATTATGAGGAAATATTCGTACAGAATGTACTGGCACAATTAAAGGTAAATTTAATAAAATGTATTCTACATAAACGTAAGGCGTATGTTCGAAATAACAAATTAATTATTTTGTGTTTTTTATTTATCTACCGGCAGAATCTCTCACAGCTGCCCTCAGCTCAATCCGTGGTCGTGTACCAGCCGCTACTGTCCATTCTCTACCAGTTCTTCTATGCTAACATTCTGGGCAAAACGCTTAGCGTGGCCTGTGTCAAAAATCTCATGTCAGCCCTGCTGAATCTAATGGCCGATCCCAAGTTGGCTGTGGGCGATGACAGTCAGTATAACAAGGTTATCAATGGAATCTGCCTTAAGGTATTGGACAAAGTGGACTTTACGAATTTAAACTGGTAAGTTTAGGTCCTAAACTTGAATAATTGTATGTAAGATGGGATAATATTATATTAATACTCTCAGCGCTTTGATACGTTTGCTGCGAGAAACTTGTCCGGAGGCCAAGTTGCCCAAGTTCACGGATCTGCTCATGAAGTGTATCTGGCGCAATGTAAAAATGTTGGCCGAGCGCAGCAACGAACTAAATTACGATGCTGTTATCCTGGAGGTACACGAGTTCATGCTCGCCTTGCCCAGCACTTGGTGGCAAAACCGACCGTCGGACACTCCGCTGCGCACGATCAAGACAATACTACACAACATGGCCAAGGTGAAGGGCAATGCCATTTTGCAGCACCTGAACCAGATACCTACTCACTCGGAGTTGCATACGTATTTGATACGTATTCTCAAGGTATTATTTTCAATGGCTTTTCACCGAGAGTTTAATTCGAATAATGAAGAATATATTAAACTTGTAGAACTTTCAGAAGGATGGTGCTTTGGCCGGGACTGGAGCCTCGCCGCAAAAAGCCAAAGAGGTCGCTGCCAAGCGTATCTCTCACCAGACTCACGATACAGTATCACAGATCTTCAAGCTAATCTCCGACAAAGATACCAAGCAGCAAGGTCTGCAGAAGCTTTACGACTTTAAGGTTCGTTTATTAACCGAAGCCATCCCCCCTGTTCAACATAAGAAATATCCCATCGTCCATTTGCAGCAACAAAATCCCGACATCGACCTGAGCACCTTTTTACAGGGTTCCAGTGCCACTTTCCACAAATACATTGAGGAGGGCCTAGCCGAGATTGAGCGCAATCAGAATGCGGGCTCTACCCAGTCGCCGGATAATCGCACGGGTGAGTACAGCGTTTAACACCCAAGTGCTTCTACTAACCCCACGTACTTACTTATTTGTGTTTAAAATCGACGTACTGCAGCAGCTACACGTTCTTATCTCACAGATGTCAACTACCAGAATAGCGCACACGATGCCGATTACTGGATGGATCGCCTACAATGTCACATGACTGGTGGAGCCGCTAAGCTAACCTCTAACCATTCAGTAGGCGATGGACCCAACATGCTAGACAACAAGGTGGCCGATGAGAATCTGTGCCTAAACGGTATCAATTCTCAGAAGACGTCGCTTATTAAGCGAGATGTAAGTATCCAATAAAATGTTTGATTGCTACATAAATAGATATTTTAATGTTGCGATAATGTATGATAACAATATAATCAAGTGATAATTTCATAACTAAGAGTTGTCTAAAATTATCTTTCTTTTAGAAACGTGACATGTCGCCCAATCGGTTGCAGCATCTCCAGGCCAAACTGGCCCAGATCAAGGAGAAGAGCCATGCCCAATAAGATCCCCTCAGCTGGAATGTGTTTAGCTAAGGCCACACACAACCCCAAAATCACACACTGAAGACGAGCCAGGACTCGTAAACTACATACATGAATCATTTATTATTTAACATAGTTATATGCTTACGGAATCGGCACATATATATATTCACTGTAATAGTGCTTAGTAACAGAAGCAGCAGAAGTGCGTGTCGAACAACAGTAACAATAATTAACAGATCACTTTATTACTATATCCAACTACTTGTACTAATTAACAATTGATCGGTCTATATGTATTAGCACTGAGTTGTGTTTCGTATGCGATTCAATTCGATTCGATTGGCTAAGTTGAGATTGCGATTGAGACTTGGATTAAAAAGACAGCTTGTTAGTTTATGCCTACGCGAATTCGTTTAAAATTATCAGTGAAAGCAGTTTGCATGTTAAGGGATGGATTCCTGTTACATTACGTCTGGTTATGTTTTCCACACTCTCTTGCCTCACATTGTTTCAAATTGTTTCAAGCCAAGCGTTGGGCTCAGTGCGCGCTAAAAAACTAATTTATACTCGTATATTAGCTAACCGTAGGTTTTACAAAAATAGTCGTTACCAGTTACTTTAACCATTGTTTAATTGTTAATTTAAGCCAATTTCAGTTTTAACCGTTTAGACCCACTGTTTTCGATGCCTCAAGCACGCAGTAAACGCAGGCTAACACACACACTGTAGACACGCAAGCGTATTTTTGTAACATCTCATGAAATAAATATATGCGGAAATAAATGTTATATTTATAAACTATCCGATCCAGTTAGTCGGCCACTGGCACCACCACGTCCTCGGTTATCTCCGTAAGCAGCTCCTCCTCGTCGCCTTCCTCTCCGCCCTTGCTGGTCTTGGCGTAGCGCGAGGAGATGGTCGCCACTCGGATGGCGGCCTTGAAGCCCACCCGAGCCTTCATCTTTGCCAACTTGGCCTTCCAGTTCTCGTCGCGGGACGGCAGATCGTTGAGATACTCTATCATCTCTTCCTTTTTGGGATCCACAATGGCCAGCACGGACATGCACCCATCCACGGTGCCCAGCACAATGGCGCGCCCATCCTTACTGCTCTTGATCGCCGTCAGCTCGGCCTGCAGCCGATAGTTGGCTATCATCTCGGTATCCACGGTGCGGAATACGCGAATTGTCTTCCTTCCGCTATGGTAGTAGGCCACGTACTCGTCATTCTCCGTAAAGATGCAGATCACAGAGAAGACGCCTTCGGCCACTTTGGGAATGAAGGTCTTCACTGTGGTGCCCTTGCGCAGCTCCAGCATCTCCAGTCCTCCACGGGTGGGGGCATACAGCCCGCACTTGCCATCCCGTGTGATACTGCCGCCCCACTTGGCAATGGACCGGACGTGTTTCTTTGTCTTGATGTCCATGACACTGCCCTTCTCGCTGCTTATCACAGCCACTTGGTTGGCCTTGTGCGGCATGGGGACCAATGACATGACCTCCTTGATCGAGCAGCCCTTTAGCAGGACCTTCGACACAAACGCCCCATTTGTGGCACTGTAAACTCCCAGGCAATCCTTGTTTGACTTGTCCACTGTGACCACCACGATGTAGGCGTTGTCCGCCGTTATAACCGATTGCCGAAAGGGCATGCCCGTGATCATCCGTATGGGAAAATCGAAGCGGAAAAGGATCGTACCCTCTGTAACGAAATATTAGGGATTTGATGTTAGAAAATTTCAGAAAAACATAATCTTGTGTCCTTAAATCTCACCTGGTACTGATCGCATTGTTGTTATGGCCGTCAACCGATTGGCTTCATCCGATAGTCCGCCAGCAGCCGCCGCCAGGATATCTCGCTGATTGATGTTCGGCACGGAGACTGTGAGTACTTTGTATCCATAGTCCATGAGGGTAATCTGCTGAATGCCGGGCTGGTCATCCCGAAAGACCACCTGCTCGGAGACGCGGTTCCAGACGAGGAACTTGCCCGTTTCCGAGGATATTATATAGCGGCCGTCGGGCGTGATCTCAGCGTGTGTGACGATGGCTCCAAGAGGACTGTCGGCTAGCTTGGCCAGCAATCGTCCGGATCGCGTCTCCCAGACGCCCACACAACTGCGCGTGACGGTCACCGCCATGTCCACCTCAGACAGACTGATGTCATCGATTTGCAGCTCGTGACGATCAATAACGTGGACCTTCTCGAATATATTGTTGATATTCCAGACCTTGACCGATCGGTCGATGGAGGAGGTGACCAAATTGTTCCAGTTACCAATGGTCAGCGGCTCCAGCTGGATGATGCGTCCAAAATGGGCGTCCAGAACCTTGGCCAGTTGGCCGGAGTTGAGGCACCACACGTAGAGATTCTTTCGCACTCCGGCCACTGCGTAATCCAATTTGGAGCTCACCATGATCGAGTTTGACTGCATAATGCGAGTGGTGATGTTGCGCACACCATGCGGCAGCGGCAGGTACAGAGCGGCCTCCGTTAGTCGGGACTCCACGTCGGTTTCCTTATCCCTGCCCCCAAAGTCCCAGATCACAAATCCCTTGCCAGCCGTGCCTAGCAGCATCCGATCGTGCTGATCCAGGCGTAGCTGCAGTAGCATCTCCTTTTCATCGTTTTCGAATCGTGGCAAACTTTCCACCATAGTCCAGCATATTTTACCCGTTGCCTCATCCTCGATGAAGTCGAAGACGGACACCTCATAGTTTTCCTCGTTGGCACAGCCATAGGCCCTGGTCCGTTCCTTGTTCATTACCATGGCGCTGAAGAGTCTCTGAGAGTTTGAGAAGTTGCCTGCACGGCAAGAATCCAGTCTCAAACGGCTGTCGTTGATGGAGCCCGACCAAAACACCACATTGTAATCCGTTGGATTGAAGAACTCCATTGCTAAGTTATGGATGAGGAAACATGTCAAGTTATTAGCTTCGTTTTATGGCTATATGTTTAAGTTTATGGTTTTATGTTTCCTGGTTATACTCACTTAGGATTTCCCAATCATTGTTTTCTCCTGGAACCTCAAAAGTATCCACTAGATTGCCGCGCATATCAAACTGAGCCCAACGGAGCTTACAAGTAATAAACAAGCTATGTAGAAAATTGAATGAGTATTCTTTATGTATATCCTGTGCCAGAGACAAAACTCACTTCTGGTTAAGCAGGAAGAGTCCGCTAACAGGTCCGTGGCTCTCCTCAAACGGACTGTTGATCACGACGAACTCGCTGGAGAGCATGTTGAGCAGCACTGTCTGGTTGTTGTTGGAGTAGGCGGCGGCCCACTTGTTGTCCGGACTCAGGACCAGCTGCTGCATAATGCCCTCGATGCCGGGATTCACATCGCGGGTGAGATCGGAAGTGGACAGGTCAAAGGTGATAAAATGGGTGGATATTGAGACCATGTAGCGCCTGTCGCTGGTCAAGCAGAAGGCAAACACCGCGAACTGGTGACCCTCCAGGGAATACTACAAACGGAAAATTAATCAAGAAATATTAATGCTGCAGATCCTATGGCTAGCTCCTACCTTGAGCGGTCCCCCTGGGGTGTGCAGGCAATGATTCACCGGAATGAGGGCGCAGTCCTTGGGACCGCTGTGATCGCATGCTCGCAGCAGCATTTTAATGTTGGGATTGCCCCCAATCTCGGGCAGCAGTCGCCCGATGAGCTGGGGGGCCAGCATATTGGGATAGATAGCCAGAATGGCTCCACCCAGGCGTAAGGCATCCGCCACTAGCATCAGCTCGCGTTTGGCCTCCTTATCATCCGTGTTGCAGGACGCGTCCTCAAAGTCAGCCAAGACCGCCTGGAGCGGACAGCTGGAGAGCTTGGCGTGTAGCCAGTCGTAGTTGAAGAGCACATGCTCGAAAAGGTCCTTGAAGCGCCGCGATCGCACAAAGTGGAAGGGCAGCTCACCAAACTGTCAGAGATCCTTAATATAGTTCTTAACATATAGAAGCATTTCCCCAACAAAATACCTTGCGTAGATTGTAGCGCTTGGAGAGCCCGTCCTTGCTGCTAAAGACCAGCGGCTGAATGGGCACCTTACGATCCGCCGAGCCCTCCTTGTCCGCCAATCCAAACCTATGCCGCTGAATCTCCGTAAACTTGAAAGGCTTCGGCACCCCGCCGCCCCAGATGCCCAAATAGTAATCTGCAATCATGGAGTGGAAGTAAATGGCCATGTTCATGTTCTTGAAGTAGCGCTCCTTGGCGGTGTCTCGGAACTGCCGATGATACCAGTTCATCACGTTGACCCCGTCCGCCTCCCGTTCGCTCAAATAGTTGGGCAGATCGTTCCGGATACGCGTCCAGAGCAGAGGGGGAATACGCCGCACAGGCGGCATGTGGTACTGGTAGACGTCATCCAGCACCTTGTCATCCAGCGAAATAAGATCCTCCAGCTCACTCTCAGATAATCCAGACTTCGAGGCGGTTATATAGGCCAGGGCATGGAAGACGAGAATGCGTCCGTGTTGCTTCTCCACCCGCTCGAACAGCAGCATAATAGAGTCCATTACCGTGTTGGCCAGGTGCGTCTCCTGGGGACGCGTGTAGCTCCGCCAGCGGCAGATCTCGGCAAAGACAAGCTTTACAAAAATCGGCAGCGAGCACTTGCTGATGGCATTGGCCACCAGACGCCACTGGTAGTTGTTCAGGTCCCGACAAGCCGTCCTCATCCACATCTTGATCACGTTCATGGCCAGCTCCTCGCCCAGGGCCGTCACCTCGATGAAGTTCTCCTCCACGTCGATCATTTTGCACAGGACATGGTACTCGTGGGACACTGTCGGGTTCGCCGGTTCATTCGCGCACGAAATGATAATCTGGAAGCAGTCGGAAAGGCATCTGGTACACAATTTCATGGGGGATCATTAGTGAAAACGAGGATCGCCTCATGCAGAACGGCTTCCTTGCGGTGTCGTTTTGGGTGAGGTGCCAGCAGTTGGTCTGGTGGCGGTGGCGAGTGATTTTGCTTAGCACGCACAGGTCAAGCAATTGGAAAAACTTACACAGTTTCCCCATTTGGGTTTTTTGAGCATGCGGTTCCCGTGTATGTACAGGACTAATGAGGAATGATGGTGGTGATTGGATTGGATTGAAGCAGGGGATCGAGTTCGAATACAGAAGGGGCTGTCACTTGAATAGGGATAAATAGGGATTGGCTAGATCACTAGAGAACCCAACGAGACTATAATACTACCATCCTTCAAGAAAATAAACTAAACAAACTCTTATCACAATCATTATCGTCTCTACACAATGGAAACTAAACAACTAACAAGACATTTGTCAAATTTGATTGAAGAAAAATTTAATTTTGGAGGCAAATATTTTTTTTTAAATGGTCTCTGTCATGTACACTTTTGAAGAATCAAATAAAATAAAAATATAAATAAATAAAAAACAAATTTAATACTGTCAAAGTATTTTTATGTAAAGAGATCTTATTATGTTTCGAATTATATATAATAGCTCATTTAAAAAAATCTCTATTAAATAGAAAATGCTCTTATATTCAAAAGATTCTTTTTTGTTGAAAAATAGATATTAGATTCCAGCTTTGTTAAAGGTGCAGCAGAATATTTTATATAGAAAGTAAAAATGTCATGCAGTAATTTATATAGTGTCCGAGATATCTCAGAAGATTCATTGTATTTATATATAAATAATAGAGAATATCATGCATTAAAGGCTTAGTAGGGGAATATCATGCAACTAGAGGTAAATAGGTTAAAGCAGCACCGATGAGATCTTAACAGATTTTTTGTATTTACATAAAAGTGCTGAGATTCATGCACTAAGATATCAGATATCATGCACAGAGAGTTAAGTAATCAAGTAATTCTGGTCAGGGATGTTCATGCAGGACTCGGAGTGGAGTCCACAGCCTGACCGGGATGGAGCGCTCACCTTACAGTGCGGCGGCAGACGCGTGGGTATCCAGGATACCTTGTTCGAGTCTTGGGTGCCCGTCAGCTGGTCGACTGAGTCGAGGTAGAGCGTGAGCGGCTGGGCGGGGCTGCCGTAAGTTAGTAATTGCTTAAAGTGTGCTGTTAAGGGGACAAGATCATCGGGTATGTTCTCGAAGGGTAGCATGTAGTTGTAAGAGATCTGCAGATCGGATTAGGGTGTGGATGTTGTTGTGGGTGTGCGTGTGGGTGTCGGTGTGAGGGAGGAGTAAGAGGAAGAGGGTTAGTTCGGGAATACTGGCTGGTGTCTGCTTCTGGATGGACTTCACCTGCTGACAGATGGAAATCAGGGTGGCCGTCAAGGCACTGGAGTCCGGCGTGGTGCCCAGGAAACGGATGACATTAATTGGCCGAGCGTGGGCGAACCATTCGCAGGCCACGAGGGAAGCGCTCTTGGAGAGCAGCGAGGTCTTGCCGCAGCCTCCGTCGCCGAAAAGGACAAGTGGCTTATCTGAATCCCCCAGCATGTAGCGCTTGATACGTTCGCAACTTTCCTCGCGCCCGTAGAATATCTTGACCGAATTGTTGCAAGCGTGCAGATGCTGAAGGATCTCAGTTACTATCTGCCCCTGTGCACTGGAGTCTTCTTTGCGCATTGCCCTATCCACCAGCTTCACCACGTTCTTATAGAAGTGCGAGATGAAATGATTCAGGTACTCCTCGTGCGTCTCAATGTCCAGTCCCTCCCGTCCGATCCACTCCACGGTGTATCTGTAAAGTCCCGCCCCATCAGATTGGATTAGCATCCGGCCTCACTAGACTCCATCACTGAGTAACATCTCGGCTCACGTGCTCCGCTTCTCTTACTTTTGGGCATTGACTGCCTCAATTTTGGCCGGCAGCCGGGTGTCTCTCAGGTCTCCCATCAGCTTGGCTGCCTCTGTGTCCAGGCTGCGATTGATGATGTCCACGAACAGCGAGGCCTTTTTTAGGTTCTGCAGGTTTATGTTGTTGATGTACCGCACGTAGGCCAGGCAATGGTTCTTCGTATTCTTCACACTCAGGATCCCGTTGATCACCTCCCGCTCCGTCACTACACGCGGATCAGGGATGTTCAGCTACCACTACGATCTCTACCAGCTAAGGCTACGCACTCACCAGACATAAAGTAATTGTGCACCTCGTCCTTGGTCATCTTGTTGCTGGCCCCCAGGGAGGCGGCCGCCTTTCGCAGCAGCTTCTGCATTTTGTTCAGGGTGTCCCACCACACCGCCTGGTCCTCTGCCTGCAGCTTGGGAACTCGCTGTGGGAAATATACATCAACAAATTACAGTATCTATTTATTAATTCAGGAAAATATTAAATAAAGCTCCCTAAATAGGTTGCAAACTCATTATTTCATTACTTAAACTAAGCCTTTTATTAGTTATTTACTTTTAAAAGCCTCCCCAAACTCACCTTATTGTTAAAATTTATCAAAATGGACGAGATGGGCTGCAGCACTGAAATGGGCGGCACTGCATTGCTGTCCTTTTTGTACCACAAATCGAGGAGGGCTCGATCCACGCCCATAGAGGTCAGCTCCTCGCAGATCAGGGCCAGCTCAGAGGAGACAATGTACGTGGGTATGGGTCGGTAGCCATACTTCTGCCCCAAAAACACAATGAAGTTCGGACCCATCGAGAGGCGCTGACAATTCTTGATCTCGCGCATGCACAGCTCCGTGGTCATGTGATCGTCCGTGGCCTCGTCTCGCACTCCCCAACGCATGTCCACTACCTGAAACTCCAGGCCGTGCTTCTCGCGACAGTAGTCCTTGATGCGCGGATAGCACTTGGCCATCAGTGTGTTCCGCTCCATGGTGGTGTCTGCGAAAATCCGAATTACATAACCAGGCACTGCTCACACTTTTCACACTTCGCCGCCACCCGGCAGCACATGAGCGAAGGTAGAATGGCTAAAGGTTGGCACACTGTCTGTTTACCCACCCGTGAACGTGGAGCTGGTGAAGATGCGCACGATTTTCGAGCTAACCGGCGGCAGGGACTCCAGGGAGCCCAGGAATATCGAGTCAATCGTACGGTCATCCATGGCTGTCCACGGTTAGTATCTCTGTCTGTCTGCTCCAAGTGCCGCAAGTGCAGCTCCGCGATTATGTTCCGCAGCCTTTGAAATCCAATATGTGTCTGCGCCAAAACGGAGACCCAGAAAGCGGCGTAAAGTCAAAGCGGCTGTTTGATCGATAATGCGGATACGTGGCGCATTTGACAGTCGCCTAGTTGACGGTTGTTTTTGAGTTCAGCTACGATGACAGCGCACGGCAGTGCGCGGCCTCAAAACGGGAACTCCCCAGGGGAGGATGAGCCGGGACCAGAGTGTTCCCAAACAACGGGCAACACCTGTTGATGTCCCTCCTTGATTGGAAAGCTATTTCGGCTGGCTTTATGGATGTCAGACGCCTGATTGATGTCTGGGCCTCCGGCTTTGACATACAACAAGTGTTTTCAAGTGCTCAGGGCCTTCCCCCAAAAAGCGGGCAACTTGCGTGCCTGGCTTTCATTCGTGACCGATCCGGGACTCCAGGCGTGGGCGTGGGACCAACGCTGGCTGCAACTTTCAAAGTCACCCGGGATGGCGACTGCAAAACGGTGCCACTTAATGGCTTTCTGGCTCCGGTCTGGGCCAGAGGCACGGGTAAGTGGGTGCCAGATTTGTAGCCCCTGTGCAGGGCCCTGGTCTGGTCTGGATATGGGCCCGGCTGAGTCTTACACATTTGACCTCGACCTAGCAGCGTGCGTGTTTACCCAAATAAATCATCGTGGCTGGTGAGCTTAAGAGGTGGCTTGGCTTACTGACTTCTTACCCGGAAGTTCTGTTTTGGGCCAAGTGCTGCTCGTGTGCCATTTTTAGGCACTGACTTTTGATGGTTGCTCATTGATTTCAAACTTGGGGGCAATGTAATTCGACGAAAAACATTCAAGATTATCAATTTTGACATGGCTTTGAGGAAAAAGAAATTTCCGAAGAGTTTGTTTCCATGGTGGTTCCGTGACCTTTTCAGTTGTGGGTGAAATTTAAAGCCTGTTTGGTTGAAAACAAGCTTCAAGGTGGGGCTGCTTTGCTGCTGTGTATTAAAATATTGTATGTAAATATTTTGCATCTTATATTTATTGTACAAAATTGAAAAGTAATGAATTAAGCCAAGAAGTATGCTACAATATTATTTACCATCGACTTTGGCTTAAACTGGTTTAAACGATTAAGCCATGGTTAACACCTATTTGTTAGCTTAACATCTCAAAGAAAACAAACAATTTTAGAGTTTTATAACAATATATTTATTTGTTTATGTTCGGTTTGTTAGTTTTCAATAAGGACTTTTATGTATTTGTTTTTTTTTTTTTGTTATTTTTTGATGATTTCTGCAAAATTTCGTATTCCAATATATATATTAATGTATCTTTGCTTATATAGGTTTTAATTTCTTTCCCGTACATGATGAATGAAGCTAATGATGACGTTTAATTGATGATGTTACAATCGGGATGATAATGATGATGGTTCGTATAAGAATAGGGATTTATTTGTAAAATACTCGTTCATATGGGATTCAACTGCCATTGCATTACACTTTCCTATGATTTTGAAACGCGTTTATCTACTTTCATTTAAGTTGGCTATAGGATAATGGAGACTATATACTATAATAGGCTATAGGTGTTAGTTCCGTTTTGTTTTTGTTTGTTTTGAGAGAGATAAAAACTTGTTGTTAATCACTTTTCTTTAGGGACTGTCGCGCAAATTAAATTAACTACGATTTAGCATTACTTGCGAATGCCGTTTGGGTTTATATATATATCATATATTATATCATGTAGCTATATTTCGATAATAAATAGTTAAACATATTGAACTAAACAGTAATCAAATAAAAATGGTAAACAACTAATAAAAAAAATAAGAATTAAATGTTACAAACTGCAGCCGCGGGGGCCGCGAACAGACAAGGAGGCGTCTACTACGGCTGGCCATTCTGGTGGACCACTGGCACCGTTAATGCCATCCTGGTCGGTGCGGGTGCCGTTCGTTTGGCTGCCGAGGCTGCAGGCTTTGTGTCCGGTTTGGAGGCCGGTATGGCTTTGGCCGCCACTGCCAGCTTATGAATGTGTGGCGACGATGGGGACGTCACTGTTATTCTACAATAAGAAAAAGCTAATGGTTTACACGCATACACACGCGGAGGAGGAAGGAGCGGAGCAGGGCGTGGCGGAGCAGCGGATGAGAGCGGAGTGGAACGAGGAGTTGTTGTGTGTGTGTGTTTTTTTTTTTTTTTGTCACATACGCATTAACATATTTACACGCATCGTTTTTCGGGTGTTTGGTTTTTATGAGTTTGTTTTGGGTGGCAGGAGGCGTTCGTTTGTTGGTTGGTTGGTTGTTTAGAGCAATGCAGCATTGACGGCGGTTGTCGCGTTGGTTTTTGGGGTCATTTGTGGATGTGGAGGCGGGTTGCGGATGGTGGATTGTGGCGGATGGTTTGCATGTATGATTTAATTATTTAAATTAGATAAGCCGGCAATAGCAACAGACCTTACAGACTATAGCTAACTAGCGATAGGCGATATTAAGAGGCGGACAACTAGAGGGTGAGAGAGTCTACGCTGTGCTTGGGCCTTAATGCTTGTGCTGCTGTCTGCTGTTCGAGTTGACTTCGTTATCAGCGTACCTAGGGCTGTTGTCTTCCTTTTCAAAGACCACGGTGCGCGTGGTGCTGACAACTGTGCCGTTTCCGCTGACGCCGCCACCGATGCTGCCATTCAGCGACTGCTGTGAGCTGCGCTTTACGTGCACGGGCCGCAGTCGCTCCTCCAGGTCGCTGATGGAGCCCACAGAACTAAGGCTCTCATCGCTGCAATGATTGTAAAATCAAGAATTATTAGTTTGGTGTCCCGATAATAGGGTAGCTTCGTTTGTAATTACCTCTCGCTCAGCTCCTCCTCGCCCTCCTCCTCCATGGCCTGCTGCAGATCCGCAATCCGTTGCAGGGCCAGACGTAAGTCGTTCTTGAGGGCTGCCCCCTCCGATTCCATTTGCTCCATCTTCTTCTCGAGATCCTTGCGGCGGGCCAACGACTCCTGTTCGCGGCTAGAGATTGTGTGGAACTCCTCGCGCATATCGCGCAGACTCTTTTGCGACTTTTTGAGCGCATCCTGGCCCTGCATCTCTCGCATCTTTGACTGCGTCACCTCGTTTTGAAGTTTCTCCAGGGCCTCCTTGTGACGGTTCACCTGCACCTCCAGCCTAGCCCGAGTGGCCTGTTCCAGTTCTAGACGGGATTCCAGCTCCTTGGTGCGTAGCTCCAAGCTGTTGGTTTAATTTATTTATTCATTTAATAAAATTAGTAGATAGTTTAAATAATAATAAACTAATTATAAAAAACTTACCGCTTTGACATCATGGCCATAGAGGGATCACCCAGATTCTCGACGTTGTCCAGACGGTGCTGCAGATCGGTGACCTGCTCCTTCAGATTGTTACGCTCGGCCTCCATCTCGTTGAGTTTAAACTCTGCCTCGGAGACATTGATCTGTTCAGCATTTAGCTGCTTGACGGTGGCGCTGTACTTCTTCATCAGCTCGCTCATCTCCTCCTCGTTCTCATCGATCTGTGCCTGCAGCTCGACCGCCTCCCTATTCGCCGCATTGGCCCGCTCCTCGGCATCGTTTCTGCCCCGATGTGATTCCTCGAACATGGCCTGCACTTCGGTTAGTTCCGCTTCAGCTGCTTGCCGCGCCTTCAGGGCCAGTGTTCGAGCGGATTCGGCATCTTCCAACTGATTGCGCAGCTGACGAATGAGCGTCTTACCAGGCGTGTCCGCCTTGAGCCTCTCCAGTTGCGTCTGGGCATCCTTGAGCAGGGCCTTATACTTGCGCAAGTCGCGTCGCAGCTTCTGGTTGAGTGCTTCCTCGGCATCGCGGTCAACACGGTCGCGATCCTCCATTGAGGAGAGGCGTCGCTCTAGCTCATGCTTTTCCCGCAGCAGCAGTGTTCGTTCCTCGTGCTCCGTCTCCAGCTGGCACTCAAGAGCCTTAATTTTCTTGTAACCATTGCCGCGCACCTCCTCCAGCTCTTCGTCGCGCTGCTGTGACTCGCGACGCGCCTCCTTGCGCATCGTTTCCAGGGACATCTCGAGGCGCAGCTTGGCTTGCTCGAGAAGCTGTATTTGTCCGGCCATCTCATCCAACTCCTCCTCCTGCTCCTTGGCTCGGCGCTCTGTTTCATTCTTAGAGCGTCGCAGCTGGGCAAACTCCTCCTCGGTGCCGCCGCCAAAGGTCATTTCATCCAATTCCCGCTGCAGCGAGGCGAGTTTTTCCTCTTTCAGCTCAAGATCTAAGCGGGTATCCTGAAAAATAAATTAATATTTATGTAATACAATTTCTTATAAGTTTCTTTGGGATTTTTCACAATTAATCAGACACTCCCTAGTGATGGATTTAATATATATTCACGACACTATAATAGCCAGCAGCTGTTGCCCATTTAGTCAGCTTAATGGACTCAGTTTTCTGGAGTTTGGATCTGGGCATTGTGCCCATTCGGACTCACTTGAATCATCAGCCGAGTTGAATAGCGGAAACTCATGGCTGTACTTGTGCTTGGCTGGGAAAATGTCTCTATGTGTCTCTTCTGTGTGCCTCTGCCTCGGGGTTTATGGTATCTAAATCGCAGCAGTGGCCAGTTCAGTTATCGCCCTCCATGGAGGCTCTTCCTCTGCCAGCTAATTATGAGTATCGAAAGCGTAATGAGAACGCCGCCGCCAACGTTTTAATTTCTTTTTTTTTTGCCAGGCCGAGCAATCAAGAACACTGCAACAGACGAAACGAAGGCAACTGAGGCCACAGACAGCTCTATGTACTCCAGTTATCGCACGTTGACGTTCGTCGAGCTACTGTCGAGCGGAACAATGAAGAAAGCGGCAAAGCGGAGATCCACAAATGTGTGACCGAACCGCCCCGACACTGAGATACAGAGCGACGAACTGAGACAGAGAAAGAGCCGAAGGAGGGAACTACTCGAGTACAGGCCGATAAAAACATAAGAACCGAGAACCGACAACTGAAAGATCTCGGAATGGAACTAGGCGAGAGAGCCGAGTCGCACATGCCGCACATGCGTGCATGTGTCGAATGCTCGGTGTGGGCAGGTAGGCAGGCGGCCTAGGCGGATCGCAGGCGCAGGCGCAGGCCATGGGCAAACAAGCCGAACGAGTTTCCGAGCCCGAGATATGCAGTATCTGTATCTGTATCTCGGCTGCAATGTGCGCAACGTGCCGCCACTTGCTGGCACACACTGGCCAGCAAATATGAGTATCATCTTCCTACCTGACCTACACAAACTAATGCAAATTGATGTTTAATCGATTTTTAATTACACTTTTCTAGGAAAAGCTATTTTTAATTACAAATCCATGATTTAATTACAACATATTGGCAATATTTACCCTGAATTTTCACTAATATATTTGGAAACATTAATATTTCATTTTTAATTGCTGATTTAGTTATGCTTTCCAAAAAAGAAATAAAATAGCCAGTAATAGCATAGGTATTTATTACTATTAAATGGGTGTGCTATTTACTAAAAAAATAAAATAAAAATAGAAATTTTTAGACTTTTCTGCCTAATTATAATAATATTTAAAATCAATAACCCACTAAAGACCAAATTTTCCGCAGATCAGTGTTATATCGGAACGCATGTTGCTTGCGACCGCTGGCAACATGTTGCCTCGATTAGCAACACGTTGCCCAAGATAAAACCAACTCCACTGGGAAAGACTATGTGCACTTACCGCCAGTGATTGCTCTAGCGTGAACTTCTCGGCCTGCAGAACGTCCTTCTCACGGCCGTAACGCTCCTTGGCCTGACGCTCCTGGCGAGCCGCATCCTGCAGGGACTGGCACTCGGCGTCGAACTTGCGCTGCTTCTTCTCGAGCAAATTGTTGCGGGCATTTTGCTCCTCGAGCAGCATGCGCAGATCGTTCATCTCGTTGGTCATCTTCTGTGCCTTGCGCTTCCATTGGCCCACAACCTGACGTTGCTCCTCAACTTCTTCGTAGGCATCGGAAAGCTGTGGGAGGGCGAAATTAGGATATCTCTTTGGGAATTCTTTGTTCTGTTTAGCAAACCTTCTTCTCCAATTGCTTTTTGAGCCCGACCAGCTGTTCCAGATCGTGCTCATGCTGCGTATGCAGCCGCCGCTTGGTAAACTCCAGCTCCCGGGCCACCCGCTCGTACTTAAGCTTGTAGACTCCGCCGCCACCGTCTTCGTTTTCGGCATCCTCGTCCTCGGATATGCCATTCAGATCGGACTTGGCGCATATCAGCTCCATCTCCAGCTTTTCCGTCGTCTCCTGCAGATTCTTAACCTTGTTGGCCTGATCGCCCAGCTCCTTTTCCAGCTTCAGGCGCTCAGCGGTCTCCGCCTCCAGGCGCTCGGTGGCTATGTGGGCCGTGGATCGTTCTTCGGCCAGGTCCACAGTCAGCTCGGATAGCTGCAAAGAGTGAAGGACATTCGAAAAATAGACAGAATTCATTTTTAATTGTGTTCCAGTTTTCTCTGGGAATTTATTATCGTATTATTTGACGACTGTTTGTTTGGCTTTAGTTTGTGCGATCTCTACTTCTGTCTGCCATGTGTCTAAACAAGTGAGATCATTATTTATAAAACCATCATTTGCCGGGAGTAGCGGATATATATGTTGATATATAGTGTGGGATGAACTTATAACCTTGAACTGCTAGAGTACTAAGTGGAAGTAATAACAATATTTACATCCGATGTGGATATGTAAGTCGTAAAAGATTAATTAAAAAACTTCTTTAAAGAATTCATATTTTAATTAATAATGACAAAAGTTATTTGTATAATTTCTAATTCTTTTGACGTAGTTTATACTATAAATCTAGGAAATACGTTGGCAAGAAAAATGGACTAAAAATCGCAAAATACACAAGGAAATTACTCATACGTAGGATCATTTACTTGGGCATAGATCAAAGCGTCACTTTCTGACAAAAAATTCTCCTATTCATTCTTATTTCCATGACACAGATTGAAACGAAGACAGAGAAAGTCGGTTCATTGCCCTTCTGGGACTTGGATAGGCGAGTTTTTGAATAAAATAGTATTTCCAGAGGAATATCATTTGGAGAACACTTTTCCATCGCCTCTAGAATTTTGATACATATTTTTTATTTGCCCCAAATGCCGCAGATGAGAAACAACAAATATTATGATTATGAATATGGAATATTTTCCTCCTCCGCACTTAAAGAATTCCGCCGTGTGATTCACGAAATATCCGACCCCAAAAATAGATGCTCCTTCTCAGACTCAGGTGTGGGGTGGGCGGAGATTCTTTGCCGCTGTCAATGTCAGCGCAGCATGGAAGCCCCATATCCCCATCCCGTTTGGGGCGGTGGTGTTTGTTTAGGAATTTATGAGGATTTATGGGGTGGAGACATCATCACCCGCACTCAAGAGCACTCAGTGGGGAACCGAGGCGGGAAATTGTGTCAACGACAAGCTCAAGGTTAACCCAACAAAAAGACAACACGATACCTCATCATCCTCCTCGCGAATGGTGCGATCATCGTCGTCGTCGTGGTCGCCGTTGGTCAGGCTAATGGTGGCCACTGACGACTCCCGATCCCTGGCCACCGAGTTGCCGCGCGACGTCGGTGTGTGTGGCAGCTGCTTGGCCAGCTGGAAGGCTTTTGTCAGGATATTCTGGGAGGAGCGAGTGCGACCCACAGACCCACATCTCTCCATGCTGTTGCGTTCGCGCTGTCGTTCGATCAGCGATATGGTGTCATAGTCATCAAATCCGGAGCAGGTGCTCCCCGGTGTGGTGCATCGACTGTCCGACGCTCCAGCGCCTCTACCACTGCCGCTGGTCGTTCTGCGCGTCCGCCTGCCCATGGCCGTCCACTCTTCCTGCACATGGTCGGTGCGCTTCAGGAAGTTCTGGATCTTCTCGCTGAGATAGGCGGACGAAGTGCGCGGATCCTCGAAGGAGGGCGAGGCACGCATCGACTGGTGCACCGGCTGGCGCTGGCATCCAAGGACAAACGACAGGTTGCCGTCAAACACCACAGGCGAGCTCTCCAACTGCCTCATCTCGTACGGGTCGACTCCGCCCGATCCCCGGGTGTAGGTCTGCGGGAATATCCTTCGCGGCGGCGTTTGCAGGCGCGAGCTGGACTGATAGTTGGAAATCGAGGACTGGGTGGAGCACCGCGAGGACACTGAATAGGCGGGGCTGGGTGAACGATTGACCAGACGCAGGCGATCGCTGTCCGCTCCTGTGGGCGAGTTGAGTGGCAGTTTCAGCGAGATCTCGTACGGGCTTTCAGAGTCTTCCGGCGGAACGTTCTTATTACCCAGCAAGGATGACGATGAAAGCGACGAGCTGCCTCCACTGCCACCCGTGGTCCGTGAGGTGTATTTGTGGAGGATGCTGCTACTGCTAGTGTTTGTAGTGTTGGTGGTGGTGGTAGTCTTGATGTGTTGGTTTGGAGTGGGTCGTGTGGTGTGGCCATTGCTCAGCACGGGACTCTGCTCCCGCTGCTTGGGCAGCAGGCGGATCTGCTTCCGCGCCTGGCTAGTCGGCGGCTTGGGAGGTCGCGCCAATGAAACGGAACCACTTTGGGTGGAGTTTAGCGACGAACCGCTGCTATTGTTGGTGGAGCCAAGGGCTCCCAGGCGGGGGCCACCGTTCATGGCTGCCAGCACGCGGGCCAGGAACTTCTCCTTCTCCAATCGGTCCGATGCTATAGGCCCAGCATCCGCTTCTGCATCTCCCGAAGCTGCAATGTCAGCAGTGGCCTCATTAGCAGGCGACAGGGGAGGCATGGGTTCGGATTAGTGGCAAGCGGGGAGAGGGGATGGATTAGGGGGTGTCGGGAGTATAAGGGTTTGGGGAGTGAGGATTGGGGGTTCTGGGTGGTGGTGGTGGTGGCTCGGGTATTTGTTTCTGTGCAAGTTTCCTTGGCCAATTTCTGTCGTATTCTTTTTTTTTCAGTTCGCAAAATTTCGAAATTTGTGTGTCGTTTTGTCGTTGTTCGTTATATCAATCGAGTTGGTTTTTGGTTCTTTTTATTGTATTTTTTGTGGTATTGCTGGGTATTATATGTGGGGACTATGCTAGGGGCTGTCAAAAACTTGAGACCGTTGATGCAATTTAAATTTATCTCGAGCTGAATTTTTTTGTGACTTGTGCACGCGCCAGCAGATTTTCCTTTGTTTTCGCCGGGCTTTTATTGCTTTTGGCAGCGATAATTCTCATATACACGCACGCACAGCAAGGAAACGACGAATCGAGATGAGATGGGATCAGATCGGATCGGATCACATCGAATCTCCCGGACACGGCGCCACGGGCCTCAGGCGTACTCGACGTTTTCTCGGCGACTAAGCGATGCGTACGGACGGATTTTGCTTCGGTGCTGGCCAGCAAGCGGAAAAAGCTCCTCGCTTTTTGGCAGAACCAACGAGAGACCGAGCGAATGAAAGAGAGAAATTGCAAAGAGCCGGAGAGGCGCCATCGGGCCAAGTCAATTGCAACATCGACAGCAGTTCCGCCTATCACATAATCTATGGTCCCACGGTCGCCCGCTGCTTTCGGCCAACTGTTGATCCAATAATTTGGCAATCATCGGTGGGAGATCTAGAGAATTATGTAAATCGAACCGAGACAGGGCGGTCGCAGGCGCAGATTCTATCGCATATCCCGTCCCGTCCCAGCTGCAACTCAACTGTAGCGCGACAAAGTATTATTAATGATCTTTTAGAGCATTTAAAAATACATCTGGCTATTCTGGCGAGCGATATGTGCGAAACACTGCCGTACGCAGCATCCACATCGCATCCCATCCATCTCCACCAGATCGCTCATACATATATATACACACTCTCAGAGTCAGAGTCAGTTGGTGTTCAATGCCCAATGTGCTATTTTTGGGCCACTTCAAAAACCAAATAATACAAATGGAAATCCACCAGCAAATTGTGCATCTCTGGCAGAGCTTGCCGAGGGAATTGTAAACGATCTTTAAACTTAATTCAATCTATTATCTTTTATTAATTTTTTATGGTATATTTAGTTTTGAGAATGTCCCAACTAAGCTTTAAAAACCTTAAAAAAATTATGTTCTTTTTAAGCAGAGTTACTGTTAGAAAATTATATTGACTTTTCGACTAGAATTTAACTTATGGTTCTTTAATTTATTACCACATTATAATACCTATTTTTCTTGCCATAGTATCTATTCTGATTCTTTGATATCAAGCAGAAATTGTTTCTTTAGATTTCGCCATCGCCACTGCAATACAATCTAAATATATGAAGCATTTTGTTTCTGTGCCTGCAATGGTTAAATCTTTTGGCGCCCCAGATATCTGAGCGCTGCCAACGCCAAACGAGATCACGCAGATGACATTTCATGTCAAGTGGCGCAATTTTAATTGCAGACCACGCCAGACCTGATAGTAGTCCACCAGATGAAAAGTTGACTCACCTTGGCTTCCAGCTTCTGGTTCTCCGCCTTGACCTCACTGCGATCGCACTCGATCTTCTCCAGTTTGGCGCGCAGCATCAGCAGCTCCTCGTTGGCCGTCTTCAGCTGCTCTTCGGTGCGGTGGACATTCAGCAGGGGTGTCACCCGAACCAGGAGACGCCACCAGGGCCAGTCGCGCACGGCGAGGAAAGCCTTCACATTGCGTTGGATGCAGCGCACAGCCAATTCCTGGGGGTTACCATAGGAAACAGTTAGGAGAATGAATTTATAGATGATGAGCTTGAGAATAGTTACCTGGACACGTCGCTGGGACATCTTTTTGCGGGCCAAATAGCCGCGACAAAAGGCTTGCAGCTGAATAATACGATCGGAAAGCAGGACATCGCGTTTGGCTTCTAGTTCGCTAAGAACTCCTGAGCGGAAGAGGATCTGAAAGGAGTAGGGAAGATTTAATAATTAGCATCATGGGCAGAACCTTATAATTCCCTATTTCATATAATTTGTTTATAATTCCCTGAATTATTTACATCTTCATTCAGGTGTCAGGTGCACAATCAACCCTATGAGCGAATCACAGTGTGAGAAATTAACAAAAAACGAAAACAAAATCAAATCAATTCAAGGAAGTGAAGGTCAAGGTGGGTCTGACTTGCAAATGAAGACTAAGATTAATGCAGCGGAATCGGAAGAAACATCCAGAGCATGAGCTATGGCGATTTCAATTTGGAACACCTGTGCGCAAAAAAAAGATGCCAAAGCTCTGACAGGTGTGAAAGCGGGAAGAGGCCAACGAAAACGAAATTGTAAACAAGATATTGCCATAAAGGCAGCACACAGCGGGAGTCGAGTGGAATGGTGCCCTCCTAATGGCGGTTCATGCAGGTGGAAATGCACATAGTCGAGTGAATATCTGTGGCAAAGGTGTTTAGCATACTTAGGGCCACCGGGTTCCCATACAAATTAGCTGCTGGCCCGACGCACCTTCGAGGTGTGGCCCTCACCTCTCTCTCTCTCACTCAGTCTTTCTCTCTGCCAACGCCGAATTCGCGACTAAGTCGAGAAACTATTTTCTCGAAATTTTAATTATGCCCGGCACGTAGACAAAAATGAAAGTAAACCAATGTGAAATGGCAAACCGAAGAGTCGCATCGAGTGTGTGTGGCTCAGTCATCGCAAACTGGCGGCGCAATGGATGTGGCACGGACTCTCGGATGTGGCCACTGGCATGATGCAGGGTGTGGTGTGGCAGGTATGAAGCAATCAAAAAATTGCCAACTAAAGTACTTCTTGGACAAAACAAATAAAAACTAAATGTTGACGAGCGCAAAACTCGGAGAAAGCCCGAGTACTCATTGAACTTTGTCAACAGGCATTATTTAGAATAGGATGATCAGAGAATAATAATATTTCTAAAGATATCTCACATTTCCCAAGTAAATTGTAAATGTTATATTTAATATACATTATAAGTAATAAATATAGAAATAACTGCTGATTGGAAGTGGTTTAATAAAATTATAAGTCGCTTTACGAGTCTTATTAATAAAAACGCTCTTGATTAGCATATTAAATAATTAATAAAAACCTGACTATTATAAATTAATTATAAATAAATAAACAAAGGGTAAAGGTTTTAATAATTATAGCCAAGACATTGAGGTATTATTCATTAACCAATAATTCTGACTACCTTATCTTCGGAATATTATCGAAACAAACTTACGAATGATTTAACGAAACAATGAAATAGATTAACTATATAAAGGCAGAAAATTTTACATTTACCGTGCGGAAATATTTTAAATAATGATGAAAGTGAATATAATTATTCATAGAGTTCATAATCGATGTAATTAAACAATTAACAATCATTCAATGGTTAATCAACCCAAACTCTAATACAAATATTTTGTTTATGACATTCAGAAAAAATATACTGCCTTAGGTTAACAAGCGTTAAGAAACCAGATTTTAAGCCTTCGGAAATAGGCAGATCGGGGAAAATTAACAACTAAAGCGGTAGAGGTAGAGGAAAGGAATAGTGCCAGCCGGAGGAGAGGAGGAAAGATAAACCCATAGCAAGTGGTTTTGTACAATAAATATTTATTCCATTTACAGCAAACGTTAGATAAGTTAGATATAGATAAAGGCAAACCCAGTGGTGGATACAGCTGAGTGTTAAGATTGGAGTGGCTGGGGAGGGATGATCGGAAGCGGGCCCGGCTCTGCCACTGCCTGGTCAGTGCAGCTGCATAGTTACCTCTTTCGTGTAGGTGGGGTAGATCTCCACCTGGGTCTGGATGCAGCGCACCGCTTGCACTTGGGCCACCACCTTGCTGGCCACCACCGTTTGGCAGTGGCTATGCGTTGCGGTGGCTGCACTCTGCTTTCCGGCCGCCGCAGCAGCCTCGAACTTCTGCAGCAACTCGGCGATTTTGTTGGTCTTGGAGCAGTTCTTTGTTTCCGAAGCCACCTGTTCCTCTGCCTCATCGCCCTCGGATTCACAGAGGCTTCCAGTGGAGTTGCTGGTGGAGGAGGTGGACGTGGAGAGCTGCGTATTGCTAATGTGTCCCGAGTCATCCGAGTCCTCTTCCTGCTCCGCCCTAATTTCCTTGGTCGGCTTCTTGAGGGGTGCCTGGGTTGGAGTTTTCACCTCTTGCACCACCTTGACGAGTAGCTCCTGGTTTTTGTCAGATGTCTCACCCAGTTTGGGGGGTATTATCTTGCAGGACTCCAGCTTGGGCCTGCCCACCTTCTCCTCGTTGGCGTATTGAAGCTTCTGCAGCTTCTTCTTGTTTCTCACCAGCTGCGAGTGCTCCTTGGAGACGCCCCGACTGCCGGTCCTCTTGGGCTTTGAGTTCATACTCTCTACCTGTCGCAGGATCTCCTGACCTTTGGCCAAACACTTGACCAGCAGCTCATCGCTGTTGGCATTGGGGGACTTTGATTTCAAGGCTGCTGACTTCAGGGTGGAGTTGGCTCTCCGGGCTGCTGGTCTGGCGGTTACTTGGCGCGGCTCCAGACTGGAGTTGGCCCGCTTCGGCATGGCTACATGGGCTGGAGCTGGAGCTGGTGCTCTTGAAGGACGAGCGACTGTATTAAGGGTCAGCATGGAGCGCGTGCGTTGCTTAGTGGTGGGTCTCAGGGCCACAGGTTGCTCCAGGCAGAAGCTCTCGCTGCGCTTGCGGAGGCTCGATTGCTTTCGCACCGGAATCCTGCTGCCACTTAGGTCGCTCAAGGAATTGTACCGCGAGTCGCCTCCTGCGCCACGCAGCAACAGTATTGATCCTGCCAGTTCTGGTGACTGATAGAGCTGCATCCTGGTCCGGCCTATGCTCAGGGTGCTGTGTGACTTGGCCAACATAATCGGATGGCGATCGCAGAACTCTGCCGGTGGAGCGGGCAGCTCCTCTGTCGGAGCCAACGGAATCCCCTCTAGCGGCGGGTACTCGTTGAGTATGTGATCGAAGCTCTGGAGCACCTCGTTCAGCTTGCTCTCATCGTGGGCCACCTTCTCCAGCTCCGCGAATATCTCGTCCTCCAGCGACTGCTGGGCCAGGCTCAAGCTCAGGCTCATGTGGCTCTCCTCGTCGCTGTCCACGTAGCTGCACACGCTGCTGGTCATCTGCTGGTTGGGAATCTGAAGGGGCGCAACAGGAATCACTGGCACTCCCTTGGGCGTGTATTTGCCGCCCACACAGCCTCCGTCCATCGTGCAGAGGGCACTCATGGATCTGGTGTGCTTGCTGCCCTTGTAATACAGCTTTCCACTCAGCTTGGGCGTTAGATTGTCCTCGATCTTGTGGCGAATATGCGAAAAGAACTTCTTGCCCGCCCCCAATCCATGCTTGTTTGTGGCGTGGGTGGGCGTGGCGGCCACAGCAGGCGAAGGACTGCTGCGCACCTGGGCCAATTTGGACTTGACCGTGTGCTTGTACATTGCCCTGGGATTATGTAAAGCAATTGACCAGCGACTGGCAGCGGTATGGCGAGTAAAAGTGCATATAATTTCGCAATAAATTGCAGTTTCCTTTTCAATGTCCACTGTCCACTGTCCACTGTCTACTGTGCAGCACTTTCACGGCTCGGCTTGGGCGGCGGCGGAGGCAAATCTTGTGTGGATGTGGTATGGTGTTTTCTCTTCGGGCTCGGCAACGCAACTGAACTGAACTGGCTAGCTGGCCAAAGCAACGGAGTCCGAGTCCGAGCCAAATGCTGGCTCTGCATTCGAAAGTGGCTTATCGAGAAACGGCTGGCACATAAGCACACCGCGGCACAGAGCAGCACAGCACAGCATAACCCAAACACAGCACAACACAACACAAAACAGACTTGGCTGAGGTCGCGGTCGCTGGTAATTGGCCGAGGGAAAGGGGCACCGAGTGAATGCACCAGCCGCCGCCGATCGTCAAGTTGGAGCGACGATGCTAATTACCAGCCACCAACCATTGGCCACACATGCTCGACCTGCAGTTACCCAGCATAATCATCCCATCATCATCATCTTCATCTCATGCTTGCTCATCATCATCGCAGCCAAGTGAGGCAATAGGCTAGGTCTGGCACTGCCCTCGAAAGCTATGGCTATTTGTTGTGTTTCCATTTTGCCTTTTCATTGCCAGCAATTGGACTCGCCCTGGCTGCCGCACAAAAGATTCAAAGGGATCCAGCCATGTTCATTGGGGACAAACAAATATTGGTATAGGCCGTCAGTGGTCTAGACTTTAGAGGTTGCAACATGGTTGAAAGGTCACTAACCAGAGCGTATTCTATGCAACATGGGTTCGGTAAACAAGTGGTAAATGGTCAGGAAAGTATATGAAATATTGAAGCTTAAAGTAAATAGAATCCCATAAAATAGGCAGCTAACCTGCACGTGACTTATAAAAACAGTTATCTAAAATTAATTGGGCCATCGCCCCGCAACCTTAATAAAATCTATAACGGCTATGCAATTTTCCCAAGACAATTATACATTATGCCGCATTTTAAGATCAGGAAATCCTTGTAGATTAACCATTATTATCCAGCTCGTGACAGAGAATCCGCCGTAACGATGTCATTGGGGCTTCCCTGTTGCTGTACCCTTCGTGGCCACAAAATTGAGGCAATTACAAGAAAACCGAAAACCGATGAAAACAAGTCCGGCCAAGAAGTCGATGATGAGATTACAGAGCCCGGCGAAACGCATCTCAGGCAGCTTCCTGGTTATTGTTTCATAATTAAAAACTAGTTTACATATGCAGGGCTCGTCCCGTGGGCCTGGAGATTAAAGCTACTAAAGACGCCAGCCGCGCCCCCTTCCACGGGTAGGCGTTAATGAAGTTTTCGTGTCTCGATAGCGCGCCTTTGTTTCCACACTCGGACTCGATTTTGGGAGAGCTAATTTGGAGTTGATTTGGGAGGTAGTTTCTCCCCCTGCCTCCCCTCCCGATGGCGTTGACAGAACCCGCCTCGAAGGGGGTTATGTAACCACAAACACTCGGAAACCAGACAACCATCAGCCACCGGGGCGTGTGTGCCACTCCCCCTGGCATTTCTAATGAAAGCGAACGCTGGAAGTTTCACTTTGGTCGGAGGAAAAAAACTTTAATGTGCACTGGTCAAATGTGGTTTCTGTGCGAGGCGAATGCAGGTTGCAACGTCATTTTGGATTTTTGTTTTGCTCGCTGTTTTTAGTGTTTTTTTTTCAACGTTTTTTCGTTGTTTTTTTGGTGAAAGTCGACAGCGTTGGCGCTGTGCGTGTGTTCGTAATCATAATCGGAGGGGAATCGGTATTGGTTTCGGATTCGGATTTGGACACTTTCCCGTACGTACAAGCCAGAGGCCGACAATGGAACAGCCAGCACTAGCAACGGCCAGTAGGCCCAGGACTGGAAGCTCCTCCTCCAGACCCGCACCAGCGCCATAGAGCTGCCTAAATAGGCTCAGGAGCTGATCACTGTCGCGGGATGATCGGATAGCACTGGCACTGGCGTTAGCGTTGCCCCATGGCAGGCAGATGGAGCTTTTATCCGACCACATCTCGTCGAGAGCTCGCGAAATCCAACTGAGCTGCGCAGAGAAGTCGCCGTCCGTCTTCTTCGCCGGAGATTACATCGGAGGAATTCTACACCCGAGCCAGGCAGCCAGCAACAATGGCGAGATGAACTTGACCGTGAAAGCAGCCAGCGTCATCGCAGATACAGAGCGGGGGAAGGGCCGCAATGGGTAGAAGACAAGCAAACTGGACTGGCTCCCAGTGACGTCAAGTAGTGGGTTTATTATGATCACTTCACCGTCCACCGACCACCGTGCCCCTCGGCAAGCCAGTGCCCAGAAGCACAGTTCGATTCACAGTTGCAGCGCTGAGAACAGGAAATAAGAAGCCCAGGCGACCAGCCAAGCAGAGAAGCCAGGGAAGCTGCATGTAACCGATATCTTCCCATGGGTCCCGACCACACCTGGGTCCAATGCTATAGAGCCTGCTTACATGGATCGGTCATTGGTTAATTACTGAATTTGTAATAATTTTAGAACGCTTCATTATTGCCACTGTAACTTTATAAAAATTTATTTGATTGACAAATTTAGTATTTTAACATAACGTATTATATTTTTATATATATTTATTGTTGATTAATATGAAGAATAATAATTTATTAATGGACTAACTATAAATTAATTAAACCTGTTTATAATAAATTTAAATTCAAATAGTATTGCATACTTTTGGAACTCTTTAAATTAAAATCTCTGTCGCGCCTTTAAAAATTAAATAATACAAAAAATAATATAAAAAGAACAATAATATAAAAAGAACAATAATATAAAAAGAACAATAATATAAAAAGAACAATAATATAAAAAGAGCATAGATAATACCAAAAGAACATAAAAAAGAAAGAAAACATTCCTTACGACAAAAGATAAACTGAACAAAAGTCAATTTCCCACAAGATTCATTAAGTTTTCCTTTTAGCACATGCCCACGAAAAATTCGCAAGATGTAAGTTTTCGCTAAAAATGTCTCACTTACGAAATTGTTTTTAAAAAAATACAAAAATACGTGAATTTCCCGTTCTGAGCTTTACGATTTCGCAGGGAAGTAACGTCTCAACATCAGCGTGAATTGGTCTTAATTTCCAGCATAAATTAAGCAAAAGCTTTAATATATTCTAATTCGATTAGAGACTGAAGAAAGAAGCATTGGGCATTTTGGTGAAAGACTCCGAAGACAAATGAAATCGTTCGATCAATTCGTTAAGTCATGCTTACTTTGTTTAGGCCTAAAAACCTGGCTCTGCTGAGTAACCAGTTTGCGGCTTCCTCCTAAGGTGAGCGCTGCTGTGGACTCATCTAGAAAGGGATCTCGCAATGATTGAGAGGTGGTCATTTAATATAATAATTGCAGGGTAAGCCCCAGCCGCAGCCCCAGCCAATGAATGAAAGTATCCTGACGAGCCGGCGATTGTTCGTCGCATGCCAAAAGCAATTACGTGAGGCTGTGGCCAGAAAAAACGTTTCAATACCTGGCGAACAACGCCGAATGACAGCCGACAAATTCCAAGGTAATTTCTCGATTAGATTGAAAGTAACAGCAAATTGTTTGGACAAATACACGGAACAATGACGACGACGAGTTTCGGCTGCGTCTCGTTTCGTTGCGTTTGAGATGATCATAATAACAATAATTACGTATTATGTATTTGCCTTAAAACGTAAATCCTGTCAATAAACTTTTTGTAACAAGTCGTCGCGAGGCACTCGCCCGGGTTTAACGATCTCGAAAAAAATATCTACATATCTACATGTTAACATGAGAATGAATGGGGGCTTAAACAGAAAAAAAAAACAGAGGAGGAGCAGGCATTTAAGCCACAAAATTCAACCAAATACCTGCTAAATGCTTTTGAAAACAGCTGAAATCTCTGAACTGAACCCTAACCCAGTTGGGGATCTTTTAACCCAGTCAGTGTACCTCATGGAGCTCAAGCGAGAAGTGGACAAGAGCCAAATTCTAAGCGGAGATCAACCACTCGAAACTTTCTGTTTACAGACCTAGTTTATCAAACCAACTAATTGGAATTTGGAACTTGAACCGGCAAGGTGCCACAAATATAAGTGCTCAATCAAACAATAAACACTCTTTGCAAAATAAGATATTATTCACATATAATTGTCGATTATTTTTATAATACTTGATACTAATACGTGCAATTATTTAATTAAATAAATCGAATCTCTCAAGTTGTAGTGGCAATCCCTTTTGAATGGCAGCTCATTTGATTGACTCAACGCTCGATAATCTTCCAATTAATATTAATGATACCGCGGGCTAACTTATATAAGAAAGCAGCGACTGACTGATCAACCAACTCAAGCGACGGTCAAGATGGTGACCCGAAACTGTAAATCAGCCAAAGATATGCGTGTCCATTATTATTTATATATTTAGTATACATAAAGACCATCCATAATCAACGCATAAATGAATAACTTAAGGCGTCCCAGTGAAAGCCTATTGACCCGCCGATCGCTTGACGATTGGCTGAATTGATCGGCTGAAATCGGCTGAGATTCTAGAGGAGCTTCCCTTTTGTTGACAACCCAGTGGAGTGTTTGCCGACACTTAGTTCGGCTTTCTGCCACTGCAGTTGCCGCAAGTTGTTGACTGCAGTGGCCACTTGGCGGCTGTGCTGGCCGCTCCAACCAGTTAATGGTCATTCATCATGACAGTGACCGCTCTGCTGGCGCTGACGCTATAGCTTTGATGGTGATACTGCTGGAGGACGCCCTTGCCGCTCGCCGGCGGCAGAGACAGAACGCAGCGCGCTTTATTTAAACAAGCCTCCGTCTAGAATCTTGCAATACTTCGGCTTGGAGCTTGTAACGATTCGGAGGTGTCCGGTCCAGCTCAGCTCTGCTCCGCTCAGAAATTTCGTGTTCTTTTAGTGAGCGGCACAAACGTGCAAACGCGCGCCAGTGATAAAATTTGGATCGTGAATTAAGACAGAGAATCGAAAAACAACAGAACACCTTAAATCGCACTTAAGTGGATTTTAATTGACGCCTTGTCGCGAATTGTCATCGGGTTTTTGGCTTCGGCTCCATCGTTTTATGGGATCGTTAGCAGGAATGCATATATTAGGCGGCTGGCTCAGCGTGATGCTGCTGCTCGGCGCAGCGGGAAGTGAGTTCTCATCCAGATCCCGATAAAAAATAAAAGTTCTATCTGCAATTGTCACACCTTTACTCTTCAACTTCCAGTTGAGCTCGTCTCCGGTCAGTATTTCGCTTACGAGCGCGGTAAGTGCGAGCTTACCACATCGAATGTGATCGAGAGCATGTTCTCAACGGAGCTGGGCATCATCCTGCATACGAGACCCAACCTCCCACAATCCAAGTTGCTGCACTACGACCTTTACACGCCCCTCAATCCGGAAGAGCGCCAGTTTCTACGACCAGGAGATATCAGCATGCTGAAGAACTCGCACTTTAATCCCAAATGGCCAGTGAGGTAAGGATAATAATGACAATATTTTCTGTTATTATATAAACAGACAATGATTTAATTATATATGTGAGAAATACGAAGATGGAATTATAATTTTATGGATTTCTAAATGTTTGTAAAATTGTCAGTTAATTTTTCCAATAAATATTCGACGTCGGGATAAAAATAAATCAAAGCAATCAAGTTCTTATCAAAGATACTTCAGAACATGAACGTAATATTGTGCAACAGAAAGTACACATAGAAAATGCTATTTTTAATTAAATTTAAAGCGATTTTCTTTCTAGCCAGAAAAAATATATTTTTATTAAAACAAGTTCCTAATTTATTAAACACTTCCTACTTTTTTAGGGTTCTCATTCATGGCTGGGCAGGTACAAGTACAACCTGCTCGAATGCTGTACTAAAGGATGCCTACTTATCCCGCGGCAATTACAATGTCATCATCCTAGACTGGAGTCGCCAGGCGATGGACATCAACTATGGACGCGTGTCCAAGCAACTGGCTTCGATAGCTGGCAACGTGGCCAAGTTGCTGCGGTTTCTGCATGACAACACAGGGGTTCCCTACGAGCAAATCTATTTAGTGGGTCACAGTGCCGGCAGTCACATCTCTGGGCTGACAGGAAAGATGATGAAGCCCTACCGCCTGGGTGCCATCTTTGCCCTCGACCCTGCTGGCCTCACGCAACTAAATCTGGGACCGGAGGACCGACTAGCCAACGACGACGCCCTATATGTGGAGTCGATACATACGGATCTGACGCTTTTGGGGAATCCCAGCACCAAGCTCAGTCAAGCTTCCTTCTTTGTCAACTGGGGCCTGGGACAGCCACACTGTCCGAACGCCACGGCCACAGAATTCGACTTTGTATGCGACCACTATGCAGCCGTGTTCTACTTTGCCGAGTCAGTACGTCGGCCCAAGTCCTTTGCCGCCGTGCGGTGCAGCTCGGCGCAGGCATTGCGCTCGGCCACCTGCAGTTGCAGCAACGGTGGTGCCAGCAAGACATGTACCGGCGACGAGTTCATGGGCGGTGATCCGGCGGTGCCAAAGCTAGGTATCTTCTATCTGAGCACTCGACAACGATCTCCATATGGCACCGGCGATGGCCGGGTCTACATACGCCGGCCGCTACCATCCACCATTAGGGAGACGGCGAAGCGACGCCGACGACTTGGGTAGACAGCAGGAGCAAGTAATGCTAATTGCGACCGACCAAAAAGTGATTTATCTACATTTTAATTCATAGCCATTAAGTCCTAGCCATTTAGCCCAAAGAATGCGAATAAAGCAAAGTGATTTCGAACAAAGAATAAAATATTATTCAATTTAAAATCGAATTTATTGTTGGTTACTAAAAAAAAGTTAAGCATTCAAGACTTTACCACGTGTGTTACCATTATAAAAATGATTTATTTAGCCCCGAAATAAAACTGGAGCATTCCCCAATCCCAATCCGTTCCTTGATCAAATTCAACTTTTGATTAGGTTGCCCTTCTTGGCACAGTAACTGTTGAACGTGCTAATGTCAATGTCAACTCATCGGCGGTTTAACCGACTAATTACGCGTGAGTAAAAACAATTAGTTAGGAGTTGCCTTCAAAAAAATAGCGATTAATCTTATAGGGCCGCCAATCAAACTGGTTCAACGACTGTGGTAATTGCAAATTAAATATAAAGAAATATTCGGCTGGAAACCTGTAGCCGCCTATTCAAATATAATGCATAAAAAAGAGCCAACAGCATACGCAATTGGAATGTCCATCACTTGCATTTCATTAAATAAATTTCGTATTATATGTAAGTCAATTAATACACGAGGAATGAACAAGCGAAGTCTTCGAATGACGAAGGAACCGCCTACTTAAAATTCAATAAATGCGGCATTCTTCCATATTTCAAATTTAAATAAATATAAAAATAACCTAAATTTTCGAGATGCTTTTAAACAATATATTGGTTTCGATATAATATATATTTTATGTATTTATTCTATATTTATAGTTTCGATTTGAATAATAAATACTAATAAAAACTGTTTGTATTAGTTCTCATGAGTCGCTGCTTAGTTTTAAGTAAAAAAAAATAAAAATTTCTAAACTCACCTGACTAGGCCCAATGCGATAGGTAGCCACATCAAGCTCATTGACAGCCAATATCTGCTCCACGCTTACATCCTTGTTGCTGGCCAAATCGCCAGCCAAAAGGCCAAAGCGGCGCACGAACTCCAATAATGGCACAGATTCCGGAAAACCAAGACGATGCAGACGAGCCGCCTCCAGGACTTGCGAGCCACGTAGCTGATAAAGAGAGAAAAATTGATAAATATTTAACTCACTCCAAGTTAATTGATTTTTCAATTTGAATACATTTTTTGCAAATTGTTTTTCTCTCACCTGACTCCTTAATAGTGGCACATTGACCATTTCCTCCTCACTGGTCGCCTGACCGACAGCTGAACTTGGAGACCCATTCGCTGTGAACTTAGTGTGCTTGCCGGCATTGTGTTGCAGCAGATAGCAGTGGACAAAGTGAGTGCCGGTGCGACGCAGCGTATCGATGATGCCATCGACAGTAAATTTCACCTGCAGCATAATGGAGTTACGCTTCACCCCAGCCGTAGTGAAGGAGCGCCGTATACTGGAGACGCGACGCAGAGACTGAGTTCCTTCCAAGCCGGCAAACGAGCCGCAGAATACCATTGCCCCCGATCCTCGGGTGAGTGAGCCAATGTACAGACGATTGATCTCCTCCCGACTGCTGTCCTGCAGCAGTGACACAGCATTTCGAATGCCGGGATGCTCGCGACTGTTGCGGACCCAGCCATCGACAGCGTAAAGGACTGGATTGGTGCCCTGTAGGTGGTGAAGTACAAACTGGCGAGGACCGGCGCATTTGCGTAGAAGCGTGTGGTGCTCTCGGTCACCGTAATGCGAGAACAACCGTTCGAGGAATGTGTCATCGTTGGAGTGCGGGTATATAGCTTCTTCGTCGAGGAGCCTAAGAAAGAAGGGAAAATAAATAATAATTCCCTGCTGATGTGAAATTTATACGCACCAAAGCATTCCGCGGCGATCGTGTTCGCGCAAATCTCGCTGCGAAGAGCGAACCACGTGGTTTTGGGGCGCTTTGTCGATCAGAGAGATCAGCGGTCCCGGATGGCACTCCGAGGCCTGGTCCATCTCAATCTCCACCAGCTCCTGGGCATAACGGTCGCGAGGAGCCACAAGTGTGGTGTGATGGAAGAGCATTTGCAGGCGCTCTTGCAGGTAGTTGTGACGCAAGTCCGCCAGCGTAGCGCCAACCTGCTGGCCACAGCTGGCCGGGTTCTGGAAGCCGGGCGTGTCGATTAGCATAATCGAGGCTATGGTGTGGGCCGAGGTGCAGATCTGTCGATTGATCAAAGCCACCACTGCAGCCAAAGCCTCCGAGTAGAGGCCAATGACCAGCGCCTCCAAACACTCCCATGCCCACTCGTGGCCAGTGTCCGAAGTGGGCGACTTTGACGGACTCAGGCCGCCGTTGGGGGCATTCGGCTGTGTCAATCCAAAGGCAGCCGAAGACAGATCCTCTAGATTAACTCCCAACAGACCCGCAGCTTTGCGGGCGGCCGTGGGATTGGCAAATTGCGTGCGAGCTGTGGATCCAGTGCCTAGTTTGGTCACACCCGCGATGCCCAAATGATAAATGGCCGCCAGAATGCTCCAGATTCCACGGACAGCCTTCGCATCAATGTTGAGCGTCTCAAAGGCCTGAACCGTGCGCATAAAGTCGTTTGCCGCTCGGTGGCGATCTTCCAACTTCTGGGAGAGCGATATGAACGGATGGCTGTCTTCCGAGGATATGTTCTCCAGGTGCAGCTCTTTTTGCAGTAAACCAGCGGCGCCAGCCAGGAGCCGTGTCATGATGTGGAAGCTGTGCTCGTGGGCCAAACGTCGTCCGGCTCGTTGCCGCTCTGGGAGCAGAACCTGAAAGGATCCCAAGGTATGAGCAGCAGTCTAAGTCTGGCATTGGATTCGGGCTCACCTGCAGCGAGGCGGATGCAATCTGTCCAGTCTGGTCAAAGTCAAGACTCAACAGCTGTGTCATTCGGGTAGCGTTGGAGTTGAGGCAAGTTCTCGTATTTCCAAAGGCCTCCAGAATCGTGCACAGGGCATTGACCTTCTCCGCGTTTATAAAGTTATTATAGGCACCTAAAAACAGAGAAAATCAATTGTATAAGAGGATTGTTTTGATTTCTTTCAAGTTTGATTGTCTTTTATGAAACATCTGTTGGCTAAATTAAATGATTAAAGAACGGATTTATTGTGTTTTAATATTGTTTTGAATATCTTTTGTCAAAGCATGAAGAAATTATAAACGATGGCATAAAATAAATTTTTTTTATACAGGATTTATCGGATTGATAAATAAAATTTAAGCGCATTTGTCTTTAAACTTTGATTTGACCATAAAGTAATGATATTGATTTGAAGTCCCTAGAACCCCCCTTTATAGCTTTAGTTTTTAACTTTAAGCATACAAAAATAAAGTCCCTTAAAAACATATATTTCGATTGATTGATTAATGATTTATAACAATTATATACATTTAATTTATTAAAGTAAAAAAAATATATATGTATATAAGAGCTTTCAAAATTTAATTGCAAAATGCTAGCTTTGCCTTTCCGAAGCACGCTTTCTGAATGGTTTTCTTTGATAATAACGATATTTAAATGTTTAAATCAATATTATTCAATAGTATAATTTGGATTAATAGTTTAGGGTTTATAAAATTTAAATACTTTTTGGCTGGTAAGCTGCTTTTTCTTTTAAAATATTTCTGGTTTCTCTTTTGATTAACATCTTGAAACATAGCTTTTTCGTTGAATTAATAATTTTACGATTTAAATTCTTGTAATTGTGCATAATTTTCTTCGGCCAATATGTGTTGGGTAATCGAATTGAATATCAATAATATTTATCTAGGCAATTTACATTTTCCCTGATACCGTCAGTTCCCCTTTCTGGGTCATAAATCTAACAATGAAACCGAATTGGAGGCTTGACTAATTGCAGCTGCATTTCTTGGCCAACAATGCAAATGAGACAATCGAACGCAGATTGCATTTTGGTGTGGCACCAAGCAAACTGGGCCAGCAGCCAGCAGCCCGCAGCCTACGGCCAAAAGGAAAACACAAAATGTAAACAAAAAATGCAACTACAGCAGCAGCAGCAGCTCCAGTGCTCCTACGAATGGGGTTAGACTTACCAGCTGCCAACGCCAGGTAGTTGAGCGCATGCTTGAAGCTGGTGGATTTGCCAGAACCAGATCGGCCCATGAATATCAAGCTTTGGTCGCGCCGCGTCTCAACCAAGCTCCTGTAGGCGGTCTGGGCCAGTGAGTAGACGTGGGGCGGCATGTCCTCCGTCTTGCAGCCGCGGAACATGGAGACAACCTACGAACAAGAGACAGCAGCCGATAAATAACGCGCTCAGATGCAGATCTGGTTGCCAGACCAGTTACCTTCTCGGAGTAGAGGGACAGCGGTGCCATGGGATTGACCACGAGCAGCGTGGGCCCCGCCTTGGTGTGGATTAGATTGCTGGCGTAACGCTGACGCAGGCAGTGGAGCACTGACGCCTCGTTCAAATACTTTAGCTCGCAAATATCCTCGGCTAGGTCCAGGACGGGGCTATTCTGTTTCTCCACATCGTCCTCGTCGACGGTCAGCAGCTCCCCGTTGTGCAGGAGACGCAGATTTAGCTTGTGCTCCTCATCCCGCCCAGACGAGGGCGTTGGCAGACGGATGGCGGCAGTGAAGCCACCGCGATGCACCAGCCACACACGCTCCGGCTGAGTGCCATCCGCCATATCCGCCTCCAGCTCATGGGACACTCCTTCTCCCGATTCGCCTCCTGCCACTCCATTGCCTCCATTGCCATTCTCGTGGCGGCTCTGCAAAAAGATGGAAGACAAACAAACAAAACACAAAATTTGAGTTAAATTGGGGTCAACATTTTGTCGGCGCAACTTCAACTGAAGCGGCAGCGGCAGTGAAGGCGGTGTGGGGTGCACATCGAGTTTATTTACGGATCTCGGCGTGGATCGGGAAACATTTTCACGCATTTATTCCATTTATTATCCCTACTCCACTGCTGCAGGCAGAAGCCAGCAGCCAGAAGGCAGAGTTTCGGTTTATTTTGGGTGCATTTCTAAATTTGATGATGTTTCTAAATCCTAATTAGCCGCCTAGACGCGCCAAATGCTATTGGGCTAGACAGCCAAACCGACGACGACGCGGATGCGCCATTATGCAACCCACCAACGTCGCGTCGTCGCCAGTTCACATTTGTGGCTATAAATGGCATTTAGCCGTAGCGGCAGCCTCCCAAGCTCACTAAGATCTCCTCCCTTCCTCTGGTAGCCTGCCTGCCTGCTCGCTAAGATCTCCCTCTTCCTCCTCGTCCTCGTTGGTTCTTCTGCCGAATTATGAAAATATTGTGCAAGGTTCAATAGCCCTCAATTAAGAGTGCGATTCGGGGAAATTGTGCGAGGGGAACTAATTAATTTTGTAGAAATTGCGAGAGCCGGCGAATCGGCTAAAGGGAAATTGAATGTAGTCTTTCATTAGGCTCTTAGTCACTTTATTTTTATGGGTCGTTTCGAAACGGTTGTTTAAAGATTTGTAATTAAATGGCAGAAAGTGGGATATGGAGTTCTAGCGTTAGTTTAACCCACATGATTTATGATGAAGGAACTTATAGGGCAATTTCCAAAATGATTCGTATTTAATACATTGTGAAAATAATCCCACTTTACACATTCTTTAATTGAAAATATTTCCCGGTTCTTGCAGTCTGGTAAACACTCGTAAAATAAATATAGTTTAAACGGCAGACACCCTTGAAACTCATTGTTTAAACGAAGTCGTTACTCCACTTAACTGTAGCAACTGAGTTATGCCTAGTTATTCGAGATTCATTTAACGCATCGAACCCGCTTAAAAAGTTTCCAACTGGGGCACCGAGTCGTCTATTCACAGCCAGCGAACACACTCATCAATCGAGTGGAACTTGTTTGGAGGAATATTAAGATAAACAAAGTAGTTCCCCGGGCGCATGTCCACTGTCAATCAATGCTTGCACTCCACGGCGAAGTCAACGAACCCGCAGCCGTAGCCGCAGCTGTTGATGATGATGAGCACACAAATTAGACGCAGAAGAGGTGGATGGAGCACAGACAGAGACGGAGACATCAGAAGACCTAACTAATTAAGTCGGATAGCGGATAGTATAGGCTACGTACGATAGGATAAGATTGGGGCTTACCAAAAGCTACTTCTAACTACTGTCTGCATTTCATATCCAGCTATCTTTTATGGCATTATGCAACCCGACTCCAACAGAACTCTAAAGAGGCGGCCACGCCGCGTCGCTAACTCGGAGCTAAATGAACACTTCCGTTCGACGGCTTCGCAGGCGTATTGAGCCATAAAGCCATACCGCCATAAATGCAGCGACAAGACGACGCAGACCGAACGAACCATGCCGTAAATTATGAGCTTCGCATTCGTCGACCCACGCACCTACGTCCGAGCATAATAATAAAAGGTCTAACAACTAAATCGTACATTGGGTCATGGTCTGGCGATCTATCTATCGATCGATCGGTTCGCTTCCATCTTTCTTCGGCCGCCCCCTGCTTGGGTTTGTCCATTCATTTGTTTCTTTATTGCACCCATCGAAGTACTAGAAAGTTTTCGTTGGCTATCAACGCGCATAGAACACTGGCCAACCTGATTTGGATTCGTTCTTTTGTGAAAACTAGATAGTTTCTATTTAGATTTATTATTAAGCTAGAGTTTGAGATTAGCTATATACTTTACACATCTTTTACCAGCAGAAAAACCAATATAAATGGAAATTATCTATACCAACGAGACCATACCAATCCCATTTCGAAATAAAGTCATCTTCCTGCAGCTAAGTGTAGTTTTTTATGCGCACCTTTTGCTTGACGATGGCATCGTAGTTTTTATAGTTGGCGGCTAGGGAAGCGGCCCAAACGGCCGGCCATTGTAGGCCAATGTTCTGTGCATCGCGTCGTCGGCGGAACGAACTCCGTGCACTTGGATTTGGCGACTGGGGAGCACTGGCGGCAGCGGCGGCATACTTGGACGCAGCTACAGCGGAACTGTTCCACGGCGGACGTATGGAAGCGGATGTGACCGGGGAGACCTTTTGATCCACTTGCTTGCCACCATTGCTGGCCCGGAAGCTAAGGGATCGTTTTGTGGAACGCTCAAAAACTGGGGTAACTGGAGCCTGTGGCGGAGAATTTGCTAGGGCAGCAGCAGCTTCCCTAGCTTTAGTTGCCGCCAGACGAGGCGGTTTCGGCGGCGGAGCAGATGTGGGAACAGCTCCCAAAGAGCAGGAGGGCCAGCTGGTGGAGTTCTCCGAGCCACTCTCACTGATCGTCTCCGAGCTGATGCTATTCTTGCGCTGAGCCTTGGGCGTCTGCCGCCCGCCTGCCTTGGAGCCCGTTCCGGATCCTCCTCCTGGTGGCGCTGCAGGAACTCTCTGGGACTTGCTGGTGCCGCAGGCGTGCGCCTTGCCTGTGCAACCCTTGTGGAAGGAGGGGTTCAAGCCCGATCCCGGGGCAGCAGGCACAGCCGGAACGATTCCACCGCGCAACGTCTGTTCGAAGCTTTTGGGCTTAAGGAACATGGCTGTTATGCGATCACTGGACACACGCAATTCTCATGGCCAGCCCGCGGAGCATGACCAGAGCAAACAAACACGAATACAGATGCAGATACAGGTACAGGCACAGATGCGAAGATACACAATAGCCAGAGTCTGAAGCGGAGCGGGAAGTAGACGACGATTGGGTAACTGGAGCGCCCGCGGAACCTTGGAACTGGCTGGCTTTATGTGGCCGGAGCACTTAGCGCTTTGACATTAGACAATTGCGCGACTGAAAACGGCCAATCATCGAGCGATCGATCGATGGACCACCGAACTGACTTGGCTGACTGATTGATTGCACTGCAAGACTCAAGTCACGAACGCGACGAAGTCGACGGCGCCAGCAAGTTATGAATTAAAGCCGTCCAGACCGAGTGACAGCCAGAATCGTCATGGCACACAAAACACTAAAATCCACTTCGGCAGCACTAGCAGCACTACAACTGGTAACAACATCGAATTTCACCGTGGGCGTCGCGCAGTCTTTCCTCCACTTCGATTTCCGTACCGAACCTGGGCAAAGTTTTCAGCGTACTGACGGCCCTGCTCCAAGCGCAGCGACTGCGGACCGTCCGACAACAACACACACCGCGAGCTGAGGCGAAACCAAAAACAAAAACAAGCCCAAAGACAACGACAACAACAATAACAACAGAAAAGAAGCACAGACGAAAACACACTCGCAGTCAGCCGCAGCAGCACCAGCAGGCTGCGTCGCAGCGAAGTCGCCGCTACAGCCGCGGCCTCTGCCTATGATTGTAAGTGGTAGCAGGAAGAGAACCAGGGTTTAAGGGGGCCCGAGTTGGACTTCTGTTCTAGTATAACTATCTATATGTTCCAAATTTCATAATTTAGCTGGAATTATAGACTTTGATTCAATATGACTTTCCAACTAAATTATTACCAAGATCTTTTTAATAGATTTTTATTTAAATCTATAAAAAAAATTTAATCTTTCTTTGATTTTAATAATCAATTGGAAGTTTTACTCGGTACTACCGAATTTAGTTTAATAAGAAACTAAACAAATTCAACTATACAAAATTTATATCCAATAATCCAAGAGTATATCAATTATTTCTCATAAAATGTCAGCTAAAAAAGAAAAGCGTGGTATCTGGCAGTCGGAACACACGCCCCCTGCAGTTCCTACATGTTTTGTTGTGGCTTTGCCTTCTATTTGTGTAGGCAGCTCCAAGTGGGTGTAGAAATGCACACACAGCTGCAGTCGCAGCCGTCGTTGCAGTTGCAGTCAGCGCTGGCTGCGCAGCTGCTTCATGATTTGGCCAAAGGCGATCTCATGGATCGTGAAAATCCATGGATCGTCGTCGCCTTTTGGCTGCTGCTGCTGCTGCCTCTGCTGACATAAAATGCATATCAAATGCAGTTCGAGTTTTTCCACAGTGTTGCCAAATTGATTTGCTTTTATTTTCGCCTTCTTTCTTTAATGGAAGCGAGTTAGGCGCTGAAATATGTCAACGTCCTGACACCACCCCCCAACCGTGCACTAAATATTTATAGAAGGGCCGGGCCAGACCAGGTTAGGCTGGATAGGTAACATAGATAGATGGATACACACACAGTTAGATCAACAGCCTGAGCTGGCGACAATATTTCACAATATTTGTGCAAGATAAACACGGCGAGAAAATGTCAAACACGTTTCTAGCATAGGCAACAAGTCAATAAGAATTGCAGTCGATGATTAGATGAATGGGGAAATAGGCGATTATCAAATGCTCTTTAGCTACTTGCTGAAAATGATTCAATTACTCAAATAAATTCAATAGTCAATATGTTTATCCTATAAATATATCCGTAAAAATTCCTGCTTCTTTAGCTCTTAGTAACCCGAAATTAAAGCATTTTCCAAAAGTAGTATAGTCATAAGTCTTATAAGAAAACGTCCCACTAGCTGAATAGCAATGCTAATTGGAGAATTCTACTTACTACAAGACATTCCCCGCCTTAAAATACCTTCATTCCACACAACAGACAATGAATCATATTTGAAGAGCTTAATAAAAAAGCAAATATTTGCGATCATCAACAGGAAACGCCCTGAGACTCCATTACGCTAACTAATTCTTGAGCCATTTTGTGCCAATTGGTAACATTTGGTCAATACAAATACGATTCTAAGCTATGTGAAGATCATTCTATAGATGATTAATAATCCCTGCGATGCACCTGAGCTTCTCATACATAATTGATCGCTGTCCGATACATACTAATGGATAATGCGGTGGTTATGCAATTACGGCCTCAAGGTTTGGTTCAGTGCAATGCGATGAGGAGCAGGCAAGCTCAATCAATCAGCTGGGGAGCCGATATGCGATGATCTCGACTCACCTGACGCTTGAAGCGCTTGCTGGCACTGCGCCGGAGGGTATTGCAATTGCCATTGGTAATGGAATGATCGATCTCCTCCACGGTAGCCGTGCTGGGTGCCATGCATCGCTTGCTCAGCTCCACTAACTCGGCAACTGGTTGGACCTGGATAAAGGTGACAAGGGTGATATAAGTAAGGGCCAATAATGAGCTTAGAACAAAGTACATCAATTAGTATCTACATAGTTTTCAACTAATTCCCTTCCTTTTTAATTTTAGATTGTCTTTCACATGAAAAAGAGTTCAACGAACTCCTCGGCGTACATACCTCAACGGTGACAGCATCGCCGCTGTTCCGTATCAGCTCGATGATGATCTCCCGCGACAGCTCGCCCACCGACGTTCCATTCACCTTGATTAGACGATCGCCGGGCAGCAGACCCGTAGCACCGCCGCCAGCACCTGGCTCGGCGAAGATCACCGGCCTAAAAATGGGCGATGTCAGCGACTCTGTCCGGTCCAGGCAGATGGCCTTCCTGAGGCTGAAGCCGAAATCCTGGCGCGGCGATTTTTGTCGCCGAATTACTAGCTGTCTAGGAGGCGGCAGCTGCACCAGTTTCACCGGCGGAAGCTGCAGCTCCACATCTTCAAAGGCATGAACACGGGCCCAACGGTCGATGCCCTGCGACTCGCCGACCGGACTCAGCGAGAAGGGAGGCGTGGCGAACGAGGAGTTTGTGGTATCTGTGAGACTGTCGGCGCTGGGCGACGGCGAGGTGAGCACGTGGAGGTGCGATCCCTGACTATTTGCATGGGGCGCAGCACCATAGCGAGCGTTGGCCGGCAGGGTCATGGCCCGCTGGTTACCGCCTGTCTGCTCGCCATCGCTGCGCAGGCTCTCCACGGATGTGAAGGAGGTGCCGTGTTGGCTGGAGTTGGAGCCAATCGAACCGGCTGCTCCCCGCGCAGCTGCATCGTAGAGCAGTTCATTTTGCATGGTGTTGCGCATGAGCATCTCTGGTGTGCCTCCGGCTGCCCCGGTGCTGCCTGTGAAGGAGATCTCCTCATGCACGTTTGTCATGTTACTGCGGGAACCCTTTAATATGCCCCGTTTGGGCGGTTTCGGCGGCACAGGCGGCAGGAAGCGATTCTGTAATGGAGGAACATTTCCAATAATGCCTTTTTTGAACAGAATTTTGTATAAGGAGCTTACCTTGAGCCCACCGGCGAGCAGGGAATGCGTAACCTCGCTGTAGTTGACACTCACGCCGGCGCCGTTGGACGCCCGGCTCTCGATATGCGTCATCACAGATGCTACAATCTCCTCATTGCCGCGATCCTGTTCCGGGCCACCCGAGCCTCCGGCGGCAGCTCCTCCATTACTGCCATTGCCAGTGGCGTCGGCATTTAAGGCGGCAAAGAAGTCGGCACTGTAGTCCGCCGTAATGCCGCTTGGCAGCTTCTCCTTCTCCTTGCGCCGGCCACGAATCTTCAGGGAGCGTCGGACTTCATCCAGGCGGAGCAGTTCGTCGGTGCTCATACTGCCGGTGACGCCGCCAATCCCTCCAATGCCGCCGATTCCGATGCCGGCGCCGGTCCCAGTGCCCTTAGCCTCTTTGCGCAGCTTCTTTTCCCGCTTGCGACGCTCCTTCTCCTCGTCGCCGGCACTCTTCTTCATAAAGTTGAACATCGTGTGTGGCGTGGTGTGGTGCGGGGGTTCTTAGAAGCTATCTAGCTGCCTGTGGAGAGGAGATGGTGGTCAGAAATTAGCAGTGGGTTAACGTAAAGTTCAAGGGCGTGACCAAAAGTCTGCACTAATTCGATTTGCAATGGTCTCCCTCACCCACCCCCTCTCTTTCTCTATCTCTGCGGTCTGTTTTTTCTCTCCAGCTGTTTGCCGTCTCTATCTAACACTCATTGCAGCTTTGCCGAGCAATGCACCCGCCCGCAAAAAAAAAAATGTTATCTGGTCCGCTTTGACTATGTGTGTGTGTGTGCGAGTGCATATTTGCAAATCACAACGTATAAACAATGGCACATATTTTCTTCATTTCAACATTTCTTCATCTGCTGCGGTGGCGGCTTTGCTTTTGTCATTGAGTCGTTGCCATTTGCCCTGTTTCTGTTATTATTTATTATTCAATTATGCGCTTTCTTTTCTTTTCCAATTCCCCACCATACACATTTTGTTTTGTTTTCACACACACACTGGCACACGAAAGGGGGCTCGTAGCTGCATTTGTATTGATTGCCCCAGACTCGTCGCCCTCTCTCGCCTTACTCCCCCCCTACACATCTTTTCTCGAATTGAATGTTTCTTTTCCTAATTGAATGCACTCGCCTCATTACTTATGCCACTCCAATTGCTACTAGTCGGCGGTCCACGGCCCACAAATGATACACACGAAAGGCAGAAAAAAAGAAAGTTGGGAGTCAATAACACCTTTGTTTTTGCAGTTTTCTACGCCTTTTTTGATAACACACCCGCACACAAACACACACAGCTGGCAGCCAGATTTGTTTATTCCAGAGTGGCAGGCGGGGCTCTTACTTCCAATCGATTCGTGCGTTCTTCACCTTTCGTTTTTTGCCACTCGAGCAGTTCGCAGACTTGCTTTTCTTTTTTTAAAAACAGACTTTGTTCTGCATAAACAAATCAGCGAGCAGTGGTACCATAGTATCCGAATAGATGTATGCCCGCATATTTGCCGGCCAAAAATACCGAACAGCGGTCACTCTTGGAAAGTTTAAACATTTTTTCCGCTGCGAAACGTTTTCTGTCTGGATACTATCCTTTATTCTTAAATATTTATGTTAAAAATGAATAAAAATATTAATTTTGCGGTGTTAAAATAACTGCTATTTATCTTGCTTTTTTAAATTTATATTTTAGTTTTTTAGCTTTTTTCGGCTATTTTAATTGGCCCATCCAGCTATAAACGACAACCGATAGTTGGCAACACTGTTCCGTAGGTGTCGCGAAACCAGAAATTAAGAGGTATCAGGCATGAGCGGCCACAACAAATTCGAGGTCATTGGCGCTTCATTCTTTGGCTTGAAAATAGAGAACATCCTGATCCAGGACAAATTGAGTCCGGAACATGATTTGGTTGAGCTGGGCGTGGAGGGATAAAAACAAAAGATTTTAAACCGAAGCAACAGATAGTGTGGTATACGTTACCTGTGGCAAGCCGTACATGCAGATCTTCTGCATTGGAATGTGATCCTCGGTGTAGGTTCCTTATTCCTTGAAATAGTAGTAGAAAGAGAGCAAAAACTGTTTCGGGTGACACCACTCACCCTCATCAGCAAGGTTTTATTTTTAAAGAAAATATGGTAGATCGGACAGTTTTTTGTCTCTCTGCTTTATTTTTAGCAATAAGTAATTTTTTTAAGCCTTTATAACCTTGTAATAATTTTTTTTGCTTATAATATTTAAGATTCTTAAGTTCCTTGTCAATTGCTCTTGACTTGGCTTTATTTCTATGCCAAACATCATTTAGGCCGGCAATTTAAAAAAAATGGTTAGAAACTTTGCTATGAATGACAACGTAGTCAGATTTACGTAGTTATCTGAATTTCTCAATTGAAGAATAGATATTTTACGTGTTTTGAACATCGATATATTGATATTTGTCAATAGTTTCCTATAAAATATCGATATATTGATATTTTGGTCCATTTTTCACATCTCTATTCCTAACTATCGAAAAAAAGTGAAGCGTAAAAACGGTGTTTATGAAAAATACATATTCAACATTTGCATTTGCTTCATCGTCGCGTTGCAAAAACGTAAATCGCCAAGTAACGAGCCACGGTTGCCGTTTTCCAGACTGAATTTGCGTCTGTTCCAGTGTGTGCGAGCGTTCGTCTGCGAGTGTTTTCTGTGTGTGTGTGTGTGTGGTTCCGTTCCGTCCTCTGGTGTCTGGCACCTTAACACAACAACAATAACACAGCAGCAGCAACAACACACGCACAATAATAAGGCCCGTGACGTCGCTGCCGTCACCATCAAAAGCAAAAGACCAAAACGAGCAGAAAAACAAACAGCAGCAGTGGAAGCATACAGCACAGCTCAGAATTGAAAGCAAAAGTCGCGTTCTTTTCGCAACCAAAACTTAGGTGGGTAAGAGTGTGGTTTTTCCGACTTTTCGTTTTTCAGTTTTTCCCTGTCCACAATTTCCACGATGAACGAAGTGATTTGACATGTTGCTCTGCTAGGTCGCCGCTGCCCACACACACACAATACATATACAGGCATATATACATGTATATATATTTATGTACAACACTGCCGCAGACAGTCACCCACACACACACAAACGGCCAGACACTAGCACCAATACACCTTAGGCGCTGTGGCAGACACGCGTACCACCACCCCCCTCGCCCACGGTCTGGCCTCGCACTTTGCAATGCAGCCATGCCTGTGGCCGTGTCTGTGTCTGTCACTGTGACTGTGACTGACTGCGGTTGTCTGTGTGTATTTTGTCGATTTTTATTTTATGTACATTTGTTTACAGTTTTAGATAGCGAAATTTGTACAGCCGTCGTTGACATTTTCGCAAATTGTAAATGAATATGCTTTTGCTTTTGCAGCTGTGTGTGAGTCGTTGTGTGCGCACCGTGCCGTACCGTGCTGTGAGCGTGTGTGTCCGTATATAAGTTCATGAACAGTCGCCGCCGTTGACTTGTTTTGATTTAATTTCGCGCTAAATGCAATCGCGAACAATTTTCGCTCGGTATCGCTGCGTAACATGGCGGGGAATTTCGTTTGAAGCTGAAAGTGCCAGCGGCTGGCGCCTACGTCTGCATGTGGGCCAGTGACTAAGAGGCGGCGGCCCGCGAATCCCTTTTTTTGTCGTATTTATATTTTTTGTACTTGTACTTCAGCCAGCGGAAATGCCGGGCATGTTTGGCTTTCGCCCTACTCTGCCCTGCAGTTGCAGTTTCCGTTGCTGACGCAAGCGCCACAAAGGCGGATTTGTCATAAACATGTAAAATATGACAATAACAATAACAATTGTTTACCAAAGATCGGCAATCAGCGCGAGATAACGGGGATAACTGGGATAATGAGTCTGTTTATAACTCTGATAGCTTGTTGTTACTTTTCTTGGGAAATCCTCTTCTTCCCGGTTTAATCCCTTTGCTAGTCCTGGAAATATGACCCTCGTTTAATCACACTCCAGAAATAGCATAGGGATATCAACATTAATTACATCCTTCTTTATTAGATTAATAACACTTGGAGAACACAATGTCAGATAAGTTTTTGTCTAGACAGATGTGTCCTTCATTGCAATTCCAAAGATGTTAATTAAAAACTTTCCCTCTAATGACGTTCCACTCTTATTTCAGGCAACTGGATTCGCTTGTCACTAGGATTTGTGGAACAGCCTCAACACGAATTACTTACCGTTTGCCCTGCAGCGGCGATCAACTGTGGTTGCCAACGCCGCCCCAGCGTCAGGATCCGCCAACCGTCAAGCTGATACTCCATTGAGCTCCAATAGCAGTAGGGCCATTAACATCAACAACAGCTTCCAAAATAGCCAAAACAGCAGCGGAGGAGGCAGCGGCGGTAGCAACGGCGATCATCTTTCCTGGAGGCAGCCTTCCTGGCTAGAGTCCAGCCCCGGCAGCGCGGACACAGGAATAATGTCGATGAACGCCCCCTTCACCACACCCAGCACGCCCAGCATGAGCATGAATCACCCGATGACGGCTAATCCTCAATTGGTCAAGGAGGGCTGGCTGCTTAAACGCGGTGAGCACATCAAGACATGGCGCCAGCGCTACTTCGTTCTCCGCTCCGACGGCAGGCTGGAGGGCTACCGCACCAGGCCGGCAGACAGCACGGCGGTTTCAGAACCGGTGCTGAATAACTTTACGGTGAAAGGCTGCCAAATCATGACCGTGGATCGGCCCAAACCGTTCACCTTCATCATCCGTGGCCTGCAGTGGACGACGGTGATCGAAAGGACGTTCGCCGTCGAATCGGAAATGGAGCGCCAGCAGTGGACGGAGGCCATTCGCAATGTCTCCAGTCGGCTGATCGAAATGGGCGAGATGGCCATGTCACCGTCGGTGCAGTCTGACATGGCTGACGTGGACATGGCAGGTATTGCAGAAGTGGAGCTTTCCGAGCAGTTCTCGGTGCAGGGCACCACCTGCAACAGCAGCGGCGTCAAGAAAGTGGTGCGTATTAACCCTCTCCCAGACGACCGAGTGGTCGCTTGGTCACCGGCTAAGTGCGTGATCTAACTGACTCCTTATCTCGTTGCAGACTTTAGAGAACTTTGAGTTCCTCAAGGTGCTCGGCAAGGGCACCTTCGGTAAGGTTATCCTTTGTCGCGAAAAGGCCACTGCCAAGCTGTACGCGATCAAAATTCTCAAAAAGGAGGTCATCATCCAGAAGGACGAGGTGGCCCACACCCTGACCGAGAGTCGTGTACTCAAGTCCACAAATCATCCGTTCCTGATTGTAAGTAGATCGTTGTTTATTCCTTAATTGAAATATATCTAAAACCGGCTCACATTTGTTTCTCCTCCGGCAGTCTCTTAAATATTCGTTTCAAACCAACGATCGCCTGTGCTTCGTCATGCAGTATGTGAACGGAGGAGAGCTTTTCTGGCATCTGAGTCACGAGCGCATATTCACCGAGGACCGAACCCGGTTTTACGGAGCCGAGATCATTTCGGCCCTGGGCTACCTACACTCGCAGGGCATCATTTATCGCGACTTGAAGCTGGAAAATCTTTTGCTGGACAAAGATGGCCACATCAAGGTCGCCGACTTCGGTCTGTGCAAAGAGGACATCACGTACGGCCGCACAACAAAAACCTTCTGCGGCACACCGGAATATCTAGCGCCGGAAGTATTAGACGATAATGACTATGGCCAGGCTGTGGACTGGTGGGGCACCGGCGTGGTCATGTATGAGATGGTGAGTCACTTCAATCGCCATATGTTTTGTTGGATTAATATTGACCCTTGCATTTATTTTGCTTTGCAGATCTGTGGTCGTCTTCCATTTTATAATCGTGATCACGATGTACTCTTTACATTGATTTTGGTTGAGGAGGTTAAATTCCCACGCAATATCACAGATGAAGCGAAAAATCTACTCGCAGGTCTGCTGGCCAAGGATCCCAAGGAGCGTCTGGGAGGTGGCAAAGATGATGTAAAGGAGATACAAGCACATCCCTTCTTTGCGAGTATTAATTGGACAGATCTGGTCCTGAAAAAGGTACTTGCGCAGTGCTTATACTTCCGTTGAATATTAAGTTCCTAAACATTGTGTATCCCAACAGATACAGCCGCCTTTCAAGCCTCAGGTTACATCCGATACGGATACAAGGTACTTCGACAAGGAGTTCACGGGAGAGAGTGTGGAACTAACGCCACCGGATCCTACTGGGCCATTGGGCTCCATAGCCGAAGAGCCGCTTTTCCCGCAGGTAAGGAAACAAGTTCGCCGATCTGTGCTCAGTGAATCGCATTGCTCATACGACGTATTTATTTTGTTTATGATTTCGCCGCCACAGTTCAGCTACCAAGGAGACATGGCCTCCACGTTGGGCACCTCGTCGCACATTAGTACTTCCACAAGTCTCGCATCGATGCAATAGAACAAGTTTAAAAACTTTAACAAGCACACACATCATGTTCTGCTTCATCACCTATAACTATACTATACCTATAACATATATAGAAATGGGAAAAAGAGAAAAAGCAAGAATATATTAAACAATAATTATACGAAGATAATGAAGGCAAGCTAAAGGGGTTTCTTGCTATACGTTCTACAAACACCAATAATAAGAGGAATCAAATCGATAGTAACTTATTTTTTCATAACTAGAAAGGGAGATCGAAGCCGAGGAAAAAGTTTACAACATATGATTATACACATATACATATATATACATCTAAATATAACACTTGGGGCATCGAGCTTGAAGTGATTAGTTAATCTTAAACGCAAGTAAAACATTTAATCGAGCTGCTCCTAGGCGGTATGTCAGATAGAAGGCAGGCGTCGCAGGCATCGCACGCATAAGGCCCGCTTAATCTGATTGATTATATAGAGCAACATATACACGGCACTCACACACGCATATACACAAACACTTAGCTTATAGTGAACGTGAAGTTAAGTGAAGTTAAGCAACAAATCGAAATACCCCCTCCCCCCCCCCACACACACACACTCGTATATTTACATTATTTATACTCCAAAGAAGCAAGAAAAGAAATAATTACGAGTTATATTTAATGTTAAAATTGCCTCTTATGTGCTGTGCTTTATGCAAAACCACAGCCAGAACAACAGAACCGAAAGGGAAACAAACTAATAGGAAATAAACGACAGAAATGATTACAAAAATGCAGTTTAAAGGCGCCAGCAATCAGTGAATCAGTTCAATTAAAGCTCCAATATCTACAAACGTATTTCAAAAACAATAACAAGAGCCACTAAATAATTACGATGGTCGCCATTTTTTATTATAATTTTTTTACGACAAAATATATTTGTACATATTTATATAAAAATCATAAAACATTTTTAAATGGAAAAAGCCACAACAAAAAAAAAAGAACAAAACTTAAGTGTCGCAGGAAAATGGAAATCTCCATTTTGAAAGGTTTAACCTTTGGCACAATGAAAAATTGTTTAACTTTGTCATTTAATTTTGGCATTGAAAAGTTCATAGCAAGTTTTGTATACTTAGAGCAAGGCAGGCAAAAACTAAAAATAAATAAATCAACCACAACAGACTTACACATGTTCCACAAGGAAGATTAAAAACAAGAATTATAAAAACAGAAAAACATAAAACGAAAAAAGAATTTTTGATATTTTTATATGCGCAATAAAAACGAAAATTAAGAAAAAAAAAAAGCAAAAAAAAAAAACTAAACAAGTTATTTTATATTTCGAAAAAAAAAGAAAAGCAAAATAAATTTTGTAAATAAAATTATATTAAATAAAATCATGTTCGGGCATTTCAGCTGAAAACAAAGCAAACAAAAACGCATATTCTCTCTTCTAAATGTTAAACCGAACCTATCAATCGGTGAGGAACACATTAAACAAGCATATTGAAACGAAAAAAAAAAACGAAGCGATAGAAATGCCAAAGAAGCGGCAGAGAGAAATTCAGCAGTTTGCCGTCAGTCAGTCGGACTGAGTTCGGTTAGAGTTTTATGATGACAAGCAACGATTCCGAATCGTGACTAGGAAGGAACCTTCACTCGGACCTACGAGAGTTATCAGATAGGCTTCTGTAGAATCACTATGTCTTTGCCCAGCTGGGACATCCTGGCCAACTGCTGCTCCCTAGGCTTGCGGCTGACATCTAGGCTAGCCAATATCAATCTCAGATCGATCAAGCAATACATAGACAAAATATAGAACCCTCATAAGCATGGCTTACTAGACACATACAATCTAAGGAACAAGGAACTAGGAACGACTTCAGGCGACTCAAAATCCCCTTCGTCAGCCCGAATATGAATGAAGTGGGGAGACCCAGCTAGAGATCTGTAGCAAAGATTTAGGAAACTGTTTAGGGATGATGATGATATCTGAAACTAGCCTTAGTGACGTCTCTAGGATCCCCCAAATCGAAGCATTTTTTCGAAATCAATAAGTCTAGTTGTCTAAGTTTACTGAGTTTACTGTAAGGCAATTTTTGATTTTGATTTGCTCACACATCCCTCCCCTTCCCCTTCCACACTCTCACGAACTGCAAACTACAATGTGTTCTAAGGTAAAAATAATAAAACAGTGGTTTAAAAACATGACTATACATATATAGAGAGCGAGCCAGAGAGAGATATACATATATATCCAGTCAGATCGAAGATCAAGTCAAGCAACTTGATTTTTTTTGTTTTGGTTTATTGTAGAAAAAATAATAGTTTCAAAAGAGTTCAGAGAGACCCCGATACCGATTCAGACCCAAATTATAATCGACAATTTGACTAGGAGTAATTTTTGATAGGCGGAACTGCGGATTTCGCAAAGTTTTAATTATTAATAATATTACCCAATAATGATAATAACGACTAAGATGATTTATGAAACGATTCAAGATCGAATTAAAACATATACACCACTTGTATGTATAGTAAAAGAGGACTAACATCAACTGAGCAGCAACCATGTAGATATGTACGATCTGCATAAGTACTATAATGATTACGATTAATTTATACGCGCTTACGCATACCAACATGCAAACATTATGAGAATATATATATACATATATATATATACAGGATATATATACTATATAAGGTGTGTATGTACCTTATACATGCATTCAAACCAAGTTTATTATACAGTGAAAACATTATAATAATAAAACTACATAAAACCAAATTTCTGTAAACAGTTTCGGGTATTTCTACTTGCTTATGGAGGGTCTATGATTATATAGCTATATGATTTCTAGTTTTTACAAATAATTCTGAGAAATATCTTTAGTTTTTTTCCAGGTTACATAACTCGAGCGGAAAGTTCTCAGCAATAAAGATTCCGCTCACCTCATCCTCTGGGAAAATTGGGTCAAGAAAACTATGCGAAACCGAGGAGGCACTGAAGTGGATGTGGAAGCGGAGGAAGAGAACAAAAAACCCACTGGACAAGCGCCAATGACCGACTTAAATATTCGGGAGCAGGAACCGGAGTCCGAGGAGTGGGCAGTTATGGGCAAGCGCGGTGCGTGACAGACCCGCGGCTAGGCCCGAGGACCGAGCTCCATTCCCGACTCCGCCAGCTCCCCCCAATCCCATGAAGCATGCGAACAATGCGTTTTGTCCGATGATTAATTGCAACGCAATCTTGGAGGCCAAAGAGTCGCGGAAGCGATGGGGATAGCTTTCCCCCAACCTCGCATGGATATATAGTATGTAGTATGTGTTCGCGACATATGTACAGACAGAATGTGTGTCGCTCCAGCGGGCGACGGCGGATATATGCGCGTATTTACTTCAGACACAAAAGCTATTAATTTTTAGCAACTGCGCCCAGCCGAAATAGCCGAGACAAAGCGATGAAATTATATTTCGAAGGCAACGCAACGAAAGCGAAAGTGAATTAAAGTGAATCACATTGAACTTGAGAGATGAGGTTTTATGGACTGGGTTGGTTTCTGGGTTGGGCTGGCTGGGCTGTGCATCCTTAAGCCAACACTGACTGAGTGCACCGGCGGCAAGCCCTAAGTGCTTAGGAAAAGTGCGATTTGTACTTTCCCTTTTTAGAGCTGTCCAAGCCAAGTTGAGCTGAAACCGGGATAGAGAGCTTATGACGGATAAGACGACAAATGAAATGGCAAACACCGAGACCAAATGAAAGCCAGTTATCGGAAATACAAGTACAAGGCAGCAGCGAATGTGAGATGCTCTCGGGAGGGAGGCTGTGATGAACAAATTTGAATTGAAGAAGTGTGCTAGAGAATATTTAGGGAAATTATTACTGAAGGGCTAAGTTTATTCTAAGAGCATGTTTTAAGCTTAAAGTTTTACAAAAAGGATTAGTAACACAGCTTTGTTTTTTTAAATAAACATCAATAAGAGTGCATTTTGAAAATCGGTTAGTTTTCTTTACATTTGTTCCTCATTGTTTTCCTATCGACTTATACCCTTACTCTCATCCCTGAACGAACTTTAAGTTTGAGGGAAATGCGGAGGGTTACTGCGGCTCGTTTGCTTTGTTCGCTACGCGCGTTTTTCGCGCTTTTCATTTGCCAAGCGATTTTTCCATTTTCACCTCGAGCTCTCATGGCTCTCTTTGCTTTATAGTAATGTGAAAATTTCTGAAACTAGAAAAATAACAAACAACTATTTGTTGTTGCCGTGCGGGGCTACGCTGTGCTTGTTGGGCTGGACTGGCCTCGTGAGTATGTGCTGGCACTTAACAACTCCAGCTCTGAGCGCGGAGATCCGTGCTGGTAGCGCGGCAGAGTCTAGGAAAAGCGGAGAAGAAAAGTGAAATACATCAAGGCACGTCACATCCATCAGACATTTATGAGCAGCACGAGAGCACGCCCCACTCCAGAGCGGAGCAAGTCTTAGTCTTGGTCCACGACCAGATCCACCAGAAACAGGCTGACCACCACCTTCTGCCCCGTCGCGCGACAAGCGCGCCCAAAGGCCCAGCCAAAGCGTGGCTAATGAATTGGAATTGTTTAAAGATCTGCGGGAGGAGCAGGGGTTGTGGTGGAGCAAGCAGAGGACGCCTTGGTCTAAGTGTCGTCGTCTAGCTGCAATCGAAATTAATGAAAAACTTTCGTTTATTTAATTGCACAGCCGCCCAGACGGGGCAGAAGATGATGGTGCTGGTGGTGGTGGTGGCTTAGAAGAGGGGCACCTCGGCATCTTTATGGGCTATGGCCAGATGAGATCCATAGGGCAAGACCAGCCGGCTGGATCCAACGCAACTCAATCCATCTATCCAGCAATCCGGCACGGCACAGACTTTGCCATCGATGTCTGAGTGAAAATGATTGATTGATTGATCGGCGTTTGTTTGTTGTTAATATTATTTGCCGTTCATATATATATATATAGCAATCGGCGTTGTCAGTATTTGGCGGTTGTAACTCCTTTTTGGTGTAGCCGAAGATTTGTTTGACTTTTTAGCGGGCAATTATTTATTTGTTTCTCGATTTCGCCTGCAATTTTCGTTTGTTCGCCTTTAAGGGGATCGCTCCGCGGACAGTCCGCGATTGAGGCTGATTGAGAGGCTGACTCTGAGGGGACTGATGGCTCTCCAAACCGCCGGCTAATTGCTGCCGGAGTGGGGGAAAGTGTGACGACAAGTGATCCACTTTTTAAGCGTCGAACTATGTGTGATCTGCTAATGATCAACTAATGGTCCAATGAGGATCTACTTTGGCATTTCGTCTGCAGATTATCACTTGGATAAAACACGGCTAAGCTTGTACTAGTAGCGGGAAATCCAATTAGTTTACCAATTGCCATACTCCACTGGCGGATTGATTACTTAAATGCGGATATATGTGCTAGAATTTGACGGGGAAAAACGCTTTGATGACTAGAAATATATTCCCATGCGATTAATTAGTTTTTTTGATCTGAAATTTATAGAGTGTATACTAGAGGATGCTCAAGAGGAAGGTCGAATGCCAGTCGAATTTCCAAGACTTTGGCAAAATAATAAATAAGTCAAATTCATTAATTCCCTTCCATTTTGGATGCTGTGCTACCAACTCCTATTCCTTTTTTTCCCAAACACTTTCCAAAACTCTTACTTTACTAGACTTTCAACCACAAGCCACTACTTATCATGGCAATTGCTACTAGTACAAAGAACTTGACACACTCAAAGATTCGGATACGGTAGCGGACATTTGTTTATCTGGAAACAAGCACTAGTCGTCCACTACTTGATGCACTCACTCCAGTTCGGATGGGGGGCACCTTTTCAACTTTGACCGCATTGCGAATATTTGGCCATGTTCAGCGGCATTTTGGATTGGCTTCGGTGCACATGTCAAGCGTTCCAGACCCGCCTCCTCGCTTCTCCCGCATGTTGAACATAATAAAAACGGGTCAACATGGCACACATCTCTACTCCCATTCCGATGCCCAGTCTTTGGCTCCGACTTTGACTCTGCCTCTGGCTGCCAGGCTCCAAGGCGCTGTGGTCAAGCTGTGGTCAGCTGAGGAGCAGGAGGAGGAATCCGGAGGAGAACGTAGGAACACAGCAACGACGCCAAATATAGACGTTGGACAATTTCCGAGCATGCCTCGGAACGCCTTTATTATATGACTCCGTCTAAACTCATACTCATAGTCGCAGGCCATGGAGTATGACAAAAAAGAGAGCCATGTACGAGTTGTTATAAGCGATAACCTAGAAAGGGGAATAGAAAAACAAAATAAACAAAAAAAAAAAAAAAAAAAAATACCCGCAACATATTCTTTTTTATCTTTTGCAGGAGGGGAAATGCGAATGGGAATCGGAATGGTATGGGATGGTCCAAGATGGGCCAGAATGGGCTGGCAAGACAGAAGAAAGCTGGCCAAGAACACACCTTGAAAATGTCGGAAAGTGTGCGGCGATAAGCCAGCAACACGACAAAGATTCTAATTGCAGCTTGGAAAAGGATGGCAGGCAAAGGAGCACACAGAGCAAAAATTATATAGAAACCAACAACAAATTTGGAAATATAAAAATAAGGCAAGTCATTAAATCATTCATTTATCTTTTCATGTAAGTTACACATGCAAATTGTAATTTTTGATTGTTTATTGATAATTCAGAGGAAACTGAAATTTATTATTATTGATAATTTATATTAAATTTAATTAAAATTAATTAGTCAAGTGGTGCGGCAGTTATTTGTTTCTGTGCAGGACTAGGACGATGAGGAGTGACCCACAACTCAAAGGAATATGCCACAACTAGACTCTGTGTGCGGTAGCCGCTGACGATGATGAGCTGACTGATGTGGATGGGATCGAGATGGCGATGGAGACGTGGACGTGGACATGAATGTAGATGTGAATGTGGACAGAGATCAGCGGGCGGCGCAACTCTGCCGTTAGCCAGGGAATCAATTTCCCAACACAAGCTGTTGCACCTTCCCCGGTAGGTGTGGCACCCATCTCATCTGCGTCTGGGTGTCTCTCTATGTGTTTGTGTGTACACCACCTTTGACTGGGGAACGGCCGGGAAAACGACTGGCAACTGGCAAACTGGCGACCAGCGACGAAGACGTCGGCGGCGCCTTGCATGTCCACGTCCGTTGGCCACTCGCACAGTCCACTTGCAGCTGCCATTATGCAATGTCACGATTCGCGAGCGCGCATAATGAACTTTTGATGTTGTTGCTGGCCAGAGCCAAAACCCACCAGCTCACACACTCCTTCTCCTCTACTGGTGTCTAGGTATAGTGGCTGCTCCAGCACCAGCCACAATGTAAGCCGCGACGAGTAGCAGCTGACTTTATTCAGAGATGAGCCCGTCTCTGGGATAATTCCTGCTGGGAGAAGAAATATGTTCTCAATTGAAGAGAATCTAAATCAGATCATTTATTTAATATATTGGTTTAATTTGTTGTTGGGGAGTTTAATGCAAGCCAATTTAAATGTTTTCAACCAAGAGTTATAGTTGAGCCTAAGATATTTCCTTATAAACATTTTATTTTATGAAAGATTTCAACATTTTTTAACAATATTTTCTCTTTTAAATTGTAAATTATATTTTAAAAACTGTTAATGATAATACAATTTCTAAATTAAATATGAAAAGTCCAAGTTCTCAATTTAAGGCTAGAACACTTAATCAAGTAAAGTTATCTTTAAAATCTTTAAAGTACATTTAAAGTTCTAATTTAAATACATAAATTGGTAAGTTTAATTCTAAATCCTTGACTATATTATATAAAATTATACTCTGTTAAAGCCCAGCACTAAATAGTCTTAATTCACAACCCTAATCACCAGATCATCTCTAGCTCTGATGTAACACCCGGTCTCGGCTTGCATATGATCCGAAACACGAGCAGCGTTGGTAATTGCTATATAAACGTTGTGGGTTTAGTTCGTTTTTTCCCGCCGCTCTGGGCCAGACTGGTGGGATATACATATATATTTTTTTTCAATTTTGATAGTTTGTTTTTATTGCCCCCATCGCATTGGGTGGCATTGAACCTGGGACTGTCCAAGAGGTTGCCCCATCATACGGCTCCGCCTCGCCGCTGCTGTTATGTTACCTTTCGAGCAATCGGACTAGCCGTTAATGCGCCAAAAAGGCCAACAGGTTGTTGGCCAGCAAGGAGGCAGAGGCAGAGGCGGAGGCGGAGGGCCAGTCATCATCATCATCATCCTCGTCGCTGGTGCACTGGCAATCACAGTGATCTGGGCTTATTTAAGGGCCTGTTCTTTACTTTCACATGAGTATCTGCATTCCACCTCCTTTGTGTAAGGCATTTTTTGTAAAGTTTTCTTGTTTTTTGGCAATTGCTTGGAAACCGCTGATTAAGCCCAACACCGTGGCATCCACAAACGTGCCACATTTGGCGAGTCCCAGTCCGAGTCCGAGTCCCATTCCCATTCCCGAGCCCTGTCGCTGTCCAAATTCCGTTTCCCATCCTGTCCCTTTTTGATTGGCGTTGCTGATTTCGGTTTTTGTTCCTTGTTGTGTTTTTTTTTATGTGGCTCTTACTGACAACATAATATTAAAGCCAATTAAGGCTAAATTTATGCGTGCAGCATTCGGCCAAGACCAAGTTGGGCCGTGCTTTGTTCTGGCCAGCAATTATTGGGTCCAAGTGGAGCGGCATGTTAACTGCCAAAGTAAACATTTCCCTGTTCTCGGCATATTTTGGGCGCATTTCTTAAATGTGCTGCCTCCCGCCTCCTGCCGTGGGCACTGCTATCAGTGGATGCTGCTCCGATTCCGCCTTGTTGGCTCTGGGTTCTTCCAGGGCATAACTGCAGTTTTGTGGCAACATGTTAATTTCTTTATTCCCAGCCTTGGACAGCATCTTGTGGGCTCCAGGCGGGGGCTAGGGAGTGGGTCCGCCGCTTTCTTCGGTCAGCGATTGGAGCCAAGAGTTTATGTAAATAAGTGATTTTATCTAATTTAAGACTGACAGCTCGGATTTGTTATCATAACTTAACACTGTTGTTGTTTTTTTTATCACTTTATAAAATAAGTGTCAATGTTTGAATTTATTTATAAAGAATATATGGGTTAAAATGTAAGAATTGATAACTAATATTATGAAGGAAAGCTTTTATTCTTGTTATGTTTATAAAAATATTAAAAATACTAAAGATTAATTGAATAAAAGGTTTATGAGAGACTTGAAAACTTGTCTTTTATCGTAGCCTAATCTTTAGTATGTCATTAAAAATCAATTTAACTTTGCTTCTTTATAGTTCATTGTTCTGTATTTTATTATTCATTTCTTCTCGCTCGATAAACTAGACGTAGACTAATCCTAATCCGCAGAATGTTATTCTTTCCATTAACTCCAATCTCGAATCCCATTTTGTTGATTATGCAACGAGGCAACAGATAGCATAACTTCATTATTTCCGAACCACACCGTCATGGCTATATAGGCCATTTATAGAACATTGCATTTCATTTCGCATGCAGTTGAGCAGAGATGCACAGGGAGAAATATTCAATTTGTATTAATAATTAACGTTAATTAATGAGGAAAATCTGGCTCTTTTCTGAAATAGTCCAAGGTTGTCTCAGTCATTTTTACACAAATTTCTTTCATTATTTTTATATATATTATTTTTAAATCTCTAAAATAATATAAATCCAAGCAATTCATAGTTTTTCCCTGTGCTCGGATGCCACCCGTGAGCTGGAGGTGTGGATGCCCCATGCGGCGAGGCCAGTGGCCACCGTTACAGTATCAGCAGCGGGGTGTCTACTCATGCAACATTGCAATTAATTAAAATTTATTTTTAAATAATTGTTTTTAATTAAATTTTAAGAGATTTGCGCAAATTCATGGACCCCAAACACCCCAGCGGCCAACGAAGATGGACAGGTGGGCGGCGGACCGGAGGATCGGTGGATCTTTGGATCGTTGGAGCATCTGCCTCGTGATCATGCAATCATTGAATCATTCACGTATGAGCGATGCTGTCTGTATGCCGCAGATGTGATGCAGTCGATTTCCACAGCTTCTTGGGAGTCAGAGGCCAATGAAATTCGCGCTTTCCCGATATCTGGCTGGCTGACTCGCTGGCTGGCGGGTGCATTCAACTGAGCGCCTCGCTTGAATTCGGTGATATAACCAGGAGTGACAGCTGGATGGGTGGACGGCGAACCCATCTCCCGGCCACTAATTGGAGCATGCGAGTGCCAGTCAGCGAGCCAGTGCAGCGCAGCGCAGAGCGGCAGTGATCCCATTTTCAAATTTTTAGCATCCAACTAACCGTTTGTCTTGGCCTGGCCCAAAATGTGACTGAACTCATACATAAACATCAGGCGGAGATGGAGTCGGAGTAGAAGTCGGGAGTCCAGTGCCAAGTTAGGGGCCTTTTTTTGGGCCTGGCTCTGCTTTTCGGGTTGCGTGCCAAGTGCGATGATCTTGCGGTGAAATTTTGTGCTCAGCCGGCTAAATTGGTCAGTGAGCAGTGAGAAATGCGATGCAGCACATAAAATCACTTGCCTCGCAATGTGGGCTTGATTAAAAGGCCATGTCCAAACATCCACGTCCCCGAGCACGTTCGCGAAATGTTTTCGCTTTTGGGTAGCGGGAGAAAGGTTGCTGTAAAATATCACTCCCGACTCCGTGTCCGAGTATCACCTGCATCTGGGTCCCAGCCTCCAGAGCCAGTCCCAGTCCCAATCCCAGTCCCAGTTCCCATCCCAGTCTCAGTCCCTTGGCCAACTTTCCCTTCCTGGCGGTTCTGTTCTGTCCTCTTCTGTCCTGTCCGGCCATCAACATTTGGCCAATTTAAAGTGGCATCAATTATTGCGAACCCATTCATTAAGCGACCAGTTATCCCTCATTCCGTGATCGCTTATCGCAGCCCATCCATATCCCTAACCCAATCCCGATCCCATCTTCTCCCATAGAGAGTGGGAATCGGGGTCACGCATGAAGCTGCGGACATGGAAAGTCTGGTCCGGTCTGGCTTGGCCTGGAGGAGCGGCAGCCGCGGGAGATTAAAGACTCCGATGAACGCACTCGGGACCGAGTTATGGCCAAGACAAAGTTACTGCAATGATGTTTAATGGCAAGTACTTAAGGCGGAATTTGCACTGTATTAAGGATAATATTGATGGGCGGTTGGATGTGTGTTGGAATAAACCCGAACCGGTAACATTAAATGTTGGCTTACCATTAAAAATTATAAATAATAGAGGGCTGAGTAAACTTTTGTTTCTATGTTTTTTCAAATATTTATTTATATTTAAATGGTGAATCGAAATATGTAAGGTTTTTGGCAATTTGAAAGTTGACTAAATATGTCGTAAATTACTTACAAGTTCTGATAATTTATTTTAATAATTAGTTTAATAAATTACTCTATAATGGAGTCTAAGAGCGGCAGCCTCTCTGTCTGTCCACTCGTAACATTTCTAAGAAAGATTTCCATCGCCAGCCCATCACAACAAGTTCATAAATTTTGCACCCGCCCCACCGGAGACCGGAGTTAGCGACAAATTTATTCAGATTGTTTCTGCTACCATTTATTGGGGACCAAGGTCTAAGGAGGTGGCGGAGGAGCACCACTTGGCTGTGGCCACCCATGTACGCAGTTCACCGCGAGAGTTTCGCCCATGCTGAAAGAGAAAATTTATTGTTTAAGCCGTGGCACGAGTTTGCATCTGCTGTGGCTTTAGCTGGTGCTGCGCCTGTTGTTGCTGTCTTTTGGCACTTGGCATTGTCCCCTTTTCGCGAATTTGTGACACGACCTTTAACGAGATTTTCCTCTCCACTTGGCGCATCATCACGCGACTTTCCAGCTGCCGTTGCGGTTGCATTTGCAGTCGGTTGCCGATTTGTTGCAACACATGTTGCAGGAGCCGCCAACAGCAACAGCAGACATTTGTTGGGGAATTAGCAAGCGGCAGACAGCGACTGCAGCTCTAGCACAGACCCGAGACTCCCGACTCTGGACTCCCATTTACCGACTCCCTGGCTTCGTTATGATGGGGAGGCTGGGGAGCATCATCAACGTCAGCTACACCTCCTCCACCTGCACCTCCTCCAGCTCTCACTCCTCCTGCGGCCAATCGCCAATCCCTTGCTGCTTCTGCTGGCATTGCATGCACATTGAATTCCAATTGGGTTTGGCAGAGTGGCGCAAACTTAATTGTCAAGGTTCGTTAGTTCTTTTTCCTCTGCAGCTCTTCTGCTAATGTTCGTTTCTAATGGTCGGTTTGAGTTACGGCTATGCCACATCCGAGACTCTGGCTAAGATCGAGTCTCCGTTTCCGTCTCCGTCTCAGTCACAGTCCCAGTCCCAGTCGCAGTCGAGGCGGCGGCCCAGGAATTCTCAATATTTCCATTACTTTGTGGCCAGCGTCTGGGATTTGTTGCGTTTTTTAGCGGCATTTGAGCTCTCTGTCGCCTGCCTCTCTTTTGGCCAACTATTTAATTCACATTGGTGGAAACTCGATTGTGCTGCAGACCCGCCGCCACCTGCCCCACTGAGCACGCCACAGAACGTAGCTGCATTTCCTCCACACTTTGTTGTGGTGCGCTACATGGGGGTATTTTGGGTCCCTCGGTTCTGTGGCTCCCCAAGTGCTGCCATAAAGAATGTCAACGGAGGATCAACACAAAGTAAGGGAGTTATGATGTGGAGGATTCTCCTGATTCAGGTTCTCCCCATGAATTATGTTCGATAAGACTGAGAACTTAATTTTCTTTATTAATCAATACAGAAAACGATATAGCTGGGAAATGAGGCATCTAAAATTACAAAAAAATTTAATTTACGCTAAGCGAATTTCTTGAGTTTTCCTTAGTTTCTTTTTGATTAGAATACAAACCTAGGATCAGCTCGAACAGAATAAAAGTATAAATAACAACTGTTACCCGAGATCTTAACTCCCCAATCTTCTGTTTTCCATCACTTCCATAGGGTGGTCTCCCCGACAAAAGCGCCACTTTCTTTGGCATCTCACAGATTGATCTTGAACTCGGGCTTCGGTTCTCTTCGGGTCTTTTGTCTTACGCAAGCGAATTTCAATTGGTGGGTCTGGGAAAGCTATCGATTGTTCAGTTGGGGAGATCCATCCGCGGAGATCTGTTAAGTGGCCACCTTGTAGAGCATTTCTTCGGACGGCCAAGGCCCAAGCCATAAATTTCTGCACACACAGTTCAGTTGGCTTAGTTTTATTCTTTTTCTATCTTTTTTATATCTGTTCTTTTTTTTGTCTGTTTGTTTTCGTATTTATTTGTGTTTGTAGCATTCTGTTTTATTTTTTGAGTGAGCCCGACTTGGGTTGGGAATGCAGTTCGCTGCCGAAGCCTGCGTTCGCGTCTGCGCCAGCGTCAGCGCCGGCATTCTCCACTTGACTTTCAGTTGAAATGCGTCCGATCAATGGCGATCGAGTTAGTTTTGTTAAGATCTCGTCCAGGCAAAGAGTTAAGTGCAGCCGGCCGGCAGTTGTCTCCGCTCGGTGCCTGAGTAACCGAGTATCTAAGTATCTAAGTATCGAACAATCCGAGTATCTGAGTATCTCAGCATCCGACTATCCAACTATTTCTGCATTCGTGTGCGCGCGTGTGTTAAGGATCCCAGGCCTCCAAGCAGGATGCGAGTGTCGCACTCGCTAACGGTTCTTCGGCGGCTCTCAAATCTCCCGCTTCGCGTCTACAACTTCTGCTGATTCTTCTGTCTTCTGGAAGTGTGCTAATGTGATAAGCCGCTTTAACCGCAAAACAGCCTTTGGCTTATAGTTCAAGGCGGGCCAGCTGGTGATCGGGCCTTTGGGTATGTATCGAACACGAATTCTGCGGTTTGTAAAGATACAATCAATCAAAGTTCCTTGGGGGGAACCAGGTGGATCTTTCAGAACCTTATTTTCTTTGATTTTCAGTGCGTTTTGCCAGGAGAAATTGATTTGGTAGCTTTAACGATTTTGAAATAGTAAATTTACCTTGAAGTTTTAGAATGCATTGCCTGTGCTATGACCTTTGACTTAATCTATAGTTAAAAGAGTCTCAAGTTTCCTAATATAATTAGTTTCTTTCTGTTAGAAGAACTCAAGTGAGAAAGCCCAAAACCTTGCGAGTATTTTGAGGCCATTAAAGTTGCATAATTCCAAAGCTTAAAGTATTAAGTAATTACAAGTGCCTAGCTTCCGTTCTGAGAGTCTTTCACCTTCGGCACTTGTGGGCTGTTTGAATGCCGTCTCTCGCCTCACCTCACCCTTCTGGCGACCCCGGGACGGTGTTGATGTGCCTGCCATCCCAACGCCCGTCGCCTGCTGTGTCCGGAGCACGCATATTTAAGGCCTGATATCAATCTTTCGCAGGAATGAGCAATGACACTTAATGGCATTTCGTTGCCAGCTCTTGCAGCTGAAGCTCCAGCTAAGGCCTCGCTTTATGGCCAACTTCCCCGTGCACTGCCTCTGCCTTGTTAAGTGTTAACGTTAAGTGCCTTGTTACTTAATTCGCCTCTCTTTTATCTCCTCGTGCATTTTACCCGCTCTAATTCCATGTGTATGAGGAAAGGAAAAAACAACAAGAAACTCTGAAGAAGGAAGCAACAAAAATGCTTTTACCCTGAGATGATCTTATTATACCCTTTCAGTGGGTATTGTCATTGTGTATTTGGGTGTTGCTTATAAGACTTGATCCCTAAGTTACCTCAAAATATAATGTATTTAATTTCTTAATTCTTTATTTAATTTGTATGCATTTTATTACAATATCTGTATCTTTAAACCATGAATTCAAAGCTTTCCTTTGCATTTCTATTACTATAATTATGCTTGATTCAATTTTTGTGTTTGTTATATGGTTTTATTTTAGTTATTTTGATAATTTGTTATTTTCCCATTTATGAAAAATACTTGATTTCTATGTAGTTCTCATGTAGCAAAAATATACCCAAGTGTACATGTCGCCTCTGTTCCTTTCGGTATTCCAAGCCTCGGTTTCGCAGCTAAACTCACTTTCTTGTCACTGGTGAGTGGAGTGCCTGGGCAGATCTGAGCCATTATCACACGCGACATTAAGTGCAGCCATAATGTAAGCGAGCATTTTCTTTAATTTACAGTTAATTGAGTCTTATGGGGTAATTATGCAGAGGCAGCCGGATTCGCAGCTCCGCACTCCGCACTCCACCATCCGCTCCTCCAAACCGGACTCACTCTCGGTCTCGGTCTCCATCTGTTGGCGAGGGTAAATCAATCAAAGTGCTTCAGTTTGGGCCTGAATTAAGGCTGGCGGGGTCATTAAGCCGCCATTCTCGGCTGCTCCTGCCTCTTACCCTGCGCCTGCGTTGCGTGTCTGGCCGGCGGCTGAGAGTCCTCCAGATGGCATGGGCATAAATCCACTTGTTGCGCCATATCCATTCCTTTGGGCTCCAACTCTAACGGTCAGAAGCTCCACGAGAATCCGCTGAAGAATCGCCGCCAGCAGCAGCGTAAACAAATTGCAATGATGCGATAAGCCAGCACCACTGACAATAAACGAGTGGCCAATCAATCTCGGACTGGCGGCCTCGGAAGCCACAAAAACAGTGGAGCCCCGAATGGAGGGAAGATTATCGCACTTCCCACGATTATCCCACTCCTACCCGATCTTCACTCTAATCTGTTTTGATGGAATCTAATGATTAGGTGGCTCCCTGTAATTTGCAGTTTGAATACTTAGATTGAAACATTAGATGTTCACGTGGCGAGGCTTGCCTGTGCTTTGGGTGCAGTGCGTCGATATCTGCACCTTAGAAGAAACTCCCATGTACTTGGGACGCTGCTGGGCGGTACATTAGGTAACCGCTGGCTTCCTTTCCGAGGTGCTGCTGGTGTCGGCCGGACCGTTAGCAGTCATTAGCAGTCGAATCAATTGACGACCCATATCCAGGTGGTTAGTGGTCAGCCGTACCAAGGGTGGTGGATCGCGGATCGTGATGTGGATATCGGTGGGTCTGTGGCAGCAGATGAAGCCACTGGCACACAGGAAGTTCAAACCGATTGCCAGAGCCGGGTATTGATTGGAGATTTTATATATGATTTGATCTGGCAACCGCTGATTTCTACAGCTCCAACTTTGTGGTAGGAAGTCGAGGTGGTTCGGACCAATTACCATGCGCTAAATCAGCTGGTCAAATAACATGTTGTGCTGGATTGTGCTTTTTAGGACCCGGATTCGTGTTAAGCTGGCAAAATCTATTCGAAATAACCTACAGTTTATGGGGTTATCTTCACCCTTCAGGCGGGACTTGCCATCTGCTCCTATCGGCAGGTCCACATCGGACCACATCTTTCGTCAGGCCATCCTGAGAGGGCTGGGTCCCATCTCTGATTACCCATGGTAATACCCACACACAGCGAAAGCCACTTGGCACTTGGCTATCATTCCATTCCGCACTCTCACTCCAAGGGGCAATCTGGTAGCTCGTTTTGGTAGCGGGCCCCGGTCCAACCGCTGATTATCTCCAGCAGAGGCAACTGCATCGGAATCGGGATCGGGAGCTGGAGCTGGAGCTCTGTGCTGCTGCTGGAGGAGCACTCAAAATGTTTGCCTAGGCCAGAGGGGGGGGCAGTGATTTGGCGAACGAATTGAGCTGGAAGGAAATTGCGTGCAATAAAAGATAGATATGTTTGGGGGCCGACTATCAGCCGCTGATCATCGGAAGAAGCGGAGAGCACCATATAACGTATAAATATTGGCATACGCTCTGCTTATCTCGGTCAATTTATTGCCCATTCCAGCTGGGGGCCTATCCTTCGGGCCAGAAGGTGAGGTGGCCCCTGAAAATTGAAGAGTTTGTTTAATAGGAACATCAACCTTTGCTTAAATGCCTTAGGTTTCTTTTAATATCCTAGAAGATAAATGGTTATATTAAATACTCATGGCAAACTCACGATCTGTGAACATAAAAAACTATGTTTTACATTAGGCAGCCGGAGGATAATTGATTATATGTTGGGTGATTATATTAAGTTCCCCAACTAATTCTAGCATTAAACTAATAGTAATTACGTTAAATGCCGAGCAAGGTTGAGCTAATATTTATACCTGATCCTCGACCTCTGACCATTGCTTTGGATATCATCTGTTAAATCGAGTCTACAAGAAGGTCTCTTTGCACTTCTTCTGAATACTCGGTATCCATGGTTTCGATGCCACACGATGGCTTCTTTCTGGCTTTGCTTTCCGTCCTGCCAAATGACTCAATAGTCGTAGTTGGTGAAACTAGTTCTGCTGCACGCACTCGTCACGAATCTAATGTAATTCTCAATTACGAAACGAGTTATGCCACAAATTAAGCGACGGAGAAGGAGACTGAGACGGCGACGACGATGGCGATGGCGATAGTTGGGGCCGAAAAAGAGAGAAAGACCAAGTGCCGCCGCCTGGCTAACTGCACTTTGTGGCCAAAAGTCCATGCTAACAAGCTCGGCTGCCAGGCAGAGAGACCCAAACCAAAACCCAAACCCAAACCCAAACGCAAACCCAAAGCGAGCCAGAAAAGGGCGTCAACACTGGGGCGCCACCCCAAATTAGGAGCACCTGCTGACCAGGCCAGTGACTGGGCATCGGGAGTGGGCTCCAGACAAAGGTGTTTCGCTGTTATTAATTAACAACAATTCGATTTGTGGCCACACTTTGAGGCACGGTCCAAGCGGGCACTCCTCGGAAATCGCCGGGCAGGCCATATGCAACTGGTCCAAGACGGGAGTGGGACTGGGACTGGGACTGGGCCTCGGACTGGACTGCGACTTGGCCTGGCCTGTGGTCAACCGAACCGAGCTGCAAACACGTTTGCGCGGAACAAGTTCGGCCGTTCTGCAGCACTCTATGGAGCAGTAACATGTCTCCAGACCCGTTCCCGTTTCACCCTTTGTATTTGCCACCACCACTCCGAGCTCCGTGCTCCAAGCTCCCAGCTCGCCACGACGAGGAAGCATCCGTTAAATTGCGCTGTGGGCCATTGTCCAACTTAGCCCGCTTAGCATTGGGTCAACCGCGAGTGGTTTCGCTGTGAAATGGGACCACGCATGGGCCAGAAAACAGACGAAGAACCACTAGAGTCCGCGGAACGATGGGGTGGGGGACACCGGAGCCGATCCCAAATCGGAGTCTGTGGCTTATTTGAATAAAGGTGTTGCGGCCTCCACTCCGCTGATGGCCGTTGTTAAGAGGCTCTCATGACAGGTGTCTCTCCAGATCTCGGAACCGTTTTGTGTCCCAGCGGTTGTGACTGCCATTCGAGTCTCGCTTCTCTTCCTGTCTCTGTCCCTGTCCCTGTCCCGGTCCATGTTCCCAGCTCGGCGGGTTTGTTTTATTATTTTGCCCGTTGCCTTTGGCCAAATTGCCTGGCTAATAAAAATAGATGCTCGGTCCGGCAGTAAATGAAGTTGTACCCATCGTCGAGTTACTTTGTTCACGTTTTATTTAAGCGAAAGCAGATTTCGAAGAGAGAGATTAAGCTGGGTTTTATTTTATTTATCTTTTAAACACGAAAGCCTCAAAAAAAATAAATATATAAAGATATTCAAAAGATTCTTTTCTCCTTTATGATTAATAATTTTCTTAACAAGCGATTTCCTTTAAATCTCGAAACTAAATCTTTTGAATGACTTTTGAGTGCTTCTCAGATCACAATCTTTCATCTAGAATAAATATCCGAAAAATGGCAAACAGGAAGCGACCGATTAGCTTTTCCGTGAGGCATTCGCCACATGACCAAACCCGACAGACCAAACCCAGCCACATTTGGACAATGGAACCACTGGCGGAGTGTTGAATTTCACCCGGCTAATTGCTCGACTGGCGTTGAATGATGGCACCAACAAGGATTTGCGGCCATATATTCATACCTGTGTTTATGGCTGTTCCCGGTTTCCCGGCCGGGATACAAACGGAGCTGGAGGCGCCTCCGGGCCCCTGAGAGTTCAGGAGTGGGCTCTCCTAATGGGCTGAAAGGCTGTAAACTTGCATACGGCTGCCACTTAATTTGGAATAATGGCCTTGCATTGGGAGTGCTGATTTGGGATGGGGTTGCTCCACGCCAGCGGATGCTGGCAGCGATGGGAATTGGATTTGGGTGAGCTATCGCCTGGGATCTTTCCTCTTTGACCATAAATTCTGCAAATTCAAAGCGCGAAGGAATGCCACTGGCCAATTATTAGAGAATGTCAGCTTGTCGCTGATATCTTGGCCATGTTTGTATTGACGATCTCAACTCTGGCTTCCAGCGCGGGACAGAGAGAGAGAACGCTCCACTTATCGCTGCCTCATATCTAATATAGACAAGCAAACAGGTTCCCCAGTTGCAGTTCAATCACGTCCGTCTTCTCCAGTTCGCCAGTCTCAAGTTCCCAGCAGAGGCACTTGGCAGCGGCAGTGGCAGTGGCAGCGTCAGCAACCCAGCGTCCCAGCATCCCAAGATCCCAGTTGGACTCCCTCTGTTTCTTTTTTAATTGCTGCACTGCATCTGCTGGTCGGCTCGTTGCCGGGCAAAACGTTTGACAAATGCCAATGCCAACAATTACACGAGCAGCGATATCTCATGGATGCAACTGTGATTTGAACTCATTACGCTCCCCTCTGCCCCGCCGCCAAACCCATCTTTCCATGCTGCTCCTCATCATCATCATCATCATTACCATCGTTATGAGTGCCAAAGGAGATGGCAATGAAGATGTAAGAACAGACCTTCCTGCTGCATCTCCAACTCCTGGTCTATCTCCCATCTGACTCACCACTGCTGACCTTGTGCCACTTGATGCGGCTAACAGCGACCCAGACACAAGTGAAACCAAAATCCCTATTCAAATGGCTCCCTCCATAGAACCACCGTGGAGCCTTGAAGTGGTGGAGTGTAGCCACCCCCCCTTTCCCGCCAGCCACTGCCCCTTTGGAGTGGCCTGGCCCGAACCTGAACTTGAAGTGCGGAACCAGATGCATGTAGTAACGGTCCTGCGGCAGATGCCGCGTCTGCCTCGTGAGAAATCAAACTGTAAAGTGCGACGCGGTCTCTGACTCCATCTCGAGTCCAGCATGGCTGTGGCTAGAGCCTTGGCATCAACTCCAACTCCATCTACAGCAGCTCTGTGCCCCAAACAGGTTGCAGTGGTCGTATACCATTTTCGGTTTGCTGCGCTTCCTCACACATGCATCTTGCTGCAGCCTCCAAGATGCTGCCTCCGATGACGAGTTGGATGAGGAGAGTTGGCCGCAGCTGGGCGAGAGGGAGTTGCGGCTGTTCCTTGTGCCTGGCATTAGCCCAAAACCAATTGCACAATTTGTAACAGCTTTTGACGGTTGCTGCCCCCTTACCCCTTGACACCATGCACCTGGCCTTCAGCCGGGAGCTGCAACTGCAACTGCCACTGCATCCGAGTCTGATTCCGACTGCTGGGCCACGCCCTAGCCTCCCTGCCTGGGCCTAAGCCCACATCTGCTCCGATTATGATGTGTCACCTTTGGGCTCGGTGGGTGTTGTTGTGCCTGCTCCTTGTGACACCTGGAATGCGGTTTCTGAAGCCAGTAGGAGGGCATGAATACACTTTTTTTGTGCAGTTCTTATAAAAAATATAAATGAAATAAAAACTGTTTAAATAATAAGCAAAACTACTGCCTTGTTTGGCTACAAAAGTTCTTCATCTAGTGCTTAGCTTGGAACCCATCCGATATGCCTCCTGAAACTTTGCAGAACAGATATATCTTTGATGAATCTTCTGCCATTTAATTGCCTGAGGAATTTCTCACAAGATGTGCAACCTTCAATCAACTCTATCACGATAGGGGCTTCTTCTCTGCAAACGGATGTCTTGCCTGCTTCTTCATTTAAGTGTTTCTAATTACCTCTAATAGAAATTAAATATGTAAAATTAAGGGGCCTACGCTGTCGGGCTATCTGATCGTCTCTACAACTGTCGCTGCTGGGTCCTGGTCTGGCCTGGTCTGGCCTGGTCTGGTCTGGTGTCCACTGTTAGATGGCTTTGCCATTAGAGAAGTACGCTGGAAATCCACAGACAGGCTGCCCAGCCGGCAACAAGGCACACTTAAAGGCAATGCTTGCCCTTCGCTGGCTGTTAACTTTCAATCAGCTCTATCATCAGTCATCAGAAGCAGCTCCTCCGCTCCAAGACTGGGCGTGGATCCAATTGGAGATGCAGTGGCAGCTCTGGCCCTGACTCCTTGGGTCTGGGATCGGGATCGGGATTGGGCTTCACACCTTTCGCGATGGACATTACACCACAACACCACACACCTGTAATTTTCAGCAGCTCCAAGTCCGGATGGCGGCGGAGACGAAGACAATTTGTAGGACCCTCTGGGGCCGGGCACCAGCTGATTCGGGCAAACTGATTGCGATTTCTAACTGCAACACACGCTGCAATAATTTCGTAATTTCTCACTCACTTAATTTAGCACAATTAATCTCAATTTCAGCTGTCAACCGAGCTTGGAACCTGGCAGCAGCCCGGGTCTCTGCTCTCCAGACTCTCTAGCCAGCGCTCCAGTTCAGGTTGAGTCGCAGTCGCAGTCGGAGTCGGAGTTGGAGTTGGAGGCGAACTCCAAAGGGGATCCGGATCCGCACGCATCACGTCGAGGGGCAGTGGGAAGAGTCCCATAAATATTGGACTGCCGTTAGAAATTCATGTGTAATTTGTCAACTGAAATTAATCTGCGTCCAACTTGAATCTCCGCTGGTGTCGGTGCTGGTGCTGGAGCTGGGGTTTGTGCTAGTGCTGGCTTTGAATCTGGGGTGTTGGGTGATTTGTTTGAGGCTCTGTCCGGTCTGACACCCAAATTGAAACGCATGCCAAAGCGCTGACTGCTGACTGCTGACTCCGTCTTCCCCCGACATGACCTGGCTTTAATCTGCCCCATCTATCTGTTCTAACCAGGTCTCAGCAGTCCACCGCCTTCGCTTCCACTTCGTTCCTCCTCCTAATTCCCATTCCCATTCCCATCGGTGCTTGGCCCTGGCATTGTTTATTATATCATCATAACGCCAACTGTTAACTGACTGTGACCGTCTGCCTCTGACTAAGAGTTCACCGGGAGAGTCACTGCCCCTGCCGGCAGCGGCGATACTCTGGCAGCTCGACTGGGATGGGGGCCATAAAGAGAGGTTGTGTTATCAAAACTAGAACAACTTGAATGTAATTAATAGACTTTACTGTTGGGAATTAATCATGGCTTGGCGAAAGCAGAAAATACTTTGTTTTCGTTTTAAAATTAATTTCAATGAAAATATGAGTAGAAAATAAAGTTGGAAACTTAGTGAAAAGCAGTTGAAATAGTTAAAAATTGTCTATGGCTGGAATTTAAGAAGTTAATTGCATTTATGATACTAAATATTGGTTTTATTTAAATCATTTTTTAATAAATATTTTTTCTTTTTCATATTTTAAATAATGTAAAGCTTACGTCTTGTTATTTTTAAAGTTAGAGCATTAAATCTTCGTTTAACTCCGATTCCAAATGCGTCTTCCTGTTGTCATTCCCATTCGGATGCTTATTCGCTCGCATTGCCACACATTTTGGGCCTTTTGTGTTCTTTTGGCCATTAGACAATGTTTAGGGTTACATTTGTGAGTGCTTTTAATTTAATTTAACTCCAAAGTTCGCTGCCATTTTATTGTTGCTGCCGCTGCCACTTGGCTTTTCCACTTGGTGTGTGTATTTTTTGCCACATTTTGCGGTTTTGGGTTTATGTTTTCAACATTTCTCTGCTGCGGTTTAACAAATTTTCTGGAGATGTGGCCGGGACTACTGGCCTGGGTCTTGTCTTGGTCTTGGTCTTGTCTCTCCATACAGGTTATTTTCTTGCTTCTCTTGGGCTGCCGTACACTTGCTTAGATATAGATATGGTCTTGAAACGTTAGCAAACTCGCACACACAAACACACACTCACACACAGGAGGGGGGTCGATGGCTAGGTGGGTTCGTTTCGTTTCGTTTCCACCAAGGCAGTGGCAGTGGCAGAGGCTGTGGGAGCCAGTCGCAAGTTGGCAGTTCCTTCAAGTGAACGTACAGAATTTAGTTAATAATTAACCGGTCTGGCAAGGACGCATTTTGGCTAATTGTCAGCGAAATTCTTCTTCTTCTCTCATGGGATGCAAATTTATCGTTTTCCCCTGCCAATTTTTGGTCACTTTGACAAAACCAATTTCCGGTCTCTTCTCTCTGGATGGTGCTTGAGTGCAGTCGACAATAATTCAAAGCGTGCCCAAAAAT